>CM043322.1:57433466-58170966 GCA_023736055.1 Quercus glauca
TTAGCATAATTTATCACTTCTCAACTTTAAACTTTAGTCTAATTTTATTTATTTATTTTTTGTTGATTTTAGACTTCATTATTGTTATTTAAATTTTATTGCAGATTTGAAGAAAATGAAGATTTATTCAAATAAAAGAGATGTGAAGCAGCTAGAGAAAATGTTGGGCTGAAAGGAGCAACGTTTTTGGGCTGAATAAAAGAAAATATTGGGCTGAAAAGAGGAACTGCTTTTGGGCTGAAAGGAGGAAGGTTTTAGGCTGAAGAGAGCAAGGTTTTTAGGCTGAAGAAAGCAAGGTATTGGGCTGAAACAGTGGGCTGAAAAAGACAAACGTTTTTGGCTGAAAAGGGCACCACATCTAAAAGAAAAAAAGGGCACTACGGCTGAAAAAGAAGAAAGTTTTGAGGCGCTGAAAAGAAGAGAAGCTGAAGCTGAAGCAGAAAAGAAAGAGGGAGGCGCTGAAACAGAAGAGAGAAATGCTAAAACAGGGGCTGAAGCAGATTTTTGTGTTCATTTTTTCCCTTCAAATATTCTCAGAAAAATTATGGTGAATTCGTTTACGTTGAATTTAATTTTTAGCATGAACTAAATTTTCTTTATTCTAGGAAAACGATGTAATCTAGTTCCAAACTATGCTTGCTTTTCTATGTTAATTTGAATTAATTCTTTTCATGTTTGTCTGATTTATTCTGAGTTTATTGCTTCTAATTAACCGGCCATTAATTAGATGATTTTGATCTTGTGATTTGTTATCGAAAGAGGGAATTATAGGATAGATCTTGAATATCTCGGCATAGGTAAATATAGAGATCGAGAGACTTGTATGAACCTGTGTAGTATTAAAATCATTGGTCTTAATGCTTTTTTACTTTATTAAATTACATACTCTTGTGTAAATTGATGAACAAGATAGGTTCCAATTGACTGTCGAAAGAGGCTTTTAGATGTTTATGTTGAGATTGCTAACAAACAAAGAGAATTAAATTAAATTAGCTAGATGAGTAAAGCATAGTGAGGGATTAGGTGAAATCGATTTCCTAGAAGTTTTCTTCCCATTAATTTGATTTTCGAACAACATCTTTCTTTTCCTTTGCGCATTTTCTTTAAATTGAATTTATTTTAAATTCCAATTACAACAACCTTAGTGACTTCTCTAGATAAAATCGAGATTAGCATAATTTTGGTATTTGTCAAAAGTAAGTTACCAATCCCTGAGGACGATACTCTTCTCATTACTTTACTATAAAACTACAATACTGTGCACTTGTAGTTTTGCACCGATCAGGCTGGTTTGAGAATTCTATAGAAAATTACTGATGCGCGACTTTCAATCGATCGAGTCTAACTTTCGTTCGTTCGAGCCTTGCAGATTTTAGATAGTAATTCTTGCAATTACTCCATTCCAACTTTACATCAATCCAAACTTTAAGCAAGCCCAAACCTATACTAAACGTTTTGGTCATGGTTTGCCAACATATACAAATTAAAGTTCTAATACATTAGTTCCTAAAGTCTTAGAACCTAACACAAACTACCTGCCTATATCTTAAAGTTTGCTTGAATCAAGCTCAAAAGCCTCGAGAAACTGCAACAAACCACAAATCCATGAAGCTCTACGG
This sequence comes from Quercus glauca, assembly GCA_023736055.1. Taxonomy (NCBI): domain Eukaryota; kingdom Viridiplantae; phylum Streptophyta; class Magnoliopsida; order Fagales; family Fagaceae; genus Quercus; species Quercus glauca. The sequence goes on from CM043322.1 coordinate 57,435,086, forward strand.
ATTTAAACCCCAAAAGCCTCAAAGAACTTCCACCACAAACCTCCAAAGATGAAGAACACGCAAAGAACATGAAGAACAAAGAATTTCTAACAAGCTTATAGCTAGAGATTTGTTGTAATTCTGTTTCAAGGATCTTCGATCCATCCCTCAACCAAATTGAAGGATATTTGGTGTTCAAGTCAAAATCACATTACCACATTTCCAATCAACAAGTCTTTCAAGGAGATCGAATCAAAGGATCACTCTCTTATAATTTCAGAGAATTGTACCACATATTCATTAATACAAATTCACATTTATGAAACTATTTTGCTTGTTTGATTTATTTCGAACTTGAAATTTAGTCGTCCACAAATAGCATCAAAGTTTTCGATGTGCAATTGAAGAAATTTTATGCATTGTTTCCAAATATGATAGCTAGCAATGATCCAATTTCATCACATAAATCAACTTCAATTCGACGCCTAAAAAGAAAAATGTAATAAATAAGCATTCCAATAGTAAGAGTTATTTATGGAATTATTGACCAAAAGAAAGGTTATATCTTTGATAGTGTACATGCCTAGGTTCAGCGACAGCCTCTTCCTTGCAAAATAGGCATCGAAATGACTCATTATCTTCAACACCAGTACCTTTGTTACAGTTGTTGCAGGCCATATACCATAATTTTTTGTCCAACTTTTTGACACAGATCGATGCTTTGACCCAAAAATTTACCTGTTGTATTCATTGTATGTAATTTTTGCCTCTTTAGGAAAAGTTGCGATAACACCAATATCTGTCAAATTTTCCATTGGTGGCATTATAGAGGTACTGGATGAAGATGAGGGATCAAGTTTTTTGGCAATGGTATCCTCAAGCAACTTTTCATTCCTAGCAGTCCTATGGAGATGGAAAAAACAAATTAGAGAATGATAAATATACACACACAAAATAAGAAATGACTAACAATCTTAGTGGGGATTTAGAAATATGCAAAAAAAAAAAATGCCTATGATTATAAGTAGTCCTATGTGCAGCAACCAAAGATTGTATCATTCCATTCAATTAAAATCATTTGTTTTTTTTTTTTTTTAAATTACATACAACCACCAAAGAATGTGTCATTTTATTCTAGTAAAGGGACTCATTGGATTGAAATCACGTGTAATCAAAATATAACGTACAACTAAAGCAATGATATTAATCATGAACATTAACCATGAAAAGGAGGGTGTGAAGCAATTGAATAGAATCAGATGTTTGTTATAATTCAAGTAAAAGGTAAAATAAGCTACGAAATATCTTAAGAATTTATAATCTTAGGGAAGAATTTCATAATAGATTCAAAATTTACCATTCTTCCAATGCAGTTGCTTTAGAATGATTTGGATTTATGACGAAGCAGCTGAATGGCTTGGTTGACAAAGAGATTCCTACAATGAATATAAATATCTTATTAAATAGGTGTTTTTAGTTTATAAAGAAAAAAGATTTTGAAAATCTTTTGCCATTATGTGAGATCACTTTCAATCTCATTGCTATAATAATAGGTTTACGATTGATAACCTCCGAAATAGTTGCTAATTCATTCGCAATGAACTGGTCCCACATTGTTAAACCAACAGGCTTAAGGCTGAAACATATAAATCCAATTATAGTAATCAGTATTTGTGTAGTACTTAGATCATATTTCATTATAATGAATATAAGTTTAATAATTATGCTTTAAAAATATCGTTGTTGCTATTATTTTTCTTGGCTGTTTATATAAACTAATTAGATTGAAGCAAATAAAATGTATAATGAAAATAATCACATGAAAAAACATAAAGATATTAATTAATAGATCATACAGTTGATCAATGAGAATGAACTCTTGAATCATTGAAGGTCCATTTTTCGCTTGAAGCTATCGTGGCGGTTGGACAGCTATCGCAAGAGCAATGACATCTAACATATTAAACACAAAAGTTTTGTGAATAAATATTACGTTAAAGGGAAGTTTTGAATTTAAACTTTACAAATCTTACCAATAGGGTCATCAAGGTCAATGTATTTGTGGAATTCATCAAAAGGAACAAAACTATACTCTGTTGTATGAAATGAAATCTCATCCTCTTATACATCCTCAATAACAGTTCTTGTATTGATTATCCACTGATTGTTATGGTCAACAAGACGAAGTTTTGTAGGATTTGTTTTGACAAGAGCGTTGGTGATAAAATACTTCTTTGCTTGGATCAATGTATGTTAGGTTCTAAGTACTTAGGAACTAATATATTGGAACTCTAATATGTATTGTTAGCAAACCATGATCAAAACATGTGTTTAATCTTGTTTTAGACTTGCTTAAAGTATGTCTTTTATGTAAAGTTGGAATCAAGTTTACTGCATAATTGAGTGTGCAATTCTAACTGGCTCAATCGATCGAAAGTTAGGCTCAATTGATCGAAAGTCAGGCATAATGTTTTTCTGCAAAATTTTTCAACTCAGCCCTAAGTCCATATGATGTGTAGGGTTTTATGTTTTGCCCTAGGTATAAAAGGCAAATTCTAACCACATTTTTGATGTTGCTCTATTTGCTGTGTGTGAATCTCTTATGAAATCTGAGAGGTGGTTGCCTTCACACATACTTAAGATTATCAAGAAGAAGATTTTATTGAGAGCTTGATGATCATTCAGTTGCTGCATAAAAGAGCTTCAAGATACACAAGCGGGTGTGCTTGTACATGCTAGAGAATCCAAGAAAGAAGAAGTATGTGGTCTCGGAGCTTACACGTGGTCGTATCAGTCAGTTTTCTACTGGTGGGTAGTAATAGGATGTTAGTGGTCTAAGTCGCTATTGTAAAGTTTCGATTATTTCATTAGTGGATTCAGGTTTACCTTGAGGATAGCTAGGTTAAATCCTCCCCAGGTTTTTTACCAGTTTGGTTTTCTTGGGTCATCATCTCTTTGTGTTCTTTATATTCTGCACTTTAAATTGATATGATTGTATGATTGTGTTAACCTAGATTTGAAATTTGGACTAAGTAATAACTTGGCTAATAAACTAGGTTAATCCAATTGTGTTTAAGGGGTCTAAAAACAAACAATGTATACTCATGCAGTTGAATATCATGACCAAATAGTATAGCTTGCACTCGGTTGCCCTTTATATAGATATTAATATATATATCTATATATATATAGATATATATATATATATATATCAATCGTTCTAAGCTTAAACCCTAGTAAATGTTAGAAGGTCTATTCATTTTAAATCGTATTGAATTTTCGTTCTTGTACTTTTGAGACAATAAATAAAATGTAAATAAACGGTGCTTATATAAAAGCGCAAGGAAAATTTTATACTCTTACAAGATTCTGCCCTTACTACATTATAATAAAATTGGTAAGAAATGTGTATACCTTATTATGAAAGAATTTTAAAGTTGTCTATGATCTTAAGTTGCAATTTTTTTTTTTTTTTTTAGTTAGTCATTGCTTTTGTTTCATTCTTTTTTTTTTTTTAAATTACTTAAGTGTGTGTATATATATATATATATATATGGACTAAATACAGTTATGGCTCTTGATAGGGAGGGGAAAAACTGGTTATTCAAGTGAAAAAAAAAAACTGTTCTACTAATGTAAATTACATGATTTGCAGCGTTAAAAATGTATTCTAGACCAAAAAAAAATTCTACCATATACCACTGTCTTTTTGCTAACTCACATGTGGTTATACTACAGTTGGTATAACATAAAAAGGGGAAAATAGTTATTTATCTTGCTATTGTATAACTTCAAATGCAACAACTGTCTATTCAAAATTAATAAGTAATCCAGAACATAATTTTTTTTTTTTTTGTATCACTATAGTAACAACATAAATTAAGAATAATAACACATTGATGTACAGAAATAAAGCTCTAGCATATTGAATAACATATGAATTACAAAGTATCTATACTCTTATATATAAAAAGGGCAGATATCCTTAATAATTAAATGAAGAACAGTTCTAAATATACAAAAGTTGAAATTTCGAATTTAATTTATATAACCCTATATAAACTGGACAATGTATAATATTATTAATTTTTTTTTCTAACCTCTTGATCAAGCAATATAAGCCTCTGATATGTGCTGACACCTTGTGTTGATATTCGTGGCATGCATTATTTTTTCAGCCACTAAAACTTTAACTTTCCAATTTTTCATTTCAGGGTGCATGTCCTTAATGGAATTGTAAATCGCCCGCATCCTAGTCATTTGAGAATAGGAGAAAGGAGAAACATTGCATTAGTTTTTTTTTTTTTTTTTTTTTTTTTTTTTTTTTTTTAAATTTCAGTAGGTAAATCATTTGAATAAGAAATATAGATCAAAATTTCGTATAAATTATAAATTCTATTAGTTACAATCAAGCTGTCCTCAAATAACAAACTGCAGTCCTTGAACAACAACTATCTATATCATATATGAAATTAATTACTCAGATCAAAGCTGTAGAATGGGAATAAGATAGCAAGTCAGGTCCAATCAGGCCTATACAAAATTTACTTTTGCATGAATAAATAAAATTAATGGGTTATCAATTTAACAAAGTAAGGTTTTTTTTTTTTTTTTTTTTTTTTTTCTAAAATAAATACACGCTCCATGCTGTATGAATTTGAACCTTTATGTATTGGTGCAGCAAATTGAATCCACATGCTTTTAAACAATAAGAGCAAGAGCATATATATCTTATGTATCAGCAAGTGAGGAGGAATAACTAGAGAGTGTCCATGTTCCATGACAACAGGGGTCAAGGATTAGCTTAGAGATCAAACGATCTACAACAAGAGAGCTACCTACTCTGACTTCTTGGTTTTTAGACCCCTTAAACAACAATAGGATTAACCTAGTAAATTAGCCAATTGATTACTTAGTCTAAATTATACAATTCTAGGTTATCACAATCAAACAATCATATCAGGTATAGCAGCAGAAACATAAATAACACATTGATATGATGACCCAGGAAACCATACCGGTAAAAACCTGGGGAGGATTTAACCTAGCTATCCTCAAGGTAAACTTGAATCCACTATATGAAAGAATCAAAGTTTGTACAATAGAATTTAGACCACTAACATTCTATTGCTACCCACCAGTAAAACTTACTGACACGACCACGTGCAAGCTCTGAATCCACCAACTTTTTCTTTCTTGGATTCTCCAGCAAATACAAGCACACCTGCTTGTGTATCTTTAAGCTCTTATGGCGGCAACTGAATGATCATCAAGTTCTTGAAGAAATCTCCTCCTTGATAATCCAAAGCTTGTGTGAAGGAAAGCTCCTCACAGATCTCACAAGAGATTCACACAAACAGCAATATGAGCAACCTCTAAAACGTGGCTAGGGTTTGTCTTATATACCTAGGGCAAAACATAAAACCCTAAACATTTTAAATGAGCTAGGGCTGAGTTGGAATTCTGCATAAAAACGTATTCTGCCCTAGATTCGATCGATCGAGCCTAAGCTTCGATCGATCGAGCCAGGCCGAAATTCATAGTAACTTCTGCATCAGCTCAATTCCAACTTTACATAAAAGACACAAATTTGAGCAAATTTAAACAAGACTAAACAAACTGTTTTGATCATGGTTTGCCAACAATACAAATTAGAGTTCTAAATACATTAATTCTAAGTCTTTAAAACCTAACAATATATATGATAACTAGTCACTAACCTCTGCGATGCACGGGAAAACTATTAAATATGATTTAAAAAAAATATTTTTATTAATTTGTTTTTGCTATTCACAATGTTTTCTATTGTAATAGTTTGAAAATTTATTATAGGACAAAGTTTAACATGACTACATATTTTGAAAATCTAATTGTTGATTGCAAGTTCTTTATGTTCTTAACACACATATCAAATTTCATACTAATTGGATGTTATCTACTATTAAATCCATAAACTTATTTTTTATGCGTAATTTTAAACTATAAAAAACTTGAAATCTAAACATTTGATTGATGATATAATTTTTTATTTTTGATTTTCTGAAAATTTAGCTATTATTCATATTTTTGTACTTTCTGTTGATTCCTATGCACTAAGAAGGTTTTTTGTTATCTTTAATTATTCATCAATAAAGTTCCATTACTTACCACACAAAAAACTCAAAGTTTATGAGCATATTCTAACATAAAAAGCAAACCAAAAATTACCCTTTAAGTTGTGCAAACTCATTTACCACAAACCAAAACATTATACTTCTTCATCAAAAAGTCAACCTTTTATAATACTGTATAAAAGATTCTCAATGCATTGTCCCAAAAATGCCAATTTGATATAAGTTTAGCAAATAAAAAATTTGGATATCCTATTGCCCTTCTACCAGCCTTGCCTAATTTTGTAACTTCAAATCTTTGCATAAAGGTTTAATGTATGCCTTTTGATTTCTCAAGAATCTATATATAAATGCATTCATGTACCAACAATCACTATCACATATGCTTTGACACCAAATAGTATTAATTAATTATTTGTTTGGATTTAACATAAAAAATAATGGAATTAGGTATTATAATTTTGATATTGTTCCATGTTTTAAATTGTCTATATTGTTATTACTACAAGAAAGTCATATTGCTACTCCATGCATTGTAGTTCTTTCATTTCTTATCTTTTTCCCTTTTCATGTCCAGCTTCTCACCCAATGGGTACTTGGGCTCTGTGGTGCATGGGTTTTATATACTTTAGTAAAACCCAGTTTGTAATATCTCTAACAATATTTTTGTTACACATATCTCATCTCAAGTATCGAAGTACCTAACATTTGACAACAAATTGTTTTTTTTTCATTTTTTATAACTAACATTTTTTTACCTCCACTCATTCTCTGTTGCTTTTAGGTTTTATTTATTTTCTTAATCTTCATATTATCTCCTCCACATGTTCTCTTCCAATATGTACTTACATTTCAAAATTTACAAAATAAAAGTCTTAGTAGTTGGCTCTTTTTACCTTTCATCATTCATTACTTGATAACCCAAAGCAAAGCTAAAAAACCAATAGAGAGAAGCGGTAACCAATAGAGAAAGATCTGATAGAAAAAATGAAGAAGATCAAGAGTAGAGGAACACGTAGAGACCACGATGAAAAAATTGTATTGCAAAGCTCACAAGAAACAAAGGAGAAGAAGAGAAGAGACCAAGATACAAAAAGAGAAGAATCAGAGTGGTAGATTTGGGATAATTCTAAGGAAGTATTTCTGGTTTCTGAAGTTGTCGAAGAGTTAAGAAGTTATCAAAGAGCATAAGAGCCGTTGGACAAAAAAAAGTCGGGTTTTTCAAAGCTTTTGGGTCCGTTTGGATACAGCTTATTTTGTTGAAAACTGAAAACTGAAAATACTGTAGCAAAATAATTTTTAAATGTGTGAATGTGTCGTGCGTGGGACTCATGAACAGTGCATGAACAGTGCGTTTTGTCTCCTGCATAGTGAATCCATGTGCATGAATAGTGCGGTTACTGTTCATACGCGCTGAAAAAAAGAAAAAAGAAAAAAAAAAGGCAAACGTGAATCCAAACACTCACTTTGTGTCTGTGGGTCTTTAGATGCGATGGGATACTTTATTGTTGGTTTGTCGTGGGTTTGATCGAGAAGGAGCTGGTAGAGGAGGAGTTGGTAGAGGAAGGCAGGGAAGAGATGGCAGAGCATCATGAATGGGAAAGATAGAGCATCGGGTTTTAGAAAACTTTTATTACATTTTTTTTTTGTATTATGTTTTTTTTTAATATTGTGCTGACGTGAAAATTTGTGAGAATTGCAAAAGCTTCAGTTATATGTATATATGGATGACGTAAAGTTTTTTTAGTGCTAACACAACTCTTTGGAAGATGACATGCACCTAGAGTGACTGGGTAGTGGCGATTGGGCATCATATCGCAAGGGCCTAAAAGAGACACAAAGCTGGAATGTCTCTTTCCTAAAATTCCTAGAGAGTAAAGACATAGTCAAATCCATTTTCATTGGATTGGCTTTTTATTACCATACAATCTATATTGATCCTGTCAACAAGGCTGGAGACTTTTGCTTCTATTGGAGATATGGGATTGGTGTACCGCCAAATTAAGCCAACCAAATAAATCTCTGGGACATGATGGAGATGTAATAGAAGTAGTTCCATGTTTCTTCTATTCTGGTTTCATACCCAAAGAGTAGAATAACATGTTGACTGCTCTTATCTCGAAGACAAAAAAGGCTGTCCAACTTACTTATCCTTTGCAATGTAATTTACAAATGTATCACCAAAATTTGGGCTAATAGGCTGAAAACATTTCTCTATAAATTATTTACTCCATGGCAAGTTTCATTTATACTAGGCATCATATTCAGGGTCATGGCATCATAGCTAATGAAATCTTTCATTTCATGAAACAGTTTTGTGTTTGGGTGATATTCAGAATAACGTAAAAAAATCATTGTTCAATGATCGGTTAAACTAGATTCTAGCGCTGAGGATATTGTCCCCTAGGTTGCTACAACAACTTATGGGAGCAAACAATCCTACTTACTAAGTTCAGAATAAACAAGTGTGGGTGACCTTGCTTAAACACTCCGAAGCTTAAGTCAAAGATGGATAAAGACAATAAATGGTGTGTTTGTGTGAAGTTTTGTGGTAGTTTAGAGTATAATGATTGTTCAACAACTTATCTAACGGGATTGGTGAGGTATTTATAGATGGTATTTTGGGTCATTCACTATGAATTAAATGATGGCTTATGTCTGTCATTTTTCTACCTTGGGTCGGTTGAAAAGGTTAATTAAAGTGGGATTTTAAAGTAAAAAATTGAATTTTGAAGCATTTTACTAAGCTCATAGCTTGTCAAATCCAAAACCAAAAGCTACAAAGTTGGTTTTATTATAAAATCTACGTCACATTTTGTCTAAAATCAAATCGATGTCCAAAAGACCAAGAACAAAGTGTTGGGTTCTAAGACTTTAGGTTTAAATGTATTAGAACTTCAATTTATAATGTTGGCAAACCATGATCAAAACGTTTAGTCTTATTTTTAGACTTGCTCAAAGTAATGTTTAAGTGTAAAGTTGGAAATGAGTGTTCTGCAGAATTTACTGTGTAAATTTGCCTGGCTCGATCGATTGAAGCTCGTGCAGATTGTTTTTCTACAGAATTTTCCAATTCAGCCCAAGCTCGTTTGACATGTAGGGTTTTATATTTTGCCTTAAGCATAAAAGGAAAAACCTTAGCCATGTTTTGAGGTTGCTCTATTATGCTGTGTGTGTGAATCTTTTGTGAGATCTAGAGGTATTTGCCTTCACATACACTTAGGGTTATCAAGATCTAGATTGATGTCAAGAGCTTGGTGATCAATTTAGTTGCAGATTCAAGAGCTTAAAGATATACAAGCGGGAGTGCTTGTGCTTGCTGGGAATCCAAGAAAGAAGTAGTCCGTGGACTCGAAGCTGTCACGTGGTTATGGTAGTGGTAGTAAGTTTCCTACTCGAGGTAGCAATAGGGTGTTAGTGGTCTAAGTCGCTATTGTGTAAACTTCAATTCTTTCATAGTGGATTTGGTTTACCTTGAGGATACCTAGGTTAAATTCTCCATAGGTTTTTTACCGGTTTGGTTTTCCTAGGTTATCATATCATTGTGTTTTTTATTTTCCGCACTATGTCAATGATATGATTTATCTGTGTTAACCTAGATCTTCATAATTTACCTAAGTTAATCACTTGACTAAATAACTAGGTTAATCTGGTTGTGTTTAAGGGGTCTAAAAACAAACAAGTGGTATCAGAGCAGGTTAGCTCTAGTGTTTAGATCCTTTGATCTATGAGTTGATCCTTAACCCCGGTTGTCATGGAACATGGTCACTCTCTTGTTATTCCACCTTACTTTGATGGGAATAATTATGCTTATTGGAAAGTAAGGATGAAAGCATTCCTGAAATCTATTGATGAGAGAGTTTGGAATTCCGTTGAATACGGATGGGAGAAGCCCACTACTCCTGTTAGTGAGTGACAAACTTCTCAAAAAGAAGCAGCTGCCTTTAATAGCACAGTTATGAATGCTATCTTTAATGCTGTTTCTATGGAGGAATTTAAAAGAATTTCTAATGTTGAGATTGTTTATACTGCTTAGAATATCCTCCAGACTGTGCATGAAGGCACTAACGCAGTTAAAATCAGTAAGTTGCAGCAATTAACAACTAGATTTGAAAACATTAGGATGTCTAATGATGAATCAATAATTTGCAGCTAAGCTTAATGATATTGTTAATTTTGCATATAATTTGGATGAAATCTATGATCAACCTAAAATTGTTAGGAAGATTCTTAGATCTTTGACTGAGGATTTTAGACCAAAGTGACTGCCATCACAGAAAGCAAGGATGTGGACTTCATCCCTGTTGATGAACTTGTAGGATCTCTTTAGTCCTATGAGTTGGACCTACCTAAGACTAGCAAATCCAAATCAATGGCTTTTAAGTCTGTTGATGACGTTGATGTGAGTGGATTTGATGATGAGCTCTTTGCTATAGAGATTGCCTATCTTGCCAAGAACTTTAGAAACATTCTTAGGAACAACAACATAAGGGCAAGAGGTAAGAACAATGCTGAACCTAGAAATTTTAGGAGGAATGATCCCACTAAGGTGAACAACACTAAAAAACCCAAAGAGAAGTAGGTCAATCTTCTAATAATTCTATGGGTCAGCAATGTTTTGGTTGTCAAGGGTATGGTCATGTGAAATCAGAATGTCTTACATTCTTGAGGTCTAAGGGTAAGGCTATGGCTGTAACCCTTAGTGATGATGAAATTTCTGATAATGAATCTGGTAGTGATGAGGATGGAAACTTCATTGCTTTCACTGCTACTACTGTAGTTGATGAAAGTGTTGCTGTTGAAGAGAACCATTCTGACGGGGAACTCTCTGAGGATGCAGATTTATAAGAAGCCTACAATAAACTTTGCAAATTTGCTACAAAGGATGCTATGAGTGTTGATTTAGACTTAAAGAAAATTGCATCTTATGAACTTGATAAGAAGAATTTGCTTGTGAAACTGCTTGATGCTATTGAATTGCTGAATAATGTGAAGACTGAGAATATGCTTTTGCTTGATAAAGTTAAGAATTTAGAACGTGAATTATTTGTTGCTAAAGAACAAACAAATAGGTTTGCTAATTCCAAACTTTATCACATGTTAAGTGTTCAAAAGTCTCTTTCAGACAAAACTGGTTTAGGTTTTGTAGAAGCCATCTCTATGTCTGAACCCCATTTCACAAACTTTGTTCCTTCTTCTGAACCCCTTGTGAGTGAGGTTTTCAAACCCTTTATGAGTGAGGCTGCTAAACCTGTAGATGTTGTTTGTTTTTTAGACCCTTTAAAACACAATTGGATTAACCCAGTTAACAAGCCAAGTTATTACTTAGTCCAAATTCCAGATCTAGGTTATCACAATCAAACAATCATATCATGCATAGCAGCAGAAAAATAAATAACACAATGATATGATGACCCAAGAAAACCAAACAGGTAAAAAACCTGGGGAGGATTTAATCTAGCTATCCTCAAGGTAAACTTGAATCTACTATAGAAAGAATCTAAATTTTACAATAGCAACTTAGATCACTAACATCATATTGCTACCCACCAGTAGAAAACTTACTGACACAACCACGTGCAAGCTCTAAGACCACGAATTCCTTCTTTCTTGGATTCTCCAGCAAGTACAAGCACTCCCTCTTATGTATCTTTAAGCTCTTATGGCGACAACTGAATGGTCATCAAGCTCTTGAAGAAATCTCCTTCTTGATACTCCTAAGCTTGTGTGAAGGCAAGCATCTCTCAGATCTCATAAGAGATTCACACAAACAGCAATATGAGCAACCTCTAAAACATGGCTAGGGTTTGCTTTATATACCTAGGGCAAAACATAAACCCCAAATGTTTTAATGAGCTAGGGCTGAGTTGGAATTCTGTAAAAAAAAACATTTTGCTCGATATTCGATCGATCGAGTCTAAGCTTCGATCGATCGAGACAGACCAAAAGTCATTAATACTTTTGCAGCCACTCGATTCCAACTTTACATACAACGCACACACTTTGAGCAAGTCTAAACATGACTAACAACTGTTTTGATCATTGTTTGCCAACATTACACATTAGAGTTCTAAATACATTAGTTCCTAAGTCTTTAGAACCTAACAAACTCTCCCTTTGACAATCCGTGACAAAACACAACTAAAAGCTCAAAGTTTACAAAAAAAAGCCTTTTACAAAAAAATGCCCATTATAACAAATCCAATCCTAACTACTTTCTATCAGTTGTAAGTGTAGACAGCAGTTCAATTGAATTAACCTGTATATTTCCTAAAATACTAAACAAAACGCATAAACGCATGTGTGACAAAAAAACAGTAAATCAACAAATATGCAAACTAACTCTCCCCCTAAGTTAGATACATCAAAAACAATGATATCTCTTCCTAAACAGAACATTCTTGTATTTTCCACACAATACAAAATAAAGACATATATCAATGAATAACTCATAAATATAAATCAATAAGTAGTGAAACAAGAAACATGTAACACAATAAATGTATCTCCCCCTAACATGAATAGCCCAACAAAAATGCATCAAGAGCCAAAAAGGTAAATACAATGTGAAGCACCTAGATACAATCTAATCAACTCCACAAGCTCCAACAAAAACTCTCCCCCTGAAAACAAAAAAACTTTCTACAAATGTCCTAATGTACTCCCCCTTTTTGTGATGGAATGCCAAAGGGCACTTAAAATCCATCATCAAAAGGAGGTGGCGGTGAGGAACGCCAAAACTATGCCAACTCTGCTCGCAAGGCACGGATCTCATCGAGCATGTCCACCAAAATCTGTCCATGACCGCCTAAATGGTCAAGACATGATCCAACATACATCGAATGTCTGAAGCATTTGAAGTAGTTGGTGGAGGAACATTAGCATCAGCAGCAGCAGCACTAGACGCCTTAGCCGAAGTATCACCTGTAGAAGAGGGAGGAGGGGGTACAGCACCAGAAGACTTAACTCTAGGAGCTCTCAAATGAGCAGCCCTCTGCCTAAGGAAGGTGTCACCTATGGGAGTTATGACATGTACAGGCTCAGAAGCGGGGAAGCCATCTAAACCTAAAAACATCAAAATCCTATGAATGAAAATAGGATGAACAAGAGCATGGGCGACGGCTGAACTCCTATGAACTTCATTCAAAGAACGAAGAAACAGATGAAGAAAACTAATAGAAGTACCAGAAACAAGTGCATACAATAACACACATCGCTTAATAGGGATGGTATGGAGATGAGAAATAGGCCACAAAGAATGACACGCTACCCAAAGGAAGAGATAGGTAGTCTCAAGAAGCTTAGCGAACGTGATCTGAGGATCAGAAACCCACTGAATAGAAGACCTAGTGATGTATGACATAACGTCATCAATGGGTGGAGCCTCCGCATAAGGATAGACGGGCTGACGAACAATCAGAACACCAAGAGCCTTAGCCACTACCCTAGGGGTAATGGTGAACTCTACATCTCATATCCAACTCCGAACCAAGGTTGGAATCATAGATGTGACAAGAGAGGTTCGAGTAGAACTCTCTAATTAGGGCAATCGGGGGTGGATGATCTATTTCCAACAAAGACAACCAGCCTCTACTTTCAAAATTTTCCCTAATGGCAGGATCTAACTCATCTAACACAACCTTTTGCTCAACCCAAATATTTCTCTTACTATTCAGTGTTTCGTAGGCCTTTCTGCTTTTGTCACTCCGAAACAACTCATTCCTAGAGGGAGACTTAGAAGAAGTGGAGGGTGTCTTATGGGCTCTAGTCTTCCGAGGCATGGTGCTAGGGTAAGGATAAAGTCACAAATAGAGACAATGAAAAAGAACAAAAAGAAAAAGCAAGGGCAGATTGCAAGTTAGCACAAAAAAATAGAAATATCAATCTATATTATGCATGAACAGTTAAATGGCATGATGCATGCTCTAATGCAGTGAGAATAAGTTCAATTTTGAGTTTAGAAACACAAAATTGGCTTGAGCATAGAGTTTAGAACAAAAACCCCAAAATTTTGAAAAACCACTTGTTCATTTTTTTAAAAAATTGACCAATTGATCATCACATAAGTTAGGATACAGATTATAATGATCAATTACATCAATCCAACAAGCCAATTTCATCAATTAAACTCAATTTGAACAAAATCCCCAATTCGGCTAAATACAAGCCCTAGAATTTTCAATTTCTCACAAAACACTAAATTGATCAAATTAAACATTATAGATCAGGTTTATAACATTATAGGAACAAAACCCATTGATCAAGTTTAGAAAAGAAGACTTGAATCATAAAAAACCCCAAATTTGAATAGGTCTGAAAATCCCAACAAAATGCATGAATTTATGCATGAAAACATGAAATAAAATGCAAAAGAAAGGGTAAAATGGACATACCGGCTTATAGAGAGAAAAACCTTGCAAAAATTTTGGAGGAAAACGACAAAAATTTGAGATTTTGCGTTGATCGAGTCGTATGGAGAGAGAAAAGAGAAAGAACTTTTTGAAAAAGTGTTTGACTCAACTAAAAATTAGTTTTTAAAAAACTTCCCATACGATTTTTGATTGATCGAAATTTTAGGTTCGATCAATCAAAACGAACAGAGGCTCACCTAAATTTTTAATTGCAATTTCGATTGATCGAAAAACAGCTTCGATCGATCGAAATTCTAGAAAAAACAAAATTTTTGAAACGAACAAAGCAGTTTTGCAAGAAACTCCTCAAAGCATTGAATTTCATAAATAAAATGCATGAGTATGAGATGAAATTCTTTAAAAAAAAAAAAAACAAGTTTTAAACCCAATTTTCCCAAAATTAAGATTTTCAATCATTCTCCCTTTAAATTCTCAAGCATCAAATAGGTTTTGTACAAAACTGAAGGTTTTTTCAAACTTGGTTAATCAAACCAAACACACACACAATAACATGTACAAAGTTTAGCAAAGAGTAACTTGTGCAGTGTGTGCAACTAGCAAAAATTTGAGATACATGTGAGGTGATATGTGAATAGAAATCAAACACAAAGTCTACAAAATTCATCACATAGAATTTGAAAGAGACTATCACCTAAAGAGTTACATCATATAACTCCCACATCTCCTAGATCATAAACTTGCAATCATGTAAGTTTCTTGATTTTGCCTCATATTGTACACACCAACTTTAATTGATCAGAAACTTATTAAAATGGTCGGGATAATGTACACACCAATTTTAGTTATTTGATTTAACTTTAATTATAGCCTAATAATGTACACACCAATTTTAAGCATTTAAACTGAGGCTACACCTTATGTTGTTTTTGTGCATGTGCTACACTGTTTCGAGCACAAAATCTTACGATATGCACTAAGATGTTTATGATTGGCTAGTGAACAGTGGTGAGATGGTTATTTATGCTTTTTTTAAAAGGTTCAAGTTCGACAATTAAAGACATGTGACTTCAAGATCAAGACAAAGTGATCAAAAACCATAAACATCTTTCCCACACAACACGCATTACAAAGCTTCAACTAGAAAAGTGCAATAAATAAGCTCATCCAATCTAAATAAGGCACAAAGACATGTTATGTGAAAATAAATTGACCAACCTTGTTTTCAAAACCAAGAAAATAAATACAAAACACAATTTGCTTCCCTTTTTCCTTTTTATTTTTATTTTTATTTTTTATTTTATTATTTTGCAAAGAAGAAACAAAAACAGTCCTAGAATGAAATGCATGAATGTTATGCAATGCAAGTCCTAGAAACAAGAAAGAAAACAAAAACCAACAAACAATGGTCACCAAGCGTAGAGCAATGAGGCACAAGGACCATGTCAGAAAGACTTAATTAGATTGAGCCTTTTGCATCCAAAAATTTTTAGACGCACCTCGAGCATTGAAGTTCTTATTCGTATGGGAATGATTTCCAACTCCAGAATTAGAATAAAGGTTTAAAGCCTTTACCAATTCACTAATGAGTACCATAGGATCTTGTGCTTGAGGCACAGGTACTTTTGGTTTGTTTGCTCTCTTAGCAGCTTGCAGCTTGTAATAGTTTGGACGAATGTGCCCAGACTTTTCACAAAAATGACAAACCCAAGCAGGCTTACCATGCAACTTGTCCTTAGAAAGGGTAGACTCCTTAGGTTTAAACTCTTTCAGTTCAACCTTAATCTTCCTAGGAGGTGTGACCTCTACAGGTTTAACAGTCTCACTCATAACCTCACTCATAGGGGGTTCAGAGGAAGAAGAAGGAACAAAGTTTGTGGAACGGGGTGTAGACACAAAGATGCTTTCAACAAAACATAATCCAGATTTGTCAGAAGGAGACTTTTGAACACTCAGCATATGATCAAGTTTAAAACTAGCAGATCTAACAACAAATAAATCAAGTTCCAAATTCTTAACTTTATCAAGAAAAAGCATATTCTCAGTTTTCACATTGTTCAAAAGTTCATTAGCTTCAAACAATTTCACAAGCAAATTTTTCTTATCAAGCTCAAGAGATGCAATTTTCTTTAAGCCTAATTCAACATTCATGGCATCCTTTGCAACAACTTTGTAAAGTTTATTGTAGGCTTCTTGAAGATTTGCATCCTTAGATAGTTCCCCATCAGAAGGGTTCTCTTCAACATACATATTTTCATTGACTACAGCAGTAGCAGTGAAAGCAATGAAGTTTCCATCCTCGTCACACCCAAACTCATCATTAGAAACTTCATTATCACTGAGGGTTACAGCCCCTTACCCTTAGACCTCAAGTTTGTAGGACATTCAGATTTCATGTGACCATTGACATCCAAAACACTGAGGACCCATAGAATTGTTAGAAGATAGACCAATATTTTCTCTAGGTTTTTCATTGTTGTTAACCTTAGTGGGATCATTCTCCTAAAGTTTCTAGGTTCAGCAGTGCTCAAACCTCTGGCCCTTCTGTTACTATTCCTAAGAAAGTTTCTAAAGTTCTTGGCAAGGTAAGCAATCTTTGTAGCAGAGAGCTCATCATCAAATCCACCAACATCAATATCATAAACTAACTTAAGAGCCATTGATTTGGATTTGCTTGTTTTGGGTAGGTCCAACTCATAGAATTGAAGAGATCCTACAAGTTCATCAACAGGGATGAAGTCCACATCCTTGTTCTCAGTGATGGCAGTCACTTTGGGTTTAAAATCTTCAGTTAAATATCTAAGAATCTTCCGAACAATTTTAGGTTGATCATAGATTTCACCTAAGTTGTATGCAGAATTAACAATGTCATTAAGTTTAGCATAAAATTCATCAAAGGATTCATCATCAGACATCCTAATGCTTTTAAATCTAGATGTTAATTGCTGCAACTTATTAATTTTGACAGCCTTTGTGCCTTCATGCACAGTCCGGAGGATATTCCAAGCAGTGTGAGTAACCTCGACATTAGATATTCTCTTAAATTCCTCCATAGAAACAGCGTTAAAGATAGCATTCATAACTTTGCTATTGAACGTGACTACTTCTTTTTGAGAAGTTTGCCACTCACTAATAGGAGTAGTGGGCTTCTCCCATATGTATTCAACGGAGTTCCAGACTCTCTCATCAATAGATTTCAGGAATGCTTTCATCATTACCTTCTAATAAGCATAATTATTCCCATCAAAGTAAGGAGGAATAACTAGAGAGTGTCCGTGTTCCATGACAACAGGGGTCAAGGATTAGCTCTGAGATCAAAAGATCCACAACAAGAGAGTTACCTGCTCTGATACCACTTGTTTGTTTTTTAGACCCCTTAAAACACAATTGAATTAACCTAGTTAACAAGCAAGTTATTACTTAGTCCAAATTCCAGATCTAGGTTATTACAATCAAACAATCATATCATACAAAAATAAATAACACAATGATATGATGACCCAGGAAAACCAAACCGGTAAAAAACCTGGGGAGGATTTAACTTAGCTATCCTCAAGATAAACTTGAATCCACTATAGAAAGAATCGAAATTTTACAATAGCGACTTAGACCACTAACATCCTATTTCTACTCACCAATAGAAAACTTACTAACACGACCACGTAAAAGCTCCGAGACTGCAGACTTCTTCTTTCTTGGATTCTCCAGCAAGTACAAGCATTCCCGCTTGTGTATCTTTAAGCTCTTTTGGCAGCAACTGAATAATCATCAAGCTCTTGAAGAAATCTCATTCTTGATACTCCTAAGCTTGTGTGAAGACAAGCACCTCTTAGATCTCACAAGAGATTCACATAAATAGCAATATGAGCAACCTCTAAAATATGGCTAGGGTTTTCTTTATATACCTAGGGCAAAACTTAAAACCCCAAACGTTTTAATGAGCTATAGCTGAGTTATAATTCTGCAGAAAAAAAAAAATTCTGCCTGATATTCGATCGATCGAGTCTAAGCTTCGATTGATCGAGCTAGGCCAAAAGTCACTAATACTTCTGCAGCCACTCGATTCCAAGCTTACATACAATGCACACACTTTGAACAAGTTTAAACAAGACTAACAACTGGTTTGATCATGGTTTGCTAACATTACACATTAGAGTTCTAAATACATTAGTTCTTAAGTCTTTAGAACTTAACAGATGTCACATCTCCTAGGAAGATTAGGGTTGAACTTAAAGAGTCGAAACCTAAGAATTCTACTCTTTCTAAGGGCAAGTTGCATGATAAGCTTGTAGGGGGTTGTCATTTTTGTGGAAAGTCTAGGCACATTCATCCAAACTGTTTCAAGTTGCAAGCTGTTAAGGGAGCAAATAAGCCAAAAGTACTTATGCCTCAAGCACAAGATCCTGTGGTACTTACTAGTGAGTTGGTAAAGGCTATAAACCTTTATTCCAGTCCTGGAGTTGCTTAGAATTCTAATGTGAATAATAACTCCAATACTAGAGTTGCATCTAAAAAGTTTTGGATGCAAAAAGCTCAATCTAATTGAGTGCTTCTAACATGGTCATTTTGCTTCATCGCTCTACTCTTTTTGACCATTGTTCTTTATTGTTTTTGTTTTCTTTGTTTTTCTAGGATTTGTATTATATAACATTCATGCATTTCATTCTAGGCTGTTTTTGTTATTTCTTTTCAAAAAAAAAAAAAAAAAAAAGGGAAAAGGGAAGCAAAATGTTTTTTGCATTATTTCTTAGATTTGAAATCAAGGTTGGCAAATTTATTTTTGCATAACATGTTTATGTACCATATTTAGTTTTGATGAGCTTATTTATTGCACTTTACCAGTTTGAGCTTTGTAGTGCATGTTGTGTATGAAGATGTTTATACTTTTTGATCACACGATCTTGATCTTGAAATCACATGCCTTTGATTGTCGGATTTGAACTTATTGAGAAAAGTATAAATAACAATCTCACCACTGTTTACTAGCCAATCATTAACACCTTAGTGCATATCATAAGATTTTGTGCTCGATAAAGTGTAGCACATGCACAGAAAGAACATAAGGTGTAGCCTCGGTTTAAATAATTAAATTGGCGTGTACATTATTGGGCTATAAAAACTTCAAATTAAATAAAATTGGTGTGTACATTATCTTGGCTATTTTAATAAGTTTCTGATAAAATAAAATTGGTGTGTACATTATGAGGTAAATTAAGAAACTTACATGATTACAAGCTTGTTTTCTAGGTGATAGTCTATTTAGGTGATAATCTCTTTCAAATTTATGTGATGAATTTTGTAGAAATTATAATTGATTTCTATTCACATATCACCTCACATGTATCTCAAACTTTTGCTAGTTGCACACACTACACAAGTTACTCTTTGCTAAACTTTGTACATATTATTGTGTGTGATTTTGTTTTGTCCATCCAAGATTGAAAATTCTTTGAGTTTAAATACAAAATGTATTTGAAGTTTGAGGATTTAAGGAAAATTGATTGAAAATCTTAATTTTGGGAAATATGGGATCAATATAAGTATTTTTGAAAAGCATTTCATCTCATACTCATGCATTTTTTTCATAAAATACTATGCTTTGAGGAGTTTTTACATCAAATTGCTCTGTTTTTCAAAAATTTGTGTTTTCCATATTTTCGATCGATTGAATCTATTTCTCGACCGATTGAAAACATGATTAAAATTTTGGTTTGAATCTGATCGTTTCGATCGCTGCTTGATTGGTTCTGGATCAATCGAATGTAATTTTCGATCGATCGAATCTAATTTTTGATCAATCAAAAATCACATTGAGAGTTTTTTCTAACTTTTAGCTTTTCACGTGTTCATCACTTTTTCAACTTTTTCAAAAGTTATTCTCTCTCTCTTCGATCGGTCAAGGAGTCAATTCAATTTTTTGTCATTTTCCCTCGAATCTTTTGCAATTTTTTTGTCTTCTAAGGCCAGTAAGACCTTTTTGCCCTTCCTTTTTCATTTATTTTCATGTTGCATGCATTTTGGGGATAATTTCAAACATATGCAAATTTGGGGTTTTTGTTGATTTAAGCATTTTCTTTGGAAATGAATCAATGGGTTTTTGTTGTGGGACAATATATAATTGATCTTTGTGAATTAATTTGATCAATTTGATGATTTGGGAAAAATTGGAAATTCTAGGGCTTGAAACTACCTGATTTGGGGATTTAGTTCAATTAAGCTTAATTTGATGAAATTGGCTTGTTAGATTGATTTATTTGATCATTATTTTGTGTTATCTATCTTGTATAATGATCAATTTGGTCAATTTGTTGGAGTTTTGAATGTAGATTTTTCAAAATTTGGGGTTTTTGTTATAAACTCTATGCTCAAGCCAATTTTGTGCTTCTAAAGTGAAATTAAACTCATTCTAATTGCATTAGAGCATGCATCATGTGTTGATATTGTTCAAGCATCATATAGATTGTTATTTTCTATATATTTTTGTGCTAACTTGCAGTCTGTCCTTAGTTTTTCTGTTTTTTCTTCTCTGTCTCTTTTGTGTTTGTCCTTTTGATCCTTAGCATCATGGTTAGGAAGACTAGAGCTCATAGGACCTCCACCTCTACTTCTTCTCCCGGAGGTTCCTTAGTGAGAAACACCAGGAAACTTATGAGAAGTTGAACATTCGTAGGAATGTATGGGCTGAGAGAAAGGTT
Source organism: Quercus glauca (assembly GCA_023736055.1). Classification (NCBI taxonomy): domain Eukaryota; kingdom Viridiplantae; phylum Streptophyta; class Magnoliopsida; order Fagales; family Fagaceae; genus Quercus; species Quercus glauca. The sequence goes on from CM043322.1 coordinate 57,456,239, forward strand.
TTGTTAGATAAGTTAGATGGTGAGATTCGGAGAAACTTTGAGCGTAGGGGTTGGCTTCCTCTATTGGATGTTGATTGTCCTTCTCCGGCTACCTTGATCAGAGAGTTCTATTCGAACCTCTCAGTCCACTCCAATGATTCCAACACTCAGGTGAAGAGTTGGATACGGGGTGATAAGTACACCATTACTCCTTCAGTAGTGGTTGATGTTCTTGGGGTGCCACTTGTCTAGCATCCTGTTTATTCGTACGAGTCTCCTCCCATAGATGACATCATGTCATTTATTACTGGTACTTCTATCTAGTGGGGTTTTGATCCTCAGATCACCTCTCACAAGTTGACCGAGACTCATTATCACTTTTTCCAGATTTCTTGCCATTCCTTTTGGCCTATCTCTCACCTGCACATTATTCCTTTGGAGAGATGTGCATTTTTGTATGCTCTTGTTACAGATGTTCCTATGAGCTTTCCTCATCTTTTCATTCATTCTTTGATTGAGTTTCATAGGAGTAGTTCTACTGGTCATGTTCTTTTCTTTCCTATTTTCATAAATAGGATTTTGTTACATTTAGGATCAGAACAGTTTCTGGCGACTGAGCCCATTCATATCATAGTTCCTATAGGTGCCACCTTTCTTAGACAGAGGGCTGCTCAGATGAGAGTAAGCTCTAAACGCCCTAGAGTTGAGTTTTCTAGTGTCGCACCTCCTCCTCCCTCTTCTACAGGTGCTACTTCTGCTAAGGCGTCTATAGATCCGACTGCTGCTGCTGTTCCTCCACCTTCTACTTCGGATAATTCAGACATTCGTCATATGTTGGAGACTATCATGACCATTCAGGCAGCTCATGGTCAACTTTTGGTGGACTTGCTTGATGAGCTTCGTGCCTTGCGAGCGGATTTGGAGAGTATTAGACGATCACCTCCGCCACCTCCTTTTGATGATGAGTGAGTGCCCTTTGGCAATTCGTCACAAAAAGGGGGAGTACATATGTAGAGGGGGGTTTCTGTTGTTAGGGGGAGATTTTGTTGTTTTAGAGCTATGGAGCTTTAGATTGTATCTAGGTGCTTCATTGTGTATCTACATTTTTAGCTCATGATGTATTTTTGTTTTTGCTTGGGTTGTCCATGATAGGGGGAGATACTATGATGTATTTATATACGTTTCTTATTTCACATTGCTTATTGATTTATATTTATGAGGTTATTCATGATATATGTCTTTATTTTCTGGTATGTGAATTCAAGAAGTTATTTTGTGTTACTTGTATTTTTCACACATGCGTTTATGCATTGGTTGAGTGTTTCAAGAATATACAGGTTGATTTAGTCGTGCTGCTGTCTATGCTTGCAACTGATAGATAGTAGTTAGGTTGAATTTGTTTTGTTGGGCAATGTTTTTGTAATGAGCTGTTTTTTGTAAACTTTGAGCACTTTGTTTAAGTTTGTGTTTTGTCATGGGGATTGCCAAAGGGGGAGTTTGTTGGGTTCTAAGACTTTAGGTTTAAATGTATTAGAACTTCAATTTATAACGTTGGCAAACCATGATCAAAACGTTTAATCTTATTTTTAGACTTACTTAAAGTAATGTTTAAGTGTAAAGTTGGAATCAAGTGTTCTATAGGATTTACTTTGTAAATCTGCCTGGTTCGATCGATCGAAAATTAGACTCGATCAATCGAAGCTTGTGCAGATTGTTTTTCTGCAGAATTTCCAACTCAGCCCAAGCCCATTTGACGCGTAGGGTTTTATATTTTACCTTAAGTATAGAAGGGAAAACCCTAGCCACATTTTGAGGTAGCTCTTTATGCTGTGTGTGTGAATCTTTTGTGAGATCTAAAGGTGTTTGCCTTCACATACACTTAGGGTTATCAAGATCTAGATTGATGTCAAGAGCTTGGTGATCAATTCAGTTGCATATTCAAGAGCTTAAAGATATACAAGCGGGAATGCTTGTGCTTGTTGGGAATCCAAGAAAGAAGTAGTCCGTGGACTCGGAGCTGTCACGTGGTTGTGGTAGTAAGTTTCCTACTCGAGGTAGCAATAAGATGTTAGTGGTCTAAGTCACTATTGTTTAAACTTCAATTCTTTTATAGTGGATTTGTTTTACCTTGAGGATAGCTAGGTTAAATCCTTTCCAGGTTTTTTACCGGTTTGGTTTTCCTAGGTTATCATATCGTTGTGTTCTTTATTTTCCGCACTGTGTCAATGATATGATTTATCTGTATTAACCTAGATCTGCATAATTTACCTAAGTTAATCACTTAGTTAAATAACTAGGTTAATCTGGTTGTGTTTAAGGGGTCTAAAAACAAACACAATATATGTAAAAGTAGGAAGAATTGGGCGAAACTCATTTTTGGGTCCAAACATAATCTTGATGGCCAACCTTACAAACATGGTTGTCACAAACCATGCATGGTTCATCCGAAAAGTTGGCAATTTCACAAAGTAGGGGTAATTATCTGCAGCCTGGAACAAACGTCACCTTAAGACATTTCCAAATTGTAAGATATTGTTTGTGCAAGAATGACCAAAAAATCAAATTTGCACATTTTTACATTTGAACCACCTTACTTTCCAATTGAATAACTCTCCAACAATAACCTTAAATTGTGTAAAGTTGGTAAATTTAGAAAGTAGAATGACTAATCTTTTCAACAGTACCAAGAACGCACAAAACGGAGTTTTAGAAGACCTTCAATCAAATGTGCAAAGTTGGGATCTCAAAACACAGGAAGTTCGGACGCAAATTCAATTTAAGAAGCCAACCTTACTTGTTTTCACATGAGACTCGATGCTCACCCACCTTACCCGTTTTTCATTCTTTGAAATAAAAGAAAGAACTTGGATGACCAAGCTAGTCATTCTTGCACAATAAACATAATCGTGAACCTTCAGCCTTTATTACCATTTTTTACATTACAACATCAAAACAAACAATTACAAAAAAAGTTGTCATGGAATTAGCCAATACTTAAAAATTTTACATGCTCTATTTCGGTGGATGTTAGAGAAATATTAGTCTAAATTTTAAATACAACTTGTACTGCACATCATAACTTGTACTATATCTAGGGTTAGCCTAAGTTTAGTCTTTCTATGTATATCATCAATGTGCTGATTGTAACACAATAATTTCAAAAATTAAAAATGTAATCTTTCAATAATTTTTTCTCTATATTGTAATCTTCTTTACTTGAAATGCTGTCTAATAATTTAAATTAAATATTAAAAATCTAAAGATTGATCAGTATCACGTCTTTCAAGATTTTGAATGGCATGACACTCTAAGCTCTATTATTATTATTATTATTATTTATTTTTGTGGATCTAGCTACCCTATTATGTCTTTTTCTTCTCTTTTCTTCTCTCACTTTTTCAATCTCATAAAAAATTCAAATAATTTCAAGTAAGAAATTGGAGACACAGTTCCCAACTAGTAATATCGAGTAATGAACGGAAAAAGAGCAGGAGCATTATTATAATTTCACTTGCGATGCATAAGGCCCTAGCTAATACATAGACAATTATTAATCTTTAATTATTATTATTTTGTTTTTATAGATTACAGGCATGCAAATTCCAAATCAAAATAAATACACAAACAATTAGGGATGCTCTTTTTCCTAGAAGAAGGTTTTTTTTTTTTTTTTTTTAAGTAGAAGTCTTAAGAAATGATGGCTACCACTTTGGGAACATATACGGGAAAGTCATCAATTTCATCAATCCAAGGATTATTCTTCTCATTTTTTGGATTGATGGTTCGCAATGCATGCCACACAACACTGTTACACTTGAATCCTGATCCAAACGCAATCTGCCACACCCGATCACCTTTCTTGATCCTCCCTTTGGCCTCAGAATAAGCTAGTTCATACCATAAGGAACTACTAGAAGTATTCCCAAACCTATAAAGAGTCATTCTTGAGGGCTCCATATGCCATTCACTCAGCCCAAGGTTCTTCTCTAGTTCATCTAACACTGCCCTCCCTCCTGCATGTATACAGAAGTGCTCGAAAGCCAACTGAAAATCTGGAACGAATTGTTTTATCTTCATTTTAAATATCTTTCTTCCAACTAAATTCACAAAAAATAGGATTTGTTCCGATAAGGGAAGGACTAATGGTCCTAATGTTGTGATGTTGGTTTTAAGGGTTTCACCAGCTACTGTCAATAAATCTTTGGAGAGTGAAACGCCAAGTCGTTTGTCTATGTCTTCCTTTTGGATAATACAATTGTAACATTTATCATCTGCACCTTTGTGAGTACGTAGAGTATGAATGAGTTGGTATTTTGAATGACGGCGATCGGATGATCGGTTTGATAAGAGGATTGCAGCTGCTCCTAGACGAAATAGGCAATTTGAGAGGAGCATTGATCGGTTATTGCCGAGATACCAGTTGAGAGTCATGCTTTCCATGCTTACTATTAGTGCATAGGAGTTAGGTTGCACCTGTTCCACAATGAGAGTAAAATAATTTATTTACGTTATTTAAGGATGTTAGAGCATTAGCATCAGAAGATGCTAATGCCATATCTAAGAGCATTTTAGCATACATGCACCAAATAACCACTGCATCAGTGAATGCCAAACGGTAGTATTATAAAAATATTTAGAATTGTGCTACAGTACAATTCTAAAGGTAGAATTGTACTGTAGCACAATTCTAAAGGTAGAATTGTACTGTAGCACAATTCTAAAACTTATAATGTTTGTTTATTCCCCATTTATCTGACTCTCTCTCTCCCTTTGCTTCTCTTCTCATTCCTCTCTCATCACATCTCTCTGTCATCAACGTCTCTCTCTCATCACATCTCTCTCTCACGATGGGCTATTCTGGCATAGGTCGTGGGTCCGGCGTGGAGGTGAGACTGGGGAAGTCAGATCGGTGTGGTATGGTGATGATTTCTGGGTATTTTTGGGTACGTTTTCTGGGTTCATGGGTATGGTGGTTTGCGGCGGCGTGTTTGGTGGTTCTGAGTTCACGGGTTCATGGGTATGGTGATTTCTAGGTATTTGTGGGTCATCTTTTGGATTCGGAATTTGCTATTTGTTTGATTTGATTTTGGGATGGATTTTTTTTGTGGGTTCATGGTGGTGGAGTTGGGGGTTGCTGTCGTGGTGGTGGTGGCCATGGGTTTTGGGGCTGAGGTTTCTGGGGTTGCCGTGGGGTGGTGGCGTGGTGGAAGGGGGTGGGGTTTTTATTATGGGTCATATGTGGGTTCATGGTTTTGGTTCAGTGGTTCTGCTTTTGGTTTTGTGGGTTGGTGGCGGTTAAGGTGGATCGGCGATTGACGATCGGTGTGGGTTTTGGCCGTGGGTTTGGTCGGTGCTAGAGGTTGAGGGAGAAAGAGAGGTTGGTGGCTCATGATGGGTTTTGGCCGTGCGATGGGTTGGTGGCGGTTAAGGTGGATCGGCGATTGGCATGGGTTTTGGCCATGGGTTTGGCCGGTGGGTATGGGTTTTGGCCGGTGCTAGAGGTTGAGGGAGAAAGAGAGGTTGGTAGCTCTCTGTTTTGGCTGTGGGTTTGGCCGTTGGAAACTTGGAATGATGCCAAAGTCTGAAAAAAAAATTGACAGTTGAAAGAAATAATAAAGAAAGATTAAAAAATAATATTTTAATAAAAATAGAATTTTGGGATGTAGGAAGTATGGTAAAATGGTATGGTATAATGATAAAGTGGGTTTTTGGAATGGTAAAATAGAGCAGAATTAGAATTTACTAATGCTGATGCTCTTAGAGATGTTATAATGCTATACTAGCATTAATATTAACTAGTCGCTAACCTGTGCTATACACGAGAACCTACCTATTTGTGAGGTAGACTAAAATAATTTTATAAAATCTTAAATTGATTAAGAAACTACACAATTGCAGGATTTGCTTTTATATGACTTCAATTTGTGTTACAATTTGATGAAAAAGTTATTACTTGGATGTGTAATGGTTTACAAAAAAATTGTCAGATAATTTTAGTTATTAAAGAATCAGATGATTCACTGCTTAAAAATTATTGAAACAAAACAAAATATATATGACTAAACAATAGAAAAATATAAGAAAAAGATTGGATTACATTCAAAAGAATAATCCATGGCTATAACTATTAAAAGGAATCAAAAGATTCAAAACCTACAAAATATAGATAAGATATATACAATAGAGAAATATAAGAGAATGATGTGTTACCATCAAAAGGATAATTCAGATGTTAAAACTTTTAAATGACCAAAAAAATATTAAAGAATCATTAGATTTACTTCTGATAAATTTTTGAAACAAAACAAAATGTAAATGATTACACAATAGAGAAATATTAAAAAAAAAAAAAAAATTGATTACCTTCAAAAGAATAATACACGGTATAGTTATTGAAATTTGTTAAACATGTTCAAATATTGTAAAAACTAACAATGTTAAAACTTTCAAAATGTCAAAAAAAGATATATAATTAAAGAATAAGTTATTGAAACAATTCATAAAATATATGACTATTCAAAACATAAATATAAGGAAAAAAAAGTATACGAACCCATAAAACAATAAGTTAAAATAAAAAATGATGAGTTCGAGTTTAAATTAGACTTGTTAAAGAGATAGAGTTTCACTCATTGTTATATTTGGACTAAACAAAAATAATTTTATTTAAATATTGTGTTGACGTGGAAAATTGTGAGAGTTTCAATGGTTTTGGTTTTTTATTTTAACTAAATGACGACACATTAAATAATTTTCGCTTCAAAACTTGGATTAGATCAATTAATAGAGTACAAAAACATATATTCTTGCATCATAGAACTCAAGTTTTTCTTTTTCGAGTTAAACAAACACTTAATAGATAAGAATAAATTTTTTTTTCCTGTTTTCCATACTTATTAACATCTATAAATATATTTATCGTAGATTCTTTTGCAAAGAAGTAAAGTTACTTTAATAAAAAATAATTTGTAAAATTTACATTACTTTGTTAGAGCTGGCCGACTGGTAACTATCGTTCGACTATCCTTATCTTTTGTACTAACAAATTTGTTATCTTTATCTTGTCTTCACTATAAAAGGGCAACCAGGGCCAGCTCAATAATTTTGGGGGCCGTAAGCGAAAATTTTAAGTGGATTATTTTTTTAATTTTAAAGTCTAAATTTGTACAAATAAAAATTAATTTATTACATGGTTCAATAAATTAGTATCACTATAATACAAATGAATTAATATAATATACATCAAATAATTAATTGGTGTGATAATTTATAATAATTGATAAAGTAAGAGTTTGCATTAAAAAAAAATGTGATAACTTATTAATTAGTGTGGGGTCATGTGGGGGCCAGCTTAGCTTAGGCCTTGTGATGTGTTGGGGCTTGTGGACAAGAATGCACAGTGCTATGTGCACTGTGCAGTCTTCTCCTATCAAGTTGTGTGCAATGTTATTGTGCATAATTCTGCATTTTATGATACAATGTGGTTTTTTTAATGCATTATTTTTACCAATAAAAGTACCTAAAATATTTTTTTTTGTAATTAAAATATATAGATAAATATTATATATATATATATATATATATATATATATATTTTACAAGTGGGGGCATTTTTTTATTTGAGGGCCTTAGGCGATTGTATCAAATGCTTATATGGTTCAGCCGGCCCTGAGGGTAGCAAGGTTAATACTCGGACATCTTACTGCACAACATATATAGTCGATAAAAATTATCTCAAACCTTTTCATAACATGCACACAAACCTGTAACAACAGCTTGGCTAGGTCTATTGAAATAAGTCCAGCACTGCAGCCCATCCCACCAAGGTTATAGCTCAAAATATTCCCTCTAAGCTTGTAGCGATTCACAACCATGGCTGATAAGGATGGTGTTGGATTGAAAAGACTAGAATTCACAATAAGAATCCCTATATCCTTAATATTCACACTTGTTTTTGCTAACAACTTGTCAATTGCTCCAAACATCACCATCTCCGCTTCCTTCCTCGCTTCCTCGAAAGTTTGGTTCATTGGAACATCTAAGAGTGATTTGGAGACATATGTCTTCGGGCCATAACCTGACTTCTCCAAAATCTTCTTTTGAAACGCCAAACTTTCTTCAGAGAAATTCCTATTACGCTTAGATGCTTCCATAAAAGCTTCTTGGCTGCACATTAGACCTGGTTCGGGCTTGTAACATACGAAATTCAACAAGTAAACTTGTTTAGCACGACGCATGAGGTGAAGGGTTGCAAGGAAAACTGCAAGCGCAGTGCATAGTGTGACTGACAGGAGATTGAACTTAAGACAATTGAACAAATGGATGAAATGTTCGACAGAAAGATGAGTGGAAGCTATAGTGAGTGGCACGAGGAAAAGATACATGGCGTTGGAGACTACGTAGTGGTAACCTAGCTTCACATATTTAAGCTTAACCGAATTTGGTTCATTGTCTAGGATTTCTTTATTCTCAACCTCCATTATGGAATAGAAAATCAAGAAGCTCTTACTTGCTTGGAGACGGAGGAAATTAGAGAGAGATGGATTTAGTGTAATGCAGTGTTGAGCGCATGCATTTGGAGTATAACGCTATGAAGGTATTTATAATCATTTATAGAGGAGGTAATACGTCACTGTGATCTTGTTTTCAGGATCATGATCTCATGCACATGCCATCATCGGCTTATTGCTTATGAGGTGACAGTTTGTTCGCAACTTGTTCCGATGACAAAGTTATGATTGAAAAAAATAAAAAAAAAAACGTCAATTTCATATAATTTCACTAATAACACTAATTTTATAATGCATCAATAATAATAATAATAATAATAATAATAATAATAATAATAATAGGTAAAACTGAGAGAAAATCTAATTAGATTTTAAATTGGAATTCAATTAGAATATAATTTTGCATCATGTGTCTCATCTAATATAAGTTTTTAAATTTTTGTGTCAAGTGAATTAATTCAATATAAAAATTGAATTTCAATTAGAGTTTAATTTTACAACATGTGTTCCATCTAATCTAAATTTTTTAATTTTTGTACTAAATGAGTTAATTTAATGTAAAAAACGAGTAGTTTAATATAAGTAAACCATAAAAAACATAATTTTTGAATGATTTCATATTTATGAGCCTTTTTCTCTGTAGAAATAAAAACAATTCAAGTTTATAAGTCATCTATATATATATATATATATATATATATATAAGTAAAGACAAAAGAAAATTCAATTAGATTTTAAAATAAAATTCAATTAGAGTCTAATTTTGCGTCACGTGTCACATCTATCCAAAAATTTTAAAATTTTGAACCAAGTTAGTTAGTTTAGTGTAAAAATTGGATTTTAATTAGAGTTTAATTTTACGGCATGTGTTCCATCTAATCGAAATTTTTTCATTTTATGCCAAATGAGTTAATTTAAAGTAGAAAACGACAAGTCCAATATAAATAAATCATAAGAAACATAATCATATATCTAACACTATATATAAAATTAGAGAAAGAGAGAGTTTGAATGATTTTATATTTATGAGCCTTTTTTTTTTTTTGTAACCAAAAACAATTCATTTCGCACAAAAATTATATATATATATATATATATTAATAGGTAAAGTTTAGAAAAAATTCAATTAGATTCTACAATTAAGGTCCAATTTTGCGCCATATGTCCTAAATTATTTTTTTTTTAGAGAGAGTTTTATTTCTTAATTTTGGAATCAAATGTTGGACCATATCATAAATATCCATTCAAGTAAGTTATTGTGTACAAAAACCAAAAAGTCTAGAATTAATGAATATAAAAATATTTTAAAATTGACAATTTACATTTTCTACCTAATAACATTCTTACCAGACTTTTTAAAAAGTTAAAAAAATTATAAGAATGACGATCGATAATATTTAAATTATATATGTAAGATTATTATATTATGTATCTTAATGTGTGTCTTTTAAATATATTCATGCATATGCATGGGATTACAAGTTAGTTATAATAAATTACGGCAATTATTGTGAAAATTGAAAATTTTTGTGTCCAAACTTATTCATTGCTTATTGCCAACAGCCAATATTAACAATGCACAAGACAACTCATAACTCAACTTTATATCAAATCAATACAACCACTTACTAACTTACAACAACATTGCAACAATAAAGAAAATCAAAACACTATAACCCATTAACCCCCCACAAGCCCACACACACAGTTAGAGTCAGACAGACTCAATACTCACAACAAAAATCAGAACACTATGACCCCACAGCCCCTACACACACATGGTCCAAGATTCAAAACTCAACAAAAAAAATTAAAAGATAACTCCACACACATACTTGGTGATTTACTCACATAGATTTAGTGAAAGAGTATATCAAAATACTATAAACACACTCTCACAGTGAAAGAAAGAGAGAAAGAGAGAGTTGAAAAACCAAATCAAGTGGCAGCAGAAGGCAGACCAAGTAGCGGCGGCGGCGGCAGATTGCAGTAGGGGTTATGCAGCGGTAGATTTTGTGTGTGTGAAGCAGATGCAACCTTTTTCCTTTGGGTTTAGAGAGTAAAGAAGGATAGTGAGAGATTTTGAAGGTTAGGCAGTTGCAAATTCTTAGGTTTTATTTGCCCTTTTTTTTAATTTATGATTTTTCAAAATTTGATTAATGGGCTTTTTATTTTTGAGATTAAAGACCAAAAGTTTCTGTTGGACTTTTTTTTGGGGAGTTTAAGTTGGACTTAAAAAAAAAGGAGGGGGGGGGGGGGTCAGGTTCATGGTGAGGGTGTGCAAATTTGTATTGCAGGGGGTTAAAAACAATTTTATTTTAAAAAATATTATACATATATATATATAAATTCGAATCAAGGGGTTCATTTGAACCCCCTGACTATAATGTACCGCCGCCCCTGTTTATTTCATTATGATTGTTAATCTATTCAAATGTAAAAATCATATTATTAAAAATTTTAATTGATATGACGCTATGAGTGTGTTTGGATATTGCTTATTTTGCTAAAACTAAAAAATTATTACTAAAAGTACTGTAGATAAATGTAAAAGTTAGTTGAAATAGTATAGCAGAGCTCATGAATAGTGTCAACAAGTGCAGTGGAGCCTATGAATAGTAGCAAAAATCAACTGAATAGTGAAATAATTTTCATTTATAATCCCAATCCAAACGCACGCTCTATATATATATAGTAAATACAAAACATAAAACCTTAGACTATAAAATAGATATTCTCATCTATAATATATAACACATATAAAGCTAAAAAGTTGACTTTTTGTTAAATTACCTCGTAAGCTTTTAAGTCGTTAGGGGCCTATTTGGTAGCAGTACTATTATTCAAAATGATGTCAAAATAATGGTTTAAAAAAAAAAATGAAAATACGTGTTTAAAGTATTCATAATGCAAAAAATGTGTTTAGTATTATGTTTCAAATAACGTATTTTAAATTGTGAAAAAATATAGTTATGTATTTGGTATGTGTATGTGTGTGTGTGTATATATATATATATATATATATATTTTAAGCTAACAAGTACAATAAAAGTATTATTATTTTATTTGAAGAGAGATAAAGTTCCCTCGTGTGGTCTAATCAGCTGGGACCTACATGGTTTTTAACGTGTCTCCTTAATAATCATTGAAGAGGATATATATATATATATATATATATATATGATTAAATTTACACATATTTTAAACCTTTGATTCTCATTAAATCTAATTGTCAGCAAAAGACTATCTCTAACATCATTATTATGTAATTAATATTTGTTATGTAAACTCTTTTAATTAAATCCCTCAACATCCACCGTCTATCTCCTTAATAATCATTGAAGAGGAATAGAATATATATATATATATATATATATATATATGACAAAAGTTACACTTAATTTAAACTGTTGATTCTCATTAAATCTAACGGTCAGCAAAAGTCTACCTCTCACATCATTATTATGTAATTAGTATTTGCTATGTCAAGTCATTTTAATTAAATCCCCCAACATCCACCGCCTATCTTCTTAATAATCATTGAAGAGAAATAGTATATATATATATATGTGTGTGTGTGTGTGTGTGACTAAAGTTATACCTATTTTAAACCGTTGATTCTCATTAAATCTAACGGTCAGCAAAAGACTACCTTTCACATCATTATTATGTAATTAGTATTTGCTATGTCAAGTCATTTTAATTAAATCCCCCAACATCCACCGCCTGACTCCTTAATAATCATTGAAGAGAAATATATATATATATATATATATATGACTAAAGTTATACCTATTTTAAATTGTTGATCCTCATTAAATCTAACGGTCAGCAAAAGACTACCTCTAACATCATTATTATGTAATTAGTATTTGCTATGTCAACTCATTTTAATTAAATCCCCCAACATCCACCGCCTGTCTCCTTAATAATCAATAAGTATTACTGTTTACTCAAAAAAAAATCTTCCACTCCCCACCAACTTCTGTTCCTCTTCAATTAGATCTAATAACAGAAGTGGCTTTGACAATTATTGTTGGGGACGGCGACATCACCATGGTGTAAAGCAAGAGCAAACTACTGAGACTTCGAGATTGTCATGGATTGAAAAATTAAAAAGGATGTGTTCCACCATAATAGTTTGCTTCATTGTGATTAATGTTTTTGATATCAAATGCAGCCGATGGTTTCAAAAGATCCATTGAACAAGTAAATTCGGGCAAAACTCCTTGGCAATGTTACCAAAAATACCGGGGACTGGAAGATGACTATTATGTAGAGAGAGAAGGTGAATGTGGAGGGATTTAATTAAAATGAGTTGACATGACTGTAAACACAAATTTTTCTCATATACTTGGAGAAAGATAGAGTAATCGAATTATTTGGTGCCATCCTAGGTGAATTTTATTTTTTCCTTTCATGAAGCGCTAAATCTCTTGTTTCTTAAATTTGTTTCTTAAATTATATGTTTCAAGTTGTTAACCTCAAGGTCTTTTTTGTTGAAAAAATCATCATTTTATTGTGTCATCTATATAATATGTAAAAACTGAAATATAATATTTTAGTTAATTTGGTCCATTTAGGTGATGCTTTGAGAGGAGTGGTTTGTGTAAAAAGATGAGTTGCTTCATGACTATTATGTCACTTTCTCTATATAATGTTGACAGGTCAATCATTCTTGAGAAAATTACATTTTTCTTACGTTATTAAATTAAGTCTTGTATTTTTTTTTTCTAATATAAGTGATGAGTTTACTTATATCTACTTTCTCTTTAGGCCATTCCAACCACATATTACATTATTTACAAAATATCTCACTTTATATAATAATTTGAATGTAAAATGCGTTATGTTTTTTTGAAAAAAAAAATTACAAAATTTAAAACACTTTCAAATAATAAATATAAATAGCTTAATTTAGAAAATTTAATATATTGTATCAACTATACTTTATTAGAAAATAATCACATCATTTTAAGAAATGATTGTGACTTACACTTATAAGTTTCATCTACTATTTTCATTTTTCATTTAACAAAAAAACAAATTGTCAAATCCTGCTACTAGTTTTCTTTATAATTATATAACATTTACTTCAAACGTTCTAGTATGGTTCTCAATGTGATTGTAGACTTTTTATTATTTAGGATGGAAGGGAATGGAGTTGCAATAAGCTTCATCAAATTTTTGACATGCATACTGTTAATTGTATTTTGAAATTTCATCTTAATCCTATAGCAGCATAGATGATGGTACATAATGATTTGGATTCTCAATAGGAGTAGTCTTTTCTCTACTAAAATAGAAAAAATCATAGACCAAGATAATCAATTTGCTTGTTATGTTTCTCTAAATGCCAAAAACTAGAAACTATGCGCATACTTAAAATGAATTACAATAATTTGAATATTATCACAAAGAGAACCATTTCTCATGCATTAGACACTTAAGCTTAGTAACTTTAAACACTTCTAAATTAATATTGACTTTCTCTCCATATCAATCAATGTGGGATTTAGTTTTTTACTAGAACATTACTCCTCACTTAATACTCATTCACCACATAAAACTCTCAATTCTTCTCATCCAATTAAGCAAATTATTATTCTAAAAAAAAATAGTCAACTTATTATTTAATTAATTCATTTGTATATTTTAATATAGTCAAACAATTTTTGTCTAAATAACTTTGAAACCTTTTTTTTTTATTATTTATAATTTGATAATCTGATAGTTGGGAGTAAGGGTACTAATTTGAACCTTGAATATTTTGGTTTGAAACATTAGAAGGTACTAACCCGTTAAGCTCCAATACTCTTGGCCAATAACTTTGAAACTTCAGACTACATGTTCTATACCTTCACCTTTTAGTATCATAATTTGGGGAAATTCCCCATGGCCAATGGATTTTGCCCTCAATGGCCCTAAATATAACATAAATCGCTTCAAAACAGGCATTCTTCCTTCACATTATCTTAGCATTATGATGCTAAGAAAGGAAATTGAAACTTGTTAACAACATTATTGTTTGATCAGCCTGACCCTTATTTCTTACTAGAAGAATTAATTATCAGATGTTTATTCCTCCTACCTGGCAACTTTGAACAACTCCTCATCCCAGCCAATTGATCAAGTCAAATGGACAAATGAGATAAGCTAGATTAAAGTAAATTTTTGTTTGCATTTAAACCTCATATGGCTCTTTGGTTGCTATTGTATTCTAAAATTTGGAGGCATGGACTAAACAGTTTGTATCAGTTATGACTTTTTTTTTTTTTTAAAATACTACCATAGACGACTTTCTTGGATGCACCAATTTCATGATCTTAGAGCCAAATTTCCCCAAAAAAAAACCCTTATTGTCCAAACTTTGAAAAAATTTGAATGGGTTAATCAATTGTCAAAACAAGCTCAAAAATTCACTAGACCACCGTGTTAGGTTTTTAGTCTTGTTTTAGATTTGCTCAAAGTATGTGTTTTATGTGAAGTTGGAATCGAGCTACTGCAGAATTCATTGTGCAATTCGGTCTGGCCCGATCGATCGAGAATTAGACTCGACCGATAGAAAGTCAGGCAGAATGTTTTTTCTACAGAATTACCAACTCAGTCCTAAGCCCATATGACGTGTAGGATTTTATGTTTTTCCCTAGGTATAAAAGGTGAATGTTCAATATGTGTGTAAAACACCCTTGAACGTTTAGACCCCAAATAACAAATTATCAATTCAAGCTTAATATCAAATGATTAACGTGCGGAACATGAACATAAGCTAAACACAGAATTGATAAACAGTCTAAGCCAAATATAATCACATCCACAACAGAAAAAAAAAAAAAAAAAAAAAAAAAAAAAAAAAAAGGGAAGAGAGATGCAAACACAAGGATAACACACGATGTGTTATCGAAGAGGAAACCGAAACTCTTAGCGTAAAACCTTTCCGCCGCCCTCCAAGTGGTCAATAATCCACTAGAAAATGGGATACATGACCAGCAATAGACCCTCCAAGCCTAATCTACCCGATGTACCTAAGCCCTCCAAGCTTCTTGCTCTAACGAGGTTGCGCCGAACCTTTTTCTTTTCTAGCTTACTGGATTCCGCTATAGCCCATAGCATTAACCAATATGAATTGGTCCATTCCTAACTGCTTCCTAAAGCACAAATAAACCTTCTTATAGATATGGGTATGGTGAGAAAAGAATTTGGTTAAGAACCTCTCAAGGATGTATCAATGGAGAGGAAGAGAGTAGAGGAATTTGAAGAGTCTCTTAGGTAAAGATTGTGGATGAATTAATTTTGTTTTTCTCTAAGGTTTCTCTCTCAAAATTCTCTCTAGAAGCTCTCTACATTTCGTGGGTATAAGGGTCTATAAATATTGGTGTGTGTTTGGAATGTGAAGAGTTAATTTTTCCTAAACAGGGTGGTCTGGCGGCTTGGCCTCGCGATTAGTCTGAGTCGCGAGTTCCAGCCGCGAGTTAACGGCTTGGCCAGCTTGGGACTTTTGTCATGTAGTGCGATAGCTGGCGTGACCTTTCAACTCCCTTGCGTGCTTCTCACATGTGCTGCAGTTGGCGGCTTGCCAGTCGCGAGTCCTAGCCGCGAGTCTCTACATTCTTGCACAATCTTGAACAATTCTTCACACTCTCTCACACACTACCCTTACATGAATCCCACCTAAATACAGGGTTACTAATTGCTAAAATACAAGCAAATTTGGCACGAAATAAAGCCAACAAGATGGTTGATTAAATTCAACCTTACAATCTCCTCCTTTGGCTATTCCATGACAAAACCCTACAATAGACTCTAGACTTAACGTGTGAGTTGGGAACAGTTGAACAAAACTCACTCACACCTAACTATAGATTCTGATAAGCTCTTGAACCATAAGAACAAATATCTCTTGAAACACAACAAGACAACAATATCATTGTATGCAGAAAACTTGAAATGCATATAAAGCAAGCACAATGTGATCAAGCAAGATGGAATAAAACAGTAGACCATGGCTTGACCAAAACACGTAATCACTATACAAAGTGATCACAATGCTCATTCACACAAGGAATGAACATCCGGACATGCAAGCTGATAAGCTCATTTGCAGAGTATCATTTGCATGTCAAACACTCAACCAATGCATAAAACATATATGCATTTAGGAAAAATCCTACAAGGGCACAAGAGTAATGTACTTAAAGAAAATGTATGACATTTAGCAACAAGTACAAAAGCTACAAAGCATGGTTACAAAAACCTAAAAGCTTACAAAAGCAAATGGTTACAGATGTACCATACAAAATAAAAACCTAACAACATAACATAAATAACCAAATAGGTTCATATAAAGCAAAATATTAAACATAAGACTACTTGTTGAAAACTCCCCCTTTGATTAGGCTCTTTCTCCCCCTCTCATTTTCTCATTGTATTTAGCAACTTCTCCCCCTTTTTGTCATGGAATAGCTATTCCTCATCTTCTTCTAGCTTTCTTTGAATTTGATCCAATTGAGTTTGGAGAGGGGTAAACTTCATATGCCACCGAATGTTGTGGTGGTGCAAAATAGATGTGAGTCTAGACATCTTGGTGCTCAACACATGAATAGATACCATAATGTTGTCTAGCTTGTCGTCAAATGAGGATGAGTTTGAGCGTGAACCACTGTGAGACGTAGAAGTTTCAGTTTTGATCCCCTTCTTACTATGACCAATGCTCGCGTTGAATGTACGCATGTTGATTGGACTCAGTTTTATGCATGGAGATTCATCTTTAGATGGATGGATATCCCTTTGAGCTTCAAAATCCTAGAGATGAGACAGCAAAACAAAATGCATATTCGTGACTTAGTTCGTTGAACTGTTTTGCACAGAACATGAAATATATGAGCACAAATGTCAATCTCGACATCAGAAATCAGATTATGAAGAAACAAGGCGTGACCGAGGTTCATATACCCGGTGCTGGATAATGGGTACAAGTTGTGAAACATGATGATTGTAAGTACTCTCAATTTCGGAGGAAGCGAGGAAACACTGACAGAGTTTCCATTTGGTGAGAATTCCAAATCTTTTCCAAGAGCATCCTGAAGAAGATCCTCATCTGGATACAAATCATCATAGACTAGTGAGTGTTTGAACATCGGCCGGTCGATGTGAAGAATCTCTGCTAGATATGTGGGAGAGACGGAAAAACTTCTTCTTTTGACCTAGCACTTAAGTTCATCGCCTTCAACAATTGCATTAGCATAAAATTCCTTTACCAAATTTTCATATGCGTTATCAAGATCGGAGAGAAGGTAATTCCAATCCTTGTGAGCAAACCATTTAGGAATATCAGTGTCAAACAAAGAAGGTTGATCAACAACCCTTTCAATCAACAGTGTAGCATCTCTGAAATAATTCTCATAATTCTAAATAGTAGTGTAAGATCTGAACTTGTTTGGATTGAAACCTCCTGATGGTGAACGAGTCCTTTTTGTTCGAGGTGAGAGATCATCAACATCAATGATAGGTTCCTTACCTTTGTTGCTGCCCCATTTCACAGCTGCTCTCTTGAATAGAGACATATCAACTCTGCATCAGGTTTTACTAAAGAAAAGAGAGACCACAAAAATACACCAAACATTGTTAAATATTGGGTTAGTTCCAAAACAAGGAGAATGAAGAAAACCTTAAACATTTTGGAATTTAGGTCCCAATCATTACCAAGAACACAAAATTTACTCAAGATAGAGTACATCAGTACAAGACCACCAAAAAGCACAAATCAATGTCATAAAATAAACACATATTCAAATGAAAGATATACAAATACCAGTATGATAAAACACACAACCTGAAAGATATGTGGAAATGAGTGATACATAATGTGTAAGAAACAAAACCCATACATGATCTCAAAGAATGATGAAGTGTTTACAGAGAGATTCAGGGTTTTGTGTGTGAACATGATGGTTTGAGAGAGTGAAAATGAAGAAGAAAATGAATAGTCACACAAATTCGAGGGAAAAATTGACTTGAAAACACAAAACACGCATTTTTCATGACCAATTTAAGCCGTGTGCAAGTTGCCGGGTTAAGCTGCTAGAACACTTTAGACCAAGATTTTTGAAAAATTTTCTAAGTGTTTTTCACGATTGGAAGGTCTACCTACAAGAAAGTTGCGAGGTGAGCTGCGAAAATCTCTGTGTATCCTCGCGACTGGACCTTCCACCTGCGAACAAGTCGCCACAATGAGCCGCGAGAATCATAAAAATTCAGATTTTGAAAAATTTTCTAAGTATTTTTCGTGACTGGGGCATTTACCCGCCAGTGAGCCACGGAAAATCTCTGAATGAGCTCGCGACTGGGGCATGCGACTGAGCCAACCCACGACTGAGTCGCCAAAACAGGGCAAAACTGTTTTTGAAATTTTGACAATTTTTGTAAAAACAAAATACTTTCCAAAAACAACTAAACACTCAAAAATCTTTTTATGTTTGATCAACAAAGATTGAGCATGTGAAAACACATTTAATCAAGTACAATCACACAAATGAATATGACATTCATTGATCATAGACATGTGTGATGTGTGTGGGTATCAACAATGAGATAGTCCTTAGTCTAATGTGAAGCTTCCATGATCAATTCAAACAAGTCATACACAACTAGCACTAGATAATGTGACCCATCTCAATTATAGAAATATGCATATATGACCTCCCACAAAACTTGATAACTTTGAAACTTTTCATTTGGCTCCATATACATCATATCATTTGAACTTTTTGAGTCAAAAAATCTCATTGTGAGATCGATGCCTGAAATTTTTGATATTTCAATTGATGTGTTAGCCTTTGGCTTTTTGGGCATCATACATTTTATTTATGGTCGCTTTCCCTTTTTTCTAGTCAAATACTAGTATGTGCGACAGGCTTTTGCAGTTCAATGTCTCTTTTTATTTGGAGATTTACATTTTGTGAGCTCTTTAAGCAAAACAATAAAATAAAGAGTGGGAAGATATATAGGCACAAGTCTATGCATGTCTCAAGATCAACAAGACCATTCACTAATCATTCATGACAAGGTTGAAGATCTATTTACAACAGTCACATAGATTTCAAAATTTCTCCCGCAATGATATGAGTGCAATAGAAACAAGCTAAGCTCATAGATGCACAAAGCCATTAGTACAAAGGTACAAGGCAAAACATGCTTTGAGACAAAACTCAACAAAGTCGATCAAACTTTTTGGATTTTTTGCTGTTTATGTATTTTTGGATTTTTGACACAAAAGTAAGATGAAGATTGATCAGAAATAGCACAAGAAAAATTAGAAAACAAATTCAGAACATACTAAAAAAACAAACATGGAAGATATAGTTTAGGGAATGATACCGACACCAATGGTCTTACACAAGGATTCGAACCTCGGGCCATCGAGAGGTTTAGTAAATATGTCTGCCTTTTGATTCTCTGTATTGATGAATTCCAGACACACTATCTTGTCCTTTACCAAGTCTCGAATGAAGTGATACCGGATCTCGATATGCTTTGATTTGGAGTGCTGAACTGGATTCTTTGACAGGTTAATGGCACTAGTGTTATCACATAACACACACATGGTATCTTAAGAAATTCCATAGTCATGTAATAGCTTTCTCATCCATAGCAATTGTGCACAACAACTTCTTGCTGCAATGTATTCAGCTTCAGCCATTGAAAGGGAGACTGAATTTTGCTTTTTGCTCATCCATGAGACCAAGTTATTTCCAAGATAGAAACACCTACCAGAAGTGCTTTTCCTATCATCAATGCATCTTGCCCAGTCTGCATCTGAATATCCCGCCAAGCACTCAGTTGAATGTTTTGAATACCAAATCCCATAGTCAGACGTGCCATTAACATAGCGAATGATTTGCTTTACTGCTGTCAAGTGAGACTCTTTAGGAGCAACTTGGAACCAAGCACATACCCCGACACTGAATGCAATATCTGGCCTACTTGCTGTGTGATAGAGAAGACTGCCAATCATGCTTCGATATAGTGTTAGATCAACGTCAACACTAGCTGCATCTATGCTCAGTTTTGCTGAGGAACTCATAGGAGTAGATGTGTGTTTCTTAGAATCCAGGCCAAATCTTTTGACAAGATTTTTGGCATATTTCTCTTAAGAGATGAATATTCCATCTTTCCGTTGTTTCACTTGAAGCCCTAGAAAGTAGTTCAACTCTCCTACCATGCTCATTTCAAATTCCCTTTTCATTTCTTTCGAAAACTCATGAGCTAGTTGATCGATTGTGAATCCAAAAACAATATCATCCACGTACACTTGAGCGACAAGGAGTGATTTCTCATTTCTTTTAACGAACAATGTTCGATCTGCTTGGCCTCTTTTGAACCCACGATCCAATAGGTAAGTGCTGAGGCGATCATACCATGCTCTTGGTGCTTGTTTCAACCCATACAAAGCTTTCTTCAATCTTAGCACTTGATCCGGAAAGTGAGGATCTTGAAACCCCTTTGGTTGCTCAACAAAGACTTCTTCATTTAGAAAACCATTCAAGAATGCACTCTTCACATCCATTTGGTACAACTTGAAATCCATAATGCATGCTATGGACAAAAGAATTCAAATTGACTCTAGTCTTGCTACTGGAGCAAATGATTCATCAAAATCTATGCCTTCCATTTTAGTATACCCTTGAGCCACCAATCTAGACTTGTTTCGAACAACTTCACCATCTTCATCAGTTTTGTTCTTAAAGATCCATTTGGTGCCAATCACATGTGTATCTTTAGGCCTTGGAACCAACTCCCATACATCATTTCTAACAAATTGATGTAGCTCCTGGTGCATAGACTCTGCCTAATTCTCATCTTTCAAAGCTTCTTCTACCTTTTTGGGTTCAAATTGAGCAAGATAGCAATTGTATGTCACATGGTTAGCACTATACTTTGGCCTTTTTCTCAAATGAAGTCCCTCGTTTACATCACCAATGATATTACTTGATGTGTGATTGAGAGTTACTCTTAATGAAGGTTTCTTGGAGGTTGAAGGTTCCTCATCACGAGAAATTGGAGGTTAAACTTCCGGAGGTGTGAGTGGGCTTGAAACTTCTTTTGTTAATCTAGTTTCTCTTCTTGATATAGGAGGTGTAGACTTCTTCTTCGGTGATTCTTTCTCAGCATCATCACTTGGGGACATATCATCATCATCCTCATTCTTCTTAAGATTTAGCCCCTTTCCATCATCATCAAAGTCCCTTTTTGACATGCTATGGACATAAGAATTCGAATTGGCTCTAGTCATGCTACTGGAGCAAATGATTCATCGAAATCTATGCCTTCCACTTGAGTATACTCTTGAGCCACCAATCTAGACTTGTTTCGAACAACTTCACCATCTTCATCAGTTTTGTTCTTAAAGATCCACTTGGTGCCCACATGTGTATCTTTAGGCCTTGGAACCAACTCCCATACATCATTTCTAACAAATTGATATAGCTCCTGGTGCATAGACTCTACCCAATTCTCATCTTTTAGAGCTTCTTCTACCTTTTTGGGTTCAAATTGAGCAAGATAACAATTGTATGTCACATGGTTAGCACTATACTTTGGCCATTTTCTCAAATGAAGTCCCTCGTTTACATCACCAATGATATTACTTGATGGGTGATTGAGAGTTACTCTTGATGAAGGTTTCTTAGAGGTTGAAGGTTCCTCATCACGAGAAATTAGAGGTTGAACTTTCGGAGGTGTGAGTGGGCTTGAAACTTCTTGTGTTAATCTAGTTTCTCTTCTTGATATAGGAGGTGTAAACTCCTTCCCTGGTGATTCTTTCTTAGCATCATCACTTGGGGACATATCATCATCATCCTCATTCTTCTTAAGATTTAGCCCCTTTTCATCATCATCAAAGTCCCTTTTTGATATGGTGTCGTCAATGACCACATTGATTGACTCCATCACCATCTTAGTGTGCTTGTTGTACACTCTATAGGCTCGGCTATTTGTGGAGTATCCTAGAAATATCCCTTCATCACTTTTAGCATCAAATTTTCTAGGATTTTCCCTATCATTTAGAATATAACACTTGCTCCCAAATATTCTGAAGTATTTCACCTTGGGTTTCTTTTCTTTCCATATTTCATATGACGTCTTCTTTGTCCCTGCTTGGAAGTAGATTCTATTACCAATATGACATGATGTATTTACAGCTTCAGCTCAGAATTTTTGTGGAATGTTTTTGATGAGTAGCATGACTCTCGCCATCTCTTGGATCACCCGGTTCTTCCTTTCAACCACCCCATTTTGTTGTGGAGTCTTTGGAGCTGAAAATTCCTTCTTGATGCCGTGCTCATCGCAAAAAGCTTCAAATTTAGCATTCTCAAATTCCTTCCCATAATCACTTCTGATTTTGACTATGGGAACCCTTTTTTCATTCTGTAGTCTCTTACATAGCCTTTCCATTTTATCACATGCTTCTGACTTCTCTCTAAGGAATTCCACCCAAGAGTACATTGAAAAATCATCAACTACTACTATAATATAACGCTTTCCTCCCAAGCTTTCAGTTCTTGTTGGACCAATCAGATCCACATGAAGTAACTCCAAAGGTCGTGAAGTAGCAATTACATTCACTTTAGGATGAGTTGATTTTGTTTGTTTTCCCATTTGACATGGACCACACACACTTTTCTCAACTTTTCCAAACTTCGGTAAACCCACCATTGCTTCTAGCTTTAAGACTTTAGCTACTTGCTTGTAATTAGCATGCCCAAGTCGTTGATGCCATAGCTCCAAGAGATTCACTCGAGCACTCCGACATGCTATGCCTGGTTTGGGAATGATACCATAGCAATTATCGGTGGTTCTAAGTCCCTTCGACACTTGAACACCTTTGTCATTTAGTATCAGACAACCTTTCTTTGAGAATTGGACTAAGAAATCTTCATCACATATTTGAGTGATGCTCAGCAAGTTTACTTTTAATCCTTTAATGTACAACACATTAGTCAACAACGGCAGTCCCGAAATCTTAACAGTTCCATTTCCTAGAACTTATGAATGACTACCATCTCCAAAGGTCACATAACCATCTTCCTTCTCTTTAAGAGTCTTGAACAACGATTTATCTCCTGTCATATGCCTTGAACAACCACTATCAAGATACCACAAGCATGATTTAAATACTTTCAATGCGGTATGAACAAAAAGACAAGCATGTGATAGGCATTCTTGATCATCAAAGCAAGATTCATCCTTATTTTCTTCATTTAAAGAGAACTGTAACTTTCTTTTTAAACCATCACGTTTATCACATAATTGTCTATTCATTTTCTTATATTTTTAAACCAAGGAAATCGACTCACACAAGCTATTATGAACATCATGATTTCTATGAACTAATGATTTCAGCATGTGTATGAAAGCTTTAGCATGTTTCTTTGACTTGAATGACTCTACAACTTCATTACTGGACCAACCTCCAAAAGTACTCATATAGTCATTATCACAAACATCTTTACTCCACTTCATTTTGGCCTTTGCCATAGCACTTTCCATAGCAAGCCAAGGGGTCTAGGATCACACTCAGGTAATTAAACCACAAGGAGTGCACCCGCTCTGATACCAATTGAATGTTCAATATGTGTGTAAAGCACCCTTAAACGTTTAGACCCTAAATAAAAAATTATCAATTTAAGCTTAATATTAAATGATTAACGTGCAAAATATGAACATAAGCTAAACACAGAATTGATAAACAGTCTAAGCCAAACATAATCACATCCACAGCAGAAAAAAAAAAAAAAAAAGGCATAGATAAAGGGAAGAGAGATGCAAACACAAGGACAACACATGATGTGTTATCAAAGAGGAAACCGAAGCCCTCAGCATAAAACCTCTCCGCCGCCCTCCAAGCGATCAATAATCCACTAGAAAATGTAGTTGTGATACATGAATAGTAATAGACCCTCCAAGCCTAATCTACCCGATGTACCTAAGCCCTCCAAGCTCCTTGCTCCAACAAGGTTGCGCCAAACCTTTTTCTTTTCTAGCTTACCAGATTCTGCTATAGCCTATAGCATCAACCAATATGAATTGGTCCCTTCCTAACTGCTTCCCAAAGCACCAAATAAACCTTCTCACAGATATGGGTATGGTGAGAAAAGGATTTGGTCAAGAACCTCTCAATGATGTATCAATGGAGAGGAAGAGAGTAGAGGAATTTGAAGAGTCTCTTAGGTGAAGATTATGGATGAATCAATCTTGTTTTTCTCTAGGGTTTCTCTCTCAAAATTCTCTCTGGAAGCTCTCTACATTTCGTGGGTATAAGTGTCTATATATAACGGCGTGTGTTTGGAATGCGAAGAGTCAGTTTTTCCCAAACAGGGTGGTCTGGCGGCTTGGCCTTGCGACTGGTCTGAGTCGCGAATTCCAGTCGCGAGTTAACGGCCTAGCCAGCCTGGGACTTTTGTCCTGTAGTGCAACAATTGGCGTGACCCTTCAACTCCCCTGCGTACTTCTCACGTGTACTGCAGTTGGCGGCTTACTAGTCGCGAGTCAGCCGCGAGTCCTAGTTGCGAGTCTCTGCATTCTTGCACAATCTTGAGAAATTCTTCACACTCTCTCAAAAATTACCCTTACATGAATCCCACCTAAATACAGGGTTACAAATTGCTAAAATACAAGCAAATTTGGCACGGAATAGATCCAACAAGATGGTTGATTAAATTCAACCTTACAAAAGGGAAACCCTAGCCACGTTTTTGAGGTTGCTCTATTTGCTCTATGTGTGAATCTCTTGTAAGATCTGAGAGGTGGATACCTTCTGTAAGGTTGAATTTAATCAACTATTTTGTTGGCTTTATTCCGTACCAAATTTTCTTGTAATTCAGCATTTGGTAACCCTGTATTTATGTGGGAATCATGTAAGGGTAGTGTATGAGAGAGTGTGAAGAAATGTTCAACATTGTGCAAAGAAGCAGGGACTCGCAGGTGGCTCACGACTGGCAAGCCGCCAGAAGTAGGCCACGTGCCAAGCATGCGGAGAAGCTGAAGCGTCATGCCAGCTGTTGCACTACAGGATAAAAAGCCAGACAGGCCATTCAGTTACCTCGCAGCTAGAACTCGTGGCTCAGTCAAGTTGTGAGGCCAAGCCGCCAGCCAGTTCTGTTTTGGAAAAACTGACTCTTCGCATTCCAAACACACACCACTATATATAAACCCTTATACCCACGAAATGTAGAGAGCTTCCAGAGAGAATTTTGAGAGAGAAACCCTAGAGAAAAACAAGATTGATTCATTCACAATCTTCACCTAAGAGACTCTTTAAATTACTCTACTTTCACCCTCTCCATTGTTACATCCTTGAGAAGTTCTTAGCCAAATCCTTTTCTCACCATACCCATATTTGTGAGAAGGCTTTTTGGTGCTTTGGAAAGCAGTTAGGAAGGGAACAATTCATATTGGTTGATGCTATGGGCTATAACGGAATCCGGTAAGCTAGAAAAGACATAGGTTTGGCGTAACCTCGTTGGAGCAAAAAGCTTGGAGGGCTTAGGTACACTAAGTAGATTAGGCTTAGAGGGTCTATTGCTGTTCATGTATCCCAACTACATTTTATAGTGGATTATTGACCGCTTGAAGGGTAGCGGAGAGGTTTTACGTTGAGGGCTTCGGTTTCCTCTTCGATAACACATCGAGTGTTGTCCTTGTATTTGCATCTCTCTTTCCTTTATCTTTACCATTTAATTGCTGCTGTGATTGTGATTATTTATGGTTTAGATTGTTTATCAATTTTGTTTTAGCTTATGTTCATGTTCCGCACATTTATTTTTTGATAATAAGCTTGAATTGATAATTTGTAATTTTGGGTCTAAACGTTTAAGGGTGTTTTATACACATATTGAACTTTCAATTGGTATCAGAGCGGGTACACTTATTGTGTTTAAATACTTAAGTGTGATCCTTGACCCTTTGTATTTATTTGCCATGGATTGTGCTTTGTATGCCTTTTTGTATGATTTGGTTGATGATGAATGTAACATGCCACATGTTTGTGAAAATGCCTCTATGTGTGATAATCTTCATGATTGTGATGTTATGTTACATGAATCTTTGGATGTTGTTGTTATTCATAACATCAAACCCTTGAAAAAAAATGCTAAGAAGTTTCAAAAGAATTTAAGCAAGTTATTTTGTGAAAATGATGATTTGATTGCTAAGCTCAATGAATCCAACAAATTGGTTGAGAAATATATGAAACTTGCTCAAAATTCTCTTGAAAAGCTGAAAGAGTTTGAATGTTTGAATATGAACTTGGATGCTAAACTTGTTTTTTTTAACAAACTTGTTGATTAGCTAAAATATGAAAATGAATATCTTAAGATGCACGCCAAGTGTTTGATTGCTGAACCTATTGATAAAAAGGATGAAAATATTTGTTGCAATCATGTTGTGGTACTCGATTTTGTGCCTATTGTGTGTTCTACCTCAAAGGACAAATCGGTGTACATTCCTCCACATAAAAGAAACCAAAAGGTGGAGAGAAAAGCTCTTAGGTCAAAGCCCCCGTTTAGGTCTCAACCTAAGGTTTTGGATGGATCTATGTTTGTTCCAACTTGCCACCATTGTGGTGTGATTGATCATATAAGACCTCAATGTTATAAGTTGAAGGGAGAACAAAACCATGTTGTTAGATTCATTTCCAAAAAGTCTAGTGGACCTAAACACATTGTGTGTCACCATTGTGGTGCTTTTGGTCATCTAAGACCTCGTTGCTCTAAGTTTCATGCTCTTAAAAGAATCAAAAGAAAAGAGAAACTTGAGCTTCTTGGAAGTTGTACTAAAAAGGGTAAACCAGATTTGAGTGAAAATAGAATGTTGTTAAAGGAAGTATTTAATGCTCTTAACTCCTTGACTATGTGCATCTCTGGTTCTCATTCTTTCGACCCTCGTCCCACTTCTTTTGAGACACTCATTCTAAACAATTGTTCCGTTTGGATGAGGAAGGGTTCCTGTGGTTGAGCATTTGCTCTTTTGGTCCTTGATCTAATTCTTTCAATCTTTGTAGGACTCTTCATGCATTAGATGCCATATTTTCATGTATTTGTGCATCTTGCATTTATTTGTATGCGTTGTTTTTGTTTTGATCTTACCTTTTTGTTTTAGTTTTGTGTGAGTAAAAATCCAAAATCACATAAAAAGTGAAAAATTCAAAAAGTTTGATCGTATATGTTTGAGCACATATTACATATGAGTTTTACCTTATACCTTCATACAAATGGCTTTATGCATTTATGAGCTTAGCTTGTTCTTTATGCACTTATATCTTTGTGAGAAAAATCTTGACATCTTTGTGTGATTGCTGTAAATCTATCTTCAAGCTTATCATGAATGATTAGCCAATAGTCATGTTGGTTTTGATACATGCGTAGACTTGTGCCTATATCTCTTCCCATGTTTTTATTTTTTTTGCTTAAAGAGCTCAACAAATGTAAATCTCAAAATGAAAAGAGATAATGAGCTGCAAAAGCCGTCGCATATACTAGTATTTGACTAGGAAAAAGGGAAAGCGACTTTCATAAAAATGTATGGTGCCCAAAAAGCCAAAGGCTTGTTCATCAAATTGAAATATAAAAATATTCTGGCATTGATCTCAAAGTGAGATGTAAAGATAAAAAATGATCAAATGTTATGAATTATAAAGAAGCTAAATAAAAAGCTTCAAAGATATGTAATCATTTTCTTGTAGGAGGTCATATATGTTCATTTCTATAATTGAGATAGATCATTTGTCTTAATACTAGTTGCATATGACTTGATTGAATTGATCATTGAAGCTTCACCCTAGTCTATGGCCTATTCCACATTTGATACATGCACACAACACACATGCCTAATGTTCAATGAATGCCTTATTCATTTGTTGGATTGTACTTGTTTAAATGAGATGTGTGTGTGCTCAACTATATATGGATCAATCCAAAAAGATTTTTGATTATTTTATATGTTTTGGAAGTGATTTTTATCACTCTTTGTGTTCATGTTTAGTGCTTACTTTGTTTTTTCATTGTTTAAACATGTTCTGTGTTGTAAAACAAGTATCAGAATTTTTGGCGACTCGTTTTGGCGACTTGCCCAGTCACAAGTTTTGGTGACTTGCCCAGTCACAAGTTCATACAGAATAGTTTCACGACTCACTCGCGACTCGCCAGTCACGAAATGCCCAGAATTAGCTTTTTTAAAGAGCTTTTTCCTGGGAATCTTGTTTTTTGCAAAATTTTTACATCAAAACCCAACTAATTTGAACTGTTTTTCATTACATTAACATATCTAGGGTAATTTTAAACTATTTTCATTGTTTTGGATCCTTAGATTATGTTTTGGAGAGTTTTGTGCCCTTGGTTGGGATTTTCATCATAGGGGGTTGGGAAAACTTAATTTTCTTAAATTTTTGTATGGGATTGGTTTCTTTTAATGTTTTGTTTTGGATGTTGGTCCCTTGTGGCAAAAAGAGCATGTATTAAGGGTAGATTTCATGATGTTTATGCATTGTTTCACATTGTTGTTCATAGTGTGCATGCTAGGTGTTTGATAAAATGTCTCTTGGGCATTTTCTCGCTTGTTTGGACTCCGGTGAGTATCAAACTTTGGGGTTTCTCATGTTTCCTCATTAAGAACATGTTTGGTTCATTGGTTGTGTATTTAACACACCTTACCCCACATGTGCATTTTCCATGCATTGCACTTTGCCACCTCTTGCACACACCTTGCTATCCTTGTCATGTATTGGTCTATACCTTGTTTCTTCATCCTAGCATGTCATGTTTACCTTATGCTTTGTAGCATTTTGTTTTGTCTTAGGTTTGAGCTTCATTTTCTCTTTCATCTCGCACCCCATGTTCATCATTATCATTGTTCACGCCTTCATCTCTTGCCATCGTTTCTCCTTGACCCTTTGTCTATTCCTGACAAAAAGGGGGAGAGTATACTCTAAAGAGTATACTGGAGAATTTTTATCATTTCTATATCACCCTTGTGCATATTCTTAGGAGGAGAAATTCTATTTCTCGTGCATATTTATAGGGGGAGAGATATTCCATAGGGGAGATGCATATACCAATGGGGAGAAGATATTGTGTTAATAAGAAAACTTTGTTTTGGTGTTTGGTATATGATCAAGTTGCCCACATGTTTCACATCATGTTTACTTGATCGCAATTTACTTGTTACATTATATTTGTCCTTTTTATGACTTGCTTTACCTTGAGGGTCTAATGTGTTTTATACAAGTGTTTCAGGTTACAGGTATATATGTTCCAAGTGCATCACAGCTTCTCATCATTTTGAAGGGGAGAAACTTTAACCACTTTTAGTTTATTTAAAATACTTTATAATTTGTACTTTAGCTTATGTATGGTACATTTGTAACTGTTTACTTTTGTAAGCTTTTAGCTTTTTGTACCCATGCTTTGTAGCTTAAGTACTTGTTGCTAAATGTTATGCATTTTCTTCAGTACATCACTCTTGTGCCCTTTGTTGGATTTTTTTATCCTTAATGCAATTACCTTGTGTTGTTGCATTGGTTGAGTGTTGAACATGCAAATGATACTTTGCAAATGAGCTTATTAGCTTGCATGCCCAGATGTTCATTCCATGTGTGAATGAGCATTGTGATCACTATTTATAGTGATTGTTTGTTTTTGGTCAAGCCATGCTTTACTGATTAAGTTTATTTTTGCTTGATCACATTGTGCTTGCTCCATATGCATTACAAGTTTTCTGCATACAATGATCTTATTGTGTTATTGTGTTTCAGGAGATACTTGTACTTATGGTTCAAGAGCTTCACAGATTCTAGAGTTAGGTGTGAGTAAGTTTTGCTCAACTGTTTCCAACTCACACGTTAAGTCTAGAGTTTGTTGTAGGGTTTTGTCACGAAATAGCCAAAAGGAGAGATTGTAAGGTTGAATTTAATCAACCATTTTGTTGGCTTTATTCCCTAGCAAATTTTCTTGTAATTCAGCGTTTAGTAACCTTGTATTTAGGTGGAAATCATGTAAGGGTAGTGTATAAGAGAGTGTGAAGAAATGTTTAACATTGTGCAAAAAAGTAGGGACTCGCGGGTGGCTCGCGATTGGCAAGCCGCCAGAAATAGGTCAAGTGCTAAGCATGCAGAGAAGTTGAAGCGTCATGCCAGCAGTTGCACTACAGGACAAAAAGTCCAGAATGGCCATTCAGTTACCTTACGGCTGGAACTCGCAGCTCAATCAAGTTGCAAGGCCAAGCCGCCAGCCAACTCTGTTTTGGAAAAACTGACCCTTTGCATTCCAAACACACACCACTATATATAGACCCTTATACCCATGAAATGTAAAGAGCTTCCAGAGAGAATTTTGAGAGAGAAATCCTAAAGAAAAATAAGATTTATTCATTCACAATCTTCACCTAAAAGACTCTTCAAATTACTATACTCTCACCCTCTCCATTGTTACATCCTTGAGAGGTTTGAATGTTCAAAATGGGTATAAACCACCTTTGAACGTTTAGACCCCAAATTACAAACTATTAATTCAAGCTTATTATCAAACGATTAATGTGCGGAACATGAACATAAGCTAAACATAGAATTGATAAACAATCTAGGCCAAATATAAACACGTCCACAACAAAAAATAAATGGCAAAGATAAAGGGAAGGAAGATGCAAACACATGGACAACACACAGTATATTATTGAAGAGGAAATCGAAGCCCTTGGCGTAAAACCTCTCCGCCGCCCTCCAAGCGGTCAATAATCCAATAGAAAATGTAGTTGGGATACATGAATAGCAATAGACCCTCTAAGCCTAATCTACTCGATGTACCTAAGCCCTCTAAGCTTCTTACTCTAACGAGGTTGCACCGAACCTTTTTCTTCTCTAGCTTACCGGATTCCAACGAGGTTCCAAACATCAACCATAGCATCAACCAATAGACATTGGTTCCTTCTTAACTGCTTCCCAAAGCACCAAATAAACCTTTTCACGGATACGTGTATGGTGAGAAAAGGATTTGGCAAAGAACCTCTCAAGGATGTATCAATGGAGAGGAAGAGAGTAGAGGAATTTGAAGAGTCTCTAAGGTATAGATTGTGGATGAATCAATCTTGTTTTTCTCTAGGGTTTCTCTCACAAAATTCTCTCTAGAAACTCTCTACATTTCGTGGGTATAAGGGTATATATATAGTGGTGAGTGTTTGGAATGCGAAGAGTCAGATTTTCCCAAACAGGGCTAGTTGGTGGCTTGGCCTCACGACTGGTCTGAGTCACGAGTTCCAGCCGTGAGGAAACGGCCTGGCCAGCCTGGGACTTTTATCTTGTAGTGCAATAGCTGGCGTGACCCTTCAACTGCTTGTATGCTTCTCACGTATGCTGTAGTTGGTGGCTTCAAGTCGCGAGTCACCTGTGAGTCCTAGCCGCGAGACTCTGCCTCATTGCACAAACTTTAGCTTTTCTTCACATCTTCTCACACACTACCCTTACAAGAATCCCACATAAATACAGGATTACTAATTGATAAAATACAAGAAAATTTGGCACGGAATAAAGCCAACAAGATGGTTGATTAAATTGAACCTTACAATCTCCCCCTTTGGCTATTCCGTGACGAAACCCTACAACAGACTCTAGACTTAACACATGAGTTAGGAACAGTTGAGCAAAACTCACTCACACCTAACTCTAGATTCTGATAAGCTCTTGAAACATATGAACAAGTATCTCCTGAAACATAATAACACAACAATATCATTGTATGCAGAAAAACTTGAAATGCATATGGAGCAAGCATAATATGATCAAGCAAAAATGGACTTAAGCAATAAAGCAATAAATCATGGCTTGACCAAAATAGCAATCACTATACAAAAGTGATCACAATGCTCATTCTCACAAGGAATGAACATCCGAACATGCAAGTTGATAACCTCATTTGCAGAGTATCATTTGCAAGTCCAACACTCAACCAATGCACACAAACATGAATGCATCTAGGAACAATCCTACAAGGGCATAAGAGTGAAGTACTAGAGAAAAATGCAAGACATTTAACATCAAGTACTTAAGCCATAAAGCATAAAGGCTGCATAAGCATGGAACAAACCATAAAAGCCTAGAAAAAGCATGGAAACAAACCCTAAAAGCTTACAAAAGCAACATGGGTACAAATGTACTAAACAATAACTAACTGAGTAACATCATAAGTAATAAATGAACCAAAGTACTAGAACTGTTTCCACACAAATAGATATATAAAAAAAAACCATAAGTTTGTTAGTCTATCCAAAAGTATGTAAATGCATATCAACTTCCTTTTCTAGAGCACATAAATCCCCCTTCCATTATGCACAGCTTCTCCTTCCTGAGTTGCTCTCCTCCTTACTATATGCTATCGCTCTCCCCCTTTTTGTCACAAATAGCTAAAGGCTCTCTTCCAACTTTTGGTTAATAGCATCCAACTGTGTTTCAATGGCCGTGAGACGCATTTGAACTTGGTTGTTAGTTAAGTAGATAAGCCGTTATAGATCAGAGATCCGATCAACCACATTTTCAATCAAGTGGCTTTGCTTGGGCATTTGAAATCCAGGGGGAACAGATGGAGTACCAGTTGATTGCATAGGTGTAGCTGAACTTTGACAGATGAAGTGACTAGTTCACTCTTAGGTGCTTTAGAGGAGTGGCTCTTACTTGCTTGGAAAGTGTACATGGATATTGGTCGAGGACAAGGCACAATTTTTCCATCTGATGGAGGACTAACACCTTCACGAAGGATGATCTTCATAATGAGACTATAGAACGGATGATTTTTTTGTGTTGTTGATCGAGCCACTGTTTTCCTAATGATCTGAAATATGTGGGCACACATGTTAATCGGAACACCAGAAATGAGGCCACACAGGAATTTAGCCATTCCAAGACTGATGAAAGTATTGTTGGACAATGGATAGAGGTTGGAGAACATGATTAGCTTTAGAGTTATCAGTTAAGGCGAGAACTGTGCAGTGCCTATAAATGATCCTGTGCTTCCCACTTCATGTTCATTCCCAAGAACTTGAAGGATGTCTTATGCTTGAAGGACTCTGTCATCATATGGAGTTTGATCCACATTTTTTGGTCTGGTGATGCGAAGAACCTGAGCAATGTAATCTGCATTGATGGAAAATTATGTCCCTCGTACCCAACATTTCAACTCTACCCCTGTGTATCTAGCATTAAAGTAGAATTTCTTAACCAATTCTTCAATTGGATCCTCAAAATTCCCAAAAAGGCCAACCCAATCTTTTTCTTCAAAAATCTTAGGGATGAATGTTGTCCCCAGGGTATCAAATTTGACAATTTGTTCCACAATTGGAGTAGCCTTTCTAAAGATGTTTGTGTAGGTCTTTGAGTTAATAGGTGTTCTGAATCTGTTAGTGGTAGAGTCTCTAGATGACTAAGATGAGAGTCATGTTAGTTTAGCAACCGGGGTTAATGGATCATCAATTACAATGTCTTTGCATTTAGAGGAATGACGAGTCATCTGTAAGAGAACAGACACATAGCAAAGGACCAAAATGCAATGCCACAAGGTAGAAATAGTAACTTGATTAGATTCAGATATAAGAATGTGAACCAAAGAAATTTCTTACAATCACAAGCATGAATCAGGGTAGTACCAAACATCATTATAAGCAACACTGAAGTAATGACTGATGTAGGTGAACAACAATGTTGATTGTTCAAATACAACTCAGTGTCAAGTGAGCACTGAATGTCACAAAGTCACAAATAACTTTCAATGTGACATACTACCATGAGCATGATGAGCACAAGTCAATATAACCATGAAACACACCATGGAACACATGCTTCATAACAACAACAGGAATATAAATAGACCACACTCAAAAACACCAACACTCAGCAAAATACCACAAACCCATATACGAACATGCTATTACTCAAAACATAATGTCAACAACACAACTCACATATTTCAAGAAAGTAATACTCAAATCAAGAATAATGAAGTGCAAAATAGAAAAACCCATACCTTTTCTTGAAGATTGGAGAAGAAAAAATGTACCAATGGATATTTTTTGAAGAGAGACACAGTGAGTTTGAGAGAGTGAAAATGGGGAAGACAATGTACAGTCACAAAAATTCGAGGGAAAAACTGACTTTAAAATGCAAAACACGCATTTTTCGCGATTGGAACAAGCCGCGTCCAAGCCGCCAGGGCTAGCTGCCATAACACTCAAAAGAGAAAAGTTTGAAAATTTTTCTAAGTGTTTTTCGCGACTGGAAGGTCTACCCGCGAGAGAGTCGCGAGGTGGGCCGCGAAATCACTGTATGCCCTCGTGATTGGACCTTCCATCCACGAACAAGTTGCCAAAACTAACCCGCGAGCATGCAACTGAGGCATGCGAATGGGTCAACCCGCGACTGAGTCGCCAAAACAGGGTAAAAGAGTTTTTGAAATTTTGACATTTTTATAAAAACAAAATACTTTTCAAAAACAACTATAAACACTCAAAAATCTTTTTGTGTTTGATCAACAAAGATTGAGCATGTGAAAACACATTTAATCAAGTACAATCACACAAATGAATAGGACATTCATTGAAAATAGACTTGCGTGATGTGTGTGAAAATAAAAAATGAGATAGTCCTTAGACCAATATGAAGCTTCAATGATCAATTCAATCAAGGCATTCACAACTAACACTAGATAATGTGAACTATCTCAATTATAGAAATATGCATATATGACTTCCCACATAAACTTGATTACAATTCTTTGAAGCTTTTCAATTGGCTCCATATACATCATATCATTTGCACTCTTTGAAAAAAAATCTCATTGTGAGATTGATGCCTGAAATTTTTGATATTTCAATTGATGAATTAGCCTTTGGCTTTTTGGGCATCATGCATATTATATTGATCGCTTTCCCTTTTTCCTAGTCAAATAATAGTATGTGTGACAGACTTTTGCAGCCCAATATCTCTTTTCATTTGGAAATTTACATTTGGTGAGCTCTTTAAGCGAAACAATAAAATAAAGAGTGGGAAGATATATAGGCATAAGTCTATGCATGTCTCAAGATCAACAAAACCATTCACTAATCATTCATGACAAGGTTGAAGATCTATTTACAACAGTCACATAGATTTCAAAATTTCTCCCGCAATGATATGAGTGCAAAAAAAACAAGCTAAACTCGAAGATGCACAAAGCCATTAGTACAAAGGTACAAGGCAAAACATGCTTTAAGACAAAACTCAACAAAATCGATCAAACTTTTTGGATTTTCTACTTTTTATGTATTTTTGGATTTTTGACACAAAAGTAAGATGAAGATTGATAAAAAACAACAATGTAAAAACATTTGAAACAAAGACGAAACAAACAAACAAACAATATTTCAAATCAAACTTGCAAAAAACACACAAACAAGCATATACACGAAACATGGGAAGTATTAATGCATGGATATGTTGTAATGCTTATGCATGAGTACCCTTCGTCATCCACACATCACGTTCGTTTGGGGTGATATCCTTAACGGATTGGGTACGGGTGTTAGGACTTTCAAACCTTCTTGTGAAGCTTTCCAAGCAATTTATGAAGGCACCGATCATCTTCATCACGTCCCTCATTCCTGAATCACTGTTCTAACTTCTTGGTTGCTCACCACCCTAAGACCTCCTGTCACTTCTTCTTCCTCGTGACCAGGGAATGCTTGCATTGTTCAATGCTCTCAGCTTATGGCAGTTGGGTCTGGTATGTTCTTGCAAACCGCAATGGTGACAAACATGATTCGTTCTAGGACCTTGTTGTGATCTTGACAGAGATCTTCCTCTAGCTTCAAATCTGGCTTCAGATTGATTACGAGACTTATTTAACGCCTGTTGATCAGCCACCTTCTTTTTCTATTCAACCTTAACTTTCTCAGGAATAGATTCTTCTACAATCGGCTATATGGCCTTCACAGATTTCATTTCTTTGGTGACATTTGCCGATGAGCTACTCCCTCCAGTATATCCCAACCTAGACTTATTTGATAAATGTTTTTGAGATGAGATAACATCTTCCAACTTCTTGGAGGAGACCCTATCTATCTTGGCATGTGCTTGCACTACCTCTTGCTCAAGAAATCTCACTTTTGTATAAGTTTCTGATGGCTCACCATTTAGTGTCTCAATCTCACGCTTTGCCTCCTTATATTTGACTAGGAGACTCTTGTAATCCTCTTCAGCTTTCTTCATTTTCTTTACAGCCGCCTTTGCTACCTTTGCATACTCTCTTGACTTTTCAAGAAGTAGGTTGTAATTCTCTTTAAGACTAGCTGTTTTCTAATTCTCTTCATCCTCTGAGTCTTCAACAATCCCAATGGATTCATCATCACTATGCTCTCGAAGTTCTTGCACTAGCATACCCAAGTCTTCCGAGGACTCAACATAATCTATAGTCATGAAGGCAGAACAATTTCCTTCTCCGTCACAACTGTCCTCAGAATCAGAGTTTGACAAGTCCCAATCACTTAGAGTAGTGGCATAAACTTTGCCTTCCGACTTCAAATAATTGGGACATTCCTTTTTGAAGTGTCCATGTCCATTACACTCGAAGCAAGTAATTCCTTGTGAGGATTGGGGCTTCCTACCATCTTTCCTCCTAAATTCCTCTTTCTCTTTCTAAAACTTTGAAATCTTCCTTTGTCACCAAATTTCCCACTGCTCTTGAGTTTTAAGAATTTTCAAAAGTTTTTGACAAGATACGCCACATCTTTATCTACACCATCCTCATCCGAAGAATCATGAGATACTACTCTCTCATAAATTGTTTTAAGAGCAAGGGATTTACTCTTCTTCTGTGTGGGAAGTGACAATTTATATGTCTGCAGGGAACTAACCAGCTCTTGAACTTTAATGTCGTCAAGATCCTTGCTCTCTTTAATGGCTGTTACTTTGGCACGGAAACTTTCTGCCAGTGACCAAAGGATCTTCCTTACTAATCTTGAATCCTCCATCTTTTCCCCCAAATTGAATTTGCCAACAACCACTTCATTCAACTTACTATAGAATGAATCAAAAGACTCATCCTCACTCATCTTTAGCTCCTCAAAGCGAGTGGTCAACATCTGGAGTTTGGTGTCCTTCACTTTCTTAGTCCCTTCATAAGTTGTCTCCAAAATCTCCCATGCTTCCTTAGCAATGGTGATATATGAAATCCTGTGAAATTCTTCTAGAGAGACACCATAGAAAATAGTATTCAAGACTTTGCTATTTGCATTAGCTGCAGTGAAAGTAGCCTTATCCCAAGTGGAGTTGGCAGCCTCCGACCTTGTCCAACCTACTTCAACTGCATCCCACACAGCATCATCAATAGAACACAAAAACGCCTTCATTCGGACTTTCCAAAATGCATAATTATTACCATAAAAAAATGGTGGTACATTAAGAGATTGAGACCTATCCATCTTAACAAGGGGTCAGGGATCACACTTAGGTATTTAAACCACAACAAGTGTACCCGCTCTGATACCAATTGAATGTTCAAAATGGGTATAAACCACCCTTGAACTTTTAGACCTTAAATTACATACTATCAATTCAAGCTTAATATCAAACGATTAACGTGCGGAACATGAACATAAGCTACACATAGAATTGATAAACAATCTAAACCAAATATAAACACATCCACAATAGAAATTAAATGGCAAAGATAAAGGGAAGGAGGATGCAAATACACGGACAACACATGATGTGTTATCGAAGAGGAAACCGAAGACCTCAGCGTAAATCCTCTCTGCCGCCCTCCAAGCGGTTAATAATCCACTAGAAAATGTAGTTGGGATACATGAACAACAATAGACCCTCCAAGCCTAACCTACCCGATGTACCTAAGTCCTCCAAGCTTCTTGTTCCAACGAGGTTGCGTCGAACCTTTTTCTTCTCTAGCTTACATGATTCCGCTATAGCCCATAGCATCAACTAATAAACATTGGTTCCTTCCTAACTGCTTCCCAAAGCACTAAATAAACCTTCTTACGGATATGGGTATGGTGAGAAAAGGATTTGGCAAAGAACTTCTCAAGGATGTATCAATGAAGAGGAAGAGAGTAGAGGAATTTTGTAAGGTTGAATTTAATCAACCATCTTGTTGGCTTTATTCCGTGCCAATTTGCTTGTAATTCAGAAATACAGGCTGTCAAAGTCTACTTGCCATAAACTCTTTTCTTGCAAAGTTTTTCATGAGTTTGTGTTAGGATAGATTTTATTGTATTTAATAAATGAATATGAGTTGAGTGATTTATGACTTCTCTCATATGTTCATTTGTTTGCTGTGGTTTTGTCACAGATTGCCAAAGGGGGAGTTTGTTAGGACATATGTCGTTCACATGTTAAGAACATATGTCATACTATTTATGTAAATTGGCTAATCCTTTGACAAAATGCACTCTACTTGTAATTGGGTAGTTCTAGGTGTTTTTAATATTTCAAGAAATAAGGTTTCAAGATCAAGTGTTGAAGTCATTAAGTCTGTCCAAGAAAAAGCAAGCTGAAGTGCAAAGTTTTTAAAACTCGACACCTTCTCGATAGCTACCTCGACACTTGCTATCTGTCAAGATTTAAAAAGTCAAATTTTCTGTTCTGATTTTTTGGGATCCGTGAATGTGTTTTTGGGCCTTCTTTTCTTCTAACCCTAAACATATAAAATGATTATTTTAAGAGCCGTCAACATAGACACAAGTTGCTAAAGCATTGAGCAATCCTTGTTCAAGCAAATTGTGATGAAAGACGAAGTTCTTGACCTAGTTCATCTTTTCTGAAGAAGTTGCTGTGTATTTGCACCAAAGGGTTTTGTGACCAAGCATCTTCCTGATCTTCATCGCATAGGATGAACTAAAGAACTTTGCAGCCAACCTCTCTTTCTAAAGTTGGTGTTTGAAGTCGCGTACTGGGATCCGCGCATCTGGTTAGTCACGTACTTGGGAGCCGTGCATTAAAAGGGGGAACTGTCACTACAGATCAAGTCCAATTGGGTATTGGGGTAAGGGTTCAACTGTAGGTTGGTAAGGTACTTGGGATTCCTTTACTTGTAACCGCTTGATTTGATAATAGTGGAGTTTCGGGAGTGGTGACCTGAAAATCACCCGGTGCGGTTTTTGCCGTTAGGGTTTTCCCCATTCGTGAACAAATCACCGTGTTATTTATTTTTCCGCTGCATATTTAGTTTTGGTGATTTTTTTGTGCTACCACGTGTTTGCATGATAAATTGATTAATTAGTAACTTGGCTAATTAATTAATTAGTTTAAATCACAAGGGGTCATTCAATTTGTGGCCTATCAAGTGGTATCGAAGGCCATTTCCTCGATACCTTCCTCGACAGTTTCCTTGATACCTCTCGACACCTCAGCTGTCGAGATTTACTAAGGTGCCTATTTAAGAATCTGTCGCGATTCTCTCTCATTTTCACTCGATCTCTCTCGATTTGTCCGAAGACGTTTCACCTCCCAATCAAGCTTTTCTCACTCAAAGCTTCAAATCTTCATCTTTTTTGATCTTCTCTTGATTTCCTTCACCTGGTATGTTCTTTTTCCCTTTCTTTTTCATGCATTGCATGTTTTGAAACCTAAGTTTTGGGATTTTTTGAAAATTTTGGGGTTTTTCAAAATTGATGAGATTTTCTAGAAATATTGGGTTGGGTTTTCACTTAAATGCTTTTAAAATGTCATACATTGCATTCCATGTGCATTAGAATGATATTTACATGCATTTAGATGTGTGTTCCTTGTATGTGTGCTGATAGGATTGGATTGAGCTGAGCCCATGATGCTTTTTGATTTGCATGTCACATGTTCATGCATTCCCATGCATACGTACTTTTTGTTCAATATATTTATCATATTTGAACTGTGTTGGGACTTTTCTGATTGTCTCCCTCTCTATCTCTTTCTCATTCTTTTACGTTAGTAGTGTCTATGGCACCCAAACGTAAATCCACTCCTGCTCGGAACCCTCTGCGTTCTGGAGCTTCCTCTTCTTCTGACTTTGCTCCTCTTAACATTCGGTTCCGTGATGGAGATGCCCACAAGGCATTTACTGAGAACTTTTCTAGACGAGGTGTTCATTCGGAACGCCAAGTCATTCTGGCGGACTTCGCTGACACTGACCTTCCCTCTGTCATTCACAGTAGGGGATGCGAGTCACTGTGTGACGTCCCGGTCACCTGTCCTCTCGTGCTGATTCAGGAGTTTTACTCCAATATGTACTAGATTGATCGTTCAGTACCTATTTTTCATACTCGCGTTCGAAGTACGCGCATTGCTGTCACACCGCAGCTAGTTGTGGATGTGCTTAGGGTTCCTAGGATAGAGTTTCCTGACTATCCTACTTGTAAGCGTCTGAGGACTGTGTCCAAGGATGAGCTCATTGCCGCTTTTTGTGAGCGCCCTTCTGACTGGGGTGAGCATCAGTATACATCATGTAAACCTTTGGCTAAAGGTCCTAGATTCCTTAACATGGTGATGACTTTT
This sequence comes from Quercus glauca, assembly GCA_023736055.1. Classification (NCBI taxonomy): domain Eukaryota; kingdom Viridiplantae; phylum Streptophyta; class Magnoliopsida; order Fagales; family Fagaceae; genus Quercus; species Quercus glauca. The sequence continues at coordinate 57,497,279 of CM043322.1, forward strand.
GTACTCCATCCTCTCTCTCACTATAACTCTATCACAGAGCCTCGTGCTCGATTTTTGCTATCTCTACTTGAGCATCTTACGATAGATTTTCCTTCTCACTTCATTTTCTCTATCATAGATGTTCATCTAGATTCGGCGTTCCGTGATAAGCTCATCTTTCCTTCTGCTATCACGAGGATTCTACGCCATTTTTCCACCCCTTTCCCTGTGTCCGACCACTTCATACACATATCTGCCATAGATGCCGCTACCGTAAAATGTAGTGAGGCTCAATTTAGGTCACGACAGCCGGATTCCACTTCTCCCTCCCATTCGGCTCCATCCCGATCAGCTCCATCTACATCGGCTCCTCCTTCTTCTTTAGGCGATGTATCTCTTGGAGACATTATGGCGCAGCTGCAGCACATGGATGCTCGCCTCGATACACTCACCACTGAGTTGTATCAGGTGAACATTCGTGTTGGTCGTATTGCACGACGGCAGGCGACCATGGGTGGTTTTGCTTTTGAGGCTTCTCCTCCACCACCTCCTCCAGTCGCTTCAGATTCTGATGCTGAGGATGATGATGATGATGGTGATGACGATGATGCTTCGGATGATGATGATGGAGATGCTAGCTCTACTGAAGAGATGTCTACATGACACTCTACCCTTTGTCACTCGTGACAAAAAGGGAGAGTAGTTTTGGATTATGAGAGTAGTCATCTTAGGGGGAGAGTTAGTATATGACATTTTTGATAGGGGGAGAGTTGATATGTTGAGGGATGTAGTGAGGTTTTGATGTATCTTTTCTTTTCTACTCTTGTTAGATACATTGATCTTGTATATGAGGTCTTGTGACCAGTTTTACATACATTGTGCTAATCTTTCTATATATGTGGATGTATGTTTTTCTTTCACCTATCTATTCATGTGTTGTTTCTTTTCTATCTTTAGACACATGTTCTTTATACTTGTATGCAATCTAATTATTTCTGTTTCACACAAGATGCCTTGATGAGTTTTGTTTAAAGTGTTTCAGAAATACAGGTTGTCAAAGTCTACTTGCCATAAACTCTTTTCTTGCAAAGTTTTTCAAGAGTTTGTGTTAGGATAGATTTTATTGTATTTAATAAGTGAATATGAGTTAAGTGATTTATGACTTCTCTCATATGTTCATTTGTTTACTGTGGTTTTGTCACAGATTGCCAAAGGGGGAGTTTGTTAGGACATATGTGGTTCACATGTTAAAAACATATGTCATACTGTTTATGTAAATTGGCTAATCCTTTGACAAAACGCACTCTACTTGTAATTGGGTAGTTCTAGGTGTTTTTAATACTTCAAGAAATAAGGTTTCAAGATCAAGTGTTGAAGTCATCAAGTCTGTCCAAGAAAAAGCAAGCTGAAGTGCAAAATTTTTATAGCTCGACACCTTCTCGATAGCTACCTCGACACCTGCTATCTGTCGAGATTTAAAAAAGTCAGATTTTCTGTTCTGATTTCTTGGGATCCGTGAATGTGTTTTTGGGCCTTCTTTTCTTCTAACCCTAAACATATAAAATGATTATTTTAAGAGCCGTCAACATAGACACAAGTTGCTAAAGCATTGAGCAATCCTTGTTCAAGCAAATTGTGATCAAAGACGAAGTTCTTGACCTAGTTCATCTTTTCTGAAGAAGTTGCTGTGTATTTGCACCAAAGGGTTTTGTGACCAAGCATCTTCCTGATCTTCATCGTATAGGATGAACTGAAGAACTTTGCAGCCAACCTCTCTTTCTAAAGTTGGTGTTTGAAATCGCGTACTGGGATCCGCGCATCTGGTTAGTCACGTACTTGGGAGCCGTGCATTAAAAGGGGGAACTGTCACTACAGATCAAGTCCAATTGGGTATTGGGGTAAGGGTTCAACTGTAGGTTGGTAAGGTACTTGGGATTCCTTTACTTGTAACTGCTTGATTTGATAATAGTAGAGTTTTGGGAGTGGTGACCTGAAAATCACCCGGTGGTGTTTTTGTCGTTAGGGTTTTCCTCATTCGTGAACAAATCACTGTGTTATTTATTTTTTTGCTACATATTTAGTTTTGGTGATTTATTTGTGCTGCCACGCGTTTGCATGATAAATTGATTAATTAATAACTTGGCTAATTAATTAATTAGTTTAAATCACAAGGGGTCATTCAATTTGTGGCCTATCATCATCCACAATCTTAACCTTAGAGACTCTACAAATTCCTCTACTCTCTTCCTCTCTATTGTTATACCCTTGAGAGGCCTTTAGCCAAATCCTTATCTCACCACACCTACGTCTGTGAGAAAGTTTATTTGGTACTCTTGGGAAGCAGTTAGGAAGGAACCAATCTTCATTGGTTGATGCTATGGTCTAGTAGCAGAATCCGGTAAGCTAAAGAAGAAATAGGTTCGGCGTAACCTCGTTGGAGCAAGAAGCTTGGAGGGCTTAGGCACTTGGGTAGATTAGGCTTGAAGGGTCTTCTACTATTCATGTATCCCAACTATATTCTTTAGTGGATTATTTTACCGCTTGGAGGGCGGCGGAGAGGTTTTACGCCGAGGGCTTTGGTTTCCTCTTCGATAACACATCGTGTGTTGTCCGAGTGTTTGCATCTTCCTTTCTTTATCTTTGACTTATATTTACTACTGTGGATGTGTTTATATTTGGCTTAGATTGTTTATCAATTCTGTTATAAGTTTGTTTTCATATTCTGCACATTAACTGTTTAATATAAAGCTTGAATTGGTAATTTCGTAATTGGGGTCTAAACGTTCAAGGGTGTTTCATACCTATTTTGAACTTTCAATTGGTATCAGAGCGGGTACACTTTCAATTGTTTCCCCTATTTTGGCGACTAAGTCGCGGGTTCGCTTAGTCGCAAGCCCTAGTCGCGAGCCCACTCAGAGATTTTTCGCGGCTTACTGGCGAGTCAGTATCCCAGTCGTGAAAAAGACTTAGAAAATTTTTCAAAATTTTAGTTTTGCATCTTTCGCGGCTCAGTTTGGCAACTTGTTCGCGGGTGGAAGGCTCAATCGCGAGGATTACTTAGAGATTTTCGCGGCTCAACTCGCGACTCCTTCGCAGGTAGACCTTTCAGTCGCAAAAAACACTTAATGAAATATTCAAATTTCTTACCTTCACACTGTTTCGTGGCTTACCATGGCGACTTGATCCAATCGCGAAAAACGCGTGTTTTGCATTTTAGAGTCTGATTTCAAAAACTTTTCAGTTTTCCCCCGAAATTATGTGACTGTTCATTGTTTTCCCCATTTCTCTCTCTGTAACTCACCGAGAAACTCTTTGAAAACCTCCATTTCTGCATCATTCTCACTTCACTCTTCAAGGGAAAGGTTTAGGTTTTCCTGTTTTCACCTAATTATTCATGATTTGAACATTATTTGCTTGGATCTGTGTGTATTGTCGTCGTTTGAGTCTTGGATGGATCTGTGCTATTGGTATTTTTTCGAATATAGGTGTCTGATTCTGTGATGATACTGTTCGACTTCTTTGGGTGTGATCTTTTTAAATCTATTATGTGAGCTCCTTTGGTTATTGTTAACCCACACACTCCCATTGTCATATTTGGACCCTAAATCCCAAGTTTTTAGGGTTCTTTTCCTAAATGCTCATTAATTGATTCTAACCCTATGCTAATATTGGTTGGTATTTTTTTGTTGGGTGTTGTTTTTTTTTATAATCCCTAATGCAGGGTGGATATGTCCCCATTCAAGACTTCAGCTGTGACAGGTGGCAGCAACAAAAGGAAAGAGCCAATCATTGATGTTGATGAAGAATCCCCTAGACCAAAGAGAGCTCATTGTTCAACAGGAATGTTTGATCCTAACTTGTTTAGGAAGTGATAAACTTAGAATAGATAAAGCTAATCTTAGATGATAGAATTGTGTTGTGTACATATCTATTAACAATTGTTACCAATCCTATTATAAATACAAATACAATAGCCTCCGCATTGTAAAAATGAAGCAAAAAATTCAAATTCAAATTTACATATTGTGGTGGACCTTTTGTGATTTTGGACTGGATTGTCTCCTACTGTACTGAGACCCAAGTGTTCTGGATAAGAGAGTTGGGACCAGTCCAATTGTAACTCACCTTGGTCCGGGTTGTGCACAAACTATGGCCTATTTGCTGAAATTTTGGTCACATGTCCATGGCAGGCGAAGCTGTTACAGAAGAGTTATGGCAGACACATATACAGTATGACAATAAAGGCAATATGCTTTCCGTTAGACAAAATAAATAAGGTGTAAAGTTGTTATTTACAACTGTGTTTTGTTGGCTTATATTCCGTGCCAAATTTGATTGTAATTTTATTCAATCTTTTGTACCCTGTATTTATTGTGGGATTTGATTGTAAGGGTTGTGTGTTAGATAGAGAGAGTGTGAAGACTCAAGCAATTGAAGACTCAAGCAATTGAAGACTGAAGAGTTTTCGCGGGTAGCTCGCGACTAAGCATCCCGCGAAGTGACTCATGTGCCTTGCACATGCTGGAATGCGAAAAGTCAGGCCAGGATGGAGACAGCTGTGTTTCGCGAGTATCTCGCGGATAAGGCCTTTCCACGAGACACCCGCGAGACATTCTGTTCTGCCAGATTGTCCATTCTAATCCACACTTTTTGTGCCCACACTATATATACTCATATTACTCACAAATGTTGAGGAGTGCTTCTGAGAGAAAACCCTAGCCAAACACCTTGAAAGTTAGAGATTGTTATATCCACAATTCTCTACATATTTACTTGTGGAATTTCCTTAACTCCTAACTCTCCATTTCCATACCATTAAGAGGTTGATAGCCCAAACACTTACCACACCCTTTCAGAGTGTTAAGTAAGGTTTTTGGTGCTGCTGGGAAGCATTGGAAGAAGCTGATAGGCCACAAACTGAATGACCCCTTGTGATTAAACCAATTAATTAATTAGCCAAGTTATTAATTAATCAATTTATCATGCAATTGCATGGCAGCACAAACAAATCACCAAATAACTAAATATGCAGCGAAAATTAAATGACACGGTGATTTGTTCACGAATGGGAAAAACCCTAACGGCAAAAACCCCATCGGGTGATTTTTAGGTCACCACTCCCGAAACTCCACTATTATCAAATCAAGCGGTTACAAGTAAAGAAATTCCAAGTACCTTACCAACCTACAGTTGAACCCTTATCCCAATACCCAATTGGACTTGATCTGTAGTGACAATTTCCACCTTTAATGCACGGCTCCTAAGTACGTGACTAACCAAATGCGCGGATCCTAGTACGCGACTTCAAACACCAACTTAGAAGGAGAGGTTGGTTGCAAAGTTCTTCAGTTCATCATACACGATGAAGATCAAGAAGATGCTTGGTCACAAAACATTTTGATGCAAATACACAGCAACTTCTTCAGAGAAGATGAACTAGGTCAAGAACTTCATCTTTGATCACAATTTGCTTGAACAAGGATTGCTCAATGGTTTTGCAACTTGTGTCTATTATGACGGCTTTTAAAACACTCCTTTTATATGTTTAGGGTTAAAAGAAAAGAAGGCCCAAAAACATATTCACGGATCCCAAGAAATCAGAATAGAAAATCTGATTTTTTAATTCTCGACAGATAGCAGGTGTCGAGGAGCTATCGAGCAGGTGTCGAGTTTTAATGAAATTGCACTTCAGCTTGTTTTTCTTGGACAAACTTGATGACTTCAACACTTGATCTTGAAACCTTGTTTCTTGAAGTATTAAAAACACCTAGAACTACCCAATTACAAGTAGAGTGTGTTTTGTCAAATGATTAGTCAATTTACATAAATAAGTATGACATATATTCTTAACATGTGAACCACATATATTCTAACAATCTCCCCCTTTAACAATCCGTGACAAAACCACAACAAACAAATGAACATATGAGAGAAGTCATAAATCACTCAACTCATATTCACTTGTTGAATACAATAAAATCTATTCTAACACAAACTCTTGAAAAATTTTGCAAGAAAAGAGTTTATAGCAAGTAGATTTTGACAACCTGTATTTCTGAAACACTTTAAACAAAACTCATCAAGGCATCTTATGTGAAACAGAAATAATTAAATTGCATACAAGTATAAAGAACATGTGTATAAAGATAGAGAAGAAACAACATATGAAGAGAGAGGTGAAAGAAACATACATCCACATATAGAGAAAATAAGTACAATGTATGTAAAACTGGTCACAAGACCTCATATACAAGATTAATGTATCTATAAAGAATAGAAACGAAAAGATACATCAAAACCTCACTACATCCCTCATAATATCAACACTCCCTCTAACAAAAATGTCCTATACTAACTCTCCCCCTAAGATGACTACTCTCATAACCCAAAACTACTCCCCCTCTTTGTCACGAGTGACAAAGGGTAGAGTGTCATGTAGACATCTCATCAGTAGAGCTAGTATCTCCATCATCATCATCCGAAGCATCATCATCATCACCATCACCATCATCATCATCATCCTCAGCATTAGAATCAAAACCGACTGGAGGAGGTGGTGGAGGAGAAGCCTCAGAAGCAAAACCACCCATGGTCGCCTGCCGTCGTGCAATACGACCAACACGAACATTCACCTGATACAACTCAATGGAGAGTGTATCGAGGCGAGCATCCATGCGCTGCAGCTGTGCCATGATGTCTCTAAGAGATACATCGCCTGTAGAGGTAGAAGAAGCCAATGTAGATGGAGCTGATCTAGATGGAGCCGAATGGAAGGGATTAGTGGAATCCATCTGTCTCGACCTAAACTGAGCCTCACTACATTTTACGGTAGCGGCATCTATGACAAAAATGTGTGTGAAGTGGTTAGACACAGGAAAAGGGATAGAAAAATGGCGTAAGATCCTCATGATAATGGAAGGAAAGATGAGCTTATCACGGGACGCCGAATCTAGATGAACATCTATGATAGAGAAAATGAAGTGAGAAGGAAAATCTATCGTAAGATGCTCAAGAAGAGATAACAAAAATCGAGCACGAGGCTCTGTGATAGAGTTGTAGTGAGAGAGAGGATGGAGTACAAAAGTCATCACCATGTTAAGAAATCTAGGACCTTTAGTAAAAGGTCTACATGATGTATACTGATGCTCACCCCAATCAGAAGGGCGCTCACAAAAAGCAGAAATAAGCTCATCCTTAGACACAGTCCTCAGACGCTCACAAGTAGAATAGTCAGGAAACTCTATCCTAGGAACCCTAAGCACATCCGCAACTAGCTGCGGTGTGACAGCAAAGTGCGTACCTCGAACGCGAATGAAAAAAAAAAGGTACTGAACGATAAATCCCTTGCATATTAGAGTAAAACTCCTGAATCAACAAGAGAGGACATGTGACCGGGACGTCACACAGTGACTCCCATCCCCTACTGTGAATGACAGAGGGAAGGTCAGTGTCGGCGAAGTCCGGCAAAATGACTTGGCGTTCCGAATGAACACCTCGTCTAGAAAAGTTCTCAGTAAATGCCTCGTGGGCATCTCCATCACGGAACCAAAGACTGAGAGGAGCAGAATCAAAAGAGAAAGAAGCTCCAGAACGCAAAGGGTTCTGAGAATGAGTGGATTTACGTTTGGGTGCCATAGACACTACTAACGTAAACACAATAAGACAAAGATAGAGAGGGAGACAATCAGAAAAGTCCCAAAACAGTTCAATTATCAAATATATTGAACAAAAAAGTACGTATGCTTGGGGAATGCATGAACATGTGACATGCAAACATAAAAAGCATCATGGGCTCAGCCCAATCCAAACCTATCAGCACATATACAAGAAACACACATCTAAATGCATGTAAATATCATTCTAATGCACATGATATACAATGTATGACATTTTGAACATCTTTTAATGAAAACCCAACCCAAAATTTCAAGAAAAACTCATTGATTTTGAAAAACCCTAAAATTTTTCAAAAACCCCAAAACCTAAGATTCAAAACATGAAATGCATGAATAAGGAAGGAAAATGAGATCTTACTAAGTGATTTGATGCAAGGAATGGCCGAAAATCACGAGGAATGGAGATTTTGAGTGAGAAAAGGTGGTTTGGGAGATGAACAGCCGCGGACAGATCGAGAGAAATCGAGAAAATGAAGTTCAAATCGCGACAGAGCCTTTTATTAAAGCCTCAATAATTCTCAACAGCTGAGGTGTCGAGAGGTGTTGAGACAGGTGTCGACGTAGGTGTCGAGAAAAAGCACATCGACAGCTGAAGGTGTCGAGGAATGAACACCAAAACCAAGAATAGAAGCTCGATCGATCGACCAGGTATCGAGAAGGTATCGAGGAGACATGAACTTTCTCGATCGATCCACAAGGTGTCGAAGAGGTGTCGAGATTGCGATAAGAAAAAGACTTAAGTAGCTCGACAGATAGACAGGTATCGAGGAGGTGTCGAGCCAACTTTTAAAAACAGTTTTTCGAGAAGTGAAAAACATAGACATGAATGCAATCAAACATGCACCTCAACAATGATCCAATCAACATAAAAAGGCTCTCAAAATCATCTCTCAATGAAAAATTTAAGCACATGGATCTCCCAAAAACACACACACACTAAACAAGTCTAACTAATTTTATTTTCCAAAAACAAATCAGGACAATTTAGTGAGCATACAAAAGCACATGTAAAACCTTAGTGATAGCCAAATCACATTGTACCTGTACATGTATCAAAAGTAGCAAAGAATATTGCGTGTTGTGTGTGAAAAACATCGCAAGATTGCATATGTGTATACATGTTATGACGATCTGAGATATGAGAAAATAACTTTTAACTCACACACAATCATAACTGTTTGATGGGGACTATCACCTTCGAGGTACATCCTATAACTCCCACATCTCCTAGAATACACGCTTGCAACCATTTTTAAAGCATTTTGATCTTTTTGCTTTTTATTTTCTTTGCATATTTTCTTTTTAAACATATCATGCATGGGCTTATGAGAGAGAAAAGAAATACCCATTGATATTTGACATTCCAATTTTGCTATGCCGTAGCACACAAATGTCATTGACATCACACTTTTGCTATGCCGAAACATACAGATGTCATTAATGATTGGCGGGCAATAGTGGTGAGATGGTTATTTATGCCTTTCTCTTAGGATTTTCTAGTCTTACCCGTCAAAAAGAGTGATATGAGTGTTAAGTTTTAAGAGATAACTTAATCTTACTCATCACAAACAAGAGCCACAAAACTCACTTGCTTAGTTGTGCATAGAGATGCTCATCTAAGTTACAAGAGATACAAAGTTTAGAAAACTCTGTTTCATTGGCCATCCAAGGTACGCAAGTACCAAAGTACACAAAACATACACTGTTTTTGTATTTTTCTGATTTTTCAAAATTTTTTTATTTTTATATCAAAAACAAAATAAACAAAACTGAAAGTAAACACACAAAAACATGTTAACAAAGCAAAGCATAAAACTAGACTGACTCAGCAAAAATGCAAAACACACAAGTAATGCAATAAACAAGAAAAACAAGAAGGGAGAAGAAAGTGATGAAATCACTTAGAATCCTTTTTCTTCCACACCTTGGAAGAACCTTTTCTTTGATTAAACCCTTGAACCGGCGGTGAGGGGGAAGAATTGAAACCGTTCAAGTTCGAAAGGAACATGAGAGCTTTTAGAAGATCTCCAAGAGGAGCAAGAGAGGATTGAAACTGATTTTGGCTTCCAGATGCTGTCATGCCATTGCTCTGTTGGGTGGCTAGCCACTTGTAGCAATTTGGTCGAGTATGACCAGCAGCTCCACAATGATGACAAAGATGCTGCTTCTTTTGTTTAGGCTTTTGAGAGTTAGCCTTCTTAGCCCTAGGGTTTCTAGCATCTTCCTTATCTTACTTAGGGGGTGCTCCTAATATAGATTTACCCTTGTCTAAGTTCTCACTAGCTAATTCAGTTTTAACATCAGTGTTCTCTACTTTAACAATATTAGCAAGAGGAACAAAAACAGTAGTACTAGGGGAAGCAATATTAGAGGAAGAAAGACCATACCCTAAACCTGTTCGATCTAAAGCAGATTTCTGAATGCTGAGCATCTCATCAAGTTTTGCACTTGAGGTCCTCTCCAGTTGGGCTCTGACTTGAAACAGCTCCGCTTCAAGCTTCTTGGTCTTCTCAGTCAGGAAGTTGTTCTCAAATCTCAGTGCTCTAATAGTTTGATTCGCCTCATCAAACTTTGTGGACAACTCTTCACAATCAAGTTCCACATCACTGAGCTTCTTGGTGGTCAGCCTATACAACTTCTCATGCTTCTCAGAGAGCTTGTAAAGCTTCTCATAGGCTGAATGGATATCATCATGATCATCCATCTTCTCACACTTGGTGTCCACCAATTCTTCTTCTTCATCTACTTCTTCAACAATCCCTTCAGTAGGATTAACTGTGGCAGTGAAGGCATTTAAGATTCCTTCATCCTCATTGTCGGAATCATCTTCAGGCTTAGTGTCACTCAGGGTTGCAACAAGTGCCTTGCTTTTCCCAATGCTCTTGAGATATGTAAGACACTCTTTCTTCATGCGTCCAAACCCATGACACCCAAAACACTTAGGTCCTGCGGGAACAGTGTACTGACCACCTTCCTTTGCATCCTTCTTCCCTTTGTCTTGGCTTTTAAACTGAGAAGAACTAGATTACCTGCGGTCCTTGTCGAAGCTCCTCCCATTGGCATTCTTCATAAACTTCTTGAACTACCTTGTAATGTAGGACTTCATCTTGGAATCTTCATCATCGGAAGACTCATCTGTATCACTGCTCTTTGCCTTCAAGGCCATGCTCTTGCCTTTGCTTGACTTGCCAATCCTTGATAACCCTAGCTCGTAGGTCTGCAAGTTCCCAACCAGCTCAGTCAAAGGAATTTTATCAATATCCTTTAATTCTTCTATTGCTGTAATCTTGGCATGAAATCTCTCAGGTAGAAATCTGAGCACCTTCCTTACAACCTTGGGTTCAGGGATGGTTTCCCCAAGATTGAAGGCTAAGTTCACTATGTCCTTAAGTTTGGCATAGAACTCATTAAATGACTCATCCTCCTCCATCTTAATCTCTTCAAAGCTAGTAGTGAGCCTCTATAGCTTTGAATCTTTGACAGCCTTTGTCCCTTCATAGGTTGTCAGGAGGATGGTCCACGCCTCCTTAGCAGTTTCAGTTGAGGATATCTTCTTGAACTCCTCATTGGTGACTACGCTAAATAAGGCATTCAACGCTCTACTGTTGAAGTTTGCCGCCTTGATCTTGGCTTCATCCCAATCGGCTGGTGCTTCTTTTGGCTTAGTCCAGCCAATCTTAACAGCTTGCCACACCTTTTCATCTAAGGACTGCAAAAAAGCTTTCATGCGTACTTTCCAGTAGGCATAGTTAGTCCCATCAAATAAGGAGGTATAATTAATGATTGTCCTCTATCCATGACAAACAGGAGTCAAAGGATCAACACAGTAAAGATTAAACATAATTAGAGTGTGCCTGCTCTGATACCACTTGATAGGCCATAAACTGAATGACCCCTTGTGATTAAACCAATTAATTAATTAACCAAGTTATTAATTAATCAATTTATCATGCAACTGCGTGGCAGCACAAACAAATCACCAAATAACTAAATATGCAGCGAAAATTAAATGGCACGGTGATTTGTTCACGAATGGGAAAAACCCTAACGGCAAAAACCCCACCGGGTGATTTTCAGGTCACCACTCCCGAAACTCCACTATTATTAAATCAAGCGGTTAAAAGTAAAGGAATCCCAAGTACCTTACCAACCTACAGTTGAACCCTTACCCCAATACCCAATTGGACTTGATCTGTAGTGACAATTTCCACCTTTAATGCACGGCTCCCAAGTACGTGACTAACCAGATGCGCGAATCCCAGTACGCGACTTCAAACACCAACTTAGAAGGAGAGGTTGGTTGCAAAGTTCTTCAATTCATCATACACGATGAAGATCAAGAAGATGCTTGGTCACAAAACCCTTTTGTCCAAATACACAGCAACTTCTTTAAAGAAGATGAACTAGGTCAAGAACTTCGTCTTTGATCACAATTTGCTTGAACAAGGATTGCTCAATACTTTTGCAACTTGTGTCTATTATGACAGCTCTTAAAACACTCCTTTTATATGTTTAGGGTTAAAAGAAAAGAAGGCCCAAAAACATATTCACGGATCCCAAGAAATCAAAACAGAAAATCTGATTTTTTAATTCTCGACAGATAGCTGGTGTCGAGGAGCTATCGAGCAAGTGTCGAGCTTTAATGAAATTGCACTTCAGCTTGTTTTTCTTGGATAGACTTGATGACTTCAACACTTGATCTTGAAACCTTGTTTCTTGAAGTATTAAAAACACCTAGAATTACTCAATTACAAGTAGAGTGCGTTTTGTCAAAGGATTAGCCAATTTACATAAATAAGTATGACATATGTTCTTAACATGTGAACCACATATATCCTAACAGAAGCCAAGGATGGCAGATGCAACATGGAGCTTGTTGCGGGGATCCGGAAAACTAGACAAGACATGGTTCAGAGAACCCTTGTTGGAGTAGGAGCTTAGAGGGCTTAGGTAAATTGGGTAGACTAAGCTTGTAGGGTCTCTTGCTAACCCATGTATCCCAACTGATTGTCTAGTGGATCGATTTCCGCTTGGAGGGCAGCAGAGAGGTTTTTCGCCGAGTTCTTCGATTTTCCCTTCGATAACACATCGACGTGTTATCTTATGTTTGCATCTTTCTTCCCTACTCTTTTACATTCTACTTTACTGTTGTGTTGCTTTGATTTTGGATTAAAGTAGCTTGTTTGTTTATCCGCTCGCTTTTACATTATTCCACACTTAGTATTAAGTTAGTGTAAAATCAATCGAGCTGTAACTTTAATTTGGGGATCTAAATAGCTCTTGTGTTTTCAACACATTTTCGAGCATTCATAAGGAATCTTTAAGTAAAGTAGGAAAAGAACGATATAAGAAACACGTTATAAGTGAAATTACAAAAGGCACGAAAGGAAATAATTTCAATAAATAGTGAAATCAAAAGGAAAAGGTTGGTCTACCGTGTTCAACTATGCTACAGGACTAATACCAAGGAGGAAACCACTTCCTCAACATGGATAACCTCATAGGAGAATCCTGCTATGGAAATTATCCACTTTGAGGGAACGGACCTGAATGGCATATGCTCAAGCAAATTCTTTATCTTCAACAAAGGGTAGGCTTTTAGAGAGAGAGAGAAGGGATTAGCCAATTGGTGCATGCCAGAAATTTTAAACTCTCTATTTTTCTTCTTTCTCTTTTCTCTCTGTTTTGTTATTTTGATTCTTTCCCCACTCCTATTCTTTCTTTCTTAGCACTTACTCGTGTAGTGTTATGGTGAAGGTGGTGCTATGATTCTCTCCTAGTGATTGCTACTGTTGCGATGATGATACTGTACATGGCAAACGCCTTTTATATACTGCCTGCCATGACTGGTTTTTACCATTTTAGCCTTTAACTACTTTTGTCTGGATTTGGGTGTCCTTCCTGACTACCCACTAGTTTGTCAGCTACCCAGCCACCACCACTTACTTGTGCTAGCTGTGCCACTCCCCATTAACAGACAAAGAACGCTGTTTTGTTTGCTTGTTCACTGAGGCATTCTTATCCACCATAGTGTGGGTATTCTCTCTTGCTATCCCTCATGGCATGCACCTAGTAGTTTCAACTCATTTTTCCTTCTTTTAGATGGTATGTCATCCCAGCAAGACATCTCCCCTAAAAGAATTTGAGTGGGAACCCCAAAATAGGCTTTTCCTTCTCCCCACCGCCAGACCATATTGATAGGCCAAGAATGTGTTGACCCCTTGTGTTGAATTAACCAATTAATTAGTCAAGTTAATTAATTAATCCAATTTGCATGCAATAAGCGTGGTAGTATAAACAAATCACCAACTAAGTTAAAATGCAGCGAAAAATAAATTGACATGGTGATTTGTTTACGTATGGGGAAAACCTACACGGCAAAAACCCTATCAGGTGATTTTAAGGTCACCACTCCCGAGAATTTACTATTATCAGAACAAGCGGTTTCAAGTAAAAGAATCACAGTACCTTATACCAACCTACAGTAAAACCCTTACCCTAATACCCAATTGGACTTGTTTTGTAGTGACAATCTCTCCTTTCAATGCACGGCTCCCAGTACGTGACTAACCAATTCGATGCGCAGATCCCAGTACACGGCTTACACACCAACTTGAGAATGATGTTGGCTACAAAGTTCTTCAGTTCATCAACACGATGAAGATCACGAAGCTCCTTGGTTACAAAACCCTACGGTATACAAACACAACAGCTTCTTGAAGAGAAAGATAAACTAAGGCATATATCTCCGGTTCACAATATGCTTGTGAAAAACTTTTGCATTGAGGTGCATCAGCTGAGATGGCCCTTAAAACAATCCTTATATATGTTTAGGGTTGTGAGAAAAGAAAGCCCAAACATCTATACACGGATTGGAGTGAAATCAGATCTGAAAAATTGATTTTCATAAATCTCGATAGATACCCTATCTATCAAGCAGCTGTCGAGCATCGGGTTTAAACAGCCTTTTAAACCTCGATAGATACTAGCTGTCGAGTTTTAAAATCCAGCACTTATTACTTGATTCTTGGGCAAACTTACATGGTTTTAACACTTGAACTTGAAATCTTGTTCCTTGAAGCATTAAACACATCCTAGATCTACCCAATTACAAGTAAAGTGTGTTTTGTCAAAGGATTAGCCAATTCTATATTGACATATGTTCCTAACATGATTCACATATGTCCTAACAATCTTCCCCTTTGGCAATCCGTTACAAAACCACAACAAACAAATGAACATATGAGAGAAGTCATAAATCACTTAACTCATATTCACTTGTTAAATACAATAAAATCTATCATAACACAAACTCTTGAAAAACTTTGCAAGAAGAGAGTTCATGGCAAGAAGACTTTGACAACCTGCATTTCTGACACACTTTAAACAAAACTCATCAGGCATCTAGTGTGAAACATAAATAAAAGATTACATACAATTAATAAGAATCATGTGCATAAAGAGAGAAAAGAAATACACATGTAAAGATAGGTGAAAGAACTATAATAACAATCTCATCATATATATATAACATCATAAGTACAAGGTTTGCTATTACAAAGTAAGAACAATGTATCTATAAAAGAAGAAAAGAAAAAAAATACATAAGTCCTCACTACATCCCTCAAAAAGAAAAACAATTCCCCTAACAAAAATCTCCTATGCTAACTCTCCCCCTATGTACATGACTACTCTCATATCCAAAACTACTCCCCCTTTTTGTCACAAATGACAAAGGGTAAGTAAATCAAGTAGTCATCTCATCATCACTGGGCAAGCCTGCCGTTAAGTAATACAGCCAACTCAAGTGTTCACCTGACACAACTCATCACTAAGTGTGTCAAGGCGAGCATTTATGCGCTGCAGCTGTGCCATAACCGCCTCGAGGATCACACCACCCGCCAATGAAGAAGGTGCTAATGTGGAAGGAGCAGAAGAAGCTAGAGGAGTCATTGTCTTTGTCCGTGGCCACTTCGGTCAAAGCTGGGCCTCACTCCATCTAACGAAAACAACGTCTATGGCATACATGACCAAAAAATTAGGAGACTCAGGATAAGAATGAGGGATAGAATGAAATGAGAGGGAAAATCAATGGTAAGCCTCTCAAGGAGGGACAACAAAAATTGAGCACGAGGCTCTATGATAGAGTTATAGTGGGACAATGGATGGAGAACGAATGTCATCACTATGTTAAGGAACCTCGGACCTTTTGCAAAGCTCGAGCAATGGGTATTTTAATGGTCACCCCAAGATGAAGGTGTCTCATAGAAAAGAGATTAAAGTTCATCTTTAGACATAGTCCTCAGATGATTGCGGCCATGGTAGTCAGGATATGCTACCCTAAGAACGTGTACTACCTCGGATACAATATTCGGAATGACTACGATGCGCGTACCTCGTACTCGAGTGACAAAATGAGGTATTGAATAATCAAATCCGTGCATATTGGAGTAAAACTTCTGTATGATCACGAAGGGATAAGCAACCGGGATGCCACATAGTGACTCCCAACCCCGACTATAAATGATAGTGGGAAGGTCAGTATCGAAAAAATCCGATAAAACGACTTGGCGTTCGGAATGAATGCCTCGTCGTGAGAAGTTCTCTAAAAAGTCCTTATGAACTTTATCATCACAAAACTGGACATGAGATAGAGTGGGGTCAGAGGGGGAAGAAGAAGAAGATACCCCAGAACGAAGAAGGTTCTAGGACGGAGTAGATTTGCGTTTAGTTGCCAAAGAGCAGACTAACGCAAGAAAGAAAGAAGGAGACAGAGAGAAACGTAGAAAAGCACCAAACAATTTAATATCAATATGATAGAAACAAAATTGGTGCGTATGCATAAACATGTGACATGCAATAGTAAAAACATCATGGGCTCAGCCTAATCCAACCCTAACATCACACAACCATTCAACATAAATAGCACACATCTATAATGCATAAAAATATAGTTAAAATGCAAATGTGATGCAATGCATGAACATTTTGGATCATTTACACAAAACCCATCCCAAAAATTTCACCAAAACTTCATCAATTTTGAAAAACCCTAAAAAAATTCTTCAAAAACCCAAAAACCTAGGTCTAATGTGTGAAATGCATGAAGAATAAAGGATTTAGGACCCTTACCAGAGAAGAAAAACTTGATCTAGGCTAAAAATCACTTGGGAATGAAGTTTGGAGTGAGAGAGAAGTGTTTGGGAAGGTGAGAAGACGAGTTCTGTTGAGAGAGATCGGGGAGAAATGAAAGAAATGTCGCGCGGACCCTATATATAGAAATCTCAGTTTCTCGATGGGTTGAGAGGTGTCGAAAGCTATCAAGAATTAAAAAGCGAGAAAGAGCTATCGAGGAGCTATCGAGAGGTGTCCACAGCAAATTAACTTCAATGGATCGAGAAGCTATAGAGCATCTATCGAGCATACAGAAACTTCCTCGATGGATCGAGCAGCTGTTGAGCAGCTATCGAGATTGAATCTCAAGAATCTTGATGGATCGAGATTGCGATAACAGTTATTGAGAAAAAGAAGCTTAAGAGGCTCGATAGATGGCCTAGCTATCTAGAGGTATCGAGAACCTGTCAAGATTACTTAAAAATAGTTTTTCAAAGAAGAGAAAAATACAAACATGAATGCAATCAAACATGCTACTCAACTAAAGATCCAAACAACATTTTAAGCTCTCAAAAACATCTCTCATCAAAAAAATGTCAAGCATTTAGATCCAAAACACACACACACACACACTAAACAAGTCTAACCAATTTTATATTTCAAAAACAAGTTAAGACAGTATAGTGAGCATACATTAACACATGTATTCTTTATGATGGCCAAATCACATTGTAACTGCACATGTATCAAGAGTAGCAATTGCGTGTTGTGTGTGAAAAACAACGCAAGATTGCATAAGTGTCTACACGTTATGACGATTGGAGATATGAGAAAATCACTTTAACTCACACATAATCATAACTGTTTGATGGGGACTTTCACCTTCAAGGTACATCCTATAATTTTCACATCTCCTAGAAGACACACTTGCAATCATATATAAAGCATCTTGATTATTTTTGCTTTTATTTTTCTTTACATATTTTCTTTTAAGCAAACCATGCATAGGCAGATAAAAGAGAGAAAATAAATACCCAATGATGTTAAGCTTTTGACATTGCACTTTTGCTATGCCGAAGCATACAGATGTCATTTCATAATTGGCGGGCAATAGTAGTGAGATGATTATTTATGCATTTCTCTTAGGATTTTCTAGTCCTTCCCGTCAAAAAGAGTGGTATGAGTGTTAAGTACAAGAGAGTACTTAATCTTACTCATCACAAACATGAGCCACAAAGCTCACTTGCTTAGTTGTGCATAGAGATGCTCATCTAAGCTACAAAAGATGCAAAGTTTAGAAAACTTTATTTAAATGGCCATCCAAGGTACACAAGTACCAATGTACACAAATACACACTGTTTTTGTATTTTTTTTTTATTTTTCAATTTTTTTTATTTTTATGAAAAACAAAATAAATTAAAATAGAAAAAAATAAACAAACAAAAACATGTTAAACAAAGCAACGCATAAAACTAGATACAAATGCATGAGGAAGGAGGAAGAGAAAAAGAGATCAATCCATGGAGATAACACCAATGTTTTGCCGAAGGAATTCAAATTGTTTGCTATCAAGAGGTTTGGTGAACAAATCAACCTTCTAATCATCAGTGTGAATGAACTTAAGAGTAAGAGTATCATCTTCAACAAGCTCTCGAATGAAGTGATGTCAAATCTCTATGTGTTTAGTTAGAGAATGTTGAACCGGATTCTTAGAGATGTTTATGGCACTAGTATTGTCACAGTAGACGGTAAGATGCTCTTGACGAATACCGTAATCAAGGAGAAGTTTTTGCATCCATAGAAGTTGGGTGCAACAGCTACCGGCAGTGATGTACTCAACCTCTACAGTGGATAATGAGATGGAGTTCTGCTTTTTGCTCATCCTGGAGACAAGATTATTACCCATATAAAAACAACCCCCCGATGTACTCTTTCTACCATCAGCATTCCCAGCCCAGTCAACGTCAGAATACCCAACTAAGACATCATTTGTGTCCTTGCTGTACCACACACTGAAGTCGGCAGTAGTTTTGACATACTTTATGATTCTTTTCAAAGCAATCATATGAGACTCTTTGGGATTAGCCTAATATCTAACACACACTCCCACACTGTAACTAATGTCAAGTCTACTAGCAGTAAGGTAAAGAAGACTACCTATCATGCTTCTATAAAAAGATGAATCAACACTTTTGCCCAACAAATCAATAATGAGTTTAACATTTGGGCTCATAGGGATTCTAATAGGACTAGCAAATTTCAAACCAAACTCTTGTTGACGGATCTGCAAACCAAGGAAGTGAGTCAACTTTCCAATCATGCTCATCTCGAACTCAGCCTACATTAGTTTTGAGAAACTATAAGCAAGTTCAACATTAGTCGACCCAAAGATGATATCATCAACATAGACTTGAGCAACTATCAACTCGTTGTCTTCCCTTTTTATAAAGAGAGTTTGGTCAGCTTTTCCTCTTGTGAACCCATGTGACACTAAGTATTGTGTGAGCCTATCATACCAAGCTCTAGGGGCTTGCTTTAAACCATAAAGTGTCTTCTTAAGGTACAACACATGATCTAAAAAGTGTGGATCAATGAATTCTTTTGGTTGAGCCACATAAACATCTTCCTTAAGAAACCCATTCAAGAAAGTAGTCTTTACATCCATTTGGTAAACCTTGAACTTCAAGTGACATGCCAGGGCTAGGAGAATTCTGATGGACTCCATATTTGCAACTAGAGCAAATGTCTCATCATAGTCTACTCCTTCCAATTGAGAGTATCCTTGAGCTACATGACAAGCCTTGTTGCGAATCACATTACCCGCCTCATCAGTCTTATTGTGGAATATCCACTTTGTGCCAATGATGTGCTCACCCTCCGGTCTAGGTACTAAAGTCTAGACATCATTCCTTTGAAACTGAAGCAGTTCATCATGAATAGCTTCAACCCAGCTTTCATCCTGAAGAGCTTCCTCAACTTTAGTGGGTTCAACCTGCGACAAATAACAAGAATAAGACACAAAGTTAGCAACACATTTATCAACTATACACTTCCTTAGTGTAAGTTCATTCATGTTTCCCACAATAATTTCAGCAGGATGATTCAATTTGATCCTTGAGGAAGGTCCTTTCTCTTCATGGGATTTGGAATCAGGTGAAGTAGGTATGTCTACTGAACCTTCTACAACACTTGGAGTGCCGGGAGTACTTGGAGATGCGAGCTCCTAATCAACAATTTCTTGAACGTCCTTGGGCTCGGGAGGAAGAATTTCTTTGGGATTTCCTCACTAAATTTTTCAGAACCGAACTCTAAAGATTCATCAATAACAACATTCATAGTTTCCATTACCTTCTTAGTTCTTTTGTTGTATACCTGATAAGCCTTACTTGTAGAGGAGTATCCTAGAAATATTCCTTCATCGCTTTGGGAGTCAAATTTTCCCACATTCTCTCTATCCTTGAAAGGAAACAAGAACTTCCAAAAATTATGAAATACTTAACATTTGGCTTCCTTCCCTTTCATAGCTCATAGGGAGTCTTCTTGGTACCAGGTCTAAAGTACACTCTGTTAACTGTATGACATGCAATGTTAACGGCTTCTCCCTACAAGTTTCTAGCCACATCCTGGTTGTGTAACATGGCTCTAACCATCTTTTGAATAACCCTGTTCTTTCTTTCTACTACACCATTCTGCTGAGGAGTAATAGGAGCAGAGAATTCTTGAGATATACCTGATCTAGTGCAAAATGACTCCATGTATGAGTTCTCGAATTCTTTACCGTGATCACTTCGAATTTGATCAATTTTCAAACTTCTCGTTCTACAATCTTGTGCAAAAGGCTTCAATGTGTTCAAGAGCATCAGACTTGGATCGTAGGAGGATGACTCAAGTGTACCTAGTGAAGTCATCTACCATAACCATGATGTATCTCTTTCCACCAAGAGACTTAGTTCTGGTTAGACCCATGAGATCCAAATGCAGTAGCTCCAATGGTCTAAATGCAGTGGATGTCTGAGTGCCCGAATGTTTAGCTTTCATCTGTTTTCCAAGCTGACATAGTCCATACACCACATTGTTCACTCTACTGAGCTTTGGTATCCCCACGACTGACTCATGCTTAGATACAATTGAAAGATGTTTGTAACTAGCATGTCCCATCCTTTGGTGCCATAGATCTTCATTTGGTAAACGAATGCTATTGCACACAATATTAGCATCAGGAACTAAACCATAACAATTGTCTAAAGTGCGAACACCACTTATGAGTTTCTTTCCAGACTCATCCATGACAAGGCATTTTCCTTTTGAGAATAGTACCATAAAGTCTTGATCACATATCTAACTTATGCTCAACAGGTTCACTCTCAGACCTTCTCCAAATAGAACATTTGCAATGTCTGGCAGTCTAGGTAGAGAGATGATTCCCTTTCCTTTAATCTGTGATTTGCTCCTATCACTAAAAGTGACATTACCACCTTTCTTAGACTTGAAAATCTTGAAGAGAGATCGGTCTCCAGTCATATGTCTTGAGCAGTCGTTATCAAGGTACCACAAACACGTGTCTATAACCTTAAATGCAAACTTCATCATGAAGCACACTTCGTGCTTAGATGACAAATCAGTGGGAATGGTGTTTTCTCTCATCTGCCTTTTATGAACAAAGCCTTTAACTTTCACTCTCTCAGACGAACTCCTTTACGCATTTTCATTCTGAGACAGTCTAGTTTCTTCTTTCTCAAGCTGAGATCTTTTCCAATAATCATTATGATAGAATTCAAATAGCTTTTAGACTTGCATTTTCTAATACACTCAAACAAGTAGAGAATAGAAAAACAAGATGTATTTGAAAACAAAAATCTTTTCAAGCCAGTTGCAACCATGACAACAAGGATCAATGGATCACACAGCAAAGATCAAAACCTAATCAGAGTGTGCCTGCTCTAATACCACTTGATAGGCCAAGAATATATTGACCCCTTTATGTTGAATTAACCAATTAATTAGCCAAGTTAATTAATTAATTAATCCAATTTGCATGCAATAAGCGTGGTTGCACAAACAAATCACTAACTAAGTTAAAATGCAACGAAAAATAAATTGACATAGTGATTTGTTTACAAATGGGGAAAACCTATATGGCAAAAACCTTACCAGGTGATTTTAAGGTCACCACTCTCGAGAATTCACTATTATCACAACAAGTGGTTTCAAGTAAAGGAATCCTAGTACCTTATA
The DNA here is from genome assembly GCA_023736055.1 of Quercus glauca. Classification (NCBI taxonomy): domain Eukaryota; kingdom Viridiplantae; phylum Streptophyta; class Magnoliopsida; order Fagales; family Fagaceae; genus Quercus; species Quercus glauca. The sequence goes on from CM043322.1 coordinate 57,519,284, forward strand.
CCAACCTACAGTTGAACCCTTACCTCAATACCCGATTGAACTTGTTTTGTAGTGACAATTTCTCATTTCAATGCACGGCTCCTAGAACAAGACTAACCAATTCGATGCGTGGATCCTAGTACGCTGCTTACACACCAACTTGAGAAAGATGTTGGCTGCAAAGTTCTTCAGTTCATCAACATGATGAAGATCACGAAGTTCCTTGGTTACAAAACCCTACGGTGTACAAACTCAGCAGCTTCTTGAAGAGAAAAATGAACTAGGGCATATGTTTCTGGTTTACAATATGCTTGTGAAAAACTTTTGCATTGAGGTGCATCAATTGAGACGGCCCTTAAAACAATCCTTATATAAGTTTAGGGTTGTGAGAAAAGAAAGCTCAAACATCTATACATGGATTAGAGTGAAATTAGATCTGAAAAACTGATTTCATAAATCTCAATAGATACCCTATCTATCAAGCAGTTGTCGAGCATCGGGTTTAAACAGCCTTTTAAACCTCGATAGATACTAACTGTCGAGCTTTAAAATTCTGCACTTATTCACTTGATTCTTGGACAAACTTGCATGGCTTTAACACTTGAACTTGAAACCTTGTTCCTTGAAGCATTAAACACATCCTAGATCTACCTAATTACAAGTAAAGTGCATTTTGTCAAAGCATTAGCCAATTCTATATTGATATATATTCCTAACATGATTCACATATGTCCTAACACATACCCTCTCTTACCTCTGACTCATAACCCACCACTCTTGTATTGGCTGGGTACAGGTTGGTAATGCCTGGGCCTTGCGCGTGCTCCACTTTCGTCCAAAAGCTTGTCCACTACTCATGCGTTTGCCATGGTCTGGAGGTTCATCTGTGCGTTTTGCCGCTCATCCTTGACCTCTTATGGCGTGAACTATTTTCTAATTCTCTATTCTTTAATGGCTTGCTCCTTTCAAGGGTTGGGCCTTGCTTGATTGTCGGTTTTCCTTTCTTTAGCCCATTCTTTGCTCCTTCCGTAATCTTGCTGCCTTTCTTGCCATATCACTCTGCTGTTCCTGCCATGGTGTTATTTGACCTGTGCTTGCTAGGCCTCTTTTAGGCCTGTTGCATGTTCATCTCTCAATTGGTTACTATGACCTAGTATGGCCATTGGATTTATACATCATGTTACTTTGGACTTTCTTGGCCCATTACATTGCTTGTGGGCTTCTTTGACCCATTTCTTCCTCCTTGGGCGTCCTTAGCCCATTCGCTTTCCTTGGGTATCCTCGTCCCATTTTCTAATTCTGCATTCCCATGGGCTTTTACTAACTCTTTTGGGCTTCCCTGACCCCATTACCTTATCTTTCATCCTTGGGGCTCATGAGCTTTTCATCAACCCCTTACTTTCTTACTTCATCACTTCGGGCTTGCTGTGGCCCATTCTTACTTTTCTACATCACATAATGCCCATGGGTTTACTATTTCCCTCTCTGGGCACCTTTAGGCCCATTTGCTTTCCTCAATGCCCATTTATTTACTTTATGGGCCTATGATCCATTGTTCCTGCCATTTGAGCTTAATGGTTTTTCTATCAGTCCACCAACTCTTTTTTGCCCATATTGTTGGGCTTCTTCCTGCTACTGGGCTTCCAAAATGAGCACCAACACATAATTTACATAGAATCTGGCCAAACTTGAGCATCACTTTTAACCAATGGTCCAAAACAGCCTCCTTTGCATCCATTATAACCAATATCACTTATTCTAATATTCAAACACCTCACCCACATCTTTCATGCTTTGTACATCGTTTGAAAAGCTCACCAGAGATAATATTATCTTTTATGAGAAGAAAAAGTTATCCATACATAAGGGAGCAATTCAAAACAAAGTCCATCAGGTTACACCATTCACCACTCAATCAAATGGTCAAACCAATGTCATTCCAAAGCTAGTCACTCTAACAAAATGGTACTTAGATCTGGACCAAATCATCCAAAGTGCACTCTATTTTGTCTCTTTAGAAAGAATTCTAGTAGATGTAGTCAAATGTATGTAACTTGTTAAGATGTTTGGTTGGCTCTAGAACTCATGTTCACCACTCAATCCAGAGCTTAAACCATACATATTCACTGTTAGCATAATCCCTGAAAGAAGGGGTAACCTATCCATAGCTTATTAATTTCACAAATTCACTAGCATTGTTACAGTCTGGTAGCAACTAATCAACCTCTAAATGATTTTGAGTTAGTTTCCATTCTCTTACCAAGTCTGGGTTCGGATTATATATGGTTCATTTGTAACTTCAATCACAATAAAAGTTAGTCCTTTCTCTCTCGAGAACCTATGTGGACATTTTTTAACTCATGAACTCAAACTTAAACAAAATCAATTCCTCCATTGATTTTCTCTTGCAAGAGTTAATGTTGCTGCCAAAGGCAATTCCTTTTGTGGAGGTTGAGGTGGTTGCAATCAAAAACTTTTCCTCCACTAACCAAGGAACTCCCTACTCAGGCCCAACTAGACCTAGTCTAGAAACTCCTAAGGTGTAGTGTGTGGTCATGGAGCTTCTGCCTCCACTTCTAACACTTGTCCACCAATCTGTCAAGTATACAATAAATCTATTCATGTTGCTTTTAACTTCTATCATCGTTTTAAAAATTCCTATTAATGTGCCCCTTCATCCAACATGGAAGCCTTTCTCACCACTCAGCAAGCTACATCATCTCAACTGGTATCCTCACCCTGGGCCAACTCATCATCTTACATCAAATCTAGTAAATTTGAACATTCATGCACCGAGGAATATACAAGTTCAAGTCAGATTCAAGTTGGTAATGGTACGAGCATACTTGTCAAGCACATTGGAACAATCAACTCTCTACAGCCACATCCCTTTTCTTTTAAACAATGTTTTGTATGCTCCTCAAAAGATTGATTTTGTTAAAGTATGAGTTCATGGGCTAGAAGATGTCTATATAGGTCCTTAAGAGAGATAATCAACTCTTTGTTGTGACTGAAGTGACAAATGAATCATAATCCAAACCAAGACCTGAAAAGAGAAAGGAGACTAACTCAAAATCATTTAGAGATTGATCAATTGCTATCAATGTAGTAAGGCTAGTGAATTTATGAAAGTAATCTATTATGGACAGGCTCCTCTTCTTTAAGGTGGCAAGCTCACAGTAAATCTGCATGATTTGAGAGGTGAATATATATTTTAAAGTTAACCATACATCTTGAGAAGTTACACATTTGACATGTACAAGAATGTTTTTTGAAAGAGATTATTTATTTGTTTAGACCCTTGAACATTCAGATTGTTTAACCTAATTAATTCACCAAGTTGACACTCAGGTTTATTATTCAGATCTAGGTAGTAATAAATCATATCATGCAATGCGGAAAAATAAATAAGACAATGATATGATTACCCAAAAAAGCCATTGAAACGAACCGTTTCAAGGTAAAAAACTTGAGAAGGATTTGACCTAACTATCCTCAAGGTAAAACAAATCTACTATAGAGAATTTGAAGTTTTAACAATAAGATTTAATCATAAATCTGTTGCTACCTCTAGTAGTAACTTACTGACACGACCACATACAAGCTTCGAATATACAGACTCCTTCTCTATTGGATTTGCACCACCCAAACACCCACGTTTGTGACATTGAGATCCCACTGAAAGGTTTAGCAACACAAACTCTCTAGTTTGTGACTTCAAGACCACCCTTGAACGTTTAAATCATCAACTATGTATGATCTTGTTGCAGCAACTTCAGATCTACCGATTCTAATGATATGAGAATGATTTCTAGTAGTGACTTTGAAAGAGGAAGGCACAATACCATTTAGATCTCATAAGAGTACCTCCAAAGTCTCCATAAAACGTGCCTTAGGGTTTCCTTAAATACTATGTGAAATAGATCTGAAACCCTAATCACTTAATGGACTTAACCGACTAATGGACTTAATTAAAATTCTGCAGACTAGTGTTTCGATCAGTCGAACTTGTTCTCTCGATTGGTCAAACCTGAAAAGTTTCTAAATTATTGTTTCTACAACTTCCTTTTTCTTGTATTCTAACTTGCAGCACCTTGAGCATTGTCTAATAAATTCTATAGACTCTAAGATCTATATCTAGATAAGTTTTTACTCACGGTTTGCTAATTGTTCTAAAGTTTTAGAACCTAACAATCTCCCCATTTGGCAATCTGTGACAAAACTTACATACATAATGAAATGCTCAAATACAAGAACAACCCAGTTACAATAAAATGCCCAATTACATCACAAATCCCAATCTAAAACTTCAAACCTAAAAGTTGCAAGAAAAGACACAAGATCTTGATCAGAATGTACCTGTCTTTCCTGAAACACTCAAAAGAGCACATCAACGCATGTGCGAAAATAAAGACAAATAATAATAAATAACAAATATGCAATAACAGCAAATAACAAACATGTAAACTAACTCTCCCCCTAAATTAGATACATATAATAAAAAAATAAAAAACTTTTATTTTCTCCCCTTTTCAAAACAATTTCAACTCCCCCTAAATAAAAATGGTTAAAAAACTTTTCCAAAAATTTCATCTATTTCTCCCCCTTTATGTCACATATTGACAAAAACAACCCAATCAAAAGGTGGTTAGTAAACATACATAATAGAGAATAAGAGAAAATAGAGAATCAAGGAAACACAAAATTATTCAACTCTATAGAAAATAGAGGCAACTCCCCCTATGAAGAGCAACAACCCCCCCTAAAAACTACATAGGTTTTTTATTAAGAAAAAACACCTTTCTCCTCCTATAAAAATAGGAAAAATACAAGAAGTTTTGGGAAAACAGTTTTGGGGAACATTAAGTAGGTGGGGAAAACTAAAGCAACACAAACCTAACTTAAAAATAAGTTGAGGATACATATGAATACAAATATTCTCTCTTTCAATATATGCAAACTTGAAACTATGTGACTCATAAACAAATGCATGTAAAAATTCCAGGTACAATCAATTAAGACTATTCAATATAGATCTCAATGATATAAAAATTCAGCATGTAAATTTTTTTTTGTTTTTTAATGTGTCAAGGTATTTTGAAAACTCAAATCAACCTCAAGAGTAGAGAAAATGTTTGCACATTTTTTATCCATCATATCTCAAAAAAAAATTCCTAATTTTCAACAGTTCACACATAAAAATATAAAAAAAATAGCATGTACTAAAATGTACAGAACTTAAAATTAATCAATCAATTTTTAAATCAAGTTGAGTACCTAGTTTAGCAAAGTGTATGTGTTGTGTGTGAAGCCAATCTATAAGAGATATGACTGCAAAAATGCAAGACGGATAAAAAAAAAATGCAATGCATGTGAATCCTATCACAAATGATGCATGAAAAGACTGATCGGTAAATAAACTAAAAACTGAAAAATTTCCAGTTTCGATCTGTCGAAAGGATTCAAACATCAATCAAAAAAACTTCTGGAAATTTTCGATTGGTCGAGCACCGATCAGACATCAATCGAATCAGGTAGAGAGTTTTTTCTTTAAAACCTGAACAATTTCAATCAGTCGAGGGTAATCTTCGATCGGCTGAAACAGTGAAAAATTTTAAAACTTAAAAATCTAGAAATTTTATGTAGAAAAACAATTTGAAAGTAGTTTTTATGACTCAATGCAAATGAACATGATCCAGGAAAGTTTTAAAAACATGATGACTCTTAAATGCAAACATCAAAACCAATGAACAAGTTAAAACCACAAGTAGGGGTGTCCACGGGTCGGGTTTGTGCTCGACCCAGACTCTACCCAAAACTTTCGGGTGGGTGAAAACGGAACCCGAAACCGACCTGGAGTGCTAGTCAGATCGGTCAGTTCTAGACTCGTCGGGTTTTGGGTTGTATTGCCGGTGAGTTATTTTGGCCAGATACGTTGAGATCTGGCCAAATCACGACGAGATCTCAGCAGATCTTGTCGGATCTGGACTAGATCTCGACGAGATCTCTCCGGATCTCGTCGGATCTCATGAGGTTTCAAGTAATCTTCGTCGGAGAACTCCAAACACCGCCGGTTTTTGTAAGTGTTCGTCGAAAATCCTTCGAATATAGCTGGAGGTTTTTGGTTTTATGCTCGGGTTGGGTGGCTCAGGTTTTGGGGGAGGAAATCCGCCAACCAACCCGAAGGTGTCGGGTTCCGTGGGCAGCAACCCACAACTGACGTCGGAGTGGTCGATTCGGGCGGTTTTCAGTTCGGGTTATGGCGGGTTGCTCGGTTTGGTCGGTTTGCCAAGTTGGGTGGACAGTCCTAACCACAAGAGTTAAACTTCTAAACAATTTTTTCTTTAAATTCCTAACCAAAAAAAAAATTTGTATTTACACATTAGTTCATATGCAATTAAAGATGGCCAGATTAGTTAACACACAATCATATGTACAAAATTTAGCAAAGATTTGCGTATAGTGTGTGCAACTAGTAAGTGTAGAAAATATAGAAAATGTGATATGTAGATTATAATTGAACACAATTTCTACATCATCAATCACATAAGTTTGAAAGTAACTATCACCTAAAGAGTTACATCATATAACTCCCATATCTCCTAGAAAACACGCTTGCAATCATGTAAAAGCATTTTATTTTTCTTTTTGTTTTTCTTTTTCTTTTGATGCATTTTTTTTGTTTGCTTTTCTTTTTCATATTTGAAAATAACACCTTATATAATTTTGCTATGCAAGTGCTACACCTTACCGATCACAGCTTTTATGAATTGCACACAGGTTTTCATGGTTGGCAAGTAACAGTGGTGAGATAGTTATTTATGTCTTTCTCCTAGGATATTTTTAGTCCTTACGATCAAAAGAATGTGACTTCAAAATCAAGAGCATGTGTTTAAAAACCATAAATAACTCATACAATTAAGCACTACCTAGCACAAACTAGCAAAGTGTAGAAAAAATAGTTCATCAAAGCTAAACAAGGTACACAGTTATGAAATGCAAATTTCATAGGCCAACTTCAATTACACACTTAGTGGTGTGCAATACACAAAAAATAAAAAATAAAAATTTTGGATTTTCAAAATTTTTATGGCCAAAAACAAAAAAGCACACATTATGCTAAATGAATAAAATGCAACAACAATGCATGACAGTGCTCAACTAAGCTATAGAGCGTACACAAACAAGAAATATCAATTTCTTAATTAACCCATGAGTACATATGCAAACTAGTACATACTCATAAAATCAGAAATAGCTCATGCACTCAGTTATGCAACATAGACTTTCTATGTTTCTCCACAATATCAAGTATGTTCTAAATCAAGAAAGAGATATCATAATTCATATAATCCTCAAGAAAAATAAAACAAGATCCAAAATAAAATATTTTTGTCTTTTTGAAATTTTTCAATGTTTTTGGATTTTTTTTTTTTAATAAACAAAACAACCTAAAAACAAAATAGCCAAAAACAAAAAGTAAACATGTCCACAAATAATTGAAAGAATTATATCAAGGACAAGTCAACAACACTCACCTTAGCAAGTCTTTTCTCACCCATACAGCACGAGTCTTTGGTTTTGTAGGTGAAAAACCATGAGAAGCAGAGTGTATTTGAGGGATTACACAATTCTTCTAAGAGAGACTGAAATTCTGCAATTTCCTTTCACAAGCCAACAAGTTTAAATTTTTCAAAAGCAAATGAAACAATTTATCAAGACTTGTAACAAGAGAAATATCATCACATATCCTAGACTGAAACAAAGAATGCTTAAATTTCAATTTATGACAGTTAGGACAAATGTAACCTGTAACACCACAAAAGTGACAAATAGGAACAAATTTAGAAACATTAGTATTCCTAACAGCAGATCTAGTCTCAGATTTTGGTATTTGCCTCAACAAAGAACAATGTGGTCTAATATGACCAACAACACCATAAAGGTGACATGTAGGCACAAAAATAGATTTCTTATGCAATCTAATAGTAGGTTTAAACATAGGTTTAGAAACTTCAACATCTACATCAAAACTTTTATCTGTCTAACCAAGCAAAATAAGCATTTTCTTTAAGATTCCTCTTAAAAGGAGGAATATAAATTTTGTATTTAGGCTTAACAGGAACAATAACAGAAACATATCTGTTATCAGTAGCAAGTTTGGTATTAAACCAATTTTCAAGTTTAGCTTCAGCCTCAACTAATTTTTGTTCCAAGCTTTTCATCTTTTCATCTTGAGAGGAAAATTCATTTCTCAAAAATTCATTTTTTTTTTAATTAGATTCATCTAATCTCACAATCAATTCCTTTTTTAAAAAATTTGCCAATTTTAACTCTTCCTTGAATTTCTTAGCAATTTTCATAGATTTAGTTAATTTCCTACGAAAAGTTTCACAAGCATCAATAAGATCAACAGAAACATTAGTGTCATTTTTATTCAAATCATCACAAATATGAGCAGACAGACACTTAAAATTAACCATGACAGCAGGGATCAAGGATCTCACTCAGAACGTTAATCCAATCAAAGTGAATATGCTCTGATACCACTTGTTTGTTTGTTGAGACCCCTGAACACTCAGATTGTTTAACCTAATTAATTAATAAAGTTGACATTTAGATTTATTATTCATATCTAGGTTAAACAGTAATAAATCATATCATGCAGTGCGGATAAATAACAAAGACAACGATATGATTACCCAGGAAAACCAATGAAACGAACCATTTCAAGCTAAAAAAACCTAGGGAGGAATTAACCTAGCTATCCTCAAGATAAACCAAATCCACTATAAAGAGATGAAGTTTTTATAATAATATTTAACCCTAAATCTATTGCTACCTCCAGTAGTAACTTACTGACACGACCATATGCAAGTTTTGAATCCACGAACTCCTTCTCTCTTGGATTTGCACCACACAAACACCCACGTTTGTGACTTTGAGATCCCACTCAAAAGTTTAGCAACACAAACTCTCTAATTTGTGACTTCAATACCACCCTTGAAGGTTTAAATCATCAGCTATGTATGATCTTGTTGCAACAACTTCAAATCTACTAGTTCTAGTGGTATGAGAATGATTTCCGGTAGTGACTTTAAAAGAGGAAGGCATAATACCTTTTAGATCTCACAAGAGCACCTCCAAAGTCTCCATAAAATGTGCCTCAGGGTTTTCTTTAAATACTATGTGAAATAGATCTAAAACCCTAATCACTTAATGGGCTTAACGGGCTGATAAGCTTAATTAAAATTCTATAGACCCATATTTCGATCGGTCAAACCTATTCTCTCGATCGGTTGAACCTGGCAAGTTTCTGAATTCCCAATCGATTGAACTTGGCACTCTATGGATTGAAACGAGCACCTAAAGCATAGTATGATCGGCTTACAAATTATCTCTTTGATAGAGGATTTCAAAGAGGTTATGCCGACCGGACCTTGTATGTGAAGAAAGATAAGAACTATCTTCTTGTAGCTCAAGTGTATGTTGATGACATAGTGTTTGGAGCCACCATAGATGCCCGTGCTATAGAATTTTCAGAAGAAATGAAGAAGGAATTCGAAATGAGTATGGTGGGGGAACTTACATTTTTCTTGGGTCATCAAGTTAAACAGAGGAAGGATGGTATATTTATCTCTCAAGAAAAATATGCAAGAAATCTTGTCAAGAAGTTTGGACTAGATTCCAAAAAGCATGCCTCCACTCCCATGAATTCATCTACCTAGCTTAGTCTTGATTCTTCCGGGGTAGAAGTAAGTCCAACTTTGTATAGGAGCATCATTGGGAGTCTCCTATATCTCGCTGCTAGCAGGCCGAACATTGGTTTTAGTGTAAGAGTATGTGCTCGTTATCAAGCAGCTCCTAAGAAGTCTCACTTGACGGCTGTGATAGAAATCATATGCTATATTAGTGGCACTCCCGAGTATGGCCTATGGTACTGAAAAGACTCTAATGATTGTCTAGCCGGTTATTCAGATGTAGATTAGGCATAAAGTGTTGATGACTAAAAGAGCACTTCGAGCGGATGTTTCTATCTCGAAAACAATCTTGTATCATGGATGAGTAAGAAGCAGAACTCGGTGTCTTTATCTACAGCTGAAGCCAAGTATATAGCTGCTGGGAGTTGTTGTAATCAACTTCTTTAGATGAAAAAACTTCTTCATGACTATGGGATTCCTCAAGAAACAATGAGTGTGTGTTGTTACAACACAAGTGCCATAAATCTTTCCAAGAATCTTGTTCAGCACTTAAAGTCCAAGCACATGGAGATTCACTATCACTTCATCCGTGATTTGGTGGAAGATAAAATCGTATGTCTTGAATTCATTAACATGGACAACCAAAACGCGGACATCTTCACCAAACCTCTTGATGATCCTCGGTTCGAATCACTCCGTAAGACCATTGGTGTCGGTATCATTCCTTGAAACTCATGTGTGCTGTGTGTTTTACATATCTATCTTGAATTGTTCTTAATTGAGAAAAGCACACACTACTTTGTTGGTAGCATGTTTTTATTGTTTTTGTTGTTTAAAAGCTTTGGTTGTTTGTTGTTTTTAATCATTCTTTACTTGCTTTGTGTCAAAAATCCAAAAACATATAAAAAGTATAAAATCCAAAAAGTTTGATCGGCGGTGTTGTGCATTGTCACGTGCATATTTAGCCTTGTAACTCCGTATTAATGGTTTTGTGCATTAATGAGCTTACCTTGTTCTCTATGCACTTGTATCTTTGTGGGAAATATCTTGACATCTATGTGATTGTTGTAAATAGATCTTCAAACTGTCATAAATTATTAGTTAATAGTTTTGTTGATCTTGAGACATGCGTAGACTTGCGCCTATATCTCTTCCCACACTTTTTTTTTTTTTTTTTTTTTTTTTGCTTAAAAGCTCAACCAATGTCAAGTCTCGAAAAGAGATAAGGAGCTGAAAAAGCCGTCGCATAAACTAGTATTTGACTAGGAAAAAGGGAAAGCGACGTATATTTAAAATGTATAGTGCCAAAAGCCAAAGGCTTACTCATTAAATTGAAATATCAAAAATTTCAGGCATCGATCTTAAAAACAGATGTAAAGATCAAAATGATCAAAAGAAAAAAAGCCAAATGAAAAGCTTCTAACTCAATGTAATCAAGTTTATGTGGGAGGTCATATATGTTCATTTCTACAATTAAGATAGGTCACTCTACTTAGTGCTAGTTGTGCATGACTTGGTTGAATCGATCATTGAAGATTCACATTAGACTAAAGACTATCTCATATTTGATACCCACCCACATCACACATGTCTATGTTCAATGAATGTCTTATTCATTTGTGTGATTGTACTTGATTAAATGTGATGTACATACTCAAGCATTTGTTGATCAAACCCAAAAAGATTTTTGAGTATTTTAGTTGTTTTTGGAAAGTATTTTGATTTGAAAATTTTCTTAAAAAATCCAAAATTTTGCAACTTTGCGTTTTGCCGACTCACTCTTAAGTCGCAAGTTTCAAGCTCAAGTCGCGAGCTCAACCTGAGGGTTTCATGACTCATTGGCGAGTGAAAGGCTCAGTTGCAAAAAAGACTTAGAAAATTTTTTCAAAATCTGGGTTTAAGGATTTTTGGCGACTCATTCGCGAGTAACGAGTTCATCCCAAGGCTTTCGCGACTCACTGACGAGTGAAAGTCCCAGTCGCAAAAAAGACTTATAGAAATTTTTCAAAATCTGGGTACAAAGGATTTTGGCGACTCATTCGCGAGTCAGTTGAGTCGCGAAAAATGCGTGTTTTGCAAAAATAGGGTTAACCATCAGATAGTTTTTCAAAACTATTCAGTTTTCCTCACATCACGTGCTTGTCTCTTTGTCTTCTCCGCCTTTCCATCTCTCAAAACTGCCATTTCACTCCAAAAACCTCCAATTTTCTCTTCAATCTTCACTCCAAATCCGAGAAAAGGTATGGGCTTTCACTCCTTTTTACTTTATTTCAAGTTTAAAGCATTATATTTCATGGATTTGTTGTTTTTGTTGAGATTTTGAAATATTTTTGATGAATATGGGTTTTTGTTGCTTTTGATGAAATTGATATATGGGTTTTGTTGAGAATGATGGTATAATGCTTGTATTACATATTTCTACTATATGCTCATGCATTATACAATGTTTTGTGTTGTGGTGTGCATACCATTTTGTTGATAAAATGTCTATTTAGATGTTTTTTTTTTTTTTATGTGTAATTTTGGACTCTGTTGAGTACAAAATTTGAGGATAATCATGTTTCCATGTTTGGAACAACTAATGGTTATGTGTTTCACACTTTGCCCCTTGCATGTTTTCATGCCTCTTATATGCACATTTTTTTATATGATGCACACACATACAATCTTTGACATGTTGAGTGAATAATGCCATGATTATATCATGCCTTGATGTTTAGCATCTTTTCATGTCATTTTTTTTAATTGCTCTTTAAATTTCAGTTTTTAGGGTTTAATTTGTAGTTTATGTTTTTGGTACTAACTTGTGTCTGACCAAGTTTGTTACCATTCATTATGCTTTGTTTTTTGTGGTATTTGCTGCTATGTTTTGTAGATGGCTCCATGAAAAACTGTTGCTTAACGTGGTGACAAGAGAAAGCGCCATGATAACAGCTTGTTTCGTCCTCCTCAACACTTTGAGAGATGTGCTCTTCAATTCGAAATAGCTCCAATCATTCAAGAGAGACATGTGCATCTTGTTGATCTTAAGGATTCCTTCATTCCTAGGTGTTTTGAAGGACGAGGCTGGGATAAACTTCTTGGAGAATTCCCCGGAATTTGTGAACCTTTAATTAGAGAATTTTACGCTAATGCATCACTCAAAGAGGATCACATAGAGTGTTGGGTTAGAGGTCGTGCATTCCCTCTTGACGTTGAGGACATTGATGCTATACTTGGACTTAATGAACAAGATCATGATGGGTTCACTCCATTCAAGGATAGAATGGTCTCTCTAGAATCTGTACAACATCGCATTGGAGGCCATATGGAAGGAAAAAGCCTCAACACAACCTCATTTCCCCCGGATTTGAGATGTCTAGCATATATCATGATGTTCAACTTGTATCCAGCCAAGAAGTTGTCAACCATCAACAATGCTAGAGCCATATTCCTCATGGAGCTTCGCGAGACCACCTACATTGACATTAGTGCACACTTGTACAACATCATTGCAGAGTCCACAAAGACAACCTCAAGATCAAAGCTTGTTGTCCCAAATCTTATAATGAGGATTCTTCATAAAAATGGTGTGGAGACTCCACAACATATAAGCCTAATGACTCCATCTCCTTCCATCAACACTCAAACAATCCTAAGAAGTAGGATTCAAATTCCTGGAGATGAACATGCTAAAGAGACTAAAGAAGCACCCCCTGCTAATACAGAGATTGAAGTGGAAGGACAACAACCTCTTCCAAGACATGGAGGTGGTCGAGGTAGGAAAGGAGCATCATCTTCGCCATTAGTCCCTCCAGATGCTTTTTAGATCATGCTTAAGAGAATCGATGGTCTTCAGGATGTAACAGATGAGCATTCCAACAGACTTGTAGCTATCTAGGACCAAATCAACATGTTAGTAGCCAAGTTTGACAGCTTTACTCACAAGCCTTAGCCCTTTGGCCATTCCTGTCAAAAAGGGGGAGTAGTATGGTAACTTTTGAGGGGGAGCTTATATCGAGGGGGAGTAAATAGCATTGATTGCTAGTTGGTTTTAGACTATGGTTTATGGTTTTTATAGTTTTTATTACGGTTTTCATAGCACTTTATTTCAATACTCTATGTTTTAGTACTTTGGTTTTAAAATACTTGGATACTTTGTGTTATGGATACTTGGATTTTTTAGGTATTTAGACTATGCTCTTATGTACGCTTGCTTTTGTAGCTTAGTACTTTTAGTTAATATCTTGCATTTTCTTTAGTACTCGTATGCCCTTGTTGGATCTCATATCCTTGATGCAATTTAAACCTAATGTTTATTGCTTTAGTGTTCTTGCATCAGTTCAGTGTTGGACATTTAAATGAAACTTTGCATTGAGCTTATTTGCTTGCATGTCTAGATGTTCATTCACCATGTGAATGTTCATTGTAGTCACTATTTATAGTGACTGTTCTTGTATGGTCAAGTTATGTTTCATTATCATATTCATACTTGCTTGATTGTATTGTGCTTGCTCCATATGCATTCTAAGTTATCCACTTACAATGAACTTAATAAGTGCATTTTGTGATTTTTTTTTTTAGGAGACTTGTTCATATGGTTCAAGAGTTTCATAGATCTAGAATTAGGTGTGAATGAGTTTTGGCAACTGTTCAAAACTCACATTTATAAGTCTAAAGTCTGTTTTAAGGTTTTGTCATGGAATAGACAAAGGGGGAGATTGTAAAGTTGAATTTATTCAACTATGTGTTGGTTTTATTCCGTGCCAAATTTGCTTGTAATTCAGCATTTAGAAACCCTTTTTTTAGGTGGGAAAAATTTAAGGGCTGTATGTGAGAGAGTGTGAAGATTTGATCAAGAGTGTGCAACAAGAAGTGGCTTGCGACTGACTCGCAAGTGGTGACTCGCCAAAATGAAGCACACGTGTGAAGCATATAGGAAGTCGAAGAGTCAAGCTAGCTAGATCACTACAGGACAAAAAGTACAGTTTAGTCTAGTCTGGTAACTAGCGACTAGAACTCGCGACCTCATCCCAGTCGTGAAGTGAGTCACTAGTGCACCCTGTTTTACTAAAATCTGACTTTTCACATTCCATCTCATGCCCTACTATAAATACCCTTATAGCCACAAAATGTAAAAAGCTTCTAGAGAGAATTTTGAGAGAAAAACCCTAGAGAAAAACAATATGATTCATACACAATCTTATACACTTGATTCTCTAAATTTCTCTACTCTCACCCTCTCCATTGTCATACCCATGAGAGGATTATAAACCAAATCCTTACCTCACCAAATTTAGATTAGTGAGAAGGTTCTTGGTGTTTGGGAAGCAGTTCAAGAGAAAACCAATTCATATTGGTTGATGCAATGGGCTAATTGCAGGATCCGGTAAGCTAAAGAAGACACAGTTCGACGTAACCTTATTGGAGCAAAAAGCTTGAAGGGCTTAGGTGCATCGGGTAGATTAGGCTTGGAGGGTCTATTTCTATTCATGTATCCCAACTGATTTTCTAGTGGATCATTTACTACTTGGAGGGCAATGAAGAGGTTTTTCGCCGAGTTCTTCAGTTTCTTCTTCGATAACTCGTGCCGATGTTATCTTGTGTTTGTATCTCTCTTTCCCTTACTCTTATCTTTTAATTTCTGCTGGTTGTGATTAATTAATGGCTTAGAGTAGTTTGATAATTTGGGTATTGCTTATATTTCATATCCCGCACATATATTGTTTGAATATAAGCTTACCTTGGAAAAAAATTTTTTGGGGGTTTAAACATTCACAAGTGTTTTATACACTAAATGCTCGAAAATGTGTTGAAAACACAAGAACTGTTTAGACCCCCAAATAAAAGTTACGGCTCGATTGATTTTACACTAACTTACTACAAAGTGCGGAATAGCGTAAATGCGAGCGAATAAACAAACAAACTACTCTAATTCATAATCATAGCAACACAGCAGTAAAATAGAATGTAAAAGAGTAGGGAAGAAAGATGCAAATACAAGATAACACGCCGATGTGTTATCAAAGAGGAAACCGAAGAACTCGGCGAAAAACCTCTCCACCGCCCTCTAAGCGGTAATCGATCCACTAGACAATCAGTTGGGATACATGGGTTAGAAAGAGACCCTCCAAGCCTAATCTACCCGATGTACCTAAGCCCTCCAAGCTTCTACTCCAACAACGCTTCTCGGAACCGTGTCTTGTCTAGCTCTCCGAATCCCGCAACAAGCTCCATGTTGCATCTGCCATCCTTGGCTTCTTCCAATGCTTCCTAGCAGCTCCAAAACACTCTTACCACTCTGAATAGGTGTGGGTTGTGTTTGGGTACAAATCTCCTCTCAAGGTATGACAATAGGAGAGGGATGGAGAAGAGGCTACAATGATTTCTCACTAAGGATGAATAGCTCTCTTTCAAAAAGATGAGTGTGTGTGTTGTAGGAAACCTATCTAGGGTTTTTCTCTCTAAATTGGCCTCCTTTACATTTGTGGGTAATGAGGGTATATATAGTATAGATGAAGGGTAAGAAAGTCACTCTTAAAAATCCTTCTGGCAGAATGTTTCACGACTACCTCGTGGGAAGGCCTTACCCGCAAGACATTCACGAAAACGATAGCCTGGCACGACTCTTTAGCTTCCAGTCATGTGCTTCTCACATGCCTTTTTCGCGGGAACTCTTTTCGTGAGTTAGTCACGAAATGCGCTAATCTTCAATTTAGCTTGAGTCTTCACCAACTTAATACTAAACCCAATACAATAAAATCCCATAAAACACAAGGAACAAAATTAAAGCAAATACAACACTTTTTGTCATGGAATAAAGCCAACATAAAACATAGTTGTAAATCACAACTTTACAATCTCCCCCTTTGGCTATTCCATGACAAAACACCCTATAATAGACTCTAGACTTAAACGTGAGTTTGGGAACAATGGTAAAACTCACTCACACCTAAATCTAGAAGCTGTGATGCACTTGGAACATATATATACATATAATCTAAAACACTTGCACAAATCACATTAGACCCGCAAGGTAAATCAAGTAATAAAAGGACAAGTATAATGTAACAAGTAAATTGCGATCAAGTAAACATGATGTGCAACATGTGAGCAACTTGATCATACACCAAAACAGTCATATGAAAATGACTACAATGATCATGTAGCAAAGTAAATGATCATCCGAACATGTAACCAATAAAGCACAATAGCATAAGGATAAAAGCATGTCCAACACATAAGCACGATGCGATGAAAGCAACAAAGCATATCAAAGCACCATAAGCAACGAGAAAACAAGCATAAAGCAAATCAAGGTTTTCTCAAAAAAATGTCTTCTCCCCCTTGGTATATGCATCTCCCCTATGGCTTTCTCCCCCTATGAATGTGCACGAGGTAGAATTTCTCCCCTTAAGAATGTGCACATGAGTCATATAGAAATCACAAAAATCTCCCCCTTTGTGTCACGAATAGACAAATTAATCAAGAGGAAGAAGGGAAAGAAAAGAAGATATGAATAAGGGTAAAAGATGATTCATGAAGGGTGCAAGATTTATGAGAAAATGAAGCTCTAACGCAAAATAAAACATCTTTAAAAAATGCTACAAAGCATAAAGAACATGACATGCTAAGGATGATGAAACATGATATAAACCTAGGCATGACAAAGACACAAGAACATGTTATGTGTGCTAAAAGGTCTAAAAAGACTTAACTAGCATGAGTGAATGCAAAACATGTCAAGTGTTAGAGTGTGTGCAGCAAAGGTGCATCTAGTGTGCATGTAAAATGCATGATCAATGCATGAATAAGCACTCACGGGGCAAAGTGTATAAAACACACCACCAATGATCAAGACATGATAAACATGAATAATTATGGTGATCCCCAAAATTTGGTACTCATCGGAGTCCAAAACAATGAGAAAATGTTATTTGAGCATTTTATCAAACACTTAGAGTGCACACACTACACATGTATGATAAACAATGCAAGAACATATGAAAATCTTGCCTAAATACATGTTATTTTTGCCACAAAGGGCCAACAACCAAATCAAATCATCATTTTAAACAAAGCCCAATCAAAAAGATTGACAAAAAATAAGTTTTCCAACTCCTATTTGAGAAAATCCCAACTATGAACATAAAATCCCCAAAACATAATCTAAGGATCAAAATCAATGAAAAGAGTTAAAGATTACCTTAGAGATGTTTATGGAATGTAAAACACTTGAAATTAGTTGGGTTTTGATGTTGAAGCATCAAAACAGGGGTTTGGGAGAAGATGGGAGAAGTTTAAAACAAAAGACCCATGAAATGCCCTTTAAAAAGCTAATCTGGAAAATTTCGCAAGTATCTCACTGGTTAGCTTCCCGCGAAAATTTCGCTGGTATCTTGCTGGTATTTCACTGGTAAGCCTTTCTCGCGAAACAGCCATGAAACAGTCGCTAAACTCTCTGTCCAAAGCTGAAAAACTTGAAAATTGGACCATTTAAATCCCAGTTGAGCATACACATGAAATGGGTCACGAAAATACCCAGAAAACATAGTTTTCACACAAAAACAACTTGTAAAACTTTGAAAAACATGGGTGATACAAATCACTTCCAAAAGCAAACAAAAAGAACAAAAATCTTTTTGGTTTGATCCATATAAGGTTGAGCACACACACATCATATTTGAACATGTACAATCACACAAATGAAATAAACATTCATTAAACATTAGACTTGTGTGTTTTGTGTGTGTATCAAATGTGGAATAGTCCTTAGTCTAGAGTGAAGTTTCAATGATCAATTCAATCAAGTCATACACAACTAGCACTAAGTCAAATGGTCTATCTCAATTATAGAAATGAACATATATGACCTCCCAAAAGAAAATGATTACAAATTTTTGAAGCTTTTCATTTGGCTTCTTTACAAATCATAACATTTGATCATTTATGAATGGTACATCTTATTATGAGATTGGTGCTTAAAATTTTTTATATTTTAATATTTAGAATAAGCCTTTGGCTTTTTTAGCACCATACATTTCAAATTAAAATGTCGTTTTCCCTTTTTCCAAGTCAAATACTAGTATGTGTGACGGCTTTTGCAGCTTATTATTTCTTTTCATTTTGAGATTTACATTTGTTGAGCTCTTTAAGTAAAAACATAAAAATAAAGTGGGAAGAGATATAGGCACAAGTCTATGCAAGTATCAAGACCATCAAGACTATTGACCAATCATTCATGACAAGCTTGAAGATCTATTTACAACAATCACACAGTTTTCAAGATTTCTCCCACACAAAAATAGGTGCATATAGAACAAGCCAAGCTCGTAAATGCACTACGCCATAAATACGAAGGTACTAGGCCAAACTCACATGTGAAATGTGCTCAAACATATACGATCAAACTTTTTCAATTTTTCACTTTTTATGTAGTTTTGGAGTTTTACTCACACAAACCAATGACAAAAAGTAAGATCAAAAACAAAAACAAAACAATGCATATAAAGAGATGCATGATGCACAAATGCATGAAGCTATGACATTCAATGCATGAAAGGTCCTACAAAGATCAAAAGAATTGGATCAAAGATCAAAAGAATTGAATCAAGGACCAAAAGAGCAAAAGCTCAACCATAGGAACCCTTCCTCATCCAAACGGAAAGATTGTTTGGAATGAGTGTCTCATGAGAAATGAGACGAGGGTAGGAAGAATGAGAGCCGGAGATGCACATAGACAAGGAGTTAAGAGCATTAAACACTTTCTTTAACAACATGCTATTTTCACTCAAATCCGGTTAACTTTTTTTAGTACAACTTCCAAGAAGCTCAAGTTTCTCTTTTCGTTTGATTCTTTCAAGAGTTTGAAACTTAGAGCAATGAGGTCTAAGATGACCAAGGGCACCACAATGGTGACAAACAATGTGTTTAGGTCCACTAGGCCTTTTAGGAAGAGATCTAGCAACATGAGTTTGTTCTCTCTTTAACTTATGACATTGAGGTCTTGTATGACCAATCACACCACAATGGTGGCAAGTAGGAACAAACTTAGATCCACTCAATTCCCTAAGATGGGACCTAAACAGAGGCTTAGGCTTAAGAGCCTTTCTCTCCACTTTTTGATTTCTTTTGCGTGGAGAAATGTACACCGATTTGTCCTTTGAGGTAGAACACACAATAGGCACACAATCGGGTACCACAACGTGATTGCAACATATATTTTCTTCCTTTTTAGCAACAGGTTCAGCAATCAAACACTTGGCATGCATCTTAAGAGATTCATTTTCACATTTAAGATCATCGACAAGTTTGTTAGACAAAACAAGTTTAGCATCCAAGTCTATATTCAAAAATTTAAACTCTTTTAGTTTTTCAAGAGAATTTTCAGCAAGTTTCTTATATTTCTCAACCAATTTGTTGGATTCATTGAGCTTATCAATCAACTCATCCTTTTCACAAAATAACTTGCTCAAATTCTTTTGAAACTTCTTAGCCTTTTTCTTCAAGAGTTTGTCATTTGGAATATCAACAACAGCAAATGATTCAAGTAACATGTCAACACAATCATGAGGATAAACACTCATAAAGGCATTTTCACAAACACATGGCATGTTACAATCAACAACATCCATAGAAGCATACAATGCATTATCCATGGCAAAACACACAAGGGGTCAAGGATCACACTTAGGTAATGAAACCAAATCAAGTGTACCGCTCTGATACCAATTGAATGCTCGAAAATGTGTTGAAAACACAAGAGCTGTTTAGACCCCCCAAATAAAAGTTACTGCTCGATTGATTTTACACTAACTTACTACAAAGTGCAGAATAGTGTAAATGCGAGCGGATAAACAAATAAACTACTCTAATCCATAATCATAGCAACACAGCAGTAAAATGGAATGTAAAAGAGTAGGGAAGAAAGATGCAAACACAAGATAACACGCCGATGTGTTACCAAAGAGGAAACCAAAGAACTCAGCGATAAACCTCTCCGCCACCCTCCAAGCGGTAATCAATCCACTAGACAATCAGTTGGGATATATGGGTTAGCAAGAGACCCTCCAAGCCTAATCTACCGGATGTACCTAAGCCCTCCAAGCTCCTACTCCAACAAGACTTCTCATAATCGTGTCTTGTCTAGCTCTCCATTTTACACTATTCCGCACTTTGTAATAAGTAAGTGTAAAATCAATCGAGTCGTAACTTTTATTTGGGGGTCTAAACAGCTCTTGTGTTTTTAACACATTTTCGAGCATTCATAAACTAATTGAGTTTTCAGATATCTATAAGCTTGAAGAATTATGGGATGATAGATTATGATCAATGAATCATCAATCTGTAATCCCATTCTCAACCATAATCTCAATTCCATAACTATTCAGAGTTTACTTGGTTCTCAAGTGCTAGCTAGCTAGGAGGGTTTGTTGAGGGAAAGAAATAATTACTACAAATGCATACATAAGATCCATTTCTAATATCTGTGCCTAAAACATGTTGCAAAAGTATAAAAATAAACAAATAAAAAATAAAAAATTTATTATTCATAATTATAATTATAATTCTTAGCTTGGTCTTTTACAAAGAATGGTAAGTACAATGTGAAGTCTGGGTACCATGTGGCCAAGCAACTAAGGTTGGTAGAGAATAATAGTGGAAAGGCTTCGGTGCAATCATCATATTTTCCTTTGTGGTCACGGATATGGAAGGCTAGGGTGCCAAATAAGATCAGAATTTTTTCATGGAGAGCGTGTCATAATATACTGCCTACGAAAGACAATTTGGTGAAAATGAGGGTGTTGGAGGATGTTTGGGCTGGCAGTGCAATCAGGTTTCAAAAATTAGGTACGGTACAAGTGGATTTTGGGCAGTTGGTTGCTAGTCTCATACCGAGGTTGTCACATGAGGAGTTGGTTTATTTTGGGTGATCTGCTGGCAAATCTGGCTTCAGCGGAACGCGGTCTTGCATGGGGGTTCTTTTCAACATCCATCACGGTCATACCAGCGGGCTTTGGATTATTTGAGAGAGTTTCATGAGGCATAGGAGCATCTGAATGTACCTGTGATAGTTCCGGTTTCAACAAGTCAAGCATGGCAGCCACCACAAGGAGATTTCTTCAAGCTGAACTTTGATGGAGCATGTTTTAATAATGGGGCTGAGTCGGGTTATGGGGCTGTGGTTCGCAATGGGAATGGTGAAGTGATGGCTGCTATTTCCGCTAAGGGTGAGGCTGTGAGGGATAGTGAAGAGGTGGAGGTGCTGGCTTGCCGTAAAGCTCTTGAATTTGCTATAGATGCTGGGTTTATGGAGGTGATTTTGGAAGGTGACAATGCAAGGGTGTTGAAGACAGTGGCACAGGCTCAACCAGATCTAGCTCGGGTTGGGATTATTTATGAAGATATTTGGTGCTTGATTGCAAGTTTTAGATCCTTTTCAATCAATTGTGTTAGGCATAATGCCAATAGTGTTGCTCATGCATTGGCTAGATTTGCTAGATTATCTGATTCTGAAACTGTATGGTTAGAGGAGGATCCTCCACCAACACTTGATACTCTGTATTTGGATTCTAGTATTCTTCATTAATGATATTCATTTGGTTCCAGTTTCAAAAAAAAAAAAAAGGTTTTGAATAATATATGTTTCCGTTAAAAATAGTAGAAAATGTTAATTAAGTTATAAGACTCTTATGAAGTAAAAAAAAAAAAATTTAATAAATCAATCACAATATAAGATGAAATCGTATTCCTAGTTTATTCTATATTCTGATTCCTTTGTCACAAAAGTGTGAGATAGGCCATCGAAAAGAAACGGTATACGCACAACACAAATCTCTTAAACTTGGCTTTTGACCTGTAAAATCCATTGTTAGAGTCAGTTCCGTTCTTTCCACGTGAGCTCCATGTGTAACAGTCACACCTTTTGTGCCTTTAGTGAGTGTTGTGTTGGCCAGCAGCATATATAAAAAGTCAAGCAATTTTCTTCTTGGGAAGAGGAACAACAAATGTTACATCCAAAAGAATATGAAATGTGGTTACCAACGTTGATATTCATATATATTATAGAGGGTTAGATGTCTTGCTATTGAGCATTAAATTGGTGCTGTAGAAGAATGTCTTTCCTACAACTAAAATCCTTCAAAAGCAGTAATGTCCTTCCTATCTTTCGCGTGTTTTAAGTTGTCAATATATATAATATGCATGTTATGTTAAGCATAATTTTCTCCTCTATCAAGCACAAACATTTGTTTTTTACAGCCTAATATATACAAACATGCACGTTTTCCTATCATCCACAACTTGGAGAAAACTTTATACAATGTAATTAAGAAAGCAAAATATTAGAGTACATGACAAATTGAACCGTAGGATTCCATATGTTTGTCCCACCTTCACAATTTTACAATTTTCCATGGCAGGGGCGGAACTATAGCCAAGGCCCCCAATTTTTTTTTTTTTTTTTTTTTTTTAAATCCTTTATATTGCCTATAACTACTAAACATTTTTAAAGATATAGCCTAACAAAAAAGGGATTAGCCCCTCCAAGAAAAAATTTCTAGTTCCGCCCTGCTCCATGGTCAATCAAGTGTTTTCAAATTTTCTGTTTTGTAAATTTGTTGACTTTTTTTCTTAAAATTTTAATAATCTTATATTCATTTTGTATAATATTGAGAGACCACAATTTAACTCTTTACAACCACTCTAAAAACAGGCTCGCGTTGTGTGATATTGAAGGCTATAAAAAATTTGAGTGTATCTTCCTCATCACCAATTGAATTTAAGGTGAAATGACAAAGCTCACAGTCTGACATATGGTAAGTCTCATAAAGATTTAACGGATTTAAAATTTATAATCAAATAAGGATTGTTAGACAAGATAGAATTATTCTTTATACTTAATTTGTCATTCTTAATTATGAATAAATTTCTTGACTACGCAAGAAATTATAAAATTCAGTTTGTGTGTGTATGCGCATGCTTTAAAGTTTGGTATATATATGATGATATTGCGGCGAAAATCAACTTAATATGGCTTGTTTGTGACTTCAGAAGAGAGGTAGTTCTAGTTGCAAAACCCAAACACCATGCTATGAATTCAAAGATGCACTCACATGCGCAACAAGAAAGCAAATCGAGCGTGAGAGAGAAGTCAAGCAGGATAAGATCATTATATTTGTTTGGTACATGCTGGGAATTAATTAACTTAGATGTAATTGGCTTTTTCTTTTTTCTTTTTTTTTTTGGTGGAGAAAAGATGTAATTTAGCTAATCTAATAAAAGGCACGCACATCTTGATGTCTCTTTTGAACTTCAATTATATGAATCTCAAGCCTCTACTTGAGACCCAAAAAAAAGTACCCGCGAACCTTATTTTAAAAGTTCTTTTACTCCTAATCCACATTATTGAAGTTCCAATTTTTTTGGTCTATTAACTTTACTATGTCCATTTCATGATAGTTGTTGGGTTGATTTTTAATCCTCAAATCATTATTAAATAGATAATGGGCTTTGAACCAAAAAGAAAAGATATGTTTCTCAAAAAAAGAAGAAGATATGAGTGTCAAATAATCATGAATTGTAAACTGTCCTGTTGGCAAGATAAATTAAATATTTAGATTTAACGACGTACACAAGTCACAACCATACATTATTTGATAAAAAGTAAGTGATCGAGATAAAAGGGGAGGGAGAGGGGTGTCACATTATACCATACGCTATGTTGTAAAGTTTTATGTACATGTAAAGCAGTAAAGGTGGGACAAAATTGCTTTTTGCCCATTTCAAAAAAAAAATCCAGCATTTTACCCTATTTCTCAAACTAATTAGAGAAATGCCCCTCTTTTGGAAATCGAGTTTCTCAAAATCGATTTAGGCCCTATAGCGGCGTTTTTAAGGACCCTATAATGACGTTTTAAGGACCTATAGTGGCGTTTTGTAACTCGATATACATAAAATCGAGTTATAGGTAAAAAAAAGGAAAAAAATTGCATGTAACTCGACTTTATAAAAATCGAGTTACAAAACATCATTATAGATCCTTAAAACGTCACTATAGTGTTCTTAAAAACGCCGCTATAGGGCCTAAATCGATTTTGAGAAACTCGATTTTCAAAAGAGAGGTATTTCCATAATTAGTTTGAGAAAGACGGCAAAATACTGGATTTTTTTTTTTTTGAAAGGGGCATTTGCCCATTTTCTCCAATAAAGGTGTATCAAAAGTATTAACAAATCATAGATCTAGAAGTGCATATTGTATCACATTATAAAATCATATATATCGTATGATATATAAACAAGTGGGTTTTTTTTTTTTTTTTTTTTGTAAAATTTGTGCTTTTATTTGAGTCCAACAAGTTGTTAGTCTTTTTTTAACAAAAAATTATTGTGCCACTTAATTGATCCTAATAAAATAACATGTCCATGAGTTGTTTTTTTTTTTTTTTCCTCCTAACAAAATTTGCACTACACACTTGAAACCTCACTTTCATATTTGCAAATTTATTTTCTTCATATTTGCAAATTTATTTTCTATACTATGAATAAGCTATATAATTTTTATTTTATTTTTTTGTTATTAGAGCTTTTCCATTGGTTTCTTCATTTTTACATGCATTTTGCATCTTCAAAAGACACTTTATTTACTTTACTTTACATAATCTTCTCAATATATATATATATATACACACACACACTTTACATAACCACTCACACACTTTACATATTCCCCACATCCTATATTCTTCATTTTTACAATGCACAACATTAAAATAATAATTTTTTTTGTACAAAACAAAAAAAAAAAAAAAAAAAAACCCAACTTATCATCAACCACACTTAGGTCTCGGCACCACGTCATCATCATGGTCACCACTTGCAACGAGCAACAAACCCAAATTACACCATTACTAACCCAACAACAAGCCCAGCTAATCAGCGACCACCATAACCATCCACGTTTAGATCAGTGGCCACCAAAACCACCCACAACTAGATTGACAGTAAGCCCACATTTGGATTGCACTGGCATTTGGCGCTTTCTACGCCTGGCTTTTTTATGTGGGCTCCGTGCACTATTCACGTGATTTGTAAGAATATATTTCAACAAATTTTTCTTTAAAATTGGGTCCTACAGCACTATATACACATTTAAAAATTATGTTGCTACGGTGTTTTCAGTTTTTAGTGATAAACAATATCCAAACAAACCCTAATAGCAATGATCCAACACTAAGACACCCTGCCACCACAAACCCAAATTGCAAACCCATATCAAAAATCAACACGACCCACACATCAACACCACACTAACAACAACAATGACAGCAAGACGACGGCGATAACGCAATGAAGAGAGAGAGAGGGTGTGGGTGAGAACTGAAAAAAAGGAGAGAAAGTGTATAAAATAATTGAAAAAATGAGATGCATGGGAAGCAGCAGCAATATCTATCTTCAAAGATTTCAAAGGAGCGAATTTCACTGAACTTGAGAGAATTCAGTTACGAAATTCTCTATTGCATTTGTACCTGCCTTTCGCCTCACTATAAATGATCCCATTTCTCATGAAATTCCATATCTAATTCTCATCTAAAGAGCTAGAAGAACCCCTAAAGGCTAGAGGCTAAACCCTCTTCAATCTCTTTACCTTCTCCCTCTCACAATTGTCAAATTCAAGAAAGGAGAGATAAAACCTGTCATACATAAAGCATCTTTTAGAGATTTTGTCTTGATTGGAGTTTAGGAAGCATTGGAGCAATCACATAACAACCAAGAAGACTTGGAGTTTGCAATTGGAGCTCAATTTCGAATATTGTGACTAGAGGAGAAAAAGGACTTAAGGAGTTAGTTTAGAGTAGGAGCTAGTAGGGTTTAAGTATATACTTATTTCATAGCTTAGGGGCTTGTATGCGAAATGTACTGCAACTATTTTCCCTAATGGATTGTTTTGGTGATAAGACAATATAGAGAGATTTTTCGGCTGGTACTTGGATTTTTTCTTTGTAAACACTTCAATATTTTGTGGGTGTTTTATTTATGTGGTTATGCTTTATTATTTGTCCATCCACATGCATGGTAATGTCAATTAATTAATCACTGTAAGGGGGGTGGGCCTGGCTTGGGGTATTGGGCAAATTATTGCCGCACTAGGCCCGAGTTGTTTCTGGGTAAGGAGTCGGGACCGGCCCAATTGGAGCACACCTTGGCCCGGCTTGTGCGCAAATGTTGAGTCCAAGTTATCCTCTATTTCTGCCGCAGAAGACTTTTCTCCAGTTTCTGCCACAGGATTGACGTTTCTGCCGCAGAAGGAACTTTTCTCCGATTTCTGCCACAGATTTGACTTTTCTGCTGTGTAGCAATACTTTCTGCTATGCAATGAAGCTATCTGCTGTGCGAAAAAGCTTTCTGTTTTGCAGTAAAGCTTCCTGCAGTAAAGCCTCATGCCGTAAAGCCTCTTGCTGTGCAATAGAACTGTCTGCCGTGTGAATGACTACTCTTCATTTTTACTGCAGAAATACTTTTCCACTTCCTTGGCCTGGCTTGTGCGCAAGCCACACCACGTTTGCTAAAATCTGTTTATAAGCTTACAGCAGGCAGAGTCATTGTTAAGAGGTTATGGCAGGCAGACAATATATAGAAAACGTAAAGAAAATGCAGTCACTATTTCTGCCGCAATAAACAAGATAAATAACTTAAAATGCCTCGCTTTTAAAGAATAACACTTAAACAAAGGATTAGAGCGGGATTAGTAGAGTAAAAAGAATGAGTCTGCCACACCAAGTATCACAGCGGGACTCTAACCAGGGAAGGGAAAAACTGCTCCCTCAACGCAAGTAACTTCAAAGGAGAAATTAATTGCTTTGAGAGATCAGCCCCAATGGTATGTGCCCGAGTATAAGTCGTATTTCCCTCCAATGGAGGACAAGGCTATTGAGGGAGAGAGGGGGTTAACCCATTTGGGTGCATACCTGCCATAATACGCTCCGTTTTCTTTCTTTCTTTTGTTCTCTGTTTTTCTTATCTTTTCTCTCTGTTTTCTCTCTTAGAATTCTTGCCTTTCTTTTCTTTTTTTTTTCCTTTCTTTCTTTCTTTTCTTTTGTTTTCTTCTCTTTGTTTTCTCTTTTTTTCAATTCCCCTGTTTTTTCCTCCCTCTCTGTTTTTTCTTTCGAATTCCCCTCCTCCCTGTACACAGCTACGGGTCTCTTATATAGAGCCTGCCGTGACCGATTTTACTGTTTTAGCCTTTTCATGGCCCTTATCTGATATGGGAACCTTTTGCCGACCACTTACCGAGTCAATGGTTCTAACTACCACCATTGACCTGTGGCTTTTAGACAACGACGGTTCCTTTTCTACTCGTTCAGTGTGTACCCTCTCCCTCTCAGTCTCTCATGGCATGCACCCAGTGGTTCTTACCCAGCCTTGCCTCTTTTGGGTGGCATGTCATCCCAGCAGGACTGTGCCCACCGAAAGAGCCTGGGCAAGAAACACAAGAATAGGTTTCCATTCCTCTCTCCACCGCCAGACCGTGCCCTCTCCCATGACCTCACCTTTTCCCATAGTGGCTGGGTATAGGCTGGTGATGCTTGGGTCGTACGCATGCTTTACCTTCTTGATGTTTCATACGTTTGCCGAGGTCTGAAAATGGGTGCGCATATCCTGCCGTGCGCTTTTTGGCCTTTTCTGGTGTGGATTGCATCTCCGACGGGCCAACGTTTATGACTTGTCCCTTTCTTTAGAGAGTTGGGCCTTGCTTCTCACTAGGCTTTCTTCTTTATGGGCCTTTGGGTACAAATTTGCAAAAAATGGGCATCAACAATCACTTAAATAATTGGGCTTTAAATTGTTCAATTAGCATAAAATCGACATTAGCCGTAAAAAATTAGAGTTAAAATTAATTGAATTTGTGCAATCAACTTTTTCATACTCCAAAATAAAATAAATGAGCCAAGAGTCATATAACTCAACTAGCATATCCTAGTATTTCCAATAGAGATGTTTAAGGTTCAAGTCTCTTTATCACATTGTAACAATAGAATTATCAATAAATAAATAAAATAAATGATAATTATTGAATTATTTACCAATTAGGGTTTGATAGATCACATATTTATTTTTATGTTTCTTAGATGAAAGGTAAAAATGAGTTCTACTGATTGACATAAATGGATTTTTTTTAAAGGGGATCATCTATTTGTTTTATTCAACTACCAAAAAAAAAAAAAAACCTTACTGTCAAAATAACTTCTTTTTTAGAATCACCCTAAAAAAAACTTTGTGCATATACTAAGTATACAAAAATATAGTAAACTCTTCAATGTAACATAGATATCACTTCTAGAAAAAGAAAGAGTCAATAAACTTTATATAGCTAGGAATGACACATTGTCATTATATATCATTAGGCATGAAAATGGATGATTGGTGAGAGAGTACAATTGTACAAACTACAGACATCAATTTTGAAGGATCTAGCTCTCTAGCAGCGTGCCCTCTTGAACCGAACCATCGAAGGACAAAAAATCAATACAAAAATAGTTAATGATATCGTAAGAAAACCGGTAAAGGTACAAAAAGGTCAGAAAAAAATTGTGTATAACTATAGACTAGTGTAGAATATGAATATGGATAGTGCAATTTAATACTATATTAAAGGGTTGGTTAAGTAATTTAATATACCCTCTCCAAAAAAAAGTAATTTAATATACCACAGTACAATTCATCAAAAATAAAAAATAAAATAATATACTACAATACAAAAATTAACAACACTAGCTAGCTATATTCAACGCCACAGTTGTTGTGCCTTCTACTCCTCTCAATTCCACGCACTCCTCACCTTCTCTGCAACTACAATTGAGAGAGACGTACAGACTACCCGACAGACAGACAGACCGACCGACACAACTCAAAATCCAAGAAAATACACAGAGAGAGAGAGTGCTGAGATTTTGTGAAGGAAAGGTGGTTGCTTTTGATCTGAATAAGGGTCAACTGGGTAAGTTGACCTGGAATTTGAAATGGGTTTTGGTTTAATTTAGATATATTTTTTGATTGGGAGTGAAAGAAGAAGAGAACAATGGCTTGGAAGGGTAGAGGAGTGGAGACAACTTCGAAGAGTGTGGTGTCTAGGAAATGGACTCTGCTGCTTTGTATTGGGTGCTTCTGTGCTGGGATGCTCTTCTCTGATAGGTATAGTTTTCCTTATTTTATTGACCTCCTGATTTGAAGTTCCAATTTAGTGTGTTTGCAATTTGGTGAAATGGGTAGCTGTGTTTATCTCCAAATTTTCAAAATTTTGGATTTTTTTGGGTTTCGGGTGATGGGTTTTGGTGGATCTTTAGAATAACATGCATAATTTTTTTTTTTTGGGGGGGGGTGGGCGGGGGGGAATAGTTTGTAAAGAATCTTGATGGGGTGATTGACTGTTTCTGCATTTACATCTGATGGTCTAAATTTAGATAATTTGATGTAGTGATAATGCTGGACAGTGATTTGAAAAGGTTCAAATGGAACATTATGCTTGTTCCATGGATTTTTCCTTTGTTGTGGTGTCCATTCTAGTTATTGGAATGGGATGGATCTGAATTTAATGTTGAAATCCAGTTAATTTAAGTCTTATTTGTTAATTGCCATTGCCAGTGCTTGAAATTCAGATATTGCAACCATCAATGAGGGTTGGTTCAAGTTTTGTTCCAATGATATTTGGGTGCTAATATTCTGCTATCGTCTTCTCACTTGCTTTATGTTAGTTTGATAGTATTGTAATTAGGGCAACTGTGATCGACCCAGCATCCCTCTCCTCCACACCCCCCCCCCCCCCCCCCCGGGCAGTTTCTTTTCT
This sequence comes from Quercus glauca, assembly GCA_023736055.1. Classification (NCBI taxonomy): domain Eukaryota; kingdom Viridiplantae; phylum Streptophyta; class Magnoliopsida; order Fagales; family Fagaceae; genus Quercus; species Quercus glauca. The sequence continues at coordinate 57,549,785 of CM043322.1, forward strand.
CTTCTCACTCTCCCATACTCCCACTTTACTGTGCTTATGGCCTTTCAGGAATAGTATATTTATTTGTATGCCAAGAGTAACCTAGTGCTGAAAGAGATCTCTCTTATTGATATTGCTAAGCATAATGGCCGATGAAATGCATTGAATTAAACTCTTAGAATCTGATTGTCACCTTTACATGATATCTCTATACTCAGTAGTCAATGCCTTTTTGGTGTTCTTTTGTCACTTATGGCTTTGGTCTGGTATACATTTATCTCCTTTTGGCAGCTCATTTCGTCCAAATGACCAGCTGATTGGTTTGTCCTCCATAATGTAGAACTTAGGATGTAGCTTTCTGCTTAGATGCATATTACAAGAACTAAGTTAAGGTTGATGAAGCACATCATTTTGATTTTTATGCACTAATTAGTATAACTTGTAATGATCTTGATTGGGTTCACAACATCCTCTACTGTTGTCTATCTGCTCAACTTTCAAAATTTAATCACTATTCTTTCTTAACAAACTTTGTTACCTATTGAATACATGTTAATGGAAGTGACAGAGTTTATACATTCTACATTGGAGTTTATTTTTTATATACATCTAATACTAATTAAGATATTGTGGTTACAGAATGTGGATGGTGCCTGAAGTTCAAGGTATATCAAGGACAACAAGTGTTGAAGATGAAAAGCTAAAGTTAATTTCAGAGGGTTGTGTTCCAACAAATGTGAGTATAGTTGTCCGAATAGTTTGAAAACTTTGCCATTACCATCTACTGACGTCCTGATAAATAAACAATCATAACTATGTCTCTCTCTCTCTCTCTCTTGGTGCTGATTTTATAACTATGTCTTTACTGGTTTTTTTTACTAATATTTTTTTTAATCTTTTTATCACATTCACCAAAAGTTTTATTGGCGTATTAACATGTTGATCAATTTTGGTTTTCATTAGAAGGATGTGAAGCATGAATCCAAGGACATTCTAGGGGAAGTTTCAAGGACTCACAATGCCATACAGTGAGTAATTTTAAAAATTGGTACATCTAGTTTTCTATGAACTGCTGAAAATTTATTCCTGATGCTGCATTCATAATGCAGAACTTTGGATAAAACAATTTCAAATTTGGAGATGGAATTAGCTGCTGCCAGAGCTGCACAGGTGTCTATACTTAATGGTTCTCCCATATCAGAAGATCTTAATATTTCTGGATCAAGCAGGAAAAGAAAATACTTGATGGTTGTAGGCATCAATACTGCTTTTAGCAGCCGTAAGCGTAGAGATTCAGTTCGTACTACTTGGATGCCTCAAGGTATATGGATTGGTCGCCCACATTTATTAGTTTTTGTTTTTCTTATTTTGTATTGAATTTGATCAATTCTGACTTCCTTTATAATATGAAAATCAGGTGATAAAAGAAAGAAGCTTGAGGAAGAGAAGGGAATTGTAATTCGGTTTGTAATAGGTCACAGGTGGGTACTTTGTATGATTGTAAAGTTGGATTTTGCTCTACTCTTTATTTTGGCATCTTTTTTTCTTTTCCTTCATTTTTTTTTTTTTTTTTTTTTTGGGATTAAATCCATGAAATTTATGGTCTTTCTATCAAGAAGATTATGGAACTTATACATAGTTTTGAGTCTTTACTGTACTTTCTTGGCTACGTCATGCTCTTTTCCATGCAGTAGTCTTTTTTAATGAAATCTTATCTTATCTATCAAAAAAAGAAAAAGATTATGGAACTTATTTCTTTGATTAAGTTTATTCAAGAATCTATCAAATGTTCACACGTCATCTGGGGATCACTGATATTTGCTAGTAGTTAAGTCTAGTAAAAAAAATTCTTTTTATACAAGTTAACAACTACAACTTCACATAGGACCTGAATAAGCCCAAATTTTGGTATAGCATACTGACTGTCCTTTGGTGGTTAAATCTAGCAAGGAAGCATTATCAATTGAGATCACCACATAAGGAAAGTTGTTTCTAGAATGATGAGATTCAAAGGAAGGCAATTTGGTTTGGCAGTAATGGAGGTGTAAAGGACAACAACAATAAATGTTTCCAATTTTGTTTTTTTTTTTTTTTGATAAGTAGTTTCCGATTTTGTTATCTAATTCTGAAAATCATATGCTTTCAATTTCTGAGTGGTAGATTAAATGTAATTAATTATCGGACAAAATTTATCTACAAAATTAGTTGTAGCATTAGGCTACAACCTTACTCAATAAAATAAACATTATTACATATTTTGAAAATCTAACCATTAAATTGCATGTTCTTTACACTCTAAATACACATGTCAAATTTTGTGTCAATCGGATATTATTTACTAGATGATCTATAAGCTTATATTTTAAGCATAATTTTAGATTACAAACACTTGCAATTTAAACAATTTATTGATGACATAGCTTTTAATCTTTAATTTTCTAAAAATTTTGCAAGCATGAAGAATATAAGAAGAATATGGCATCCAATGGTAGATTTGTCAAAATTCACCTCTAATAAAAAGATATTAAGTAAGGTTATAGTTTTAAGCTACAACCAATTTTGTAGCTAAACTTTGTCATTAATTATCAATGCAAAATTTTATCAGATCCAGTGATCTCAATACTGTCCTGTATTGGATATTTTAAGCACTTAAGAAAATAAGATGCTTACCTAGATGTCAATAAAACATGGGAAAGCATTAAGATTTAAGTGAGAAAGAGCAATTTTTTGTGTGAAAACCTAAGGCCTTGCAAGATTGAACCTAAGACCTAAGCCAATTTCACTCCACCCTTTACTGCTTGATGTAGAATCCATATGCTTCTCAAAATTTATGTTAGCGCCATAGACCGATAGCTTAAGCTTGATGCAGGAATAAGATAATGTACTGTATCAGTCAAGGGGAGAAAACACTTTCGTAAACCATTTGTTTTTGGGAGCCAAGCCTGATTTCTTTCTCCAGACCATAACAAGGAGTGACTTGAAACAACAAAACCAAAGATACACCAACCTAGACATATATTTATTATCATTGCATAAATATATTTTAACAAGTTATCCCTATTGTAGTCCTTAATTTTCCCATTGTGTTAGGAAAAATTAATGAGTATAAACACCAGATATTCTGGCTCCAACATTAGTGTCATTGGTCATTATATCTGCTTATGTGCATATATCATATATCTGTGTGTCTGTGTCTGTGTCTGTTTGTGTGCATGCAGTCCTCCCCCCCCCCCCCCCCCCCCCAAAAAAAAAGAAAAAAAAAAAAGAAAACAAAGAGACAGACTATATGTTCAAAGTAGATAAAGGTATATTTCATTGATTTTTACTTATATTGAATATCTCATTTCTAACAATCCTCAATCACACCAGTGGTTGTATAAGCAAATATTCTCACATGATGTGTCTCCTATTATTTACATTTATATTGATTTATATACAATACCCTTAATTTTGAAACTCTTGTTATTTTAATGGATGGAGTTTGATTTAATTCTTTATACCGTTACCTATTCTGTTGCTAGTGCTACATCTGGTGGTATCCTTGATAGAGCAGTAGAAGCTGAGGACAAAAAGCATGGTGACTTGTTGAGACTGGTAGTGCTTTTCTCTTTCTCCGTTTTCAACTATCCCTGTTGAACTAAATCTGGTTTCAGTCTATGTTGACCTTAGGAAAGAGCTAACTATATACTGTTATCTTTATAAATTTCATGGGAGCAGGACCATGTTGAGGGTTATCTTGAATTGTCAGCCAAGACGAAGATATACTTTGCCACTGCTGTTGCTTTGTGGGATGCAGATTTCTATGTCAAAGTTGATGATGATGTACATGTAAATATAGGTAATGATGAGATGTAAAAGCCAACCTTGTCTGTTACAATACATGTAGAAGTATGAGGCACTTAGGTTTTGTTTTTTTCAGCCCCTCTCTCTCTATTTCTGAGCGTCTTAAAGAGAAAAAGAAAATAATCATGTAATTCTGCAAATCAAAGTTTCTTTATATAGTTTGTATCAGTAAAAAGTAGCCCTAAAGATTCAAGCCTGGACATTAAAGCCTAGCAGTCTTTTAAAGTATCACTATAATGTGATGTAAAGCAACATCTTTTCATGGCTATAAATTACCAAAACAAAAGAGGGGGGGACGGGGGAGCGGGAGTAGTTGTTGTAGAATTAACAGTCTTAATTTTTTTTCCTATGCAATTGAAAATATAAGTTTGTTGCTGTCCTTATGGGCTTGATTATGTTCCAGTGGGCATGTACTTTTGTCTTTGTCCATGTTTTCTTACATTTAATCATATTTTTGCAGCAACACTTGGAGCAACTTTAGCAAGACATCGGTCAAAGCCCAGGGTGTATATTGGATGCATGAAATCTGGTCCAGTCCTTGCTCAAAAGTAAGCCAGTCTTGATGTTTGTTCATATAGGTCAACAATTGAAATTATAACACTTTTTCATATGGTTTCAATCAACAGGGGAGTGAGATACCATGAACCTGAGTATTGGAAATTTGGTGAGGAAGGAAACAAGTATTTTCGTCATGCTACAGGGCAGTTATATGCTATTTCAAAAGATTTGGCTACTTATATTTCAATCAACCAGTAAGTTCCCATGTCTTATTGCAAAAGAAAGTAGCTAATGTTTTTGCCCAAAAGTTATCTATCCTGACTTGTTCTCTTGGAATGGTAATCATCTAGGCATGTGCTACACAAGTATGCTAATGAGGATGTTACCTTGGGTTCATGGTTCATTGGATTGGATGCAGAGCATATTGATGACCGAAGATTATGTTGCGGTACACCACCTGGTAATTTCTTAAACTTATGCATCTATTAAGTCTTTAACAGTGTGTGTGCACATGCACGTCACACGTGTGTGCATGTCTTTGGTATTATTAATCATTTTTCTGCAACAATTATTTATGTTTAGTTCAGAAATAAATTGTGGTAATCAAGACCATTTACTTATCAGCTCTATTGTTGTCTTTTACTTTTGTAGTTGCTGATAATTTACTGACGCTTTTTTTCACATCATGTACAGTGAGGTTTATTATAATTGCCACTGAATACACAATAGTTGATGCTTTCCTGGTTAGAAGTGGGCAGCATGGTTTGCACAATTATGTGGCATACCATAGTTGGGATAAACCCCTTACTTGTCACTACAACAAGTCTGGCACATCAACATACTAGTTGTCACACGCTCCAAAGAGACCCACAGTATTGGAAAAAATCACAAACTGTATTATCCAGGCATCTCTTCATGTGATTAAGAGGAAAAATACACTATAAACCTGATATAGTTGCTATATGGGAGTGTTGATTGCTATTTTATTAATCTATCAAACTATTAGCCCTTTTTCATATGATTACAACAACACAGTTATATAGAATACTAAAACTAAACCCTACTTCTGGTTTACTAGGAAATCCTAATTCTAATTGATTTGGGAAATCTCAATTATTGAATGACAAAAATAACCTGGGAAATTAATATCATTATCTAATAAGACCTAAAAATAACTTATTAAAAAAAACTAATAAGACCTAAAATAAAAGTCTAATCAAACAATAAAAATACAATTGACTTTCAAAATTGAATAAAACTAAACTAAAATAAGAGTTTCTTCTCGCTTCATATATCAGGTTTACTATGGGATCCTTGCTTTTGGATCCTCCAGTTTAAGGTTTGAGCACTTATTATAATCAAAGTTCATTTCTTGCTTGATGGGTAGGATTCTTTGTCATAAGATTTTTGGGTTAAGACCTTCCAGGTCTTGATTTTCTGTACAATAACACAGTTGTGAAAAGCCTGTATTAAGCTCTATGGAGCTTCGACTGTTAAAAATATCAGGCTTTGACCACCTTCTTGTTGGTTGGTGTGTGTATTTGTGTACGACATGCTTTGCTTCTGTGTGCATGGTATAAAAAATGCTGATATGATGCTGGGATAGTTATTGTGAGGAAATAATGTGTAAATCAAAGATTCTTGTTGCCAATTGTTACCACAGATTGCGAGTGGAAGGCTCAGGCAGGCAACGTCTGTGTCGCATCATTTGATTGGAGCTGCAGTGGGATCTGCAAGTCTGCTGAGAGGATCAAGGAGGTTCACCGGCGGTGTGGAGAAGGTGAGAATGCTTTGTGGAGCGCAGAGTTTTGACAAATATCAATTCTTCCAAACTCAGGAGGAAGCAAATGCATGGCATGAGTTTGTCTTAGAAATGTATGGTACAGATAATGTTTGTTGCATGAAGATGTAAATCAGATGGACAGAGATGTAAGAGAAGGGAGCAAAGAGAGAGAGAGAGAGAGAGAGGGTTGGTTTCTTTTTCTGGGGGTTCTACTCCATTTTAGATTAGGAGAGAGACCCAACAGCAAATCTAAAGAGATTGTAATTCATCATTCTTTAATTGCTTGGAGAGCCATACTGTAAGTTTGCGATGGCTCATGTAGACATAATAAGTATCTAGTTGAGTTAGCATCAGCTGCCTATTTTGCTAAATTAATTAGTGGATTTTTCTGTTGAACTTTTGATAGCTTTTATCCCCTATTCATGATTGCAAGTAACATGATGATGAATATTCTATGTTGAGATTTCTCTTTCCTTGATGCTGAAGCTTCACCAAGCAATCACTAGTGATTGCTTGTCGGGTAAGCTGACCATATCATATGACCCAAATCAGAGAATTGGAGTCCTAAGCTAACCACACTTTTTGATTGCACCAAAGTCAGCAACTGTCTTATCTTGTTGTTAAACCTTTAAATGTGAAAGTTGCAGTAGGTGTATTACAGGGTCCTTTGCTGGACTGACGTAATAAATTCATGTCTATAGATGAATTTCCTCTATAGTTCTTTTCCTTTTCTTTTTTCTCCTTTCACATTACTATATTTATGGTTTATTTGGATTGAAGAGGGAGGGGAAATAATGTAGATTTGGCCCAATATTAACTTATTTTTAGTCGATTTTACTCTACTTCCTTCCACTTCTCTTCTCAATTCAAATGGGCTCTTAGTTGGTAGGTCTTCACTAAAAATTCCCAAATTTCAACATGTGATATTAAAGTGAACAGTGCATGAATTAATAGCACGGGCTAAAGTACAAATTTTTGAGATCGAGGCTTGTTAAAGTACTTTTGAATTTGGATACATTTCTACCATCTCATTTGTCTTATTAACCAAAACAAATGAGTTTTTCATCTTTTTATTTTTTCATCCTCCTAACTAAAAACACATGAAAAAAAGCTAAATATTTATTGAGAAATACTAACGAATGTCCTTAGGGTATTGATTAACAATCCATCTAAAGAAAATTTTTATTAGGAAAAAAAAACAATTAATGTTTTGACAGTTTTTTTCATTTATGATAAAAGTGATGTCAAAATTTTTCTAAAATGTTTTATTAACTAATGCCCTAAAAATATTCGTCAACATAATCCATATTTTTTTATCCTCATCCAAACAAAGCTTAGAAGCTCTAGACACCCACCTCAAAAGCAAAAACACGCTAACACACGCTGAATCTTAGACATGGGAAGCTAAAAATGTAAAGCAATGGAAATGCTAAAAAGCAAGTCTTGAAAACATGTGGAATCAATCATGCGTTTGTACTAGAGATCACTCCAAAAAACTAATACCATCATGCCTTGACTGAAAAAGCCGAGTCCACTACTTCTCACTCTTCCCACTAGAGAAGCTCCAGATGATACATCACTCCAATTCTTTCAAGCGTTTCCCTTTCATGTCATAAGTCATAAGAAGATTATATTTATCACCACCACCACATTTCAGTTTTGCAACATCCTTATCTCTCTTTTCCTTCTTTTTCAACCTCAGTTCTTGACTTCTTGTTAGTGCTAAAAGTGAAGTGAGCTTTTCATTATTGAAGAATGAGAACAAATCTTGATACCAATGAACTTAACTCCATCGGCCACCTCCCAATGCTCAAGTTCCTTGATTGTTCTCTTAGGGTCTCTGTGATTCCTTTAAGTGCTGCGACCATATGGCTAACTGTGACAAACCAGCAGGATAATACCACCTATGGGAAAGTAGAGTTCTACAATCTTATGGGCCTCAAGTAAGGAATACTTTCAGATAAATGTTCTTAGGATTTATTAATATATTTTCTTTGTTCCAAGTTTATGATTTGAGTATCTTTTTTATAGGTACATGGTTTACATCAGTGCTATTTGTGGTGGTTACGCTTTTATTGCTGCTATTTCTTTATGGGTCAGATGCTTAGTGAAGAAAGCTTGGCTCTTTTTTGTCACTGACCAGGTTTTATTTCCACTACCTTCATGGAATTTCTTTATTCCTACATATATAATTTAAAAAATTTCATGCATTTTCTGGAAGAATGATAGGTGGAGTTTGGAAAAGGAATTGGTCTCAAGAATAATTCTTAGACTTTTACATTTGACCTGAAGATCTGAATTTTATTCCTTTAGCTTCTCCAAAAGATTTCAATATTGAAAATTAAAATTTAGTGAGTATGATTTGTTCTTATCACAATTTAGTTTACAAACTTTCAATTTGTTTGCCCATAAAGTTTAGATTTCATCTAAATTAACAGATTTTGCATTTTGTGGACAATTTTTCAATTATAGACCCTTTTGAGTTGGTCTTATCACAAATTAGTCCTACAACTTTAAATTTAATTGCTATATTTTGATCCCTTAAAGTTTAGATTAAAATGAAATATTTAATGGGTCTTTGAACGAAATCCCTCTGAGTTTAATTTAGTTAAAACTTTAAGAGCTCAAATCCAACAATTACAAGTTTGTGATCTGATAGGACTAAACCACATAGCTTAAATTTGTAATTCCCCCTCTAAACATGCAGTGAGACATCCTTTTCTTTCCTTTTTTTCTTTAACCCTTTTTTTGTCATCAAGTTTTAGCTCAAGATTTGGTTCTGATTTTCTAGTGTACAACCCACCAATCACATGGTCCTGATTGATGCAAATTTTAACAGCTTTCTTTCTTTTTTGGTGCAGATTGTAGCTTACTTCATGGTCACATCCGCAGCAGCAGTGTTGGAGATACTGTACTTAGCGTACAACGGTGATAAGGAAATTACATGGAGTGAAGCCTGTAGTTCCTATGGAAAGTTTTGCAATAAAATGAAGCTAGCCTTTGTTTTCCATGCCTTGGCCCTTTTCTGCTTCATTGTTTTAGCTGTAATCTCAGCTTATAGAGCTTTTAGCATGTTTGAGCCTCCTTCCCTTCCTTCTAAAGAAATGGAAGAAGAAAGAGCTTAAACACCAGTTGCTCTTACAGTTGGATTTCAAATAAAAATATACACGTTTCTTTTTAATGGAATTATTTAGAAAGAATGCCAAACTGATCTCGTGTGGCTGAAGAAATTATTGTGTTTGTAATAGTTTAGTTTTAAAAACTAGACCGAACTAGCCGATTCAAAGGGATCCAAGCACCAATCCGGTCTAATAAAAACCCCTAAAATGTGTAAAAACGAAAATCAGGAGTGAAAGTAATTCTTTAACCGTACTGGTTTTTAAAACCAGAAATAGTTTGCGAAGAAACAAATTCATGCAGGTATCTATTTGACCAAATGATAATAATATTTACTTTTATTCGCTCTGTGTCAATTAATGAGTTTGTTTAAACTTAAAAACTTAGGAACTCAAATGCACGGAACTCACTGCTACAATCACTTCACCAAATGTTGAACAACAAAAGTTTCATAATTCATTCATTTCGTACTTGTTAGGTCGATTTGATGAAATTGATATATAACAAAAGTGGTATGAGTCATATTGTTCTAATAGTAATTTATTACCATAATAAGTTATAAAAAAATAATGTGTTACTTAATATTACAATGTGTCACAAAGAGAGAGAGAGAGAGAGAGAGAGAGAAGGAAAATTTTATTCAGCTCTCAGTCATTTTCTGTTTGTAGGCTTGTGGCTTGAGACAAGGAAAGAAAGAAGTACATGGATTGAACCCAACCCAAAAACAAACCACCCTGTTAAAAAGACAAGAAAAAGGTTGAAGGGGTTTGCTTCAGAACTCAGAAGACTCAAAACGCTTTGGGGGACCCTTTACGTGGGCCTATCTCACCCACCGCACCAAAAAGCACCATCTTTTGCCTCTTTCTAATATCCTACTTTTTTTTTTTTTTTTTTTTTTTGTTAATTATGTTTTTACAGGGCACACCTGTCCAAAAAGTGTGTAAATGGTGTGACACACTAGTGAGAGGATAATGGCGCGTCATAGCCAAGTTTGGAAGGGTTTGGTTGGCCATTCCATCCAATCTATGGAAGTATTAGACAAAAACCTAACCTTCTAATGATCAAAATATAAGTGCCTAATGATAGTGGTTAGAGTTGAATATTTTATTATAATTGATCAGTATTTTCGGTGTAGGTGCACATCAATTACTTAAAAGAAGCATTTGTTTATTTATATTTATTACTTTCCAATATACCCATTAAATTCTTCGTAATGGATATATGAATGCAGTCAATGCACTCGATAACAAAAGTCATAAAATAATATAGCAATTTATGAATCATTCAAATTTAACTTGGGAAATTTTTTATTTATATTTGTTTATTTAATAAACAAATTAAAACCAAATCTTAGTTTAGATTTTTTTTTTTTTTTTGAGAAACAAACTAACTGCTAAATACACGCACACTTAATTACACTCTATCACCAAACTCAAACACATTACTTAACCCAATGTACCATTACCACCACAAAAGTGTCTAACTCTTACAATAATAGAGTGGGATTTTAAGCAATGGAAAAGAGTTACAGTCATTTAATTATTAAATAAGAAGTTAAGTTTGTACATATTCACATGCAAGCTAGTAAGTATAGAACTTGATTTGAGTCTATATAATATTATATGCTCACATGTGGACGTATATATAATATACTTATATAATTATCAAAAAATTATATACTTTTATAAATCTAAAGATTTGTAATAGTCTCTGTAATGGAATAGTTATTTCATACATACAATTATTCAATTGTTTGGTTATATTTTTATTACAATGAATAATTATTCCTTTGAAATAGTTATTCTCTAAAATAAAGAATATTTATTCCTTACCAATATAACTGTGATAGCTATTCCTTAAGCCTAATAACAATAAAAAATAAAATTCCTTAAAAGCCCCCAGCAAAACAACAACTCCTCTTCCTCTATAGGTACACACCCACCCCCCTTCTCTCTCTCTCTCTCTCTCTCTCTCAAATATATATAAAGTTAGTAAATTTGTCATTGGCTACAAAAGAAAATCACCCTAGTTACAAAGATTTTGTAGACACCTTTAGTTGAATTAAGATAATGAGAAATGTCAAGCCCTTCAAAACCCATTACAACTTGATTAACAGGGCTAGACAATCCTAATCTCATCATATATACACATAATTACAAAAAAAAATGTAATAATATTAATGGATGTTGATTCTAATTCTTACAGGTTATATGAACAATTCTACACCAATCCAAATTGATTCTATGTGTTAAGATTGTAAGGATTCTATAGAATAGAATTGTAAGATCTTGCATACTATCATCCAGGATCATGATCCCATGCAAATCCCACCCATGAAAGATTCTACACCAATCTAGATCGTTTTTGCGGGAAGGATCTAAATTTTGACAACCATGATGTATTCATATAAACAAATAATATTATATATATACACACACACACACTTAAATCAAGCCCCATGCTCGTGATTTTGTTCACGAACGCGTTATTGTATTTGAGATTGACTTGTTTAATAGTTGAGTCTAAATTTCAGCTTAAAGTTTGGCTCGTTGGCTAAATAAACGAATATAAATAAGTTCCCCCCCCCCCTGCCCCCAAAAATACCGAGCCTGAGTTGTTCAAAATTAGCTTAATCAATTAACAACAATAAATATTTTTCGAAGCTCAAACCCTATAACTATTTTAGGTTACCAAGCCCCATTAAATTTTACATATTTTTATTATAAATCCCTCTCATTTGTATTTTTGAAAGCACAAAGCTGTAGCAAACTTGCTCGATTATTTGATCATCAATTAGGTCATAGGTTGGATCAAATCAAATTAACCTTTTTTTTTTAATAATTTGATAGTTGAGGAGAGAGAATTTATACCCTAAACATCTTTGTTTAAAATGCTAGAAGGTGTCCGTTGAGTTACAAAACTCTTTCTTTCTTTCTTTTTTCTTTTTTTTTTTTTTGAGGGGGAACGTAACTTATTTTATTATGAAAACCTAGCATTATCAGCTAGGGTAACAGGAAGTAAAAGTAGTGAAACATCCTCCATCCACACAACAAAATCTAAAATATATAAAGCATGTCGAGCTAAATTATGAGCAATCATATTACATTTTCTCTAAACATGAGAGTAATGTAATTGATTAAAAAACCTAGCATTAAATCTAATGTCCTCAATTAACAAACCGTTCGAAGACAAGAAGAAAATGTCATTGTAGAGGGCATTCACCAAGACTAGTGAATCAGATTCAAGGACAGCACAAGTAAAGCCCAGGTTCGAGGCAAATTGTACAGCTGTTACTGCTGCCATTGTCTCAATCTCCAGTGGTGTATAGGCCTAAGGTAATCGCTTAGAGAGTGAATCCAATACCGAGCCAAGGTTGTCTCGGATCACCATCCCAATGCTCGATTTATTCTTGTCCGCAAAAATGGCTCCATCATAGTTAATCTTCACCACACCATGCAATGGACGCTACCACTGAGACCGAGTTAAAGAGGGAGCATAATGCGTTGGTGGTGCAAGACGTTGGACTACTTTAAACTTAGCAAGGTACTCTATTGCCAGTGAAGCAATCGAGTGAGAGCTGTTGCTGGGTTTCTTCAAGCGAATCTAATTCCTTTGGGTCCAAACTGACCATGCCATGACTGAGAATAATTCTAGCAGCTCCTTGAAGTCAATGAAGCTTTTTGTTCGACGGCAGTTCCTAAGTGAAGCATCGTCCCAAACCACATCCAGTTCGCTATAAGACTAGAGTAGGGGATTGTCGATTCGGGTACAAGTTTACACCGGTCAGAAACTGGATTGTCAATTATGGTTTGGCGCAGCAGGTTTTCTTTAGTCGGCAAAAAGTTTTAGTAGGCCCTCCAAATCAGATTTTTAATCTTGTTTGGAACCTACAAAGACCAGATTCCTCACCAAAGTGATCTATCCCACTCCATTTGTTCTTCATTGACCTCGGCTTCCTCCCCAGCTTTCAAGAAACGATATCCGAACTTACTCATGTATGACCCGTTATGAGTGAAAGGCCAAAACAAACTATCCTTGGCATCTTGCTGTGACAATGGTATTGCTTTGACTAAATCTGCCTCTTCGAGAATAAAGATGCCTTCAATCAATCCACGATTCCTTTGCCTTGTCGTTTCATCAATAAGAATATCAACCTTAGCAACTGCCATAGAATCAATAATAGGTGATAGTACCTGTGGTGATTTTTTCCTTGGTAGCCAAAAATTCTGCCAAATGCTCACTGATTTTCCATTCCCAATCCTCCATCGGCAACCTCAAACCCATACCTCCCTCCCCTTTTGCTTTTGTCAATTCATCCCACCTCAACTAGTGAATCTTCTTTTTATCGCCCCTTTGGCCCCAAATTTTTTTTTTTTTTAAATATGTGTTTCAATATCATGGCAAAGGCCCAATGGAATTTTAAAGCACCTTGTTGCAAAAGTTGGGATTGCTTGAATGATTGCCTTGATTAGAACCTCACAGCCAGCTTAAGACAAGAGCTTCCTTCCCATCCCTGTAGCTTTCTCCACACCTTCTCTTTGATGAAATTGAAACTTTCCTTCTTCCTTCTACCCACCAAGGAAGGTAGGCCAAGGCATTGCTCGTATTGTACAATTTCTTGTAGTCCCAATGCATCCTTTATCTCCTGCTTCGTAATCTCCAATGTGGATTTGCTAAAGAAGATAGCTGTTTTATTTTTGTTCACCTTCTGACTTGAGCCTTTTTCTTAGATCTCCAGAATTTCAATTATTTTTTTGCATTCATCATGCGTTGCCCTGCAAAATAATAAGTTGTCATCTGCAAACAATTAATAGGTTAGTGATGGACCTCTCCTACAAAGAGAGAAACCCTTAATATTCCCTACTCTTGCTACTTGTTGTATGAGCCCATACAGGCCTTCCGTGCAGAGTAGGAATAGAAAGGGATACAACAGGTCTCATTGCCAGATGTCTCTAGTAGGGTGGATCAATCCTTGCGACTCACCATTGACTAGGATAGAGTATGTCACTATTTTTACACACACCATGATCAGTCCAATCCATCTCTCATTGAAGCCCATTTTCCTCATAATATTTTCCAAGTACCCCCATTCCACACGGTCGTAAGCCTTACTCATATCAAGCTTAATGGCCATGTAGCCAGTATTTCTTGTACTTAGATTTTTCATGCAGTGAAGTGACAAAAAAGCAACCGGAATATTATCAGTGATCAACCTATTTTTGGCAAAGGCTGATTGATGTTCAGTTATGATAGAGGGTAAAATTTTCTTGAGTCTATTGGCTAGAACTTTAGAAAAAATCTTATAAAGAACATTGCATAAACTAATAGGGCAGTACTCTCTAACAACTTCAAGGTTTTTTTTTTTTTTTTTTTTTTTTTTTTTTTTGGGATTAGGGTTACAAAAGTGTGGTTTAATGGGTGAGGGATAGTACCTAAATTGAGCCATGACAAAATTGAACTTGTTAGATCCGTATCGACCACACCCCAAAAGTGTTGATAAAATAATGGGGGCATACCATCGGATCCTAGAGCTTTGAGATGAGCCATTTGCTTCAAGACATCTTTTACTTCACATTCTCTGAAGGTACCAATAAGTGCTAAGTTCATCTCTTCAGTGATCACCATAGAGATATGGTCTAGAGATGCCCATTGTGGATCTAGGTTTGAAGTGGAGAAAAGGTCTTGGTAATAATTTACCAAAGTTGATGCAACTTCCTCTGGTTGTACCCTTCAAGTGCTTGATTCATCCATAATTCCCCGAATTAAATTTTTCCTATGTCTCTGAATGGCTCGACAATGAAAGAATTTTGTATTGTTATCGCCATTTTTCAACCAAAGGACATGAGATCGTTGGCTCAATAACCGTGATTCCCTATCCAAAAGAATATTAATCTCCTCTTTAAGGGCTCTAACCCGAAAGTTTTGCCCACTGACTAAAGCCTCACATTCGGCCTTGGCCAAGAGTGCCTTTTTTTTCTCTGGTTCTTTTCTTGCATTGCCAAATATATTTCAATTCCACCACTGAAGGTCCCTTCCACAATTTTCAACGCTTTTTAGAATGTCACTATCATTGTGCCCGTGTGAATAGGAGGACCACGAAGCTTCCACCGTTTCGGCACACCGCTAATCCGAAAGCCACATCTCTTCAAACCTAAAAATTCTTTTTTGTGGTGGTGCTTCCAAGCTTGACAAATTGATTAATAAAGGGTAATGATCTGAAAGTGTACTTTGGAGGTGATGAACAATTATACCTAGGATTTGAGGAACCCACTGTGATTTACCACACCCCGGTCAAGTCTCTTCCAAATGGAATGTCCATCCACAAAGTGTTTGCTCCATGTAAAACAGTTGCCCACAAACCCAAGGTCCATGAACCCACATTCGTCCAACACGTCTCTAAATAATTGCATTTGTCTATGGTTTCGTGTTGCTCCACCTAGCTTCTCATCTTGTCGAATGAGCTCATTGAAGTCTCCTATACATAGCCATAGCACCTCGGGGTGGTGATCTAAAGTTTTGAGGCTATCTCATGCCTCGCATCTTTTTATGTGTCCAGTTCTCCATAAAAGCCCGTGAACCTCCACTCATTCTCTAAACCTTTGTCAATCCACATATCGATGTAGTAGCGTGAGGAGTCCACCACCTCTAGATTCACCAAGGATTTCCAAAAGAGCACCAATCCACCACCATGCCCTACTCTCAGCACCACCCTTTTGTGATCAAAATTGATATTTCGTTGTACTGTGTCAAGCCTTGTTTCGTCTACCAGTGTCTCAGTTATAAACACGATAGAGGAATCTTTTTCCCAGATTATATCTCCAAGCTCCTTCCTTGTACACAAGTTCCCAAACCCGCAACAATTCCATACTAAGCAATTCATGGTGACTAGCGGGGCTAAATTCAATAATTTCTTTCTCTGCACTTCTTGAAACTTGTTGGCCTTTGTTGGGTAACTTGAAGTGGTCCTCACTTAGTGTTAACGTTCTTTTCCCACAACTAGAAGAAACTTGAGCCAAGGGAGTAGATGCTTGTTGTTTTGGTCTATCAATCCTGGTCCATCGTGGCTGAGTTGGTTGCAAAAGAACCCTAGTGATCCCATGTGTGTCACATGCTTGTTGACTGTCAACGGAAGAAATTAAATTGGGCTTTGATTCCAAATTTAATTTCATTAGGAGCCTTGATTTCGAAATTAAATGTGTTGTGGACAGATTTTGTCAGTTTAGGGTTGTTGCTTGGCTGTCACTTGATGGAGTTATATTAGGAATTAAATCTGGGAATAAGGGAGCCGCAATGTTTCTTTTTTTAGTAGGACTATTTCTGGAATCAATTACATTTAATGCCACATTAATTTCCTTCCATTGTGATTCTACGATCCAAGTTGATGGGGGTGCGGCGTTCTTAATGGGCATTAGTGCTTCACCTTGGAGCGTTTCAACGGATGGCAACTTATTGAAAGTAACGGTCTGCTTGAAAATCTGTGTTACTATCTCTGCCAAATCAACTTCCCCTTAATTCTGTGCCTTGGCTACCTGATTGTCTGTTGGTGGTTTCAGCCCAGATTTAGCTGGTTGTTCCTTGTTCATCCTCTTTCTGTCATCCTGGACATTATCTATGGCATCCCTGGCATTAGATGCCGAGGTCATGGGTGGATTCTGCCTGCTGGACTTGTAAAACCCTAGCACCGAGATTACATTCTTCCACGAAGAAGAGAAAGGAATTGCCCTGAGACTTGGTCCGAATTGTTTCTGCTCCTGAGAAAGAGTTCCTTCACTATTCAACCATATGTCGCAATCCTTGTCATCATGATCAAAGCATCCACACCAGTAACAAATATTCGACAAGCACTCGTACTTGAAACTAACCCAAACTTTTTTATCTCTTCTCAACAACACAAGTCGACCACGACATAGAAGAACATTAATGTCCATTGCAACTCTAACAGGGATGAAATTTCCTCCCTCCATTTCATTAAGATTATCAGTAGGAATAACTCTGCCAAGAACATCACAAATCTTCTCAGCTGCTTTCACATTCATAAACTTGATAGGGAGACCATGAACTTGCACCCAAAACGTCGACCTATCAAACTTTAGCTCTTCAATGCATGAATTTTTATCGTACTTCTCCATAACCAGCAGGTGTTTGTCGAAGCTCCATGGTTCGCTTAGGAGCACTCTGTCAGCCTCTAGCTTATTATCAAACACGAATAGCATTGTATGATTGCCCAAATTACGTACCTTGAAGCCATTTTAGAGCACCAAAGGGGAGTGAAGGTTTTGGCTATGGCATCAATGTTTAGCGCCCTTTTCGTCAAGAATTTTGCTACAATGATGAATTCTTGAGAACTTACTTCCTCATCAAGACAACATCTCAATCCCTCTTTGTTTGATAGGGTCAGGCGATTCCAATTGGTGGTCAAGTCTTCCATGGTGATAAAAGACAAAGGTGGTTGAATAAAAAGATGGAGGAAAAAAGAAAAATTCAACTATAACCCAAGATCCCACGAAAAAAAAAAAAACTTGGAAATAACGTTGTTATTTGAGGATTACTAACACACCTTCATTAAGAAGGGACTCCAATTCTACTATATAAGAGAAGCTAGAAAGAGAGCTTTCTTAGAGACAAAGAAACTTCATCAAAATGTTGTGGACGAGTTACAAAACTCTTGGCTTAGCCTAAATTTGAACATTTAAAATACTATTTAATAAAATTTTAAGTGATTTTACACTTAAATAATATTTTAAAAGATATAGAAACTTTTTTTTCTTGGTGTAAAGAAAATTAAAAAATAAAAATAAAGGTATTAATTTTTTTTATAATTAATAATTGGATTGAATTTGAATGCCCTAAAATTAAAAACCCAATTCCTAACCGCTATAAAAAATGTCAACCTAAACCCATCTAAAAAAAAAATCTCAAATTGTTACTGTTAAGGCTGGGTTGGGTTGAAAACCCCACTAAACCCAACCCATTCTCATCCTACTCCCAAACTTATTAAGTTTAAATATACTTTTTATAAATTAAAAAGATAAAGATAAATCTTTATCTTGAAAATGGTCTAAATCCATATTCAAGAAAAACTATGTAATATTCGAATACATGTAGCATTAATATTATCATATATATATATATATATATGTGTGTGTGTGTGTGTGTGTGTGTTTTGGGGAGGGGTGGAGTTATCGGGTGCTCTATGAGGATAATAACATAATGTGATGTTTGCATGCATCCAAAATACTAAATATTGCTTTAATACAGTACCATGATTGACATGAATGATGAATCTTCCTTATCTTATTTTCATTTTTTTTTTTTTTTTTCATGAAACGACAGCGTATCTGCAGTCGTACACGAATGAATGGCATTATGGTACAAACTACAAACAACAAGGAGAAAAAAAGGCAAAGAATTCTTAGGAAGCACTTTATTCGTTATTCAGTTTCCCAAGCCAGGACGTTTCCCGTGAAAACTATTTCCAATTTCATCTTAAAATCACAACAAATCTTTTCTCACTTTACTCACTTCACCACCACAACTTCCTCTCAGATCTTTCCCTTCCTTATTTTCTTTGACCTTTTTTTTTGTGTGTGGTAATTCATTTTCATACTTCCTTTCTCTTCCAAGCATTCCCATTTTTTTTTATACACAAAAACAAAAACAAAAACAAAAAAAATACTTTCTTTTTCTTCTTTCTCACAAAGAGGGACAGAGACTTCAAATCCATTAATCCATGGCCAAAAGCTCCTTCAAGCTTGAACATCCCCTCGGTTCTCTCTCTCTCTCTGTATTTTGCTTTTGCTTTTTCTTTTTCTTTGTTTGGGGTAATGCAATTGTGGTGGATATGGTGGAACTGAGAGTTTTGTGATCTGGGTTTGTGAAATATTTATGTTTCATTGCTTATTTGGTGGATATATTGACTAAATGAAATGCTTTTATATAAATTCCCAATTTTTCATTGTTTTGGAATAAATGTGTTAATTTTTCCCTTTTCTTGTAGTAGAAGTGCCTGTTTTATTATATTGATCCTTGATCTATGGAATTTGTGAAGCATGCTTATAAATATGGCAAGCACATATGTTGGAAATTTGTTTCCTTTTCCCTTTTCTTGTGTAGATCTAGCGATGTTGTGATTTGGGTTTTGATGGTTTGGATTTTGGTTTTCATTTATGGTACTTTGGAAGCATGCTTATAGTGATTAAAACCATATATGCATCTAGTTTTATGGGAAGAGCCATGTTTTGGACCTCGATCTAGAGCTCCATGATTGCTTTTTTCATGTGTTCATTGAAGATTTAGTTGTATAGGTAAGATATAATTGTCGATTTTGTTAGGGTCTTTTCACCTTTTTGATCTTTTATTGGTATGTCTTGTTCAAATATTTATTGTTTTAGTATTAAAGATTGACAAACCTGAGATCTAGAGATGTTGAAAAATGATCAAATGATCCTTTCAACCTTGACTGTGCTTGTATGGAACAATGAAAACCAGGTGAAACTAATTGAAAAATGAAAGAACATACTTAATACTCTTTTCCTATTTTTTGATTGGTAAGTTTCACACATACTCTGTGGATCTTGAACTTCACTCTCCACGGTGCCATTTGAGCTAGAGCTCATTGGCAGTATGTACTTAAATATTGTTTGCAATGAATAAAAAATTGAAAGTGGATTGATGTAAGGAAACTTTTTGGGATTATTTGTACTTGCCAAAGAGATGAAAAGCTAGAATTGTTGTCTTTGCAAGAGACTGTAAGAAACTAATAGTAGAAACCATCACTGGAATTGCCACATGGAAATAGCTAATACCTTTTTTTCAAGTTGTCATTAATACCCCCCCCCCCCCCCACCCTCTCTCTCTCTCTCTCTGAGTTACACTAGCATGCCTTTATTAAAGACCGTGTGGCTATCTTTTTCTGGTGTCTTCCTGTAGATTGGATAGAAATAGGTCAAGTTTTCCTTACTCGTGTTCTTATTTGTTATAAATATGTCACATTTTTGTGTACATGCCAGAAAGGAGGCAGGCAGAAGCTGCTCGAATCAGGGAGAAGTATCCTGATAGAATACCGGTATGAAGTCCATATCTCATTTCAAGAGCATGTCTACATATATGATGTTACACATAATGGTCATCTATAATTCTTCTTTTCATAGATTTTATTGTGCTATGTAGGTTATTGTGGAGAAGGCTGAAAGAAGTGACATACCTGACATCGACAAGAAGAAGTTAGTCTAATTTGTATTTTAATTTTATATGTCCATTGTTTATTTCTAAGGTGGGTGTTGTGTCTTATTGTATGTGGGTATGTATAATGCTGGATGTCTCAATACTAGGATATGGCTTCGATTTCTGTGTGACTGTAATGTGTTATTTGACATGTTCAATCATAAAATGCTATAGGCATAAATTTATTCAATATTCAAATACAATTATGAGTACACTTAAAGGAACTACTAAGTAGTTTATACAATACAGAAGTTGAATGTGAGCCTGTCTGATGAATGCAGGTATCTGGTTCCTGCTGATCTGACTGTTGGGCAGTTTGTATATGTGGTCCGGAAGAGGATAAAGCTCAGTGCCGAGAAGGCCATATTTATCTTTGTCAAGAACATCTTGCCACCAACTGGTGAGAACTCTCTTTTTAATGCCATATACTATGTATATTCTTGTATTCTTAGCTTCTATATTTACTTATTACATGTATTTTTGTTTTCTTTCATTGTAGCTGCCATGATGTCTGCCATTTATGAGGAAAACAAAGATGAGGATGGTTTCCTTTACATGACTTATAGTGGCGAGAACACTTTTGGATCATTCTGAGTGCTGTGAAGCTTAATTATATGTACATTATAATTTAAGAAGAAGAAGAACGAGAGTCTATGTATATTCTTTGCTGTCAGCTCTTATTGTTGCAATCCCAGCATTAAGGATTGCTCTTTTATCTTCCCAACCCCCCCTCCACACACCCTACAGAAAAATACTCTCGTTGAAGCTGATGCTATGCAGTAAATATTTTATGTTTATCCTATTCCTAGGGATGCTTCGAGAGGTATTTCCTATATAAGTGTTTATTATAAAGTACTCTTGGATTGTGAATTGACTGACTGTGTGCCTGCACTGGTGTTTCCAAACTTGTCTAGCCATTATTTTAATAATGTTAAGCATTTGTGCTTCCAAGCATGCACATTATTAGATCTAATTGAATTTATGGTTCAAAGGGGGTTAAAACGTGAGAAATTACATTTGATGTAACTTTAATCCATTTCGATTTTTAACACAATTTAGCCACAATTTCTTGTTACTTTTTAATTGTTAAAGGGATCTCATCATATGAACATAATTTTTCTCCAATTCCTTTGTTCCATTTGGTGAAGGCATGCTCTAGTGCTGCTCTTTAAGCTTCACTAATGCCATCATTAGAACCAACATGTCATGCCTCAAATGATCGATTTTTCATATAGTCCAAACTGGCCTAGCTCAACACATGGACCAAGAGCTTGTTGTGGAGAGAGAGGATGAAAAAAACTGCCCTTCTCTTGAGTTTCTTAGTAGCAATCCAGTTTGCTGAGGCTTACTCCTGGGTAGATGAGTTTGATGAAGATTGGGCCGGTCTAGCTCAACATTCCGGTTTTGTACTTAAGATAGCTCACAATTGGGCCATTCTTTCCAGTATGAATTGACTGCCAGTAGGCCTTTTCCTTGTGTCAACTCCGGATCAGTGCAGAGAACATTATTCAGGTCTCTTTTTCTATTTGCTAAGAAGATTAAATT
The DNA here is from genome assembly GCA_023736055.1 of Quercus glauca. Lineage (NCBI taxonomy): Eukaryota > Viridiplantae > Streptophyta > Magnoliopsida > Fagales > Fagaceae > Quercus > Quercus glauca. The sequence continues at coordinate 57,571,773 of CM043322.1, forward strand.
TTAGAAAAGGAAAAACATGAAGTTCTCATTTACAGTTTAGATTCCATATTCACATCTCTAATTATTTTTGGCAACCCTACGGCTAGAATACTTTTTTTTTCTTTTTAATATTATAGAAAGTACAACTAGAATACTTGGCTTCATATATATATATATATATATATATATATTAGAATACTAAGTATTTGTAACACACACGGGAAAAGAGAAGAAAGTTTTAAAAAAACTTACAGTGGTGTATATCCAAAAGGGCCTAACTCTTAGATACATAACACAGATTTTAAACTTCTTTAACTCACACTCATTTTCTAATGTGGGATTAACCCACTGTTTTTTCTTTTAAGAATACTAAGTATTTTTAACACACACACGGAGAGAGGGGAGAAAGCATTTGACTTTTTTTGGACTCTTTCATAAAATGCAACATAAATTTATAGCCTCACAATTTTTTACATAATTTTTTTTTTTTAATTATTTATTTATTTGACACAATTTTTATTTTTGAATTCCTTATTTATTTGACAAAAACTAATCAAATGTCAACTATTCCTTTTAATACCAAATACGTAGCTTGTATTTATATTCCCATTAGGAATTGTTTTTCTTAGAGTGGTGTGCAAGTCTTTGACTTGCTTTCAAAGCATGTTTGTATGCAACACAAATTTCTTCACAGTATGGGATGTGTAGCTGAATTACTCTCCTAAAGATAGTATAGGATTAAAAGAACTAGGCTAAGCTCAACCCATATATCTATATAAGAAGCAAGAACCCTCCTAGAAAAATTTAAAAACATTGTAGCTTTTTAGTTTCAACTTTCAAGCCATGGGAAACTCACCATGAAGAAACACACCATGTCCAAGTATAGGAAGATCATCCAATCTTCACATGCCAAATATGCATAGAGCTCATGCAATCAAATCAAAAATTCAACTACAATAACAACTATGCACACCCTTTTTTATGATGTCAAATACATTGAAACTCATATTTACAAGTTGTCAAACATTGAATGTCCTATATTCATTTATGATGTATGAATTGCATGGTTAAATAAGAATTAATAAATAAAACTTAATATCATATATATATATATATATATATATATATATTCTATATCTATATTTGCTACCTCACTTTGAAGGCTTCACAACATCGTTATTTTATTTATTTGATATTTAAACTAAATTTTACCACTACAATCGTGTTTCTTTTATAGTATTTATTGTAAAATTGAATTTAATCAACCAATTTGTTAGCTTTATTCCGAGCCCATTTGCTTGTAATTCAGCATTTAGAAACCCTGTATTTAGGTGGGAATCATGTAAGGATAGTGTGTGTGAGAGTGTGAAGAAAAGTTCAAGAGTGTGCACTCAGCAGGGACTCGCGACTGGATCTCGCGGCTGGCAAGTCGCCAAAGGAGGCACACGTGTGAAGCATGCAGATGAGCTGAAGAGTCACGCCAGCTGGAGCACTATAAAACAAAACTTCCAGTCTGGCCATTCTGTTAGCTCGCGACTTAGACTCGTGACTCAGTCAAGTCGCGAGGCCAAGTCGCCAGACCACTCTGTTTGGGAAAAACTGACATTTCGCATTCCAAACACCCTCCAGTATAAATACCCCTTATACCCACGTATTGTAGAGGGCTTCTAAAGAGAATTTTGAGAGAGAAACCCTACAGAAAAACAAGATTGTCTCATCCACAATTTTCATCCTTGTTTCTCCAAATTTCTCTACTCTCACCCTCTCCATTGTTACATCCTTGAGAGGTACATTTAACCAAATCTTTTTCTTACCATACCCATATCTATGAGAAGATTATTTGGTGCTTGGGAAGCAGTTAGGAATGGACCAATTGATATTGGCTGATGCTATGGGCTATAGCGGAATCCGGTAAGCTAAAGAAGACAAAGGTTCGACGTAACCTCGTTAGAGCAAGAAACTTGGAGGGCTTAGGTACACTATGTAAATTAGGCTTGGAGGGTCTTCTGCTGTTTATGTATCCCAACTTCATTCTCTAGTGGATTATTGACCGCTTGGAGGGCGGCGGAGAGGTTTTATGCTGAGGACTTCGGTTTCCTCTTTGTGTTTGCATCTCTCTTCCCTTAATCTTTGCCTTTTTAATTTCTGCTGTGATTGAGATTAATTATGGTTTAGATTGTATTATCAATTCTGTTGTAGCTTATTTTTATATTCTGCACATACATTGTTTGATAATAAGCTTGAATTAGTAATTTGTAATTTGGGGTCTAAACGTTCAATGTGTTTTACACACTATTTGAACATTCATTTATGTTGTGTACTTCGGTCCACAATGGTCTTATTCAGTCCATTATGTCCACTTTGGTCACATTTTGTCCATTTGGTCTTATTCAGTCCACTTTGGTTCTATTTGGTTCATTTTATTTACTTTGGTCCTATTCGGTCCATTCAGTTCTATTCGGTCCACTTCAATCCTATTTTGTCCAATTAGGTCCTATTATGTCCACTTCGATCCATTTGTGTCTATTTCAATCCATTTTTGTGCACTTACTTAAACTCTCTCCCCTCTGTCTCTATCTCTCTCTCCCCTTCTCTCTATGCCATCATCTTCTCTACTTGCTCCCTATTTCCATTTCAACTCTCCCCTACAACTCTCTCAGACAGTGTCATGTTGAGAAAAGAGGAAAAAAACTAAAATAAAATTTTTGAAACATATTTCCCCTTCTTTTTTCTACAACTTTCAATCATAAATATTCTTGTATATATCAACACAAAAGAATAAGCAAAAAAAAAAAAAAAAATGAAAACTGAATTGAGATGAAAATCAGTATGTTGATCAATGCTTGAAAACTAAATTGTTTTTGTGTTGTTTAAATAATTTCTAGGTTTTGAATTTTCTAATTCTTTAAATTTTTTGGCATTTTGAAAGTTTTAACATTTGAATTTTTGAGTTCATTCTTTTACAATATTTGAAAACATCTGGCAAATTTAACCAATCATAGCCATAGATTATTTCTAGGCTTGAGTTGCTACTTTTGTTAAGCAAGGCTCTATGTTGTTATAAGGAATTTAAAGTTTTTTATATGACTGAATAGTTTGGAAGGTTCTTTGATGTTGTTTTAATTTTTTTGTATTTAATTTATATAATATAGGAAAAATTACATATTACCACCATAAACTATATTCCTGATTATACTTGTTAAATTTACGTTTTGCACCCTAAATTATGACCCTTCTTACATTTTGCACCCTAACGTCAAATTTGCCATTAACCTGGATGGAAAAACATGACAAAACATGAAAAGACTTAATTGCTCATCTTCTCAATCCCTTAAAAACAAAGAAGAAATTACATTTTACCACCTTAAATTATACTCTCGATTACACTTTACACCTTAAAGTTTGGGTTTCCATCCAAGTTAATAGCAAACTTAATGTCAGGGTGCAAAACATGCATTTAAAAAATTTAAGGTGCAAAGTATAATTTAGGGTATAATTTAGTGTGGTAAAATATAATTTTCTCTATGACATATTATATTAGTTAGTATTGAACCAATATTTTTTTAACTCACATTAAAAGAAAATGTATGTGAAAGGTTTTAGTGGTCAAAGTAAGTGAAGATTTAAGTATTTGGATGTAATGATCCGAAAAAGCATTTTGAGTTTGAAAATATTGAATTTTGAGGGCAAAGAGTAAGTTTACCCCAAAAATATTTATGTTTATTGTGCATAACCTTCTTTAAGTCTTAGAACTTTTAGTTTTCTACTTTGAGATTTGTAAGATTTGTTATTGAAGTTTGTGAAAGTATTTGAATTATGGTTTTTTTTTTTTAATAACTCTTGGTATGTAGAAGAAGAAAGGGTATGCTAAGAGGAATGAATTGCATCTTGTAAATTTGAATTTAAATTTCAATTAAAATTATGAAATATGTTATTAGTAACTCCTCTTTTTTTTTTCTTTTTTCTTTTTGTTAAATATAGTCGTGAAGTGAGTTATAATGATGATCAATGTGATTGCCCAAGAATTTAACTTTATTTTTTTTGTCAATTCATTAATTGATTGTAGATTTCAATTAAATCAATTGGTAAAGTCTTTGATGGTTGAATAAGAGATTTGGGATTCAATCCCCTCCTATTTCAAAAATCGATTAATGTCTTGGTCTGATAATAATGAGTTATCATCAGGAACAAATACCATAGGTTGAAACTCTTTAAAAAAAAAGGTGATCTCTCTCTCTCTCTCTAAAAAGAATTGGTTAATTTCGTTTGATTTTTAGACAATTTCTTACGGATATAAATTATACTTAAGAATGTAGAATATATGCTATATATACGTCTTATGAAGTTATAACTATTATGCACCTCTGTGCAAGGTAATATATGGATTTAACTGAAATTTTACATGACTAATAATGTTTTTTGAATGGATTATGGCAACATGGTTGACATTTCTTTGCAATGTATATTGATATTTTTATTCTCATATTTAACACCAAAGTATCTTGATATATGATGGAGACACCTATACCGATTTCTCTGAAGCTTAGTAGAAAATTTGCATATATAAATGTGGATCATATATGTTTCCTTTTAAAATTTTATGCCTAACAGGTGATAAGTATGTTTGTCATGTCTTTCCTCATGCTGTGAATGTCTATCAATTGTTTTTATGGAAATAAATAGCATGGTAGAAACATTAGTATGCCTTTGTTTCATCTAATAAAAAGTCATTTGTTTTGAACTAGAATTATTTATTTTTATTTTTTATTTAACTCATTGTAGTATTGAACATAGTGAAGATATTTAACATTGCTAACTATTTGGTACATTGCACAGGTTAGCAATTAATTTTAATAAGTGGTGGAATCGATTGAATTATATCTTTTTATGGCATTAAAAAATAGCCAATGGGTTTTTTTTATTCAATTATCATACAGGCCTTCGTTCAATGAGGGCTTGAAAATTGAATTCCTATCTTTAATTTTATAGGTCATTTTGTTATAAGACTTGACATTTTAACTGTTGATATTTTTTTGTGCAAATGCTTTTTTCCATTTTGCTATAAGACTTGACATTTTAACTATTGATAATATTTTTGAGCCAATGCTTTCTTTTTCTTTTTCTTTTTCTTTTTCTTTTTCTTTTTCTTTTTGATTATTTGATGGTAGAAGGAGGAAGATTTGAATCTTGAACATCTCTATTTTAAATACTAGAAAATGTCAATTAATGTACAAAGTTCTTGACAATTTAGTAATGCTTTATTTGCATGCATGATAAGATGTAAAATGTAAGTCCACATTATCCGTTATTGATTTCGTATGATTATACATTTCTTGGCTTTTTGGCCAAGACCAGGTGTAGATATCGTATACTTAATGTTCACCTTAAAACTTATGGCGTATTCTAACATCAAATATCCTCCCGTTCTCTTTCTTTTCTAGCCAAATTTTCTTGTCTTATAGCGTAAATGGCTTCTTTTAAGTACCAAAAATATGCATTAATTGCAGTGAGTGCTTTACACAAAGATGCACATTTCTTTTCACAATCAAATTGCAATATCTTATTGTTGTTTAGAGTAATTCTTAGATATTCCTGGAATAAGGGGAGTGGTGCTCATTTCTCTTACATTCATGATAGAGTCTACTCATTAAATTCATAATAGGGTCCACAATGAATATGAAAGAAGGGAGCATCATTTTACTATGCTCTAAAAGTATTTACCTACCATGAATGTGAGAGGAAAAAGTATCATTCATTATACTCTAAGAGTACTTAAGAATTACTCATTAGAAACATTGTACGAGGTACTGAAAACTAGACAGGTAGTCTCAAGAGAAAATGTCACATTTAGAAACATGAAAAGTGCCATGAATTAAATAATGCAAAGACTACAAATTGTTTCTGAAATTGTATAGGACCATACCTTTTACCATACCATTTTTCACAATTATCCTATGTGGCAAACTATGACTAGTTATTTGTCACATTCAAATAGACCCATCATTTTTCCTACACCACTCACAATTTGTTACATCAAAGCTGTTACACAACTCATGCAAAGATTACAATCCCCCTAAATTCAGAATAGTTAATAGATAGAATTCAATCTCAACAACAATGCCAATGTCCTACTAATTTTTGTTGGGGTACTTAGTGATGTTCCTAATGTTAGGAATTCCTGAACCTGTGAGAAATGAAAAAATAAAGAAAATATGCACCAAGAAAATAATCATACAATACAAGATGTACGTGATTTAGCAATTTATCTATATATGTCCACGGAGTTGCGGTGTTTTTATTATGTCAATGAAAAAGATACAAGGGCGGCTGTATACATGGACGGAGCCATTCATGGACTAGGGGGGGCAATGGCCCCCCCTAATTTTTTTTAAAAAATAATAATATAATTATATAACTATATATTTAGGTATTAATTTTAGCTATTTCGTTCAATAAAATTATATTCTGTCTCCCTTATTGATCATTATAAGAGAAATGCTATAGTTACAAACTTTTTTACAACATTTTTACAGATTATTGAAGTAGCAAATTTTTACTGGTTTGCATCTGGGTCCATCACTTATATCACTTTTTTACTTACTAATAACCACTAATCACAACAAAAATTTGTAAATCTAGTATTTTCCTTCTTTTTTAAAGTCCATAAAAAAAATTTTATAGATCTAAAATCTAAAAAAACAATATACAAGCCCAAAATATTATCCCAACAACAAAAATTACCAATAGGCAATAGCAAAGCTAAAAAAAAAAATTGAGACTAAACAACTAATTTTACCAAAAACAAACAACTTAGCCCTTTAAAAAACTTTAAACAAAATAATTTTATCCTTAGCAACAAAAGACACACTCTACACACACATAAAAATAATAATAATAAAAGAAAACTTTTGCTAGCTAAGTAATAGAGCTGAAAGCCGAAGCCGATGCATATAGCTAACAATAAAATTGCCCCCCCTAGCTCCAAGTCCTGGCTCCGTCCCTGGCTGTATAGTGCACAATACAATGAACCCAAATCTAAAGTGACAAAATAAATACCCCCAACAACGGGGCCAAATGGGTCAAAACTTTTCCCAGCAACCAAGTCTCCACTTCATAGTAGACTAAGTGTTAGAAAATCTCTCATTTAAAATCATAACTCTTCCAAGGTTGGTCAAGTCACAAACTAGGCTCCAAATGACCTAACACCTAATGGTTACAAGTTGAAGCATTCCATTAACCATCAGTGCTACACTTATAATGTATGTTGTATAGATATGATATAATTAGTAATTCTGTCCTTGTGTTTGAGTTCATAATCAGAAGAATGAAAGCAACAATAACCATTAAGGCAAACCCCTTAATTGAGTCCAAATAAAAAAGAAAGATCAAACATGAGATTAATTCAAACAAATTATGCCTTTGAATCAGACTTAGCAAATTCCTGGCAAGTTGTCCCAAGAGCAGGAACCGGTAGTTCTGCTGTGGCTGTGGTCTGTTGTAGCACCAAGAGGAAACAATGAAGCTATATGCTGCATGTCAATTCCAATATTCTCATCTGTTACTCCTGAAGACTGCCCATTGGAGACTTCCCCACTATCACTGTACCAATCAGATGGGATCTGCATGGTGGAAGGGATTACATTGAGCAGCTTGGACAGGTCTTCTTGCATGGTGTTGATCTGAACTCCTGGTTCTTCCTTTGGTTTTACCCCTGCATATGTGAAATAAGACATATTAAACAAATGAAAGTGGCATAAGCTTGACTTTGTTGGTGGAATAATTATATTATATAGTATAAATTGGATGGGAAAAAAAATTTCCTGTCTCATTGGGAGTATTCCATTTTATAGTCCACAGTATGTCATGAGTTTGATATTTTTTATTTCCCTTTTATACTCAAAATACTTTATATGAAAAAAATAATTAGACACATCACACATTATGGTTGGTAAAGTATAGATTTAAAACACCCACGTTGGGACAAATAATTTGTATACAAATTGGATATAAAGTATACAATTAAAAGTCCAATTTTACTTATTGGAGCCTTAAGTTGAACTTCAAGACATCTCTCTCTTTCCTATCAGTAAGTCTAGCTAAAGCACGAAAACATATAGTTAGTAAGAGGGTGCCACCAGGATAAAGATAACAAAGGATTAACAGATTCTCAAGCAACACAAGAAATAGATAGCCACGTCCTTTCTACAGGTAGAGTTCATCTCACTTAAGATACTTAATTCATATATCTGGGAAAAATTACCTTGCTTGAATCTTTTTGACTTTTTTCATATTTGGGTCACATAAATTTATTACAGTAGATAAATTATAATACCTGTATCACTGATAAAGAATACTGCAAACTGCAAAGCATTACTCGCCCATAGATATAATAAATAAGCATCATACTCATTCTTGTATCAATATTAATAGCAATAATTGACAATTATAAGTGGAGTAAGCCTACCCCATGTAGGTATCTGAGTGGTGGGCTCATTAATTTGGGGGTGTGACCTAAAATTTAATTTACTACACTATTAGTCCATGAGATTTTTGTTATCTTATAAGTAGGGAGTGGAATAGTCTAACCCAAAGTTTGGACACCACTTCCTTACATTATAAATTAAAATTAAAATGTGAGGTAAGCCTAAGCCCACACAAACATTTATTTATCTGCCCTACCTTCATATGCATGCAAAAGTCCTAAAATCTCAAGATAAAGGGAGACGTGGATTGAAGGCTACCCAAATGATGATATTGAAATTTCTATAATATATTGGAGCACAAAGGAAAAAGAGAATTATCCATTTACACTGAATCCTTTTCAGGATGTAGTTAGTCCTGAGGAATTCTACTAACAGACCAAATCAAAAGTTATTTCATGGAACCTAATACCAGATGATTAAGAGCTTGAACATGAGAGAGAGAGAGAGAGAGAGAGAGAGAGAGAGAGAGAGTATATCTGAACTCTATGCATTAAAATCAAATTCAAAACATAATTGAGAGAGTTAATGAAAATGGCACAATGATTAATCTGTAGTATAACCATCGAATTTAAGTTTAAAGCGTAATAAAAGACTTTAGGAATTTTAATTGCACTAACAAAGAAATAGACATTTTCCTTAGTAGGTAAGCTAGGGTGTAGAGCTACTATGATCATGCACAAAAAGAATTACCATTGTCCTTTTTTATTCAGCAAAAAAAAACCTAAGAGACATATATGACTCACTGGCGGAGCCAGAGGGGGGGGCCAGGGGGGCACCTGCCCTCCTTGACTCCTAAAATTTTTTAGCATTAGTAGTATAAAGTAATTACTTACTGACATTGAGGGAAAAAAATGAAAAAAATTACTTCTACTTGGTTGACAGTGACTTTGACACTGAAAAAAAAGTTTTCAAATATCAAACCATGTAAGTTTTTCACCAATTTCACTATTCTTATAAGTAGCTTTTGTCTTATTTTACGTGTTGCACCTATTTCACTATTTTTTATTTTTTATTTTACATCATTATTTACACTATTTTCATTATTTGTGATACTTTTTGCAGCATTTTATCATTGAATGATTCTAAAGATGCTACAAAAAATAATTTCAAACATTAATTTATTATATTTTTTAAGTAATACTACTCACGTTTTTACTCCATCAGTTTGTAAATTTTTTAGTAGCTATAAATTGGTTATTTTTGTTTATTTATTTTAATAATATAAAATATATTCATATTTACTTACAATTGATTATTTATTTCATTATTATTATTGATTAATATTTTTTAAATTAATTTCACTTTTAATATCGTCTTTTAATTTTGCCGACTAAAATTCTGGCTCCCCACTACGACGGTGCTTTGCCAAACTACTATAAATCAAGATAATTAGAAAGAAAACTCACCCGGAGAGCAATCAATGGTGCTTGAACCTTCCCAATGTTTGAAGCCGTCAAACACACGCTTTTCTTCCTTGACACCCAAGAAACTTTGCGTCCTTAAACCCTGGTTGGAAATTGCCAATGCATGAGCCTCATCTAACAAGTCCTCCAACAACCCATTACCACAGCCTTGATTTGCAGCAGCTGCACTTACCTTGGTATCAATAGTAATCTCTGACATGGTCGTGGCAGGCGGAGGAGGATGAGAAGGAGGAGGATGGTGATGATGATGATGGGGTGACAATTGGCTTGAAGGGAGCTCTTGCTTCATCGAATAAGCCGACATCATTTGGTCTAGTTCCAACTGAGTGCTAATAAGTTGAGGTGCACTGTGGCTATAAGTCAGTGGAAACTTAAAGCAAGATATATCAGGCAATTGGGTCGAAGAAAGCTGGCCAAGAGGCGTGATACTAGTAGGAGAAGTGATCATATTATTATTATTAGTAGTAGTAGTAGTAGTGGTGGTATGTGGTGCCGGTGACAAGGGAAGAGAAAAGCCAGTGGTTTCACGGTAGCGCTTGAAGCGAATTGGGGCACCAAGAATAGGAGGGGGGCGATGGAAAGTGAAGGAGGAAGGAGTGGTGTTGGTGTTTGAGTTGTTGGTTGGGTCAAAGAGAGGAAGAGAGGTTGAGGTGTTGGTGGTGAAGTGTTGTGGTTTGGAAGGAGAGAGAGAAAAAGAATGGTGTTGGTGCTGTTGGTGATGAGATGGAGGTGGTGGTGGTGGAGTTGGGGAAAGAGAGAAAGAAGGGTGGTGGTGAGCGTGAGATTGGAAATGGAAAGTTGGGGTGGTGGGTGTGGTGGGTGTGGTTGGGGCTGTTGGGGTGGTGGGAGTGGTGGGTGTGGATTGGGATTGGTATTGGTGTTGGAGTTGGAGTTGGGTTTGGGTTTGAGTTTGGTTTGGGCTTTGGGTTTGAGAGGGTGGTTGAATGTCGTGGGGATAGAGAGGGAGGCCTTGGCGTTGGCGCCTCTTAACTCTGGTGTTCCAGTAGTTCTTGATTTCGTTGTCTGTTCGTCCAGGTAACTGAGAGACATTGACAAAAGAGATAAATCATTTGCTTAAAGAGAGAGAAAGAGGTTTTGGTTTTGGTGCAGAAAAAATAAAAGAGAGAGAGAAAGAGAGAAAACCGGAAAAGTTGGTTTGGAAAGCAAGACGGAGACAACGGAAATTTATGTCTCAAAAAGTAGTAAGAGAAAACAAGGAGACTCATGTGAGTTATGTCTGAAATCTGAAGAAAAAAAGGAGGATAACAATACATCTATTTCTTGTATTCACAAAACAGGCAACATTTGTTTGGTAAAAGCATGTAGAACAGGCAAATATTCATGATGAAAGCTGGAAAAGCATCTGTTTTCTGAAGCATAGAAAGAAAAAAAAAAAAAAAAAAAAAAGAAGCAGAATTTAAGCTATGGCAAGAGACACAAATTAAAAATAAATAAAAACTGAAAAACAGCTTAAAGACTAAAACCCAATTAACAAAAAAAACAAGAACAACGAAAAACATACACAAACATAGAAAGTAAACCTATTATTAAACTTGTTATATACACATGAAGATGTATGCGGAAAAATATATACCTGAGCAGCCATGCGAGCCCATTTGTTGCCATACTTAGCATGGAGCTCAAGAATGAGCCTCTCTTCCTCAGTAGTAAAAGCACCCTTTTTAAGATTAGGCCTAAGATGGTTAGCCCAACGGAGCCTACAGCTTTTGCCACAACGAGCCAAGCCTGAGTTTCTCTGCACTGCGTTCCAGTTCCCTTCTCCATGTTTCCTCACATACTCAACCAGAATTGCATCCTCAGCCGCTGTCCATGGCCCTTTCTTCAACGTGGCCCCACCAAGTCCACTCTCGGCCCCACCAGTACTGGACCCACCTCCCTCAGTAGTTGCTACACCGCCTGTGCTGTTCTTGGTTGCCATTGCCAATTGAAATGATAGCCCAAATTGTCCCACACCGCCCAGCTTTGTTTGCTTGTGGTGGTATGACTGTATAGTCTCTTTGCTCAATTATTGCTATAATAATATATAAAAAATACGTGTAGTATTGGTAATTTAGTAGTGGCACTCTAAATTTCCGAGCTTCTGATTTTGGTGGGCCCTCTGGATTTTTTTTTTGTTTTTTTTGTTTTTTTATTTTTTTGGTTTTTTTTATTTTTTTATTTTTTTGTGTTTTGATAGTTTTGTAGCATGGAATTGTGAACTGTTGTGAGAGATAAGAGGTGTCTCTCTCTCTCTGTAGAAACCTTTCCCAAGTTTCAACGTTTTACATGGTCCCTTGTTTGGTTGATGATAAAGGAGACAAATAGGAAAGCCCAGAAATGGAAATTGCTGTTATTCCATTCTGAAGTTTTGAGTGTTTTCTGTTTTTTTTTTTTTTTTTTGGATGAGTGAGTGTTTTCTGTTTTGTTTGTTTATTTTGTTTGTTTGTTTTTTTGCAGTTTTATTCTAGGGTTTGAGGTTTTAGGGAGAAGAGAAAAAAAGGGTGCCCAGTGATGGTGGTGGTAATGATGATGGTGCAAAGTCGAGAGATGGATATGGAATCAGAGGGCCTGACTCACTGGGACCCACAAGAATGGAAAGGTTTGGGGAGTGAGCAATTTAGATAGGTGAGAGCAAATATTGCGCTTCCGGGTACTTCTCCATCTTTATGGTGTACCATTTTAAGCGCCTTTTAGTTTACCTAAAACTTATAAAACCTTTTGTTACAGCACTTTTTGGCTGTTAGCTCCTTTTGTTACAGAACTTTTTGGCTGTTAGTCTTAGCAAAGTTTTTTGCTCTTTTTGAGAGGATACAGCCTTGGTTTTACTCTTCTCCTCTCTGGTCATTTCATCCTTAACGATTAGGCTTCGGTGTAGGGCATCACTGTACTGGACCAACACGTGTTTGTCTAATATCAAGTCCATTGCACTGAAAAGTGGAAGCTTATCTATATCATATCGAATATAATACATTGATGCATTAGACGTAAGCTGTATCACATCTTATGTGGATATTAAAAATAAAAAAATAAAAAAAAAGGTCCAGGATGGCTATGAGGGAGTTTTATGGTAAGAGTTATGTTAAAAATATACTTATTTGCATAATTTTTATCTTAATTTGTTAAGATAATAAATTGTGATTGAAATAATATTATTTTTACATAAAAATTTATTATTCAAAGTATTTTGATAAAGCAAAAACTACATAGGTCTATAGTTGTTCAAATTTTGGTTTCCTGAACTTCTTATTGTAGTAAATCATAAAGGGTGCTAAATGAACTCAAACCTACCTTGCGCCACACTCAATGTGAAAGACTCTAGGACTAGGCCTTCGGACAATCTATTTTGATACATGTTACCTTTCCCTTTTGTTCATTATGGCACATCGCAGTAAAAGGAGCGGTAAGTAAATGCGTAATTGCAATAATAAACATCAAAATAAAAAGGAGAAGAAAAGAAATTATAATACTGAACAAATAGTCAAGATTTTAGTTGGATGAATTAATGAAATTAACTTTAATTATGATTGTATGAAAAAAAAAAAAAAAAAAAAAAAAAAAAAAAACTTTAATTTTTGACTCCATAAATTTACTTAACTTAAGCTTAGTCCATTTACTATGCTCTAGTATGAGTGCATGACATGACATTTTTGATCGACTATTCTAGGTAAAAATGTAAAATAGTTTTGAGTTTTCCACACAATATAACTATCCTATCAATCTATAATTTCCCATCTGAAATTGTTCCTTTTTATTGTTTTCCTTTCACTGCTTTTTCTGCCTCCTCTTTCAAGAATAACACTCAGCAAGTTACCCTAAAAAATGAACCTAACTTCTATGATAAACATGTCTAAAATTGTCTGATGAACTAATATTTGCAATTAAAAATCTGCACTATTATTAATCGTGTTCTAATTTAAAAACCCTCTAGATTGAAGTAAAATTGGCCAATTTTCTTGAAAGTAAGGTTTTGGTTAATTGAAAATTTGTTACTAAAAAAGAAAAAGGTTGGTTAATTTTGTAGAAAATATCCTAACATGGTGGTTGAGGTTTGAGAATGGTCGCATTTGTAGGGAAGTGAATTACAGACCAGATTCTTGGTAACCAAATATCGAAGACTAATGTAGTTATCAGATTATAGTCAGAGGAAGAACCAAAATAGGAGCAACTATCAAACAAAGTTTAGTTATTTAGCTATTAACGTAACTTGGGCGTTAATAATATAAGGTTATAAAGAAACTATACATATGTCCAGAGTTTGGTAAAAGCAGTCAACATGGTATAGTTATAGACTTGGCCAATGATGATATAGATAAGAATTATGACTTGGTCAAAATTTAAAGGCATTGGTTAATGAATTATTTTTAAAAAAATTTTATAAGAAAAAAAATAACTAATTTTTTTTAGAACATTTTATATTTCTCATAAAAATGATATTAAAATTTTTTTTAAATGGTACATTAATAAATATACTAACGACATCCTTTTACAAAACGCTAAGTTACTTTTACATATTTGGTAGTTGATACAAATTTTGACTTGCCAATGATACATATTTGAATTCATAATCGAATGACTATTAGATTTGCATGGCAAAAGAGAAAGAAAGAGGGAGACATAATTAATTCAACCCTAAATTGAACTATAATCAATGAAGTTTGCAGCTGGTAAATTATTTTCTCCCTAAGGAAAGTAAAAACCTTTCACTACTTTTATAACGGCCAAAGTGAAAAATTGCAAATTGCGCATAATAAAAAGAAAAATGCTATTTCAGAAAATATTTTCACAATACTTTTATAACTTTTAAGTGGTAGGTTGTTCGCAGCTGTTATAAGTAGGTAAAAAAACAATTTAAGTTGTGGATTCAAATTAAAACCAGTAACGTACTGTTGTCAAATGTAAAATCAGCTGTTTGTAAAATGTTGTAAAGGTATTATGAAAATATTGTGGGTATAACATTTCTCTAATAAAAATAGTGTCAAAGTGCTGATGTCCATATTAGTTTTTTAAAAACTAAAAAGCCTCCCTCCTGGCCTCCTTTGTCTCAAAACTTTGCCGGTGCCACCACGCCTAAAGTCCGAGACGGTCAAGGTTTGTCAAAGCTTTTTAGGCACAAGAAATTGAGTTGGTCAAGGTTGATTAGAGCATCGTCTCCAACCTTATCCCAGTATGTCCATTGGCTTCCTTCTATTTTACTTTTGGTTTTTATTGAATAAGTTATTGTTTTTATTAAGTTTTCATTGGCATATAATCTTATGTGCCTAACATTAGTTTTTTTTTTTTCCCCCTCATGCTCTGTTCATTACTATAACTGGACTTGAGTAAAGTGTTTATTTTTTTGGATTTGTTAAAGAGACATACTGGGATGGTTTGTGGTAGAGGTATATATTATGTACTCCGAAATATTGACCATATAGCTTGCTGAACAATAGTTTTTTGGTTAGAGATCAACTACATTTTATTGACTTCTCAAATTGAATTGCTTTCAATCTTCATGCACCTGTTTTCTCTACTTACTATATATCCAACTGATAAATTCCTATAGAGTGGAGATTGAATATAAAAAAATATCAAAGGTCTCTACTTCTCTGGTTGCTTTGCATTATTGAGGTTAACATCTTCTTGCTGATTAGAGTGTAATCTGTGAACACTTGACTTGCTGCAACATTGCCATGTTGAATTTGAGCTTCTTTTTTATTATTTCAGCTTTACAACTCTAGCTTCTCTATAACCTAAATTTGTCAAGCTTTTGAATAAAGAGATGGATGTCTAGCAAATTAATCAACTACATGCTAAGCTCAAATTTGATCCTCATTAAATAAAAAGTGTGACTTGTATTTAAAAATTCAAGTTCATTTACATAACCTACTTCAACATGAACTAGATACAAATGCAACAATACAATATCAGGAAAAAATTTAGGTGCTCCAGAAGCAATGCTCCCTCCTCTCATTAACAAATTAAAAAACAAATAGCTAAACCATAACGCTGAAAATAAGTGACCAAATCAGTAAGACTAGGAAAAACACAAAAAACACAACCACAACAACAACAATTGCAACTAGGCAATAGTGAATTTTATCAAGGTATTCCATTCTTTTTCTTATTCCATATGCGTATATATAAAGCATCCAGCACAAACCAAACCAACAAAGATGAACAGCAACAAAAGATGAGCCCCTTGCCATGCAAGTTACACAAATGCAATCCTTAGAAAGCATCCACTAACCCATATACATCTTCTAAAATTCTGCTACTAGCATATTTAAACCACAAAACGAAAGACTAGTGGCTAGATCTAACGTCATCAAACTGCACTTGCCATCCTGCACATTGCCAAAAGAAAGAAACAATCTTGCTCAAAGTTTGTTCTCTCCATCAAAAAATTCCTTCATTCCTTCATTCAATATTTCTATCAACTGGACGACCATCTTCTACTATGTTCTACAACTTTCTTTAAGACACCAGCATCCACATCTTGCTGCACAATCAAGTCAACAACAAGATAAATGACAAAACCCTTCGTCTGAGGGTATAAAAGCTGTTCATGCCAAACAGTAGGTAAGAAAATTTTCTTTTGAATATGTAGGATTGAACTGGTATGAATATATTTCTGAATAGCACCCCTGTTTCAAATCCATCCACTTGGGTATATATCAAACCCACTTGCAAGGCTCAAAATATGAATTGAACAATTTTGAGCAAATATTTAATCTACATTTGTAAACACATAAAATCTCCACATTATTCACAAGCTCAAAAAAAAAATTCTTATTGGTTTTAGTTATTACGACCCATTCCATCGATATGTTTATATAATCCATTGGATTGCCTCAATGCCATAGATATTGCGATACTTTTACACCAAATTTTCATATGAATCAATTAAAAAAAAATCCAAGCTTATCAGCCCTATACACCATCCTAAATATAATTCATCTAATTTTAGCAAACAACAAGTGCACAGATTGACACAAAATATAATGGTAAAAGAAACTCATCGAGACACATATATTTTTGGCATCCTGAATCCAAAGCTCCAGATGGGTGATTCTGATTTCAAATAAACTCACCAAAATGGGAAAAGAACTCATTAAAGGCAAGGAGAGGGAGGGAGGGAGGGAGGGAAGGAGACAGAGGGTTTTTGAGATATTAATTTTAATTTAGGTTTGATACGTGTTTGTACTTAAGAGGGATAAAAGCGATTTAAAAAAAAAAATTATTGAGTTATTTTAATATCTGACGTGACTTTTTAGTTTTTAAAAAGCTGATTTGAAAATCAATAGTTTGTAAAATGTTTGTATAATAGTTTGTGTTTGTATATAGAAATCGCACTTCTAATTCACACACTAACTTGTATGGAATTTAGATTGAGATATTATATTATACTAGTTTGTAATCACATGCATATGCATAGATATACTTAAAAATATACAATAAGATACATAATATAATTCTTATTATATATATAATTTAAATATTATTGATAGTCATTTTTATATTTTGTTAATTCTTTAAAAAATTTTGTAAGGATATCATTAGGTATAAAATATAAATTGTCCATTTTTTTTAATTTTAAATTATTGTGAAGCACTTTTTTTTTTAAGATTCATTTATTCTAGACTCTTTGGTTTTTGTAATTAATAACTCACTTTTATGAATATTTATGATGTGTAACATTTTATTCTAAAATTAAGAAATAAAACTCTTTAAAAATAAATAATTTAGGACACATGGCACAAAATTAGAACTCTAATTTGAAATTATAATTTAAGTTTCCCTCAATTTCACTTATTATTATATATATAGATGATGGTGTTGTTAGAGATACTAGTATGTAACCCTGTGCTACCGCACGGGACTGGTTGATTGTAATGATGCTATTGGCCAATTTTTTTGTTTTTGTTTTGTTTTTGTTTTTTTGGGTTTATCACACAGATGATAGAATTAAATCAAACAATGAAAAATATATATTGCATTTTATTATTAAAGTAACGCTATTGGTTTTTTTTTTTTTTAGTTTATCATACATAGGATAGCATTAGATAAAACAATGAATAAAAAAAGAGAATATTGCATTTTATTATTTAAGTGATGCTAAAGTGAAGAAAAAAGAGAATATTGCATTTTATAATTTAAAATATATAAAGGGACATTAATGGAAATTTCTTCAAAAGTTTCTAATAAAATTGGACGTGAATAGCGTATTGGAATCAGAAGTGCGTTGCAATTCACAGTTTTTAGTGGATATGCCATCATATAGCACTTTTCCCCTATAGACATGTCTAATACGCTGTCCTTGAGTTTATTTTGAGTACGTTTTAAGCCGAAGTCAATATTGTTGTCTCTTTTAACACTTCAAATTGCCATTGATAAGTTTCACAAAATTAAAATTTACAGAACATTTTACCTTCTTGTTTTTTCAACATCTGAAGGTTAAATGTTTCTATTAAAATCCAAAGTTCACCTAACTAAAAATCATATATACATATCTTTCATCAATTGTTAATAGCTCTACAATCTATTTATGCACCAAAAGCAATGACTAACTTGAAAGAAGAGAAAGATTACATGTTAGCATAAACTATCACTTCCAAAAGCATCATTAATCAAAGATTAAAATGAAACTATAATTCAAAATGATTCCAACAGTTGCCTCTGTCTCAAATTGTAAGCTTCAATCTTCTCCCCACCAATTGTGAGCAACTTAATCTCAAAATCCACACCTGAAAATGATTAAAACAATAATCTTGCAAAATTGTGATGATAAGATGTTTATCTTGGTAGATTCAGTTTCCACATTGAGCATTATGAATGGAGGTAACTTAACACCAACATTTAAAAATCAAATTGGACACATAGCACGAAATTAAACTACAATTAGAAATTAATTTGATTCGATTTGAATTCTAAAATTGAACTTCAACTTAATATAATATATATGATTATATTTTTGTCCACTTTTAACAAATTAACAAAATCTTAATCCAGACACACTAAAAACTATTAAAAAATAAGAACTGATCATTGAGCTTGGAATCTTCTTGGAGGCGCCAATGAAGCGCTAATGTATGAGAGTGTGAAACAAGGAAGAGTGGGATTGAATATTGTATTTGAACCCGGCCTTGCTCTGAGAAATCCGTAAGGAGGAGGAGAGGGTAGTGTGTGGATCTAGTTGGTAGAGGTTGAAAGAGGAGGAGACATGGGATGACGATTTGGAATTAGGAGAAGATGATGTTTTACTTTTATAGTCTTTCTTGTTGGACTCCTTGGTTCTAGTTGTGGGATTAGAAGAGCTCCAGACTCTATTGAGATCACCCATAAAGTGTGCAGGTGAGATGTTCTTGCTTAGGCCAATGAGTATTATTATTGTGGTTTTCTTGGCTTCCGTGTTATATGTTAATGCATCATTTATTTGGACACAAAAATTAGAAAATTTAGATAAGATACATGACACAAAATTGGAGTCCAATTTATAATCTCCATAAAAGTGTGCAGGTGAGATGTTCTTGCTTAGGCTAATGAGCATTATCATTGTGGTTTTCTTGGCTTCCGTGTTAAATGTTAATACATCATTTATTTGGGCACAAAAATTAGAAAATTTAGATAAGATACATGACACAAAATTGGATTCAAATTTATAATCTAATTAGATTTTTTTTTGAGTTTTGGTTAGGACAAGTGGCGCAAAATTGAGAATCCAATTGAAATCTAATTGGATTTTCTCTCTGCTTCACCTATTATTATATATATAGACTAGTATGTAGCCCCGTGCTACCGCACGGGAAAGAATATATTATTAATCATGAGTTTATTCATGTTTAAAAGGCTCAGTTAAGTCTAAATTCATATTATTAACCAGAAAATTTCATTAACAAAACTTAGCAGTATACATATTTTACACAGAAAGATGAACCTTGGTGACAATGTTTATCCAAAAGATCTATTCACGCTTTTGAATCTTCAATCTCTATTGGTGATTGAAATTTTCATAGCTTAAAAAATTTAAAATTAAAAAAAAAAAAAAAAAAAAAAAAAAAAACCCTTAGAGTTGTACTCATTTTGTAGTTTTACGATGAGTCATTTTGTAACATGATGGACATTTGTGTGAAAAAAAAACTCTGAAGTTCCATGGCTGATAAAAAAAATTCTCTCCAATCTCTTTTTGTAGAGAGATGGGTTTGTGCGTTACATCTTTCATAGTTGTATTATCACGAAGCAGGTCCAATGGATTTAGATTGGTACTACTGATTCCCAAAGCATGAGTGTTTAATGTGTTATTAATTTCATCTCATTGGCTTCTACACATGATAGCAAAATTAAAATAATTAGATTGTACACGCGTATAGTAAAATTGGACTCTAATTTCAGATTCTAATTGAACAATTGGAATGATAATATATGATAGTAACAACAATAGGAAAATTCAAATAAAATTTTGGATTAAATTGTAACAATCTAAATAAAAAATTCCAGTAGAAAGACAAGGTGGAGTGATCCACTCCAAGAAGGCGACCAAACTTGCATAAATATAGAATAATAAATCTCTCTCCGGAAAATTTACATTGTTCATAACCTTTACTTTCATTGAAAAATTTAAAAACATAGTGACTCACATCTGCCATCCAAAAATCTATAGCCGGGTCCTCTCCAATTCGCGTGAGATTCCATTGATCACTAAATTCCTTTGCAGCCTGCAAAAAGTATCATCCATCGGTCCACATCAGTGCTTTCTTCATTGTTATAGGTGCCAAACCTAAACAAAAAGCCAAATACAAGGATAGTGAATTTTAGGCATAATGTGCATCTAATCACATATTAGCAATTTACAACAAATGTAAAGATGCAAACTTTGTAAATGAATAGTAAACAAAACTCAGTGTTAGAACCAAGAAGAAAGCACTTTAATCCGAAACTCAGTGCAAATGTAAAGATGCAAACTTTGTAAGCAATTTATAACAAAGATGCAAACTCTAGCTTAGCTATCTTTTTGGAAATTATGCAATGTACCAAAACCAAGTTCTTATCACCGATATTAATCTCTTTGGTTTTCACGTTTGACTGCAAAATCAAGAAAAAGCTTAATTAGCACAGTAACTCACTTGACCCGATACATAGAAGTGCTTTTAATGAGAATGAGCCCACATACATTTAGCCACATGATACAAAATTCAACTTCAATTTCACCGATTTAATCTCTTTGGTTTTCACGTTTGACTGCAAAATCAAGAAAAAACTTAATTAGCACAATAACTCACTTGACCCGATACACAGAAGTGGTTTTAATGAGAATGAGCTCACATACATTTAGCCACATGATGCAAAATTCAACTTTCAATTTCAGATTTTAGACACATGGCACAAAATTAAAACTCTAATTAGGAATTCTAATTTGGTGTGTACACGTGGCACACAATTAGAATTCTAATTTGGAATTCAATTTCACACTCTCTCTGCTTCACCTATTATTATATATATAGATAAGGAGATACAACAAATTTTACTATATATTTTTCATAAGTTGATGTGTTCCTAATTATGAAAATGTAACCAATACATTTATTATATTATTTATTATATATTGTTAAGGTGACATCAATCACATTCATTATTAAATCAAGCTTTTAAGTTTATTTTTTATAATAAAAACAGTAGTAATTTAGTACTCCTTCCGTCACATTTTGGTGCATTTTGGAAAACTGAACTTTTTAAAGAAACATTATTTGATGTGAAAAATGCTAATAACAACCTAACACAATATTTAGACCCCAAAGTTGAATTTTACAACTTAATAACTTTGATAGATACTGAATAAGAAACTGAAGCTAAAGCATCAACATTACCTGTAGTTATTATAATAAACTGTTAATATTGTTCAGGAAGCTAGTTGTGTTAGAGATATATTAGCACAATGTATATGCCAAAGCTCAATACTACTTTGTCTCCTGCTTGTACTAAAAGCCTATTAATATAGGGTTTAACCTTTTATATATACCCATGTTATGTTCATCATAATACAGAATTTGTACTACATCTTTATATTGAGTTTGAATTTATACATTGGACTATAATATATCTCTAACATATCTCTAAAAAGTTAGTTAGTACCCGCTTTTAGCTGAGATTAAAGGCATAAATAAGAATTGTACATGTATGAGAACTCAATCAAGCAATAAGACTAAAGTCAGTTCATTTCTTTCTTCTTCAGGTTTCTCTTCTCAACTTCTTTAATTCTTCTTCAATTGGAGATCTGACTATCTCAAATCAATCACTCAAAATCTCATTTAGATTAGGATCTTAACACTCTTTTAACCCTAAACTTGCAATTAATCCAAATATACGTGATTAGCCAAATTTTATATTGCATAAATATTCAAATGTAAACTAAAGCATGTAAGAATCAATATGAAAATGCAGAAACGAAATCAAACTACATAAAAATGTGGAGTATATTTTTTTGGGTTGTGGAATGGACACAACAAATTGTCACAACAGTTGAGATGTCACGTGTTATTGGTCAAAATAAAATAATAAAATATTAGATTGAGGCTCACCACAATAAAAACAAAACAAAACAAAACAAAAATGTTGTGAGATTTTGTTGTGTTTAAAAAATTTATCAATTTTTTTTTAATACAAGAATCGAATTTAAGTTTCTTCTTTTATTAATGGCATAAATGCACTTTCAGTTCTTACATTTTGGATTTTTTCTATTTTAGTCCCTACATTTTCATTTCACCACTTTTAGTCCCTAGCTAAACCAATTAATGCGTATTATTTTAGTCCTTTCCGTCAGTCAACAGACAGAAATAACTGAGATGACTAATAGAGAGATTAAAATATTATTGAAAATTCACTGTAGCACTCATCAGATTAAAAAAAATACATCAAGATCTATGTTCATCTTCAACAAGAACACCAAAGAACACAGACCCTCTACTTTAATATTATAATAGGAAATTTGAATATATAAACCAAATCAACCAAAAAACATAACAAAAAAAATTCAGTCCTCTGTGGGTGGGTCTAAAGGAGGCCGAGGAAAACATTGTAAGCTTCAAAGAGAAGACCCAACTTGAGATATGCGGAAATGAGATTATTGCTAAGATGGGTGTGCTCTTGGAGCTTGAGAATGCATGAGTGGACAGCGTTCACGAGCTGGGCATCGCTATAGCGAGCTAAGAGGCGAAGCAAATCAAATAAGGTATCAATGAGAGAGTTTTGTGCGTCTTTTGGTGAAGAAGAGCCACGAGAAGACTCGAAGGGCAAAAGGTTGGTATTGAAGAAAGAGGTTGGTGGATGGGTCTGAAGGAGGTGAGATCGGCGAGTGAGTCTGAAAGCGGCGAGATCGGTGGGTGGGTCTGAAGGAGGCGACGGCGACGAGATTGGTTTGTAGATTAGAGATCATGTTAGTTTCTCGACTTTGGTTGGTTAGAGGGAAAGAGAGAGGAAGAGAGAAGAGAAAGCTTCCTTGATCGGCGGTGTAGATCTATGGCAAAGACAATTTGGAATTTATGATTTTTTTTTATTTATGGTGTTTTTATGCTGAATTTTCTGGGTTTATGAATTTGGTTTCTGGGTTTATGAATTTTATTTGCTGGAGGTTTCGTTGTTGATTGAAAGATGAGAAAATCTAGGTTTGAGTTGTGATTTTGTATATCTAGGTTTTGCGGTTTGAGAAAATATGAGAAGATCTACTGCTAGGTTTGTGTTTGTGTTCTTGCTGGAGATCGATTTGTGTTTGTGTTTGGTTGACATGAAAGGGCAAGAAAATGCAAGTAAATCTGGGCATGTGTTCTTATGTTTAAAATCTGGGTTTCTGTTCTTTGGTGTTCTTGTTGAAGATAAACATAGGTCTTGATGTTTTTTTTTTTTTTTTTTATTTGATGAGTGCTATAGTAAATTTTTAATAATATTTTAATCCGTCTGATAGTCATCTCAATTATTTCCGTCTATTGATTGACAGAAAGGACTAAAATAACACGCGTTAATTGGTTTAAAGACTAAAAATGATGAAATAGAAATGTAGGGACCAAAATAAAAAAATAAAAAAAAAAACTAAAATATAGGAACTAAAAGTGCATTTATGCCTTTATTAAAACTCTCCACATTGATTATTGGACAGAAAATGTACATGATGAGAGACTACGTCACAATTTTTCTTTTTTCTTTTTTATGGGACTACGTCACATGTTCATGAACCACACAGCCCAACCAATACCTTAGTCCAAATGTCCAACACGTTTTGTTCGCTGCACGCAAGGGGTTGCAAGAATTTTAAGTTAGAGAATGTGGCATTGTTCTTTCAAAAATCAAAGCATGCTAATATTGACCACATGACCTTATAATATTCCAACCATAAAATATATTTTTCTTTTTTTTGCACATGCAAAATAGAATTTCTATATCGAGTAAATTTTATTAATACAAGATTTGGACTAATATTAACCAAATTCAAGACTTTTCAAAATCGATTAATTTGGTTCCTGAAGCTAATTTAGTTTCTCTAAACATTGTTACACCAGTTAGTCATTTCTATTAGGACCGTTAGTCATTTTTCTCAACTATCTTAATTACTAAATTAGCTTTAAGGACCAAAGTGCTTAGTTTTGAACTTAATTGACGTTAGGCTAAATAACGTCATGTATGTTAATAGAATATACCCTCAAAAATAGAATATATATATATATATATATATATATTTATGTTGAGCAGTTGAGGCCTTGAAGGAGATATTGGAGGTAAAAGATTAAGAGAGACAGAAATTTTTTTTATTGGCTGAGAGAGAAAGAGAGAGAGAGAGAGGTAGAGTCTCAAAAATAGAGCTCTGGTGCGTCAAAATTCCCATGGCTTTTTCTCAAAAATAGAGCTCTGGTGCTTCAAAAATCTCCATGGCTTCTTCCTCAAACTTCTTCAGATGTTTCTCAGTGTCCTCCAGCTCCAAGCCTAAACGATACATATGTGAAGGTGATGTTTGTGTCCTTAGAAATCAGAAGAAATCTCACGAGAAACTATCGAAGAATAAGCAGAAGCATAGCCCGTGGATTTCATTTTCCTTTCTTTCAATGAGAAGGACTCCAAAATGTTAAGTGATTTGAGTTATCAAACATGGCTTAGATTTTAGTCTATAGTGCAGTTGTATTATATATTGTATCTAGCAAAATATTTTTGTTGCATGAGTTTTTTTGTGGTTGAAGGGTCTCTACGCTTAGCCCAGGGCTATAATTCATTTGTAATGGTGTCAAATCCACATTAGCAAAGGGTATTGTGCAATTTTCAAAGTCTCCTTATTTGTTAGATTGGTCGGTCCTGTGTATTCTTAGTGCTGAACAGGTTGCTCTGGCAGGAAGCTTGAAGAATTTACACCTCTGTGCTGTCGCTTTCTTTCTGTGTGGCATAGAATATTAAGCTACCAAAATCTGGTCATGAAATTTGCCTAGATCTCTTTTGATAGATAGAAAATGGGCTATTACTGTACAAGTTAATGAAAGACAGACAAATTGAGAAAAGAGCCTATTCAAAAGAAGGTTTTCAAATTGGTTTCATCAACTCCAGCAACCTTAAAAGTGCTAATTTGCAATTTTTTTTTTTTTTTTGGTCAAACCTTTATGGCTTATACAGGACAAAATTTGACTTCAAACTCATCTGAAGCTTCTTTTTTTCAACCTATTACTTGACGATTTATAAAGTTATCCATATATATTATTTGAACAAATCTTATGGCCTATTAAAAAAACCATGTAACTAAAACTACACATATGATCTTTTTAATTGCAACATCATGGGTTGAAGCAAGATGCTCCAAATGAGGTTTGAGCAAAAATTTTCCTTCACAAAAATGCAATGCTATCGTATTTCCATATTGCACGAGAAAGAAAACACAAACAAATTTGTAGTACTTGTTCTGTGACCATCAGCTCTTCAAATTTGAGCAATCCTACAGTACTGAGGGTGGCCACTAGGTCTAAATCCTACCTACACTACGTTGTAAGCCTAATAAAGAACAATTATCATGAGTCAAACATCATAAATTCAAATCATATCACAGTTATCCGAAAACCTGTATCACCAAATGGCAGTCATATTACTGTTTACTCTTCTTTTCTCACACTGCATTTTTTATCAAATGGCAACATATGAGCTGCACATAGCAGGTGGCCCTCGCCCCCAGCTCTTGAAACATACCCCCCCACCCTTTTGTTCACTCCACACAACACAAGTTTTAAGCCTCCCTTTAAAATACTAGTGCTAACAAATAAATGGCAAGAAAACCACTGAAAAAGACTTGGAGAAATAAGAGAACAGTAGAAAATTTCCATTTCAGAGATTATAATATTCATTTACATAAATATTGGCAGTATTAACTGGAATTAAAATGCAATTACATGATAAGCATCATAAGAACTAGAAGCTAAACAACTAATTCTCATCCACCTGTAACAAATGTACAAGGCATCAACTAGATTTTATGCATTTACCGTCACCGTCAGACTTAAGAACTTCTAAACAATCGCTAATGTTCATAAAATCAATGATCTGCTGCTGAAATTTTCAAATGTTTTAGCTCCTTGAAACGATATAAACTCCGCCGCTGAAAGTCAGTAATCCTCATTTAGCAAATAAGACGGTCTTTCCTCAAATCCACCGGCATCACTCCATCTCAAGCAAGCTCTCTGACTAACTAAATCCTTCATCTGTATGAGCAAAACCCAATCAAAAAGTAAAATGATTCAACACGTCTCCAATCCTTTAATCCAGGACTAGGGAACACCAAAATCTTCATATCAAACCGGTGGCATTCACACATTCAATGCAATTATGCAACTAAGGCATTGGAGACTTTAACAAAATTTATGTTGCTGAGACAGGAGCTAAATTGACCTACGCTCTCTTCACTATCTGTCTGATTCCTCTGAAAACCAATCCTCAATCAGAGCTGCAAAGCCAGGTCTGGCTGCTGCGAATCAACCAGAACACCAGAGGATGGTCTCACCGGAGACCCTGGAGACTGGAAACCAATATTCAAGTCTGGAGGAAGTGTTTCCTGTTTTGGCCTTGGTTGGGTATGAGGACTAAGACCTCGCCAAGGGTACTGCACTTGAAACCTAGACAAGTCAGCTGGTGCTAACTGGGGAAAAACTATAGGTCGATTTTGGAGTTGTACTTCATTGCCCACACGAACAGGTTGTGGTACGAAAGGCTGAAGTGGAAAACTCTTCCTTTCAGACTGGGTTTGCATGCCCCCAGAAAGCGGAAACTCTCCCCGCACTTGAGAAATTTGTGGACGGAATTCCCGAGTTGGGTTGTATGATGGATCCGGAGATATCTGAGCTTTGGGCACACCTGAATTTTCTGTTGCTTGTTTAAACCCTCCAGCCCCTATGGACATCCATGCACGGGCAGCAGCCGCTGAAGCATTGCTTGAGTCATCTCTCCTTGTAGATGGAACTGAGGGCGTGGCTTGTGGAGTTTCAACTGGAGATTGATTTGAAGATTTCTGCTGTTTCTGAGCCCTTTCAGCCAACATTCTCATCAACTGAACAGGGTCACTAAGACCCTGCTCCTGTGCATGAGTAAAGTAAGCTGCTCTAGCCATGTGATTAGGAACTGTGTCAGAAGATGGATTACTCATCTTATTATTCAAACCGCTGTTGTTGACTTTTCCATTAGGCAACCCTCCAGTAACAACTCCATTAGTATCCGGCTGCTTAAAAGGTACAGGCTGCGAAATATTTATGTTTCTTGGTGCCGGTTCTTTAGCCCTTGAACCTGACATTTCTGAATTACTTGAAAACTGCTTTTCAGCAATAAGCTCAGCATTATTTTGATGCGCTGAGGGCAAAGAGTTCAATTCAAATTGCTTGATAACCTTACTCTCAGGCTTGGCAAAATTCCTAGATTGTGGATTTTGCAGCTGATAAGTAGCATTATCGGGAGTACTAGGTTTTGTTCCAGCATAGCCAGAAACAGATAATTTCCCTTCTGTAGTATGACCACTGACTGGAGCCAACAAAGAGTGTTTCCCCTCCAAGGTAGGCCCACTTACAGGATGCTCCTTAGCAGGAACAGGAGTCTTAGTTTTGTCATCTTTTCTCAATTCAGCATTAGACTGCAACTTTGAAACTAAACCAGGTTCTTTCTGCATTCGGTTCTCAAGCATTAGCACAGGGGTTGGAAGTGGCTCGTATTCTCCAACCCAACCACGACCAAATTTACAACCAGCAGGTAATGCCTGCTCAATTCTCTGGGAGGCAACTTTCCAAGCAACAGGTCCAAGAGTTGCAGCAAAACGAGCCAGGCTCCTAGCATAAGAGTATTCTGCATGAAGCCCAACCTGATTCCCAAAGGCAAAATCAGGGGAAAAAATATTTATATTAAAATAAAAATTGGTCGAGTAGAAAGGCCAACTATTCAAGAAAAGGAACCAGTATCTACAATACATACAGCAACCAGCTGCTTGATTTCAGCCTCAAAGGTTGAAAATATTGATTCTGATCTAACAACTGGTTGATTGGAAATGTTATACGTCACACGGCGGTTATCATCAAAAACAAATTGCTTCCTTGCCCATTTAGACAGACCCTTCCCTAAAATAGCACAGCAAGCAAAACAATTAGAAGAGGAATGGAGTGAATAATAACCATGAAAACCTAACATTATAAGGAGTAAGGCTATCTCAGCCAATTCTGACCTGAGATGATTGAGCATGATTGTAAAATACTACTCCATATTGGCTAGCAACAACATAGAAACAGCTAGCAAATCTAATTCTTAGCAGTTAATGGCTACAACAAATTGCTAAAACCTTGGCATGCTCCACATACATTTATCATCACAATTGTACATAACAGAAGGAGGAAAAATAAACTTTTTTATAGTACCTGATGACAGTTCTTCCACCTTCTCAGGATTAGTATCAACTAGGGAAGAATTACCCTCTATGACAACATCAGCATTACAAGGTCTCTCACAATTACCACCTTGGTTTGGATTGGAAACATTCTGTACATCTCCAATGGTGGCAAGAGTGGCACCAGTGGAGAAATCAGAACCAACGGGCTCCTGTGAGGTCCGGCAGAATGGCTTCTTTACTGGCTTCTTGATTAAGGAATTGGATCTTGTTTTCAGCTCAGATTTCAATTCTTTCTCAGAGCGTTCAAAATCCATCCTTAGCCTCTCAAATTTATTCTTTGCCAATTCTTGAATGGAACGAGCCTTTAACAAATAATTGTGTCATAAAAGATAACACTAACAAACAAAACAAAATAGGTGAAACAAACAGAGTCAACAAATAAGAATGACCAAAATTCCTATACCTGTTTATAGTATATGGTGTCTGGTGCATTGTATTGCATTGCATTTGAGCAAATTAAGAAAACATCACTCTGCATTCACCATAACAAACTTTACAAGTAAATACATATAAAAGAATTCTTTTTCCTTCACATAATTTCTTGGCAAGAGGATCTAGTCCAAAAATGTAAGTTACTTAAAATGAGTGCTAATTTGCAGAAAGTCAATTAAAGTATAGTTATATTTAGAAAACTAAGGCTTCAAAAAATGGTACATAAGCAAATAAGCTAAAAGAAATAATTGCTGGCAAACAGACGCAGAGACAAATTTAGAAACTGAAAACCATGACCTGTACGGTTATGTTCCCAGTGAAAAGGTTTTCCAAAAACAGTTTCTGAATATTATTTTTGAGAACAGCCTATTCCAATGGCACATCTTCCTGTTTATATACTTTGTTTGTAGTTCACCACCAAGGAAATCACTAAAATTGGCATGTTCCAAAATTTATATTGTCATCCAAACTATTTCATGAGAACACAAGCCAAAACTTCTTGTAATAATTCATTTACATTGTGTGATAACATACACACAAAGAAGTGGATTATGGCATACAGTGAGACCCTAAAAAATGCATAACTTTAGCAGGACTACCTACTAGAATGAGTCTCAATTTTGCCACAAAGATCAGCCTTAACTGGCTAAACTATATTGATAAGTCTAGAGAACAAGCTCCACCCACTGAATGGAGCAAAATATCCAGTAAGGCCACTCATGTTCAGTTTACACAAAAAATAAGTAAGCATTAATTGAATATAGATCAAACTTAGGATAAGGAAGTATATCCTATGACATGCAGGACAAATTCCCAAAATCACCTAATGGTCTATAGACACTGTAAGAATAGTTGTTAAGTGATTAGATTTTCTATTTTCTAACAGCTTAAGCTTTAGGGACAATTGTTAATTTATCAAGTTATCACAGCAGGTGGTCATGGCTCATGAGTTTGAACCCTGTCTCCACTCTACCTCCCATTTAAATAATTGAAAATCTCCAAATGTTGGGCCTCAATTATTAAGAGGGAACCTGGGCAAACATGGGAGAGGGAGTATTAGAATAATGGTGAAGTAATTAAATTCACCATTATCTAACAACTTAAGTTTTTGGGACAGTCGGTAATTTATCAAACACTATCAACCCATTTTCTTGGATTCAGAATACAACAAGCATCATAATCAGCCTTCAACTAAATTGCTTATTCCCCAAAATGATACACTAGTGATTCCCTTCTAAATCTAGTCCAGTGCCAGTTAATTTTTGAATCCTATCACTACCAGATTTCCCACATCTTACACCCTTCAGTACATTTAAGTAAGACATCTAGGCAATAGCTCTTAAGTCGCAAAGCAAAATTTAACTACAAAATGATTATACAAGTCTGGCTGTAATGTGGGCTATACCAATGATATAGAGAAGACTTACAATTAAATGGAACCTACCCTACAGAATATGAATTTAACCATGCATTTCCATATGTTCCTCGTTGAAATTACCCCACAAAAAAATAGAGAATGGAACCATATGGATTGAATTATGCAAATCCATATGGTCTTCAAGTGAGATATTGACCCACACAAAAATAGATAATAATATTATTGCAGGCCGCTACCTAATTACAATAAGGACAAACATAAAATTGCTTTCGACCATGTTTGCCATTATCTTTCATAAGAGAATGCAATGCACATTAATATCATAAGCAAGCTTCGCTAAGCTTAATTAATACCTGATGTTTTCCCCTCTCTCTGTCTCTCTCTTCTTAATACAAATGCACACACTAACACAAAATGCACCAGACTGTTCAATACACTACATGTAGGTTGTCACTCTCTCATTCATTATCCGAATTCCTGACCGCTATAGTATGTGAAATAGGTGTCCTCTGAATCATTTTTATATTATGAGAGGCTGGGGGAACAGATGAAGAGTCCCTGAACCAACAGTGTGAGTGTTTGGCAAATTGACTCAATCTCCTCCTCCCCCAACATGAGTAACGTAGCCACATTATAAAGAAGTCACATGTGGCAAAACTAAAATACGAGTACAAACCTCAAATTGTTCCAAGGTAGAATACAATCCACTTGCTAACTTCTTCCTCACTGTAGCAAAGTCCATAGGATGCTCAATCACTTCGTGATAATCCGGAAGCTGCAGTGACCAAAAGTTATTTTTAAAAAATTAAACACCACCACCAAAATTGGCTTCAAAACCACATTACCATATACAACAAAGAAAGAAAATTTTCCAAACACCTCCTCAGGATCAACCGGTTCTGCATATACACCGTACGTGTCTTTCCTGCCACAATTCATATATTAACATTAATAACTCCTTAATCTTCACATTATCGAAAAAAGAAGACACAGAGGAATTCATCCCCATACTTCTGAAGCTTGTCAAGAATAAACACCAATGTCTTCTTATCAGGCAATGAAATCAAAAGAGGAGGATCAGAAGGTGTCCCTATCAAATCAAAAAAAAAAAAAAAAATCAAAATCCATACTTAACAAAAGAAAAAAAAAATCATCAAAACCCCAGAAACCCAATTCTCACATTATACAAGAAAATTCAAACACAAGGCACAAACCCCATTAATAAAAATCAAAACCCAGAAACCAAACCTGGAGCAGAATCGACACCCTTTGAGTCCGCCACCTTATTCCTCACCACCCTTTCCTGTGTAACCCAAACAAACATATAAAATACCGTACATATCATTATAGAAAGAAAAAAGAAAAATTAAAAGAGAAGAAATAGAATGAAGCAAAAAGCTCACGAGTGTGACTGGGTTTATGAGAGAGTGTGAAGATAGATATGTAGATAGAGACAGAGACACGGACAGAGACAGATAAGGCAGACAACAATGCTAAATGCACAGTTTAGAAAATAGAAAGAGAATGAAAGACAGAGAGACAAAGATTTAGAGAGAGAAAGAATGAGGTGGGTAGAGAGAGAGAGAGAGAAAGGTGGGGAAGCGTGATCAGATTCTTTGGGTTTGTGTTAGTTTTTTTGACAGTTGACCCAACCGTTACACAATCTCTCTCTCTCTCTCTCTCTCTTCCCTCACTCACTCACAGAGTGAGTAATATTGAAGTCTGGACCAATCATATAGTAAAAATCTCTCTCTCACTCACTGAGCTGTACTCTCTCTCTATATATCTCTCACTTTATCTTCTTCTTCTGCCTCAGCTTCAGCTTCAGTTTCAGTTTTTTCCTTTTTGTTAAATCAGATCCGTACAATGATACAATACATACCTCATCATCGTAATCATGACGATGATGATGACGATAACGATGACGGTTATTATGATCGTCATCTTCTTCGTCTTCTTCTTGTTCTTGTTCTTGTTCTACTTCTACTTCTTCGTCATCATCATCCTCGTTGTCATCATCTTGACCGTTGATTTTCCTCTTCTTCATCGGCTTCCTTTCCTGCTCGTTTTCTTCATCCTCCTCCTCCTCCTCGTCCTCCTCATCATCCGTCGCGTGCGGCCCACGCGCCGCCGAGCGAGGGCGCGGCGGAGGGGGAGGGGGAGGCGGAGTCGTGGTCTCGGTGCCTTGGTTGAGCTTGACGACGAGCTTGAGCTTCTTCTCTCTCCTCCTCTGGTCTTCCTCGTCGTCGTCCTCGTCGTCTTCGTCCAAATAATCGTCGTAGTCGATGTTGTACCTGACATTCCGGCGCCGGAGACTCCGCCGGACTTCGCGCTCAGCCGCCTCAGCCGACTCGACGGCTCGGCGCGCCAGATCTGCCTTCGATGGCCTCCCTTTCTTCTTCCTCTTCACGATCTGACCCATCCTTTTCCCTCTCTCTCTCTCTCTCTCTCTCTCTAACACTTTCTCTCTCTACAACACTCTCACTCTATCTCTCTCACTACTTTCTCTCTCTTCCTCTCTCTCTTGCTTTGGTTCCATTATTTTTCGACGCTGGCTTGGCTCTTTTTCGAGAGGCTTTGTGAGGTCCGAACCTCGATTTGGACAAACCCGAACCTCAGGTTCGATGAAAGCTCAGAGTTGGTAAATACTACTAAATAATTAATTAAATAAATAAAGTGAAAAAAATGTGTGATTGTTGTCTGTCTTTTATTTTCTATTTTTTTTTTAGCTGTGTCCGTGTAAAACGGCGTCACTTGCTGAGAAAAAATACGGCGTTTGTTACTGCCCGCTGCCCGTTTTCGCTTGCGAGTCGCTTTGCCTGCTGCCCCGTTGTTCACGTCTTGGTGTTTTTACCTATTGGATGGGAGATTCTTCGTTGCTAAGTTTTAGTGCGTTCTATTCACGCGCCTCATGATTAAACATGATTTGCCACTTTTGGCCATACCCCATGTACTAGTAATAACTAAAAATTAAAAGGGCTTAGTTGAAATTCACATACTAGTAGTTAGCATTAAGTGTTGCTTATTGAAGTTCTTAAAATAATATTCATCTATTATGAAATGCTAATGAGTAGATTGAATTTTGTGATTCATCAATATTTAAATCTACTTGACTTATATTATTTGGGTAATTAATTAAAGTATCAATGATGCGATAAAATCCAATCAATTCATTCACATTGATGACTGATGAGTAGGATGTTAGGAAGTTCATGAGCGGTTGTTTAAAAACCCTAGACGATCTTTGTCCTTAGTTTATGAATGTATTAAATGTGTGAGATGGATTTTGGCATACACAAAATGGACCATTTAGGTATATTATGGTTGAGTTTGGATTATACTGAAATTATTTCTCTCTCTGCGTTTGGCCTTTTTCTATGGGTCCTGTGCACTGTTCACGCGACCCGCAAATACGAATTTCAACAAATCTAACTTTAAAATTGGGTCTCACAGCACTATTCACACATTTAAAAATTATTTCGCTACAGTGTTTTTAGTTTTCAGTTTTTAATTTTCAATTTTTATTAATAAACGGTATCTAAACAGACCCTATGTGTACCAAAATTCATAGTTCTCAGAACCGGACCGGACCAGGAAGTCGGACTGTGAAAACCGTGAACTGGGATGAAAACCGATTTTTTAAGCTTCAAGAACTGGGCATATGTGGCAATTCCATGAACCCCTAAAACTGGGGTTGGACCGCAAGAACCGTGTGATCCAACCCCTTAGCAATTTTTTTTTTTTTTTTTATAAAAACAAATTAACACAATTTTATTCTACTTAATTAAATTATCTATCTCTTATAAGGAATAAAAAAAATTATAATTAAAATCATTCAAAGATATTCAACTTTACTTCAAAAATTAATCATAAATTTTCATGTTTTCATGGTTATTATTTTATTTTATTAACTTTCTTATTTAATTATTAAATATATGCTTGAAAATCATTAAATTTTCCTCACATATGTAGATATATTAGTCAATTTTGCTAGTTTTATAAATTTAATATCTATATTTAGGCTTTAATTAATTATTAAATTAATTATGACGTCATCATGGTTTGACTCCGGTTCAACTTCGGTTCGACCTCAAAAACCTTGAACCTCTCCCTTTTACGGTTCAATGAACGGTCCGGGTTTGAAAACCTTGCCAAAATTAGCTTCCTTAAAAGTGTGATTTACAGAGCAATTAATAAAGTTGGAGGAATAATGTCACAATAGACTAATGAGAGTTAGCTGATGTTTGTTGAATCAGGACAATATCATTTAATGAGTAGTCATACTCTCACAAATCACGAACTCATTTCAACTGCTATGGATGCAACTAGTAATAAAGCTTTCGCTTCTGCTATTGGGGGATCATGGTCGTCCATAAACTCTGTTCTTGCAAAAATCAACTCTCTTTTATGGTTTATTTTTATCAAAAGTGATCCCTCCAAATATCAATAGGGATGGATTCCAAGCATCTTACATCAAAAGTGATGGCATCTAGCATCTACATTTGTCTCTCTTTTTCTATACCATTGTATACTATTTTATTTTTATCTCTCCAAACATGATAATGGTAGCTCCGAACCCAGATTGTCTGTTCTAAGTCATTCCCTATAATTCTATCCACCATCTACTCATACCACTTTAGTTCAAAAAGGAAAAACAGTGATCACATGCATCTTAGACAGAATGCTGCCCCTACAAAATTGAACTGCTACTAATTAATGGCTGGACTTTATTTAATTTAATTACTAGATTCTTTGATAATATAATAGACCATGCTACACTTTTTTTTTTTTTTTGAGAGAGAGCCCATGCTACACTTAAATGATAATGATTTGTACACACAATCTTGCCCTACATTCCAACTTTTAAGCAGAATATTGATTATGAATATTGGGTTCTGGTGTGGCTGATAGTATTTGCATGTATTAAGCTGCTAATAATTACTTGCAGTGAATGTCTTAAACTTAATCGCATCAACTTAGATTCTGTAACTAATTTGAAACATTAGCATCATACCAAGATATTTAACTTTATCTCGTGACATTTTAATAAGCAAATTTAATTTACGTACATTGAACTAGTTCAAACTTTTTTATTGAATCATGCATGAATATTGTGCACAAATATGGAATCCCCGATTGATTTCCCTTCCATTTATTCACAAAAATAAAAGTAGAACTATAGAACTCAAAAGGTATGAATTGAAAGATGAAAGAAAGTAAATAAGGAAACATATAATTGTTTTAACCACGCATGCTTGTCTATTTGTTTTTTTTGTTTCTTTCTTTGCTAACATTTATTAATGTTTTGCAATTTGCACACGTCTTTGAAAGAATCCAATTCTTCTTCAATGCCAAATATGTCGTTATATGACTAATTAAGATGCTTGAAACTATTATCGTTCTTTGCTAAAAAAATGTTGCTTGAAACTATAGAAGCTTTTTTCAATGACTCTGTTTGATGGCAAAGAAAGAAAAAAAAAATAGTTTTTCATTTGTTTCAATGGAAAATTTTGTGTAAAAATAATTTTTTATTAATTTCCTAATATATAGTAATATAAAAAAAAATGAGTCAAAGAAAAATTATTTTTAGTCAACGGAAAAAGTATAGCTTATTTTTAAATATTATTTTCCTCTATTTTTTTTTTTTTGAAAAACAATTCTATCTTACAGTAAGTTAAATAAAGAAAGTTTAGATTTTTTTTTTTCAACTCATTTAAATTTTCTATCAAATATAGAAAAATAAGTTAGGATTATAGAGAATATTTTTTGAAAAATAATTTATTTATTAAAAACATTATAGCCGAAACAAATGGAGTGAAACCAAATAGGACAAAGATGGGAAGAATGTACTTGAGAATGCTCAGCACGCGCTTTAAAAAGCGAGTGGAGTAAGTCATATATATACATTTTTCCTTTTAAGTTTGATAGAGACCGCCGTGACCTAATGTCCAAAGTCCAGCCCAGCACTTTGACTAAACAGCCACTAAAAAAGCTTTTTGCACGCTTGGTGTGAAGGATTCATTGGTCATTTCAATTTTCAACCTACTTTTCCCTTTTTTTTAACTTTATTGCTACTGTTCACACTTACAAATCTTCATCAAACCGCCGAAAAAATAAAAACCAATCATAAATTGATGAACGGCTCTGATGAGAGGAGTGATAATCAAAGGGTGGAGAATTAATATGGTGGTCCAGCGGGTTACAAAACTTCTTGGGACTGTGACCACATTAAGTGCAACATCCTGAAATTCAGCTCTCCTTTCTTGCTTTCAATCAAACTCGTCGGGTCACACACGACGCGGGCCTCACCAATTATGTAGGGCCCACATTGTCCACATTTGATGATGGCAACAATGATCACTTATTGATCAAAACAAATAAATAAATAAATAAATCTTCAGGCGGTGTTTTTTACCATGAGCTATAAGCACATTTTTGCCATTTTAAAAAAACAAAAAAAATTTGTCATAACTCGCTGTGTAACGTATTAGCGGCCGAAAAAAAAAAATGGTAAAAACGTAAATTTATATAAACTCATGACCTTTTTTATAATTTAAGCTGCATTTGGTTGAATGTAAAATATTTTTTGAGTGTAAAATATTTTCAGGTGAAAGGAAAAGAAAATATTTTCAATTGTTGGTTGCACTCTAAAAAATGATTTGGAAAATATTTTCTAGTATTTGGTTGTATTTTGAAAATGCTATTTTTCTACTAACTTCTCACATTTTCTCAACCATTTGCTCAGCTTCCAAACAAATTTCATAATAGAAAATTTCAATATATAAACTTAAAACAAACAAAAATCAAAACTAAACTAAACAAAAATCAAAACAAAACATTTGTTAACACCAAAAACTCGATCAAACGAAGAGAAGGAGGAAGAGAGAGTGATCGACAAGTGAGGGAAAGGGAGAGGTAGATTGAGAAAGAGAGAGATCGGGCATGGGTGGTCATTTGAATCGGAGCTCATGGTGGAGCACGGCCTGCAGTTGATTGTCAAGATCGGATCTCGTCGGTGCATGGCTAGCGATCGGAGAGGTGGATCGGTGATGAGGGAGGGGTGGGCTGAGATCTGAGTGGACCGGTGTTTGTGGGTCTTGGGTGTTTGGCCGGTGTGTGATCTGGGCAGTGGGCCGACGTGATCGGAGTTTGGCTGGGCTGGCTAGAACTTGGCTGAGGTGAGGCGTGATCTGGGTTTTGTGGGTGTGCTCATGCTCTCTCTCTGAGTCCTGTAATTCATTTGAAAGTAAAATGAAGACTGCATTGGTTTTACGACTGAAGTGGGTGATTTCACAATCAAAATGTAATTGATTTTTTATTTGACCATATTTTCTGTTGGAGCCAAAAACACACAAAGGTATAAAAATAATTTCAAAATTTATTTTCACTGAAACAGCCTTACAATTAGCAAACTATGAAAAAAATGGTGTAATTTATTATTATTATTATTATTATTTTGTTACACTCGCATTTTCCTTTTACTGCAGAAAGAAACAGTGCAGCTGAAGAATTGGGAAGGTAAGATGGGACACGGAACAGAAAAATATAACAATTTTCTTATTAATAAAGCAAAAGTTGTCAGTCTCATTTAGGTGATCTTTTTGTTAAGAATGTGAATCCAACTTACCAACTTTGACAAAATTGATTTGATGTATAAAGAAATTTCGAACTCAGCTAGATACTTTGGATTGGTCCTTTCTCTACTGGGAAATTACTATTGAACACAGCTTGTGTACACATAGTACACATATCCTCATTTTACAAGGAAATTAGTCACATTTTATATCCAAATAGTGACTTAAATCCATGAGTCCCTCGAAAATTACAAATGGTGTCTACTGTGTGTATATTAGATTGTGTAATAGACAGTACCCATTTCTTTTTAATGAATTCATTAATTATTATGAGAAAGTAAGGATTAGAACTATAACCTTTTTTGTTAGAGATAAAATATGTTAATTAAGTTATAAAGCTCTTAACAGAAAGTAAGGATTAGAACTATAAACTTTTTGGTTAGACATTAAAATATGCTAATTAAGTTATAAAACTCTTAACAAAACTAGTCTTTTTTTAATTGGGATGGGTTAAGTTATAATTTTATATTGAGTATCACTTTGGTTCAAATTCAGATTCATACTTTTTTTCCAGTTAATTTGACCTAACTTGACCTATGTATACAATATTATTTTATTATTTAAAATTTTTAGTTTGAGTTAATTTAGTATTTTGGAAATTAGTTTTGATAAATTTGAAATTTTGTATTATAGTTTATGCAAATTATGTAAATTGTAATGATTTATTAAAAAAGAAAATGTAGAAATATTTGATGAAAATGCAATTTTTTACGAGCCATAAAACATGTAAGTACCATTCACTTATCCAACCCAACCCATGTGATTGGATTTGGTTGGGTTGAGACAATGTCCGATCAATCCGACTCATACAAACCCTATTAATTATCGGAACAAAGCTTTTTAATATTGATTTATTCTTACAAAAGGTTTGAAAGTTGTTATTAATTTTATAATATAAAATAAATATACATAAGTTTTAGCCACAGTGTATATCAAATTATCAATTTAAAATCAAATAACATAAATTCTTAATGTTATCATCACATGACATATTATTTGTAAGTAGAGTAAAAACAACAACAACAACAACAAAAAAACGTTATTAATGAGAAAAAAAAATGTAAATATCTTAATAAAGTAGCTTCTCAAAAAAAAATCTTAATAAAGTAAAAAGGTAAAAAAAAAAAATTTTGGCCATTTCAATTAAATAAGGAATTGACAATGTTGGTTAAAATATTCAATATTATAGAACAAAGTTTTCTGGCATTCGAGGGGATAAGTTAAAACTGAGTGAGTTTCCTCTTCAATGCTGTGGTCCTGTGGACTAGTCCACTTGCAGTTGCAATGTTGCGGAGGTTACCTCCCGTGTCGAATGAAGATTGTAAGTCTAGGTGTGAATTAATGGATTTTGTAGGACCCCATTTAAGCTTCTTGGTACGTGGTGGGCATTTAATTAATGATACACTTTTCTAATAATAGTAAGAACGATAAAGATAGTTATAATGGAGCACCAATTTATGATATCAACTATAAAGTCGTTGCATTTACTATACTTCTTAATGGTGCTTCAAATTTAATCCTATTGCATCAAAGTTTAGGCCTTGACTTGTTTCTCAACCAAAAAAAAAAAAAAAGTTTAGGCCTTGACTCTATAGTGCGTTTCAAAAAAAAAAAAAATTACAACTTAAATTATAAAAAATTGAAAAAATTATACTTAACCTTCCTAAACTATACTCCAGATTACATTTTACACCCTAAACTTTAGATTTCCATTCAAGTTAATTTGCAAATATAATATTGGGGTGCAAAATATAACAAATGTCATAATTTAAAATACAAATCATGTATTCGAAAAATTTATAGTGTAAAATGTAATTTAAGGCATAGTTTAAAGTTGTAAAGTGTAATTTCTAAAAAAAAATGATGAAAAATGATAAAAGTATATATTATATTTAAGAAGAAATAAAATTTAAAAAAAAAGTTAATAACCTAACTTATTCACTCTGTTTTAGTAAACTGGTCTCGACCATCTTTAATCTTTATTACTCTTCAATTAACTCTACTCTTGTTTCTCAAAAAAAAAAAAAAAATCTCAAAAATAATAATAATAATAACTCTACTCTTTTTTATCTCTAAAAGAAAAGGAAAAACTTTAGTCTTTTTCTTTTCTTTTCTTTTCTTTTTTATTTTTTTAAAAAAGGAAGATTCATTTTATTGCAACCAAGATGATTGCTTCCCCTACCCATCAATCAGGTAGTGGAGCCCATCACGTGAGAAAGAGAAAGCGGACACAAGGAACTATTATTTGGTTGCTTGGAGCCTTGAACAACACCTAAATAATTAAAGGTGAAAAAAAATTTTCAATTATCATGTACCTGTATTAAGGCTTTTTGTTTGTTTTCTAAAAGCTAATTAAATTATAATTGTACTTTTAAAAAAGAGGATTTAAAAAGTTGCAGTGGTCTGCTAATAATGGTCAATTTTGTGTCAATTCTTTGTTCATATTTTATTTTATTTTTATAGAAAATAAATCGTAAGCAAATAAGTTAAAATGTCTAATGAAAAAACTCATGGCAGTCTGTCAGTATTTCAAACTTTGTTATATGTGCTAGTTTGATACAATTTATTTTAGTTTTTTTTTTAAAGTGATGTTTGAAATATTACAAAGTTTACTATATAATTCAAATATTTATTTATTATAATGTTAAAGTCCACCAATTACCTTTATTGACGCATCAACTTGCAAAAAAATTGTAATAATTATAGAATAATACTAGAGATACAAACTATTTTATAAATTTTTTTACAAACTACTAAT
This sequence comes from Quercus glauca, assembly GCA_023736055.1. NCBI lineage: Eukaryota > Viridiplantae > Streptophyta > Magnoliopsida > Fagales > Fagaceae > Quercus > Quercus glauca. Next base: position 57,612,771 of record CM043322.1, read on the forward strand.
GTGGCGAGTGATTATTAGTAAATGAAAAAATGATATCAATGGTAGGCCTAAATCACAACCAATAAGAGGTTTGCCGCATCAACATTTTGTAACTGTAGCATTACTCATAGTTTTAAGTTTTAACTACACTAGCATGTAACTCCATGCAAATGCATGGATGCATTTAAAATTAAACAAAATTTCTATTATAAAAATATAAATAATTAGTCAAATTAATTTTTTTAAAAGCTTGTAACACATGCATTCATGCATACATATAGATGCATTTAAAATTAAACATAATTTTTATCATAAAATATAGATAATTAGTCAAATTATTTTTTTTAAGTAAACGTAATTAGTCACATATTAAAATTCTTATCTAAATTTAATACTACTTATGATCATTTTTTTTCTAATTTTTAATAAGATCAAACGTGTGGTGATTTTTGTTATGTAATGATTTTTATTTTATTTATTTATTGAGAAACATGTGGTGATTTTTATTTGAGTATATGTGATTGTTTTTTTTTTTTTTTTTTTTAACTTTATAGTTCATTAATATTAGATTCTTAGTATTTTGCACTCATTAACTCACTTGATGCAAAAGTTAAAAAATTGAAGTAGACACATGGCACAAGCTTAAGTGGATAATTATGGTGTAGTTCCCACATAAATTTAGACACATGACGCAAAATTAAATTATAATTTTAAATTCTAATTCAATTTTCTCTAAACTCTCTCTCTCTCTCTCTCTCTCTCTCTATATATAGATATATATATATATATAACTTATAAATTTGAATTTTTTTTTAGTTATATGATTATGTTTTTTATGGTTTATTATATTGGACTCTTTTTCTACTCTAAATTAACTAATTGGGCACAAAAATTTAAAAATTTAGATTAGATGGGACATGTGGCACAAAATTAAACTTGAATTGAAATTCAATTTTTACACTAAATTAACTCACTTGGCACAAAATTCTAAAATTTAGATTAGATGAGACACATGGCGCAAAATTAGACTCTAATTAAATTCCAATTTGAAATTTAATTGAATTTTCTCTCTACTTTACCTATTATTATATATATAGATTGGACTCCTCATTTTTTACACTAAATTAACTCATTTGGTACAAAAATTAAAAAAAATTAAATTAGATGGGACATATGTCGCAAAATTAAACTCTAATTGAAATCCAATTTTTACATTGAATTAACTCACTTGACACAAAAATTTAAAAACTTAGATTTGATAGGACACATGGTGCAAAATCAGACTTTAATTGAATTCTAATTTGAAATCTAATTGGATTTTCTCTCAACTTTACCTATTATTATATATATATATATATATAGATTTTCATTTTAAAAAATGTAGTTGTTTGGAAAAATATACTTATAAAAAAATGAAGTTAAAAGAAAAATAACTAAAGTTCACTTTTGATCTTTAAAGTTTGAGTTTACTTTCATTTTAGGTATTTATATTTCAAAATTTTTATTTTGGCCCTATATGTTTGGTTCTTTTTACATATTGGCCACGCTGTAAAATTTATATTAGTAATATGACTGTTAAATGTCTTTCATATTTAAGTATTTCATGATAATTCTAAAATATTGTGAAATACAAGAGCTTAATTATTGTAGGCATAGTTTTCAAAACATGAATCATGTAGGGTCCAAAATTGTTGGGCCAGGTATCAGCTCTTTGTATTGTGAGCCCAACAATTTCCCAACAATAAATTTGTAGAGGATGGGTTAAACAACTGGGCTGTTTATGGATTTAGCAACGGTTCAGATAAGCAAGCCAATGTAAGAAGGGATTCAGACTAGCATTTAACAAGAACTTCTTTGGTCCGAAGAGGCATAACATTTAAAAGATTAATGAATACAATTTTTTCTCCCCCCCCTCTCCGTGAGGCCTGTTTCCCTTATATATACACATTTTCTCTCATCTCCACCGCACACTTGTCCTTCATCCAGGCATCCACTCGAGTACTAGTCACATCAGAGGCGTGCTTTAACCTGCAGTGAGTGGTGGTGGTTGAGGATGCACTGTTCAGGTGTCTTCTCCACATAAATGCGGCCAGGAAAGTTGCTGCAGTGCATTAAATGCGGTGGTGGCAGCTTTATTTGAAAGATACTTCGTGATATCTACGCAGTTAGGCGTGCCCAAAGCTCAGCCCTGGCAGGGGAATCTTCGGCGTACCTACTTGATCAAGTTCTGGGGAGATCCGTTGGATAGGATCCCTTCGGACCGGCCAGGTTCTCTTCGGACGCAGCATTTGTCCCTTATTGGTTGCACCCTCACCAGGATGGCAAAGCGTTGATACTTTTAACCTCTTCGGACAGAGAGTTGTGTTCGAACTGGGCCTCAGGCCCAACGTACGGCGTTAGGCTTTCTCACCCACAAATCATATTGTAAATCTTTTTTTTTTATTATCATATATCATATTATATCATGCATCATAATATACATAAATACCTAAAAAAATAGATTCATTATATATATATATATATATATATATATATTGGATAGAGTTTCAACCTATGGTGTCTCCTTCTAATGATTGTGCTCTTTATCATCAGACCAAAACACCAATTGGTTTTTAATGTAGATGAGAATTGAACCTCAAATCTCTAATTCAACCATCAGAGATTTTACCAGTTGGGCTAACCTATTCGGAGATAAACCCCATTTTCCTCTCCCTTGTGTGTGTGTATGTGTTCGTTTTTAAAAAAAAAAAAAAAGAATAGATAATTGTCCCACATTACTCAAGAGAGTGTGTTGTGTGTAGTATAATTTGTCACACCCTCCCTTAAAAGTTTCCATGACTTTTGAGTGGAGTTTGTGGTGTGCCTTTATATGAGAACTCATTTTCCTCTCTTTTATGTGTGTGTGTGTGTGTGTGTTTCTCAAAAACAAATCTCTGATTCAACTATCAGAGATTTTACCAGTTGAGCTAACTTATTCAGGGATAAACCCCATTTTCCTCTCCCTTGTGTGTGTGTATGTGTTTGTTTTTTTTTTTTTTAAAGAATGGATAATTGTCTCACATTACTCAAGAGAGTGTGTTGTGTGTAGTACAATTTGTCACACCTTCCCTTAAAAGTTTTCATAACTTTTGAGTGGAGTTTATGATGCGCCTTTATATTAGAACTTATTTTCCTCTCTCTTAAGTGTGTGTGTGTGTGTGTTTCTCCAAAAAAAAAAAGATATAAATATAAAAGGTATATTCATTATAAATTTGGAAATTTAACTAATGGCTAATTTAACTATCACTTATGTAATAATATTTAACAAAACTAACTAAATAAATCAAACCAAAATATGTTTATAACATCTATGTTCGAATTTATAAAACACAAAAGTGTAATATATGAGATATGAGCCAAAATTGTAATTTATTTCTCATCATATTGATCATCTTGCCTAATCAATTCCATCTAAGTCAATGTTATTATCACATACATTATCTTGCAAAATTATTTCTTTATTAATATTTCCTTCCCCATCATCAACAATATTTACCATCTCTTTTTTTTTTTTTTTTTAATATACTTTTTCTAAAAATCTCTTATTGGAATTATAGCTTCTTAGACTTAGGACAATAAAAATAAAAATAATAATAATAATATTTTCATTTAATATCTTGTTCATAGTATAAAAAAAGAAATTTGTAAATCTAAAAGTGAAGTGTCGAGTGTATTGTCCAAATTTTGTGGAGGACAACAAACAAACAAACTATGAATAAATAAATAAATAAAATCCAATTTAAACCCATGTAACCATATATTGTACAATATGATGCATAGGATACACATATCTTATGATTCATAAGCAAGTTCACTATGTATCTATAATAGAGTACTTTTTTCACTCAATACGGTTTGATACGTATTGTACGATATTGACAACTACGGTTGCAAGAAGAAAAAACATGTTATCTACAATTAGATTACTGTTGGAAACGGATGATAGAGCCAATATGAAAACAAAAATCAAACATAAACGGTCAAAATGAAAATATTACGACGTAAAAAGTTAAAATGAAAACAATTCCAAACTCTGAAAGCTGAAAGTATATTTTAATAGTAAAAAACATACTCCATTTGTAAAAGATCACTTAATAGTAATATTGGCATAAAAAAAATTTCTTTTATTTTTTTTAATTCTCAATATCAAGATATCTACTTGAATGGGTTCAATGTTATTTCAACTAGTTGGTAATCCATGCAATGCACACAAAAATTTAACAAAATATTATTAGTTTCTTTGCTTTCTTCTTTAATTTATTTTTTTGAATAAATATAAGATTTAATAATTATAGTAATTGTAGGGATGAAGGGCCCAGATAAGGATAATGGGCCGTGAGTCACGCCCGAAGACGGATAAGTACTAGCAAAGGCAGATAGATTATTGAGCCAAGGAAGAGGTCTGGTCATGATGAGCCGGAGATGTTGTCTAAGGAGCAATCCCTCATTGGCCAACAGAGTGGAGGCATAAAGTTCGATCACCCATCAAATATTGGGCAGTAGGCAACTGTGTTGGGGAGGATAAGCTTTAGAAGGAGATGAGTCAACAGAGAATTGAGAAATATCTGGGAAGAAAGTTGTTACCACTGTATTGAATGCTCTGCATCTAACCCCTGATCACATTAATGTGGAAGTGATACCTGAACAATGATTTTCAGTCTTACAACTACCCACAAAGACTTTGAGAAGGTGTTGATGGGACAAGTATCAAGATTATCAATCTGATCTGCACGTGGAGGGCTGAGATGAAAGAGGGAAAGGGAATATAAAAGAGAAGGACTCCATTACAGAGGGGGATGATGAGAAAAACCAGAAGAAAAATCACTGTGTAACCTAGAACTTGAATTTTTGTATAAGTCTAAGAGAAATATATGAGAACAAACCTTCCTCGAACTTGACTGAGGAGCACTTTTCTTTTTCAAATTGTTTGTTTTGTTCATCATAATATTAACTAGCCTATTGTGATCAACATCCTAACTCATTGAATGTTCAATAACATGCCCACTTTCTAACAAATTTATTGTTTTAGGCTCATTGGGCCATTGTCTAAACCATCTGGGGTTTGGATCAAATCGTGTCCTTACAGTAATAATTAATAGATTATTTATTTATTTATTTTTTTATATATGAAACTATTTAAAGAAAGTATGATTTGGTAAGATTTTAATAAAGAAATTTACTGCTAAGTTAATAAAGAAATTTAAATATAGAATCAATCCTCCTTATAGTTATAATTATAACTATCCAACCATAAAATAAAATCAAAAAAGATATGTAGAAATGATGTCTTAAAAAAATGGCTAATTTATTTGATAGATAGACACAGGATAGAGTTATGTTCAAGACACTAATTGATTTTTTGTATAAGCGGAGATTTTTGTATATGTATGTAACTATATTTATGTGGTATTGTGATTTTAATAATGGGATTAGACCAACTAGTTTAATAAAGATTTTTTTTTTTTGAGAAATAATTTAATAAAGAATTGAATCCTAAATTAGTTTGACAAAACTAATTAAAAAAAAAAAAAGGAAACCAGACTTTTTTTATTTATTTTTTAACTAAGTTTTTTATTTATTTAATGCTAGAATCACAAATTTTTTTTTCTTTTGAGGAAAATAGAATCATAAATTTTTGCATAATCTATATATATTCTATATATATAAAACCGAAACTTTTGAAGCTCTCACAATTTTCCACATTATCACTATTTTCTTTTTCTTTTTATTTTTGATTCTTTTTATTTTAGGTTTTATATCTTATAACAATAATATTGAAAAACGTATACAAACTTGGAGGCCTATTTAAGGGCTCCATAAAACTTGATGGACAAGAAAATATATTCTAAAATAAGCCCTAATTAATACCTAACCATAATAGGAACCAAATTTGACCTAAAAAAACATTAAAAGAGCCTAAAAACAAGGAAATAAATCACCTAGACCTAAAATAACGTTTTTTGCATAAAAATACCAAAATCTCTTCTCTCCTTAAAACCCTAGCAATTACCATCTCAAAACCCTAAACTCAACTTCACTTTAAGATTAAAAAAATAAGAAGGAGAGAGACTCACGTAAAAATAAAAAAAATTAAAAAAATCGTAGGTTTTGTATTTTTTTATTTCCTTTCATATGTGCCTGAAATTTTCATTCTATCTTATTGTTTTATCATGTTTAGAATTGATTTTCTTATAAGTATTTGGGTTAATCTCTATATTTTGATAGTGTTTTTATGGGTTTGGTTTTTGAGTTGAAATTCTAATAATTATTTTATATTGTATATGGCAGATGAAGCATCTCTATTTTTTGGAGAAAAATCAAAGCTGCAACCTATGTCTTCCAGCCCAAGGTGTGGAAGCATAAAACCTAACAAAAACTTGGTACTCTCTCTTCTCTGTTTGCAATCTCTACTACTTTTTATTTTTATTTTTTATTTTTAACTTTTGCATTGCTACAAGTGTTGTAGAGGATCCTAAAGAAGTATATGTGAAGCCCTAGAAAGCCTTGACATTTAATTATGTATTATGCAGTTATGATTACAATGCGATTCAAATCTTAGTGCTTAAGACAAGCAACAAAGCCTATTGATTGTCTGTGCATGGTTTGTATCAGTTTTATATAATTATTATTTGCAGTTGTGATATAGAAATTTGAGTTAGAGAACATGCAACCCTTTAATTTGAAGTTAGGAATTTGCTTTTGATAATCAAGTGTGCTATTCATAAATCACCATTGAATTTCCAATAAATTTATACAAATTCTGAAGCACAATTATTTCTTATGATAATCCCCCTTTGGTTCTTAAATCCTTTGGTATGTGGCTATAAATTTTCCACAAATTAAATTCATATACAAACTAAGGCACATTTATTTCTTATGATAATCCCCTTTTGGTTCTTAAAATTTTTGGTTTGTGGTTATATATCTTGACAAGTTCAATAACCAGATTCCACCTTAATGAGTTGTTTGGACATGAAATTTTTCTTTATATCATTTTGATGGTAATTTTATTATCAAATAACATTTTGCGATGAATATTGTATATTTTATGTTTATTTTGATAAGTTATGATGTTTTTTCATTTTAAATTTTATTTTAAGTAAAGTGAAATATATTCCGTGCATCGCATGGGTTAGCGACTAGTTTACTTATATGGCAAATCCTGAGTAATGTAATTGTGACCTCACTTCCCACAACTTATCACATGAGTAAATCACAAGAGTAAATTGTGGCTTAAGATTTGGTACTAGCATTTTCCGTATTACGTATGAATGTGAAGAGTCTGTGGACCCCATATCACAGTGATGTTCGGCTGTGTGGCATACGTACACCTCAACACTTGCTCTGCTTGTTTTAGTAGTAGTAGTAGTAGTACTGTAGTAGAGGCTGGAGAATGGAGAAAGTAAGAGCGGTGGTGAAGGAGATCGCGTACGCAGAGAACCACGCAAAGCTCTCGCCTCTAAAACGCTCTGTGATAATCCCAGTCCTCTCCTTCGCTTCCTCTCTCTACACACTCGCTCTCTCCCTCCGCCACTCTCTCTACCGCTTCCGCCTCCTCCGCAACCACCGCTTGGCGGTGCCGGTGATAAGTGTAGGCAATTTGACGTGGGGTGGCAATGGGAAGACACCAATGGTCGAGTTTATTGCTCGCTTCTTAGCTGACTCTGGAATCCCACCTCTCATTCTCACTAGGGTACGCTACAAATACCGTTCTATTTTGTTTTTTTTTTCTGTTTTGAAATTTGGGTATGATGGGTGTTTATAAATTTTCCATCTTTCATTACTTTTTTTTTCTCTTCTGTTTTGAAATTTGGGTATGATGGGTGTTTATAAATTTCCCATCTTTCATTGTTTTTTTCTTCTTCTCTGTTTTGAAATTTGGGTATGATGGGTGTTTACAAATTTTCCGTGTTTCATGGCTTTTTTCTCTGTTTTGAAATTTGGGTATGATGGGTGTTTTTAAATTTTCCATCTTTAATTGTCTTTTCTCTGTTTTGAAATTTGGGCATGATGGGTTTTTTTAAATTTTCCATCTTTCATTGTTTTTTTTTTCTCTGTTTTGAAATTTGGGTAAGACCTATTAAGTTATCTAAATTGGCCATGTGATTAAAATCAGACCTGCATGGTCATTTCAATTGCCACATTGTGGGTTAGGGAAATTTTCCTCCAAATTTCAGTATTTTGTGAGGCTAAGTTTAATTTCTGTGTGACAAAATGATATTGAGTAGAATAAGTCTTGGTTTTTTTTTTGGGTATGTTGAGAACCAAATAATAAAGTTACTGATGAGTCTATATCATGTGAGAAATGACAAATAACAAATGAGTATAAAGTTCTGAAAAGATTCATCAAAAAAAAAAAAAAAGTTCTGAAAAGAAACGCACGTGCATGCACCCACCAAGAGAGAACGAGGTTGGGGGGAGTGAGATGACTTAGGAAGTTTCAAAAGTGGTCCATGATGTTTGTGACAATGTCTACTTTTTGATTTTTAGTGCTAGTTTGTACATCTAGTGCAAAGTGAACTGGTCCACATTGTTGTAGACTGCATTCAAAAATACATAGAAACAGGTTGATGTTGGGATCACGGTGTGGCACATCACTGTAATGACCAAATCACCACAAATGAGGGGAAAAAGATGAAGTAATCATTGTGACAATGGAGTAATAGACTGTTTCAAAAGTACATAGGACACTCCAAAGCCTTCTAACTTGATGAAATAGGAATTATTTCAACATATTGGCAACCCAAATTATTCTGTTCATCAGCTGTTTTGATGCTTTATCACTAACTGAGATAAAAATAACACCATGACCTTGCTTGTTGTCTCTCATAAGAAACCTGTCTTACAATTGGACAATGCTGTGGGATGGTATCACCTTCAAGTTGTTACAGGGACCGCACGGATATGGACTGTTCTTAATGTGGGACTCACATGTATAAATGCTCAATATCCATTTTGGGCCGCAAAATACTGTCTGTGAAACAGCCCCTAATCCTTATAGGAGTCCTTTGATATTTTAACAAAAATTTGGCAATTATATCCTCAAGTCCATGGAAACTGCAAGCACAGTGGGTTCTGCATGACTAGTTTAAGTAGGATGACCCCTCTTCTAGAGGAATTTCTCTTTTAATACATGTTTTTTCTTATCCAGAACTCTGGGAAAAATAGCAAATAGATTGATCTTTCCATATGAAATCAATTTCTCTGGCAGGGTTATGCTGGTGGGGATGAAGCTAGAATGCTTGAGAGGCATCTCTTTGGGAGACCTGCAAAGATCGGTGTTGGTGCAAATCGGGCAGCTGTTGCTGCTTCTTATTTTGAAAGATATGGTTACTTTGATCCTCGTATTAGTACATCCAATCAGAGTCCTTGCCTTGACCAGAAAGTGGAAAGTCATCTTAATTTAGAAAAAATTGGTGCTGTAATTCTAGATGATGGAATGCAGGTATTATATTATCCTCTGTATCTGCTTTCCATTGTTGGAATGCAGTCTTCATCTATATTTTGAAATGTGCTGTCCCACATTTTTCTTTAGCATGTAGTGTTTATCTGATATTTTGGTATAACCATCCACATCATTTTCTATAATTTTGTTTCTCAATATGATGACCCAGAAGCATGTTCTGTCCACCATTCAGAGCATATGCATTTTCCCAACCTATATTTTGATTTGCTGATGCTGATTACTATCTTGATTTTAATGAAGTCTTGAAACACACATATTTTTACTCAGTGAGGTTTTATACTGATAGCATATATTATTGATATGGAAGATAGCACTGGAGCTTGCAGCGCGATCTAGAGATAGTAATGGTCAATGGGTTAACGCTGTGGGGTAACTGCCAATTACTCCCACTTGGACCTTTAAGGGAGCCTTTGACTGCACTGAAACGGGCAGATGTTGCTGTCATCCATAATGCAGACCTGGTATGCAACATGACTGACCTTTTTCAGTTTCCCTTTTCAAGTAATTTTGCTTCAATGGACATTGCTTTCAGCATGTATTTAGGTAGTTATTACCGTGTGCTTGTGTGTTATTGCATGTAATAGATAATGACATTGAAGTAAAATTTATGCTTGGAAATCCACAGGTTTCAGAACAAAATCTCAAAGAGATAGAGCATATGATACGAGAAGTTAAAGAATCTCTTCCAATTTTCTTCACTAGAATGACTCCCTCACACTTTTTTGAAGTGGCAAATATTAATTCCAAACTACCTCTGGGAGCTTTGAGTAAGACCGTCATATTATGTGTGTCTGCCATTGGTTCTGCAAATGCTTTTGTGACTGCAATGGAGAAGGTAACCTTTCTTTCATTTGTTTTGAAAACGGCTTCTTGTAGATGCTGAGAAGTTTCATACATGTCATCTTCTTGTCCTGAGACAGATCATGTGGCATCATTTCTGCTCTCTGCTTTTTCCCCTTGTGTCTCCTTACTTCTATATCTTTGCCTTTATGTCTAAATGGGAGATACCTTGCTGCAGATAGAAGCATCTTATGTTGATCGACTTGACTTCAGTGACCATCATGTCTTTCAAGCCAGGGTACAGTTATCTTCATCTCTGCTGTGACTTATGTTCTTGTCAAGTCTGCCGTTATACTTCTGTAGTTTTGCTAGAGACCGTGATGCTTCTACCACACCTCAACTATACTTATTGTGTAAGTAGATAAAAAATTGCGTGTTTTGTCTTAAGACTATTCTAGCTTTCTTTACAATCTTATTCCAAATTGCCAATTAAAACACATCTAAATATCATGTAGCGAATACTGTATAAAATGATTGTATCGGTTGTTCCAAACCGCCACGCTCCCCTCTTCCAACCCAACTTTTTTTTTTTCCCTTTTCTTTCTTGCTTGAACTTTAATTCAGAGGCTACTTGTATGTGGTAAGCTCTTGATGCCCTTTTGTAATTTAACATAGGATGTTGACATGATCAGAAGGAGACTTGAAGAACTTGAGGACAAGTTTGATTCCAAGCCAATTGTTGTAGTAACAGAAAAGGTAACTAGATATCGGAATCATAATACTGGTAGGTGGTTTAGGTATATTTGTAAAATCCTGTCTCTCTCTCTTCCCTTAATTTGTTTTTGGTTAAAAATCAGGTATTTTTGGTATCATTCTTGAAGGCATATGCTCATGATACACAATTGTTATGTTCATTTTCCATTAGCAGGTAGCATGTGGACCCTTCAAGTGATGAAGGGTGCTTGCTATACTTTTTCAATTAGAGGGCTAGTGTACCTTTCCTAGTGAATTGTTTTCATTATAATTGTGAACTGAAGAAAATGCAAAACCATGAATCATGGAGGATATGTATATTAAATTAATGATGACTACGACTGAACAACTCATTGCTTTTATTTTTCCTTATTTTAATTTCATATTCCATGTTTCCAGGATTATGATCGAGACTCTGAGATTCTTAAGCACTTGCATCCATTTAAAGTTTTGGCACTCTGTTCTGAATTGCAAACTATATCTCACATAGGATGCACCAAGAATGGATTCAAGAAGTTGTTGACAGAAGTGCTAAGAGTGAAATTACCTGGTGCAAACTAGAAGTAAGCTATGGTAAATTCAACTTAAGGGAGCAGCTTTGCAAGCATGCAGTGGGACATGATTGGAAGATTACATCTTGAACTCGGATGTCAACTGTATTAATACTGGATAGCTTGTTCATAGTTTGTATTCCCGCAAAGTTGCAATTGTGCTACAGGCTTAAGTTTATAGAACTCTAGCTTGTATGTTACTATAGTCATACAAATCCATCTTTCGTATTTTTTATTGGCAAACTTACAATAGTAGCTTGCTTAGATGATGTTTTAAGTAATATGGAAACATACAAACCCACAAAACAAGGTAACAACAAAATCAAATTAAAAAAAAAAAAAAAAAAAAACAATTGAACATACAAATGAATAAGCACACTAGATACAGGTCCAAAGGCAGGACTCCTTATTCAATTAGAAAGGCATAAGCAACACCCTTATCACTCTTTCTTCTGCAGTTGTTTGAGGTAATCTTCATTGTCCACCAAATCCTGAAAATATTAATAGCAAGGGGACATATGGGTGAGCTAGGTAGCTAGAAAATATCAAGATGCATTGTTCATTACTTTGTGGATGTTAATAGGCAAACCAGCTAAAATTCATCATCTAAACCAAACAAAATGATCGTCATATTACTTATACAAAAAATTATTGTCATATTATGAAAATATATCTTGTGCAACATTTGAAATGCATGGATTAACCCACTTCAATTCTGAGTGATTTCTTCCAAATATGTGTTCTGAAAACTGTTCTGAGGTATTCAATATGTTTTTTACTAGAAATCAAAACCCAACTACCCAAAACAAGACAAACTGTGTAAAGCATCACTACCTTTTAGCTTTTACTCTATATGGATATTGTCAAAAAAAAGAACAGGTTGTAGAAGAGTTCAGGACTCACCGTCTTCCAGCCATCCGGATCAACAAATGAAGTGATTTTGGTGTTGGTTGTGGGAATTGAAACCGGTGGTAGGATTATTTGTCCTCCAAGTTCTTTGGTAACAAGTTTAACAGCAGCAGCACTCTTGTACACATCATCTGTACCAATAGCAACCTAGAGAGAGGTCTCATTCTTGTCAAAAACTGGTATATCAATGAGCAAAAGATAAAGCTAAAAGAGAAAATCCTATACAGCTTACCTGTGCATATCCGTCTCCTTTGGTATACTCGGTTACATTATAATTATATCTCAGTTCCAAAACAGTTGTCTGAGTTACATTTGATCCATAACCCACCATAGCCATAGAAAACTGTACAACATGTGCAGTAAAAAAGATTGCATTATTGCCTGCTTCAAGAAATGATTATTGTGTTGTGTATATTGTGTAGCTTATGGTCAAATATTTGTTGGTGAAATGTACTACAAGAGTAACACGGCTACACTAGGTTTAGGTGAATATTCACCTGTTCTTGCGGGTTGTCATACTTCTGCAGAAGGTTCATGCCTAATGCCTGTAATGATTTGGAGCCAAAAGAAATCAGCATTCAGATATTATTAGATAAGATATGATATTGAAAGATAATAATATTTCTGGTTTAGTGCAAAAACCTATAGCTTTGATGTGCTAGTGACATATCAGGGCAAACGGAAATGAATTGAAAATTAACAAAATTCTGTATGGTTCTTAATTAAAATGAATTTAAACAATCTGAAAGACTTTTTATCTCTATGGTTAATACTCAAATGGTTTTGTTTTGGTAAAGTCAGCAAGACTGAAACCTTCCATTTCCATAGTGTTTGTTTGCATTAGCAGTTTGAAAAGGTGTGTTTTTTTAAAAACAACTATTTCAAAATGCTCGTTTTGAAAACGTAAATTTTAAAGCTATAGTTGAGCATTTGGTAAATCCTACGAAAATAGTGATATACATGTGTGTTCCAGACATATATAATGTTACCGATCTAAAACGTAAACATTTAGGAGCTCTTCATAAAGCATGATTCACAGCATAGCTAAATTGCTTAATCAAGCTTCTTTGGATGCAATCTGAGTAAATTAATGAACATCATTATAGATTACAACCCCCATAGTTAAAATACATAAGTAGTTTCTTTTGGCTATGCCTTATCAGTAGAAACTGAAGTGAATGAAGCTTGCAAAATGTGTTTTTACGTTCAAATCTTCCTTATCCCTTTCCTTGATGTTTATGTGAATGTTCTCAGTTGTCAAGCCCTTGAGTCTCTCAGTGTCTCACTATCAAAATGTTTAAAAGTCGATACTATCTTTTAAACTAAAATTTCCAGTCCTAGATTAATATTAGCAATTTTTTTTTATGCTTATGAGTTCTAAGAAGTCAATACACACGAGCATTATGAATACACCAGGTTAATTAACAAAATTAGTATTAATTTACCTTTTCATAAAACTCAATAGCACGATCAAGATCAAGGACATTAAGCAATATTTGACAAAGTGGTTCAGGAGTTGGGGGCCTTTGAAGGAGCTCAAAACTATAGCCATTAGGATCCTGCACAAAGGCAAAGATGGTCGAACCCCCTTCAGCAATTGGCCCTGGTTCACGGGTGATGACTCCACCCTTTGCTCGAATGTTTTCAACCACAGTATAGATCTGAGAATCAAAAGGTTAATTATGGTTTTAGATAATGAAAACTGTAAAGTTATTAATACTTAAATCAAAATGATGCTCACATCTTGAGTTGCAATTCCAAAATGTCCAAAGCCAGTCCCAATATCAAATTTGTCTACTCCATAGACTGTAAATTGAAATAAATTTGAAGGCATTAGAAATTAGGGAAAGTATTTCTACGTAATGCTTGATTAGTCTACAAATGAAAGTATGAAACTAGTATGACAAGGTCTCAGTCATTGGATTGGCAAAGAAAAATAAGCAAAGCATCAAATATCATTATAACTCTAATATTTCTTAATGACTTTATTCATTATGATGATTAGCTAATTTTTAGGCTTAGAAAAATTGATAAAACCGTTCGATTTTATTGGAACATTCAAACTATACCTTAATATCAATTATGTTATGGTTCATCTATGAATAATCAAAATATATATAACTAGTAATTAAAAAAAAGAAAAAGGATCAAGCTATCAGCAGGAAAGTTTGAATGAGTCATACTATATGTCAATTCCAGGACAAAATGAGTGTCCTGAGGGCCAAACCCAACAATTGCTTTCGAGTATTTTTGCTCTGGGAAGTCTTTTTGGCTCAGCAGCTTCATCCCAAGAGACTCAGTGTAAAACCTGTCAATTAAGGATATACTTTAATAATTTGAATATAAAGAAAAATGCCTTAAAATTTGAATGCATACACAATTATGCCCAGAAATAACATACTTAATGGTGCTATTAAGATCACCAACTCTGATATCAGCATGCAGGAAACGACGATTATCTTTCTTTACCCATTCCAACACATCATCATCAGGAGTGGTGCGAGCAGCCATGCTTGATCCAATCTGATCAATATGTAATTGTTACATAATTAGCAACAAAATCCATGATTTAAGTATTAAAGTTTTGACCAAAATTTTTGTTCAGAAAAGTACATGAACTAATATTGATCATTAAAAAAAAAATTCTTGTAGAAAATTCAAAGATTGAAGTTCATAAAATTGTCTAGTAATATCACTGAAAAGTGAAAACTGAACCATGATCAAGTTCATAGCTCAAATGGATTATGATGGAATCATTGAAATTATGAAGTCATATAAAGTCACAAGATGTCAAGAACAATAATAGTTTCTCTCTCTCTCTCTCTCCCTTTTTTTCTTGCGAAGCAATAACCTTATAAGTTGTACTTGTCTCAAGTCAAGACTCTCAACATCCATCATCAATCATGAAGCTAAGACACTAGTTGGTGAGCTTTTGAAAGTATTTATACATCTTCTGTTTTGAGTAAAAACCAACATATAATTTTGAAAGTAATGAAGTACTTTGAAATTGCAATCCAGGTGATGCCAACCAACTGTTATAAACACTCACATTTTTACCCGTTGGCCAAAACAACATACAAATAAACTCTAATTGGCTTATGTGTATGTGTACGTGAGCCAATAACTTAAGTTGATTAGAGATTAGCACAAAAATCAAACTAACTTGCATGAAAATGAATAAGCTGTCATAACAATAAAGAGAGCAGCGTACCAGGTATAGGAATAAAACAATACAATAGGCAAATTGCTTGCACTTAGCCATTTTAAGCATATAAGCAATAAAATTTATGACAAACTACAACACTTCTGTACATAGATTATGCAACCAATACTACCTATTTATACTATAACATTGTGTTTTACATTAGCAAAAAAAAACATTGTGTTTGACTTTTGTTATTTTCCTTTTGGTCAAATGCAATACTTTTATTACGTTGTCGCGTTTGTAGATTGGCTAATATGTCAAATGGGATTGAATTTCAATATTTCAAAGTGTTGAAACAAAGGGGATTGATTGTTTCAAGCCGCATAGTTATGGTCACTCTGGCTTTAATATATTATTAGCCTTGGCGGTGGTGCTATAGTTATTGGCAAAGCTTGTGTGAAAGTAAACATGGTTTTTTTTCCCTCCGAAAATGTTCTTATGTAACTTATGTTCATGGACTTTTGCATACAAGTGGTTTCTAGAAATGTGCCCAGCTTGATTGGGTCTTAATGCTTTTGACATTCAAATACTTAGAGCCCGTTTGATACGTGTTTTTAAATAACAGTTTTTAGTTTTTTTAAAAATACGTGTGGGTAAAAAAGTAAGTGAAAATACGTATAATGTTGTTTAAAAATTGAAGACATGTATTTAAATACATGTAACAAACGGCTCCTTATCTTTCCAGGATTGCATTTGCAGCTCAAAAGATGCAAATTGCGAAGACCCAAAACTGCACCTTGTCTGCTTCTCAAAAAAGAAAAAAAGAAAAAAATAGAACTGCACCTTGTCCAATGATGTTATGCTAACGAATGCAAGGGTCAAGAATGAAGTACCGCTCCAACCTTATGTAAAGATAAACTTTTTTTTTTTCAACAATTTACTGTGTTTGGTAATATAAAAAAAATGGTAAAAAAAAAAACTATTTATTAACTTTCTTTATTTAACTTTAGCATGAGATAGAGTTGTTCTTTGTTAATAATTTTCTGGAAAATAACTATATCTCACGCAAAGCTAAATAAAGAAAACAACTATATTTCATGTGAAACTAAATAAAGAAAGTCAAGATAGTTTTCCAACTCATTTTAAGGTCATTATTAAATATAGGAAAATTAAATAATTTTATAGAAATAATTTTTTGAAAAATGATTCATTTTCCAAAAATATATTAATGTCGAAATAAATAAAGCATAAGACTGTAATAAACTTATAACTCAATCACTTGGGTAAATCTTGTCACCCTTCATTGAGATTTATCGAAATGACACTCTCCCCAAACATTTGTATTGATGATACTCTTCCATTAAGGTTTTTAGAATTCTGCAATAATTAAGTTCATGTCCTCTCAAATTGTAATTTTACTAATATAATATTTATTTTTAAAAATTATTCTTACTCACAGTATGACACTCTCCTATAATATTTGAGAATTAATGACACACATTAGGTATGCATAAATATTATTAGGAATTAAAAAAAAATTCATTAATGAAAACCTATACGTTGCATTAATTTATACAAAGTTACAAGCCTCAAGGAAAAGTGTAATTTCATGCAATATATGGACGAAAGTCATTTTATAAAACCTCAAAAGAGGTTGGTGGATTTTACTAGTTTACCTTAAAATATATTAGAATCGTATTATTAATAATCGACCATGATTGGTAGAAAACCATAGTTTACCATGGTTTTATAAGACCATAAGCTATCTAGATTTTTAAGGTTATTATACTAAGCTTTGTATTGTATATACTTTACAATAGGTTTATTGTAACACATAGTTTTGAATAGTAAAGATATAATAGTTTGGGATTTCTTGCGTGTAATGTTGAACCACGTAAATGATTGTTTCCAATTTTTACTCCTCTTTATTATGAGAAAAGTTAATGAATGTTCTAATTGCATTAGTTTAAGAACTATTTTAAGAAACTTTTTATAGAAAAAGAAGAAAAAAAATTGATTTTTTTACAATTTTTTTGTATTTCCTATGATTTTTTTTTTTTTTTGGAGAAAAGTATTTCCTACGAAGGTAGGATCAATATTTTCCTAAAATAATCAATTTAACAAATACCTTAAGACACCCTTTAATCGGACCCATATTATTATTATTTTTTCTAGACCATACAAGTTGATAAATGATAACATTTTTTAACAACTACTTTTTTCCGCAGCCCGCAGCCCTCTTTGAATATAGACCACAGCACTAATGGGATTGAGGTCAATGTCTTTTGTTTTTCCTTTAAATCTTGGTTATCTTAATTTTTGGCCTTCAAATAGCCATGTTTGTTTGTCATCAAAGTTGGATTTCATATCATTGTCAATATTTTCATGCCGAATTTTCCTATACTATATTGTTAACAACAAAGTTTATCTAATGTTTAATTTGCTTTTTTTTGACCAAATTCTATGTAACTTGAAAGAGTCAAGATCTTAATATATATTAATATATAAACTTCAAAGAACTTAGGTTCGCTCCACTTTGATGGCTATGGTTTGACATTTTAGGATCATCATATTGGTCTATCATTGATGACTAAATGGTTCATAACTTTTCGTGAAAGATTAATCTTCTGAAGCAAATAGGACCTTCAACTAATGAATCTTGAATGTTGTATCGCAATCATACTTCTGTGAAGTTCTGTCTTACGATTCATTCATGATATACATTGATAAGTGATATTTCGACCATGAAATTTTCTAACTTTTTTTTATCTGTCGGGTTAGCAGTCACCTTTAGTCTCCTGAAGCCCCGTCGAGACAGACGTCACCTTCAATCTCGTTGAGACCCGTCGGGACGAGCACCTCCTTTGGGTTCGACGGTCACACAACGTCACCCTTACCTTTGTCGTTGAGCCTGGGAACTCCTGATGGGTTAACTTACATATCGACCGTTGAATACACTTGGTTCCACAGTATTTTGCGTGTTCTCCACTCAGGCCATCCTATATGGAAAGAGTTTGCACGCCGCGTACAAAGACCCTATTAAATATTTTTAAGGACAGATCCAAGATTTTAAGTTAGGAGGAAGCGAAGTATACGTAAAAATCCAAATTTCAAATAAGCATCCATTTAGTCAGTGGCAAAGTCAAAAATATTTTATTGGAGGCCAAGTCAAAGATAATAAAAAAATTTAACTTAAAAAAAAAATCGTGACAAAAAAAATACTTTATTCTACAAAATTAATAATCAAGTCTATAAGAATGAGTGAATGGCTTAATTTAATTGCTCAAGCAAATACTATTATTATAGAAACACTATTATTAATTTAAAATATAGGAAAATTCTTCTTTTACATTGTAAAATATAATATAAATTTATATTGTATACACAAAAAAGTGACAAATATTGTATACATTTGTAAAAAAATGTATAATATTTACCATTTTTTTTTACAAATATGTACAATATTTATTACTTTTTGTATGTCTGTCATGTAAGTTTACAATGAAATTGCAATGTAGACAAAAATTACATTGAACATAAAGCAAATTGATGATCACTCACAAGTTAACAATATAGCTACTAGTTCTCTACATTACTACACAGTGATCTTATTTTGCTTGATTGAACTACAAGTATCAACATACCAACCTATATTCATCAATGAAAAATATCAATCAATAAAATAATAATATAATTAACAATCCTATTTTATATTACTATTTTATGAGTTACTATAGTTTTCCATCACTTTACTAAAACAAAGAGCAGCTGAGTCTTAAACTTAAAGTGAACACATTTGAATATACAAACAGAGAGAGGGATTGAAAGAGAGATAAATACAGCAATGGAGCCGTAGAGGGCCTAGAGGCTAGATTTGTGCCGATCGTCCTTGGTTGGTTGGTCAGATCTTCAACTTAATGGAGCTCTTTGCAGCAAGCGGCGATGGGTGAAGGATGTGATTGCTTGTTTGATTTATATATATATATATATATAGATGAGTTTATTATTATTATTATTATTTTTTAATTAGGAGTTGTCTTGAAAAGAGATTCAAGAGTCC
The DNA here is from genome assembly GCA_023736055.1 of Quercus glauca. Classification (NCBI taxonomy): domain Eukaryota; kingdom Viridiplantae; phylum Streptophyta; class Magnoliopsida; order Fagales; family Fagaceae; genus Quercus; species Quercus glauca. Next base: position 57,632,453 of record CM043322.1, read on the forward strand.
TAAATAGAAAAGATTTGGGTTTATTTTTTCTATTTATCCTTTTGTGATTGTTTGAATTTATTAAAGGTGAAAATGCACTTTTCGTTCCTATATTTTGGGTTAATTCCCATTTTGGTCCCAGAATTGATTTTATTGCAAATTTCACTCCTAAAAAAAGAAAATCGTTTTTAAAATGGTCTCTGCTATCAACCCACTGACAGAAACCTCCTACGTGGTAGATGGAGTGTCCTGCTTGTTGACGTGGCGCAGATGTGACCATTAAAATATTATTAAAAATAATTATTTGGCATTTTTAAATACCACGTCAGCATTTTAATTAATAAAAAATTAAAACAAAAAAATTTTAATTCCTCAATTTTAATTTTAATTTAAAAAAAAAACAAAAATTTTACTTTTTTAGTTTTAAACGATTTTTTTAAATTAATCTAATTAAATTAATTAGAAAATTCAAAAAAAAAATTACCATTAGACCATTTTAGTAGTAAGTGTATTTACTTTTTTTTTTTTTTTACTGTGTTAGTCAAAAGTGTATATACTTTAAAAATCATCAAACCATTTTTATTTTATTATCATTAGAACATTTTAAACCATGATCTGAGTTTAGAGAGAGAGAGAGAGAGAGAGAGAGAGAGAGAGAGATAAGGCCGGCGGTTTGGAGTAGATCCAGATTGCTCGATTTGGGCCTCCGTCTCAACCACCATCTTGGCCACAATGAAGCTCGATCTCGGTGACTTTGGGTCAAATTGATGGTGCGTGGTGGGTCAAATCGGCTTCTCTCTCCTCCATCAACCCCAGCAAGTCCACCTCCACCACCGAAGTAGCAGCGCTTTTCTTCAGATCGGTCATTCTGTTTGAGTCTTGCTAGGTTTTGCTGGGGTTTGTCATGTGGGTCATGCTGTTTGGGTCTTGAGACCGTGAGAGTTGATCTTGATTTTGAGTGGTCATGTTGTTTGGGTCTTGAGGCCGAGAGAGTTGTTCTTGTTGGGAATGAATGGGAGAGCTTGGGTTCATCAATGAAAGAGTGAGAGATGATAATTTGTTTTTTCTTTTCTTTGGTGTTCTTGTGATGTGTTTGAGTTCTTGGATGCTGGGTTTGATTTGGGAAGAATAAGTTGAAGAACATGAAGAAATTTTTTATCTCTGTTTCTTTTTGTTTTTGTTTTTGTTTTTTTTTTTTCATTTGTATTGTTGTGATCTAGGTCTGTGTTTGATCTCTATTTGTGATCTGGGTCTGTGTTTGTGTTTGATCTCTATTTTTTTTTCTTTTTTCGTTTGTGTTGATGTAATCTGGGTTTGAGTTATTGGTTGCTGGGATTGTGTTCTTGTAATCTGGGTTTGAGTTCTTTGTTGCTGGGTTTGATTGGGAAGAACAAGAAGAACAAGTTGTAACGTTCTTATGAAAATTAATAATGATAAGTAATATTTAAAAAAAAATTAAATTAGATTTAAGGTTTTTTTTTTTTAAATTTAATTTCTTTTTTATATAAATTTTCTGATGCGGCTTTGTTTAAAAAAATTAAAATGCTAACGTGGTATTTAAAAATGCCAATTAATTATTTTTAATAATATTTTAATGGCCACGTCTGTGCCACGTTAGCAAGTAGGACACTCCGTCTGCCACGTAAGAGGTTTCCGTCAGTGGGTTGACAGCAGGAACTATTTTAAAAACGGTTTTCTTTTTTTTAGGGATGAAATTTGCAACGAAATCAATTTTGAGACCAAAATGAGAATTGGCCCAAAATGTAGGGATGAAAAGTGCATTTTTGCCTTTATTAAAATTATTTTGTTGCTTATTTTGGAGGAGCTATTGGTCAACAACTCAATGAATGGCCAAATTTTATTTTTGATTTTGGGTTCTTTATATCAAAATTTTCTCTTTGGTTTGAAAGTGTGAAACTATTCAAGGTCTGAAGTTATTTTTTTTCCAAAATTCTAGGGGGGGTGGGTAAGTAAATCACTCTTAAATTTTAAGATAATATTTGGGCTTATACCTACTATTTTATTTTTTCACATAAGGATAGGGGGGCCGGGCCCCTTGGCCCCTTACTAGGTTCGTCCTTGCATATTTGTATCCTCCCAGTATAAGAAGTAAAGCCCTAAGATCTTGGGGCCTTAACTCCAAATTTTCTTTATAAGTGATGATGTTGAAAATCTTCAGTAAGTCGCACAACGCCCACGTGCTCGAAACAAGGCCTGCGAAACAACAACAAAGAAAAAACCCTAGGAGAGTACCGGTGTAGTATCGGCCGAAGACCCTCTGAAGGTTAAGTTAGAAAACCTTTCTACAACTCTAGAGTGCCAGAGTTGGGGTGAATTATGCGTACCTTGGTTTGTGAGAGTCTTGGGGTTTTTATAGTAGCATAGGGTTGACATCCGTGCCTTTATTAAGAAGATGTTTCCTTGTAGGAGAGAAATTCTTTATTTTGCGTATCTCGCGGAATCCTTTCCTTGTAGGAGTCTCATTGGTTAGGATTAAACGTGGGGTGCAAGATATTTCCTTATATACTTATGCATGCAAACCACGCAAGGAACACATTAAACCTATCAGCTTCAACTCGCCACTCTAATACAGGTCATCGACCTTTTGGAGTTAATCACGAGAACATAAACAGAGTCGCCGGCTACTTCAAGATCGTTAGCTACTTCAGTCAGGAATTATACTTATCAGTAAGGAAAGATCCTACATTTAGGGGATCTTGGTTAGCTCTACACCACTATATATAAGCACCAAGTCTCCTCTTCCTTAAGGTATGTGAAATTTCCTAACTCTCACTTTTGAACAATTAGAGATTCTTCTATCACTGACTTAACTTTTGGAGGGTCTTTGGCCGGTATTTCACTGGTGCTCTCTGTAGGTTCTCTGTTCTCTTGTTCTTCAGGTACCCTAATTGGTGTGCGTACGTGTAGACAATCAACTTATCGACGATTTTGTACATCATCATATATGGTCCATCTCTTACAACTAAAAATTTGAGATACTTACAAGAAGTTGTTAAATTTATGGAAAAGAGAACTTAAAAATAAATGTATAAATAATTGTTCCATTAGTTTTGTACTAGTCATATTTTTACTCCTAAAAACAAAATAAAAAGAGCTTTATTCCCAATTAGTTTTTCTATTTGGTTTCTTCTATTTATTCTTTTGGGAGTGGGTGGCTGTCACAAACGATAAAGAAAAGGAGGTCATCGTCTCATATCGTGTAAATTCTCTAGCATAAGGCCTAATAAAGACAACAAATTTATGATGATAACACAGCCCACAATATTTCATTTTCTACGGCTGCTATTGGAGCTTTAACATAATTTGGAGAACAACTTAAACACAAGTTGAAGAGTCCAAAACAATATCATTTTGCTAGAATATATCACCATTACACAACATTACTTTTGTCACTTTTTTGAAGAGAATATACATTAGAAAATCCTTGGGAAAAAGAGGGCTTACCACATACGTTTGTGGGAGAGCTTTCATTGTAATGGCTTCTCATCGTCATTAGTGCTTAAGGCGGCAAAACCAAAAGTTACTCAATTTTTTAATGTTAAGAGGAGGAGATAAAGAACACGATATGATTCTTTATATTTATTAACTATGAAAGACAGATACTGGTGAGACTACTTAAGAGTCACTATCCGTGAAATAATGTATCAAATATAACTTCACGGGAAATGATTTATAACGTAATAACTTCTGTTTGTAGGAGAAAGAAGGTTTGAATTTATAGAGAAAGATATATACTTGTTTGAGGGTGTATATTATTTATTTTTTTTTTGATAGGTAAAATTATAGAGAAAGATATATACTTGTTTGAGGGTGTATATTATTATTTTTTTCAATAGTTTAAATTTGAGAGAATCAGTAATTTAATTACATTGTAATTTACCTAGAACCTCTTGATACAATGAGGTTACATACCAATCTAATGGTCACTTGTTACACCCTTACCCTCAAGATGCTTGGTTGCATGCTATTAAATTACTGATTCTCTCAAATTTAAACTATTGAAAAATAGTAAATTTAATAATTTTACCATATAATTTTGACACTTATTTTCACATGTAAGATTAAACTATCTTTTAATAGGTGAAACCTAATATGTGGGATTTTAAATGTGAGATAAAGTGAAAAAGATAAGTGACCAAATTCAAGATTTCTTACTCTAATATTATGTTAAATTACCAATTTTTCAAAAAGTTAAAGCTACTGATAAATACTCAATTTAATCATTTAACTACATAATTCTAACTCATAACATGATACCTTACATTCATGTTAATCACACAAATCATGGTCATAGAGGAGGCATGTCATGTGCAGTGATGGGCCATAACCAATTAATTTGGTGGCTGAGTGTGTAGGCATGCATGCATGTCGGTGCAAGTGGGGAGCGAGTTTGATATGTGGCAAAAGCAAGGTTGGGCTGCATATGAGTGGTACTAGGCTGTTGGGCTAGATTTGGGAGGTGACAATGACATGGGCCAAGCCCTTGGCCCACTTGGTGTTCATTGGCTAAAGCTGTGTCGGTTGGCAAGGCTATGGCTGCTAGATGGGTTTGCATGTGAATATGAGTGGGCCCTTGGCGTCATCTTAGTGTGTCGATTGCCAAGCAGTTGACTTTACATGCAGATGGTCCTTGGATGCGCAAGCAGTATGGAAAGCCTCCAAGATAGTAAACTTATAGCAAAAGGTACGGTCCTATATTTAATATATATTTTAAAAAATATATTATATAATTTTATAATTTATTCTTTTGTTTATCAACTTAGAACCATAAGATATCCTACTACCTTAAAAAAAAACTAATCAAATAAATTGTGTTTGTTTGATGCTTTGCTCAGATTTGTATTAATGTTGTTCTAATGCTTAATTAATTTTTTTTTAAAAAGATTGTCTAACCCATGGGTCTAACCCAATCTAGGTATGTTGGGTTGAACTCCTATGATGGGATAGGTTGGATTTTTTTCAACCCGCCCATGGGTGGGTCGAATTGAAACTACCTCTAGACAAGATGTTGAAGCCTAAAGCTCTACAAGAAAAAAACATCATTTTTTGCCAAAAGCCTTTCTATTTTTTGTGTATTAGAATGCTTTGTAGTGTTGCATGTTGTTGTTGCTATTGTTGATTTTGAATGAGTCTATTTATCGGCTAAAGTGCATCATGAATTTGATCACACAAGTTAATCTGTTTAATTAGGTTCATTTAATTTGATTTAGTGTGAGTTTCAAGATTAATAATTGAACATTATCTTGATGAGTTGGAGTTGCATGTTTTAATAAATTAGATAAGGAGGTATCATGTTACCTCCTTTTGTGCACGTATTTGACCCAATTTCTACTCCAATACATATCACCACACTTATTGATAATAAAGGAGTTTATTTTTATATCATTGTGGGATTTCATATATGACTAATTCCTTATCTCCATATTAACTTTCATATTAGTAAATTTAAATTACCAATTTTTATTCATTTTAATTATTTAATATTAAAATGCTACAACAAAAAATAACTATCGTGATAATTATTATTAAGTTGTTGAGTGAGGCAACATCATGCCAAGACCCCCTATTAGAGAAAGACCCCAAATGTGGTGGAAATAAGTGAATTTTGTTAACAACTTATAACTTTGGAATTCATAATTATTTCTATTCATTTTTATACATAAACTTTCAATAAGAGAAAGATAAACTTTAGCTTTCTAACTAAGAGTATTGTAACTCAATTAATGTTTCTTAGTACTTCCAATTGAGATATTTACTATTCAAATTCTTCCTCCCCGACAATCAAATTATCGAATAAAATACTGCAAACTTTTTAAAATTTATCAATAAAACAAATCATAACTCACTATAATCTAAACTAATTTAACTCATCCTAAGGTAAATAATTTATTTGAATCCGTACAAAAATCCCTATCATTGTTTAAACAAAATTAATAAATATAAAAGTTAGATTCACAATATGATTCCCATCACAGCATTACCTCATCAAAATCGTCATGGAAAACCGACCATTTGACCATTACTCTTTTTATAAAACCAAGTTGTAGAGGGGGCAAAGTAAAAAAATTAGGAAAGGCAAGAAAGGCTAGGTAGAACTAGAAAAATTGACAATTTTAGTGATGGAAGAATAGGTCCCACTTGACATGGACATCTTCCACTAGGAAAGCTCCACGTGGAATTAAAAAAAAAGATAAATTCCTCGACGGAATAGCGTCCAGGTTCAATGAACCACAACAATAGGCCTTTATTTATAATTTGCAAGAAAAGAACACCACAAAACACAAAACTGTTTCTCTCACTCAAATTACACTATAAAATTCACAGAGAGCATCTCTCTCTCTCTCGCTCAATTTCTCTCTCAGCTTCTAATCTCTCTAATGGCTCTCTCTGCTTCTTCTCCATCTTCTTCTTTCCTTCGCGGTTCTTTCTCTTCGCACGAGCTCAAAGGTAAATGCTCTTCTCTTTCTTTTTCAATTTTAATGTTATTTAAAAAAAAAAAAAAAAACATTGTTTGTTGTTCTTGTTGAATTCTTGAGGTTCTTGTTCTTGAACAACCTAGGCAAACAGTCAACAACTAACCTGGGAATTTGTGTTTTTTATGTTTTTTTTTTCCTTTTTATTTTTGTTTTGGTTTGTTTATATGGGGTTTTTTTTTTTTTTTTTTTTTGATTAACTCAAAATAGAAAACTCAGTGAATTGAGTTAACTCGGTGGGTGAAAAAAATTGAAGCCGTTTCAGTAAAATGTTTAATTTAAAATGTTTAATTTCGAAAACGAAAATGCCATCGGCTATAAACGAACATCACATTTTGGGCTACATAGAGTGGGGCCAATGTGACACGTGGCATAGCGGGATGGTTACCACTTACCACCCAACATCTTTGTTATTAATACTACGTCCAATTTCACAATATGCTAATGTGTTCGATAAAACGTAGTTGATCCATGTAAACAAGGGTTGATAGACGGTGTTTAGAGACTCACGATTAATATTGTGAAATTGGGTGTGTCACATAATTATTGATTTTTTAAATTTTTTTATAGAAATTGTTAGGTTTTTATTATATGGCAATAAGCAAATATGGAAGGCAAATAAAATGGAGTAATTCTTTATATACAAAGTTTATGCTACAAAAGATGAGCTGGAAAGATATGATTGGACATTGGCGATGAAAAAAATAATGGTAGTGAAAGTCAAATGTTCTAATCAATCACAATTGACAACTTGCTAGTTTAGCCAGTTTTGAAAAGATTATGAAATATATTGCATCTTTAGCGGTTAAGATTGCTTTGTGATAAGGATGACTAGAATTTGTTTCGTATTGGGGACTTGGTTTTGCTTTGTATCAGACTTTTTTTTTTTTTTAATAAAACAATAAGTTGTAAATTGGTTTTAGCTGTCTCTCTCACACACGCATAAAATTCAGAGAGAGTGACTCAGCTTCAAATCTCTCTGATGGCTCTCTCTGCTTCTTCTCCATCTTTTTCTTTCCTTCGCGGCTCGTTCACTTCGCACGAGCCCAAAGGTGTTTGCTCAACTTTTTTTTTTTTTTTTTTTTTTTTCAATTTTATTGATGTTAAATTTTTTATAAAAGGAAAAAAGTTGTTCATGTTGAATCTTTGAGGTTCTTGGTATTGAACAATCTGGGAAATCACGAACCTGAGAATTTTGTGATTTTTACACAATAATTGTTTGTTTTTGTTTTTGGGTGTTTCCTTTTTTGTTTTGTTCTGTAAGTTTTAACTCAGATAGGAAACTCAGTGAATTGAGTTAACTCGTTGACCGAAAAGAATTGTAGTCTTTTCACTAATTTCGAAAATTCCATTGGCTAATGCACATTTTGTACTGCGTTGAGGTATATGTTCAAAAAATAACAAATATTGCTTAAAAAAAAAAAATAGTAATAAAGAATTGTTTTTTCTTGATGTTTCTACACAATTTTACGCACTTTAACTTGTTTGTTTATTGCTTATAAATGATAGTTATTATAGGTAGTGAGATTAAAATAATGTTTAACCAGAAAAAATAAAGAGAATAAAATAATGAGAAAGATAGTTTTAACAGTGCAGGTGGAACTAATAATAATAATAAATAAATAAATAAAAAAGAACCCATTAGAAAATTTAGTGTATAATATTGACAACTAGTGAAAGATGTAGGACAAAATGATGTAACAAAAAAATAATAGTGGACATGCCACTAGGGGAAAAAAAATAAAAATAAGAAGAAATAAAGAAAACAATAATAGTACTAGTTATTATTGAAAAACCCAATATAACTTTTTTAATTCTGATAATAACTTAAGTTGACTCTTAGGCCTAGTTGTGACTTACCCAACAAACAAAAGAGCCTACCTGTGAGTAAAATTATTGTTCAGTATTGAGAGAGCAAAACAATAGATATTAAAGTTATGAATGCTTATCATGTCCATTTTTGTGTGGGTGTGGGTGTGGTCATCATTTTCATGATTGTGAATGTGGAATTAAAGTTGCAAAAGTGTCATCCAGAATTATTGCTAGTTCTTTACTCCTATTATTTTAAGTATCAATTACCAGTTGCTTGTAGTAAAATAACAGTTTCATAAACAGTCATGCTTTGGTTCCAACTGTTTTGTTTTTAGAATCAGAACACTGACTTATGATTTCCCAAAGAATAATCAAGTTTAATTTAATTGAATTCTGAACAATCTTGAATCAATGAGTTCTAAATCAAATGCTACCTCCTTTGTAAGAACAAGGTAGAGGTGCGTGTGTGACTTTCAAAAGTAAAATAAAATAAGAATTCTAAGTAATCTTGTTTGTATGATCTTGTAAGGATAAGTATCTAACAAATTATGAATTCAATACATCTTGTCTTTTTGGCAAAAAGACAGATATTAAGTTTCAAACCTAGTTCTCTTGTTATCATTGTTTTTATGGGATTGGGTTTTTTTTTTTTTTTTGCTCTCTAAGTTTGTTATTATTTTGATTCCAACAGCTCCATGGATCCATTCAGTTCGTCTGTTGGATCAATGCTCAGTGCCTAGGGATTCTTACTGCCGGAAATTCTCAGTAAAACCAATTTGTGCAGAACAGAAAAGAAGTGACTCGGTTGTTCCTCTTGCAGCAACTCTTGTTGCTCCAGGTACATTTGTCTATTCATACCGTACCTGTTCTAATAGAGATACTAGCACATTAGTGATACTATGATTGTGAAATGACTCTGAAATGGAAGAAAAAAAGTGGAGAACACATGTCTTTCCATTTTATTATACAGGGTTTTTCTTTTACATTTTTTATTTGTTAATATTATCTGAAATTGTAGTGACTCTAAAGTTTGCTCCATGATTATTGGGAATTTGCAGAAGTTGAAGATAGAATAGAGACAGAAGATTATGAGAAATTAGCAAAGGAGATGGAACAGGCTTCCCCTCTTGAAATTATGGACAAGGCCCTCGAAAAATTTGGCAATGACATTGCAATTGCATTCAGGTAACTCTATTTTTATCTTCTCCCTCAATTTTGTTTAGTTAAAACTTTTAGCAGAGAAAAACATAGTTCTCCATTATAATTCACCGTTCATTGGCACAGACTAATGTTTCAGTGATAACTTTACGAAATTAGAAAAGTTGTTGGCATTTTGGAGTTGAACTGAAATCAAAATTTCTCATCCATTTTGTTCTAGTGATAGATCTCTACTTCTGCCTTCCTTTATTATTCCTTTCTTTGAAAGATCTATGGTAACCTGGAAAAGGAAATTACGTTGTCAAAGAACCTGAGTAACTTACTTCTGAATTAGTAGCCCGTTAAATTGCAACAAGAAAATAAGATAAGAAGTGAAATTGACAATTTAATTCCATATGTTTTTGTTCAAGCAACTATTTTTCAGAAAAGCCAAATGATTTTATTTTTAAGTGGATGTATATTTGGTACTTGAGGTATATATTTAGTACATGAAGTTCCAATTATTAGAAATCACTTTGTCACTGTAATAACCAATCGTACGAGAAATTAGTTTTAAAGGTTCTTAGCATGCAACCAGTATTGACATCTGTTTATAATTTTCAAACAAACGGAAGTGTGCTTCTAAATATACGTCACCTGCTTACTTATGGGAATTTCAACCATTTTGGCTTGATTACAAGTTACAACATTGTCAAACTTATGCACTTGAAGACTAAGATCTAAATTTTAATTACTTTTGGTTTGCACAGTGGAGCTGAAGATGTGGCCTTGATTGAGTACGCCAAGCTAACTGGTCGGCCCTTCAGGGTGTTTAGCCTGGATACTGGGAGGCTAAACCCAGAGACATATCAATTCTTTGACACCATTGAGAAGCACTATGGTATTCAAATTGAGTACATGTTCCCTGATGCCGTTGAAGTTCAAGCTCTGGTGAGGAGTAAGGGTCTCTTCTCCTTTTACGAAGATGGACACCAAGAGTGCTGTAGGGTCAGGAAGGTTAGGCCGTTAAGGCGGGCACTTAAAGGTCTTCGAGCCTGGATCACTGGGCAAAGAAAAGATCAATCACCGGGAACAAGGGCTGAAATTCCTGTTGTCCAGGTAGACCCATCTTTTGAAGGAATGGATGGTGGAGTCGGTAGCTTGACGAAGTGGAATCCTGTGGCCAATGTCGAAGGTCAGGACATATGGAACTTCCTTCGAGCCATGAATGTACCTGTTAATTCTTTGCACTCACAGGGATATATCTCAATTGGATGTGAGCCATGCACAAGGTCAGTCCTACCTGGGCAGCATGAGAGGGAGGGAAGGTGGTGGTGGGAGGATTCCAAGGCTAAGGAGTGTGGCCTTCACAAAGGGAACATCAAACAAGAAGAGGTGGCTCAACTAAATGGCAATGGAAATGGCGCTGAACCCATATATGAGAGTGACACAGTCACTGACATCTTCAACAGCCAGAATTTGGTTACCTTGAGTAGATCTGGGATAGAGAACTTGGCTAGACTGGAGAACCGAAGAGAACCCTGGCTCGTTGTGCTTTATGCACCATGGTGCCGCTTCTGCCAGGTGAGAATGTTATTTGAGTCTCTAACCATTATTATTTGGAATGCAGGACTTTATGGCGTGTCTAACAATTTTCCTTGGCTTTTGAGCAGGCTATGGAAGAATCCTATGTTGAATTGGCAGAGAAGCTGGCAGGGAGTGGGGTGAAGGTGGGAAAGTTCAGGGCTGATGGTGAGCAGAAGGCATATGCTCAACAAGAGCTGCAGCTAGGAAGCTTTCCCACAATACTCTTTTTCCCCAGACATGTGGCCAGCCCCATCAAGTATCCCTCGGAGAATAGAGACGTTGATTCATTGATGGCTTTCATAAATGCTCTACAATGATGATGATAAATTGGTATCCTGCTAGCAAGAATAGAGTAATTTGGATGCTCAAATAGAAAATATATTATATAGGAGTTGCTAGGATGCTTACTACCATGGGCATCAGTGGAAATGCACCAGTGTTAGAAGTTGTGTATCTAAGGTACACATAATTCTTTTCCCTTGTGGTGGTGGTGGTGGGGGTTCCTTCAACACAGTGAAAATCATCCTGAGATTTGACGCAATTCATAATTTTGTAGAGTAGAAATTATGTAAGATCGATCCTCTCGTCGATCTCTTCATGGTTTTCAGAATAAAAGATCACAGCTCTAACTTGCAGCAGTGTAAATTGAGCTTAAATTGTATTTTCATTTTCCTGCTTACTAGTTGTACTTGTAGTTTACTTGAAGCAGTTAGTAAATGTGATTGAAAGGTTTGTAGGCCATGAATAGGCTGTCATGCTTTTCTATAGCTACCTGGATGTAAAGTTCATGCCTTCAAACTTGTGCAAATGAGTGGTAGCTTCAAAAGTATTTAAGTTGAACCAGGAACATGCACTACTTTGGGGTTGGTCAAGGCCCCTGATAATATAGTCTGATCTAAATCTCATCTATTGTTGTCAACTAAAAGCAATGTGTAAATATTGAAATATCCCTCAGATCCTCCGTTTAACCCCTATGCTAAACTAAGATTCTTCGGGCCTAAAGGGACCTGTGTGGGTCAAAACTTGACGATTAATGAAAATCTCAGATCATCCGCGATTCAGCAATTAACAGCTATACTCACCAAAGGTTTTTTAAAATACTTTTCGATTTTCAAAAAACTGTAAAATAGTCTAGAGTTTCAATGTGTCGGAATTTCCTGTGGAGATATCTAAGACTCAAATTTCTTCTCCTGAACGTGACTTTCGAATTATAAAATTAAGGACAAAATTGACTTTTGCCCTTTTCGGGCAAATTATATAGCCTTATGCCTCAATTTTCAAACTAATTAGAGAAATGTCCCTCTTTTAAAACTCAATTTACTCAAAATCGAGTTAAGCCCTATAGTGGCATTTTAAGGATCCTATAGTGACGTTTTAAAGACCTATAGTAGCGTTTTTTAACTCGGCTTTCATGAAATCGAGTTTTAAAAGAGGGTATTTCCCTAATTAGTTTGGGAAGGGGGCATAAAGCTATATAATTTGCTCGAAAAGGGCAAAGGGCAATTTTGTCCATAAAATTAATAATAATAAAAAAGTTGTATCAAACTAGCACATTCTCTTTCCCTAAATCCTTTGAGCTTCCCATTTAATTCAACTAGTTAGACTCATGCGATGCTTGGGCATATATATTATTTTGTAATGTGGTTTAATGTATAATTTATTCTCTAAAATTTACGAAGATAATTTGCTTTCCTTCAAAATTGAACTATTACTAAAAGAGTTTTTCATCTATCTATCTCTACAAATATATTATTGTAGGGACTCAAAATGTCTTGGACCCTGGACAATAAAATTTGTAGAGTGTGGGTGTAAGAACCAGCTCCTGTAAGCAGAAAAAGACGTCCTTCTGGCGCAGCCGAAAGAACTTCAAGATAAGTGAAGGAAAAATACTCCCCTTCCAAAAGTCCTTTTAGTGTACCTCGATTCCACCTTATATACTACATTCTCCGTGCTGTTTTCACCGTACACGTGTAAGTTCCCTTCTGAGGACTTCTTTCTGTCCCATCCAGAACTTCCTGGATCCTCCGCTTAGTGGTTATAAGGCTGCTTGGTTACTGTTCAGGTATCACCTCCACATTAATGCGGCCAGAGAGTTAGTTGGGAAGTATTTAATGTGGAGGTAGCAGCTTTTAGGAGATATTTGTTGTCTTTCCCGGTTCCTCTTTCGTCCGATATTCATTAATTAGTTTACATGTAATTCTGTGCAGTTCCCTGATAATTAGAAAAGTTATATCCACCTCGGTCGTTGGTTTGAGGAATAACACTCATCCTCGGACAGATGAATGTCCTCGAGTATGCGAGTGCTCTCGGACAGGTGAGTGTCCTCGGAATGGGCCGTTGGGCCTCAAACCCATTTTCTATGGATTCTTTGTTAAGCAACTGGCCCCACAATTATCATACTATTTTTGGTGCTTTCTTAAAAAAAAAAGGGTGTATTTGATTGATATTATTCTTTTTTAAATTGGTCTATACTATTCAAACTTTTGTTATATTGTTTTATATTTTTCTTTTTATTTTTTTGATACAACTAAATTTTTTTAACTTTCAAATTAATTATTTGAATTTTTCATTCTCTTAAAGAGATAATCATGATAGTCAAATCTCATAACTTTTGTCTAGTTGATATTACTCAAATAATTGATGGACACATTGAAATATATAGTTATGTAAGTTGTATTTTGATATGAACTCAAATTCTCACTTCGAAATATCTAATAATGAACTCAATTCAAAACCATAAGAGAGAGAGAGAGAGAGAGAGAGAGAGAGAGAGAGAGAGAGAGAGAGAGAGAGAGTACATGTGATGAGAAACTCAAAAAACACCCTGAAAAATTATATCAACCTAATGTAGATATATGAAAAACATAAAAATTCATCAATCAAAAGTAGAGTTGCAAGAAAGAATAAATAAAAGAGAGAGAGAGAGAGAGAGAGAGAGAGAGAGAGAGAGAATAATCTCATTTTTTGGGAAAGAATTTGAGAGAAATAACAAATATATACTATAAAAGAAGGTGAGTACAAGACTACTCAAAAGAAAAGGTAGTTTTAAACACCTTGTCCAAATCATGTTATGTAATAAAATAACATTATATAATTATATAATCCAATAAGATAACATCTAACAATCAAAGAAAAAAAAAAGATAACAAATTAAAACAAAACTAAATCGCATCAAATCAAAGTAGAGTTCAACACAAAAATTTATTAACATAAATTAGAGATGCAATAAAGAATTGAAAATTCACAAAAAAGTAGAGAAAGAGATTGTATTCACCTTTTTATGTGGGCAAAATATGGATTGAATGGAAGAAGGAATATCAAAATTTTTTTGTAAATAAAGTGGGGAAAAGAAGAGTCAAAATAAAATAAAGACAAAGTGACAGAAAAATTGCAATGCTAAAGTAGAGTGTAGTGGAGATATAAAAAAGGTAAAAAGTTGGGGGATGTTGGAGGAAATGTAATTGTAAAGTGAGAATTTAATAAAAAGAAAAATATTTAAAAAGATGAGAGAAAATGTTAAAAATAATGAATGATATGCCTGTTGACATGACTTAACAGATAATAATTAGATATCATATATATAAATATAGACGTGGCTAAACAACTTTTAGATATGTAGTTTTTTTTTTTTTTTTTGGGTTGAGGGAAAGACATATATTATATATAGATATAAATATAGATAATAATTAGGTATAAATATATAGGCAAAAATTTAAGATTATTAAGACAAATATTGAAGTTTGGCGAGATGTCACGTGCGAGTTACTTGTGGCCATAATAGAAGTAGGGTGAGGGTCACGACAGCATACCAGTGGGAAGCTACATTAATGCAAGAAAAAGTCGTTTTAATTAACTACAAATCTATGACCCTTTTTTTCATCTATCTTTATCTTAATTTTAGTTAAGAGTAAGATTTATTAAAGAAGGCATGAAGGCCAAAAGGGGCAAAACATATTGGGTTACTAGCTAGCTTTAGGAAAAATCTAAAAAATGATCTCTCAGATAGGTTAGGGTCCAATATAAATCATCTGTACCACATTTTGTGTTCCACTTTATGTTCCACCAATTAAAACCTGTAATGTGTTTCTCTTTTTCAATTTTAAACTTTGGTTATTTTATAAGAAAAGTTAAACAAATACATAATAAGTTATGATTGGTGAAACATATAGTGCAATATAAAAAATGGTAGAAAAGATTTGTATTTGGTCAGGGACTCCAAGAATTACACAAAAACAAAACAAAACAAGTATAAACTCATCCAATTTGAAAGAGATGAAAGAATGTCATTAATTCAATCATCAACCCCTCTCAAGGAGCCCATTAGGAATTTTGTGCGATTTTAATGGACATTTTGTCCCCCCTCCCTTATTGTTCTGACTCCAAATCATGTATTTCCTTTTTGACAATTGCACGAAGGATCGCTCCACCCATTTCAGGATTGTGACTTTAATAAATACAAGAAACGAATAAACTTTCCAGAAAATATTTTTACTCAAAATAAACAGAAGTTAAGAAAAAACAAAAACAGAAACAAAAAACAAAAAAATCTAATAAGTTTTCAAGACTGTGTCCATGTGGGCAATGTCTTAAAAGACATAGTTTATTACCGACATAATATACACCTCATCCAACTCATCTGCTCTATAAATTAAATCCCAACCGTGCACTGAACCCACATACCAATTTGAGAGAGAGAGAGAGAGAGAGAGTAAGGTTTGCTTAGCACAATGAAATGCAAAGTTCCGCTACTGACTTTCTTCTTCATCATTATAGGCTTCAATCTCTCAGAGGCTCAAATGGTTCCAGCCATTTATGTGTTTGGAGACTCACTGGTAGATGTGGGAAACAACAATTACCTCAAGCTCTCTCTTGCCAAGGCCGATCTCCCTCACTATGGCATCGACTTTCCTAACCAAAAAGCAAATGGGAGATTCACTAATGGCATGAATGCTGCAGATTTTCTTGGTAAGTTAATCAAACATATATCCCTTTTATTCTTTTATTTATTTATTTTCTGTTCACTGTACCTTCACGTGTTGGAAAGCAATATGTTGTTTTCGTTATTTTATTATTATTTCAACGTAAATTTCTATGTGAAATGAATGGAACATTTTGCGGCAGCTGAGAAAGTAGGATTGCCAACTTCACCACCATACTTCTCTCTAGTAGATGATTCAAACAACAATAATAACGTTTCGTTTCTAAACGGTGTTAGCTTCGCTTCTGGAGGAGCCAGAATTTTGGATGGCACCGACCCATATGTGGTAAGTGAATCAAAAATCTGTTACTAATTAATGCTATGTTTTGTGTCTTTAAGACTTTTTTTGTTTGGTTCTCTTCAGTTTTTCTGGACCATTTTTTTTTTTTTTGTATTGAAGCTAAATTTCTTGGTATGAAGCTCACATATATTACCATATTAGTTTCTTCTACAACATAAACCTTTATCAATTAAGCTACGCCTACGCCTATGATTCTCTTCCTTCACGGTTATGCAATAGTTTGCGATGTGTGTAAGTCTTATTCATCAAAAGAAATGTGACCCACAACAGAAATGCGTGTAAGTCCTATGTAGCCAATTTTTTTTCCCAGTTGAGAAACTAACATTGCCCACAAGAAATTTAAAGACCACTGAGCTATAGAAAAGACCTGATGAGGCCCAAAACTGGGCTTTTGGAATTTGGCCCATATACCTAAAGCGAGGAATTTTCAATTCAAGAAGCAGAAACAGCCACTCTGTATTTGACAGTTGAGGTGCTAAAAGCCCATTGGTCCTTCAACATTGTAGAAGAAAAACAAAAGAGTCCTACACAAAAAATAATTGATTAACATATTTCACATCACTTGAATTACTCATTCGTAAGTTTTTATTTGTTGTTATTTGAGTTTACATATTACTTAATTATTTATCGTTAATAATTTGTAACATCAGCAAATATCAAATTTTTTGTGCTTATAAACTTTCTCAAAAAAAAAAAAAAAATGATATGAATACATCTTCGTCTAACAATTTGGTGACGTGACTAGTCGTGAGAATAATATCATCCCCAAGTGGTCTAACTTTGATGCTAGTTTTATTATAGGGTTTTTCATTTTTTTGATATAAAAAAGTGTTATCCGAGCATTTAGTTATAATATTCTATTACTTATTCTATTGATTTAGATTCCTCGAAAACCAAACTAATAAACCCACTACTCGCTACTCTTGGGAGTTTTATTATAGCCAATTAGTTATTATAGTTACTGGGAAAAAAAGATGTTTAGCTGACAAATTGTTTTGTTTTATATTCACTCGTGCAGTTCCAGTCAATACATTTGACAAAACAAATAGACTACTTCTCAACCGTGTATGAAGACCTGTACAAACAGCTAGGATCCTCTGGTGTAAAAAATCATTTATCAAAATCTATTTTTGCTATTGTGATTGGAAGCAACGACATCCTTGGATACTTCAGGTCGTCCGATCTCCAAAACAAGACTACCCCACATCAGTACGTGGATTCAATGGTCCTTTCACTGAAAGATAAATTAAAGGTAACTAAGTCGTTACTTTAATATTAGGAAACAAGAAACATTATAGTGTAAGGTTGAATAGGGGTCAAGTCAAACCAAATTTTAGCTTATTAGAACTCTGTTGATGAAAAAATGGTACTACTCAAGATTGGCTTGAGCTCTAGTTTAGCTTAGCCTATCAAGTTTGAGTTGTGCTTAGCCAATAAAATTTGAGCTCAGCTTGTCAATTCTTTGAGTAGGCTTCACTTGGCTAGCTTGACTCCTTTTAAGTCTCAATTCTAGATTGTGACAATAACATGAATTTGTTGCGTATTATCTTATATATATAAAATTTGTCCAGAAGTAAATATTGAAGCTATTTGTGACTGGTGAGCCTCGTCAAACTGTGACAAGCTATGGAAAGGACTTTCTCATATAGTAAATGAACCTTCAAACTAGACCTTAATCTCAGTTCAATGTTCATTAATTGATAAGCCAGCTGAGCAAACCTTTTTAACAAGTCAAATTATTGTGATTTGTATATTATGTAATTCAATTTAAGTCTTTGCTGATCATTTCTTTATCAAAACTTTGTGCAGCGGTTATACAGTTTTGGTGCACGTAAATTTGTGATTGTTGGAATTGGGACAATTGGATGCTGCCCAGCAAGGAGGACGGAGACCAAAAATGAAGAATGCCGCGAAGAAATAAACTTCTGGTCTATTAAGTACAATATAGGCCTTATTTCAATGTTGCAGGAACTAAAGTCTGATCTTAAAGACATACACTACTCCTACTTTGACACTTACAAAGTCTTGCTTGACTTCATTCAGAGACCAGCTACTTATGGTACAGCTGATCATTTTCTTTTTATAAAATAGAGATAAAAAAATATAGATTTAAAAACCCAATTACAATAACAAGTTAGCAACCAAGACTTAATTTTAGAATTTTGGGTTCAGCTATAGATCCTTAACAGATTAATCAGGTCAGTGACATGTATTCATTTATGTCATTATATTCTCTGAAATCATACTCTGGTTTTAGGTTAGAAAGTCCAAAATTGACGCATTGTTAAGTAGGCACTACTTGGTTTTTCAGGAGTACCATGTCCTTTTCATTTTTCTACCTTTAGTTTGCTTTCCTTTCAATTTTTCGTGATAAAAAAGAATGATTAAAGACCTTTCATATTTGATTGCAGGATTTGTAGAGGTTAAAGCTGCTTGTTGTGGGCTGGGGACCCTTAATGCTGAGATTTTTTGTCTGCCAATTGCAGCCTATTGCTCCAACAGAAGTGACTACATCTTCTTTGATCGAGTCCATCCTACAGAGGCAGCTCATCGCATTTTTGTGAATCATATATTTGATGGTTCTTTGCAATACACATTTCCAATAAATGTGAAGCAGCTAGTAGCTATTTAAGCTCACCAATAAAGACAACCCCTATATTTGTAAGACGTTACCTCCTAATGATTGTGCCCCTTTTAGGTCTAAACATTAAAAAGCAATACAAAATTTTTTCATCTATGGTTAGGATTAGTAGTGATTGACTTTTAGGGAAGTGACTTAGGTTTTTAGTATATATGCATCAAGATAGTTGACCATAAAAATAAGCTCTCCCAAACTAATGCAAGAAATATTTTTTTTTCATGGTTTCTTTCCCGTTATACTTACAGAAGAAAGTTCAAACAAATTGATAATATACCCTTGTTATGAGGTTCACATGTTTAAGTTTCTTTCTATTCATGTTATACATAATTTTAATTAACGGAGGAAGTGAGTTTTAGTTAGTTCAACTCGTAAAGTTTATTGTTGTCAAATAAGAAATCTAGTGTTCAAACCCTCCTCTCCCAATACAAAAAACCGATTGATATCTTAGCTTAATAATAAAGAACAATCATCATAGAGCAAATATCATAGGCTGAAATTCTATCATATCTTAAAAAAATAATTAAAAAATAATAACGGACTAAAATAACCACTCAAACGAATATTGGATACTCATGAATCACATAGAAAGCATTACAAGGCCATCTTCAAATTCTATATTGATTATCTTCGCATGGTTTCTTTCTAGTTATAGTTACAAAAGAAAAATCAAACAAATCGATAATATACACTTGTTAGGGCAGGGGCATAACCTAGAGTTTTCGCTTGTCTTTATGACAAACCCAAATTATGAATTATCTTCTATAAATAAATGAATATCAGAACATCTTATTTGACACCTTAATCCAACCCAAAAGAAAAAAAAATTGAAAAAAAAATGATGAGAGAAAATTATATCCAATTTGAGGAAAAAATTATGATGATAATGAGAAGTAAAGAGTGAAATTTTAAGAATAAAAAATAAAGGAGGAAAAAAATAATCATTAAAGTCCAATACAAAATTTACGGTTTTAGTCTTTCAGGAGAAAATTATATCCAAATTTTTTTTAAAATTTTTTTATGACTCGATTGTTACAATGCGAGATGAAGATTTAAACCATGAATGTCTTCATTAAAAATAATAAGATGTGTCAATTGAACTACGAGATTCTTGGCATTAATTTTGTTAAATTTTATGTATGTATAAGAGATGACCAAAAAATTATTATTTGAATATAGTCTAAGTTTGTAACAAATATACCTTTTATATATATTGAGTATTAATTTATCATATGATACATAAATATACAACACACAAAAAAAAAAAAAAAAAAAAAAACCAATTCGCAGTAAAGTTCACCTTTTAATGGTATGTTTTTGTGAATATTATGTTAAATTTATTCATTCATCGCATGCGTTACGAATTAATGTGCATTTGCGAAAAAAAATAAATTTAATTTTCTAATTATTCCACATAATATTCATATTGTACTCTGTACCTTCACGTGTTGGAAGAGTGGAAAGTAATAATGTGGTGTTTGTTTTTTTAACATAAATTTCTATTTGAAATGAATGGAGCATTGGGCAGCCGAGAAATTAGGCTTGCCAAGTTCACCACCATACCTGGGAGGGTAAATTGCTCTCACAAGCTGAGAGAGAGGTCCTAATCAAATCCGTGATCCAAGTTATCCCTACTTATGCTATGGGATGCTTTAAATTACCATTGGGGCTTTGTGATGACATTGAGGTAATGATAAAAAAGTTTTGGTGGGGGCAAAGGGGCAATAGAAGGAAAATTCATTGGATCCGGTGGAGTAAATTGACTAAGTCCAAAGTGGTAGGTGACATGGGTTTTCGTGACTTGGCTCACTTTAATGACGCCCTTTTGGCGAAACAAGCTTGGCAGCTCTTGCATAATAAGGAAATTCTCTTCTACAAAGTCTTCAAGGCAAAGTTCTTCCCTAATCACTCTTTTCTAGAAGCTAAGGAATCAAGTTTGGGGTCCTACACTTGGAAGAGTATATTACAAGGCCGTGATGTTATCCTAGATGGTGCTTGCTGGAGGGTGGGGAATGGAAAATCGATAAAAATCTGGCAACACCATTGGCTGCCCCGAAAACATCCAACTAAGATACTCTCCCTAATGGTGGAAACAATGGAAGAAGCTAAAGTGGATTGCTTAATTGATGAAGGCACTAGAACGTGGAATGCAGTGATGGTGAATGGGATTTTTGCACCACAAGAAGTTGAAGAAATAAAAAATATTCTGTTGGCTAGAAACGATACAGAAGACACCATGTATTGGCCGGGGGAGCATGATGGGAGATATAGTTGCAAAACGAGCTATCGTTTCTTGAAGGAAGATGAAGTTGGTTTTCAGGTGACAGAGCATCAAGACCATGAGAAAGGGCTTTGGAAGAAGATTTGGGCTCTTGAATGCCCAAATAAAGTAAGAAATCTAATTTGGAGGGCCTGTCGTAATTCACTCCCATCAAAGTGCAATCTATTGCGTCGAACAATTATTGCAGAGCAGAGTTGTGATTGTTGCAAGGAAGAAAATGAAGACGTTATGCACGCGGTGTGGAGCTGCAAAGAGCTGGACAGAGTTTGGGGAGCGAATAATATATGGAGCTTTTGGAACCATCTGTGCTATCAGCGAGCTCTTGGCCTGGGTATTTGATCACCAAAGGAACCCGGTCCTATTTGCCTTCACCATTTGGTCCATTTGGCACCAAAGAAATCAGGTGAGAACCCAACAAACCCATCGCCCTTTAAACCAACTCTCTCAATGGGCTCATGACAAGTATGCGGAGTACAAAGCACTAATAATGGTGCCAACTCCCAGTAGGCTGAAAAGGAGAGTCCAATGGAAACCACCTGATTAGGGTACGTTTAAAATTAATTTCGACGGAGCCACATTCATCGAAGACAAATGCTCTGGCCTGGGAGTTATTGTTTGAGACAGGGAGGGACTTGTTATTGCTTCTATGGCTACTCGGGTTCCTTAACAACTCCAGCCAATAGAGATTGAAGCCCTCGCTGCCAACAAAGCCCTTGAGTTTGCTAGAGAGATGGACATATCAGATGCTATACTGGAGGGCGACTCTTCACTGGTGATGATGGCTTTAAACTAGAACAATCCTGGGCTAACTCCTTTTGGCTTGCTAATACAAGACTCTTTAAATTTATCTTCAAGTTTCTCTAAATTGTCCTACTCTCACACTAAGAGAGAGGGCAATATAGTTGTACGCAACTTAGCTCAGTTAGCAGTTAATTTTCCAAATTGTGTAATATGGATGGAAGATGTTCCATCTGATGTATTGTCTTCTTACCATGCTGATTTAGCTGGTATTTTGTAATTTAATGGATCACAATACTGTTTCTCCAAAAACAAAAGAAAAAAGTTCACCACCGTACCTTTCTCTAGTAAATGAGCCCAAGAAGAATAACATTTCGTTCCTAAACGGTGTTAGCTTTGCCTCTGAAGGTGCCAGAATTTTGGATGGCACCGACCCATATTTGGTAAGTGAAATAATAAAAACTTTCACTAATTAATGCTATGTTTTGTGTCTCCAATACTCCTTATTTTATTTTTTGGGAAATTATTATGTACTCCCGGAGTACCATAAATGTGTACTCCCTCCTCTCACATGAATGGTGGGTCCTACTAATTAAATTCATGGTGAAACCCACCATTTATGTGAGAGGGGGAGTATACATTTATGGTACTTCGGGAGTACCTAATAATTTTCCTTATTTTTTTCTTTCTGTGTACCATTTTTTTATTAAATCCATATTTCTTGGTATAGAGATCGGAGATCGGAGGGTAGGGAGAACTGCGGTTGAAAACTGTCATAATAGCTCTACCAGTTTCTTATAGTAGCAATTTAAAAAGGGTTGGCTTTAAACTGCCAAAATAAGTCAACTTATTATGGCAGTTTCTATAAGCGCTATATTAGGTCTTCTATTGTGGCAGTTTTCAAAACTGCTGGAAAAAAAATGCGACTATAGAACCAGCTTTTTGTAGGGTCCGCTTTGCTTGATCTGCCCCTTCCAGCTTCGCCCTATGCGGGTTTTTCCCACTCCGCAAAGGTGGTGGGACGGGGATGGGTTTAAACTTTTTAAACTCACTCCGCCAGCATTGATAAAAATTATAATTATAAATTTTTCATATCATAAAACCCTATTATTTAAACAAACATGTCAATATTAACTTATTTTATTCTATCAAACGTGACTCTTTGCCTCTATTTAGTTATTTGTTATACTATGAGATTCTCTATTTAGTTATTTGTTATACTATGAGATTTTTATTTTTATTGTGATATTGTCATGTTAAACACTTGAATAATATTATTCATTTTTTGCTAAAAATTAGTTTGATTTGATGGGATAAATTTAGTTGTAATTTGAAGTATATTTTTATTAATGAAACAGGTTTTATAAAAAAACATTGTAATAGTTGTGGGGGTAAATTAACAAAAAGTATAGTTTTACAGGATGAGACGGGGCTTCTCAAGGCTCTAAGAGGTGGGGATGGGATAAGAAAATTTTTTCCATCATGTGGAGCGGAGTAGAGATGAGGCAAGACAAAACCATGCGGGGCATGAACAAAGTTCCTATCTTTCAGCCTTGCCCCACCCCATTGCCATCCTACTGGAGAGTGTCAAATACTATTTCTTGTACAACATTTAGCATTAGTATAAATTGAAAAATATGTTTAGCTGACAAATTGTTTTCTTATTATAAGCCAATTAGCTATTTTTATTATAAGCCAATTAGTTACTAACTTACTATGATTTCTCAAAAAATGTTTAGCTGAGAAATTGTTTTCTTTCATATTCACTCGTGGAGTTCCAGTCAATACATTTGACCCAACAAATAGACTACTTCTCAATCGTGCATGAAGACCTGTACAAACAGCTAGGATCCTCTGGTGCAGAAAATCATTTATCAAAATCAATTTTTGTCATTGTGATTGGAAGCAACGACATCATTGGCTACGTCAGGTCATCAGATCTCCAAAACAAGACCACCCCACACCAATACGCGGATTCAATGGACCTATCACTGAAATAAAAATTAAAGGTTACATAGTTCTTATAACTTGCCTTGAACATATATGAGATAAACATTAGAGGGCCACTTTGACTACAAGACAACATTATGTAATTCTAGATTGTGAAAATAACATAAATTTACTGGATATTACATTATATAAAATTTGTTCAGAGGTAAATATTGAAGCTATTTGTGTGCCTCATCAAACTGTGCTAAGCTATGGTAAGGATTTGCTCAATTAGTCATATAGTAAATGAACCTTAAAACTAGACCTTAAGCTCAGTTCAATCATTGATAAACCAGCTGAGATTCGCTTTTTAATGAGCCAAATTTTTGTAAATAGTATATAATGTAATTCAACTTAAGTCTTTGCTGACCGTTTCTTTATAAAAACTATTTTGCAGCGCTTATACAGTTTTCACGCACATAAATTTGTGATTCTTGGAACTGGGGTACTTGGTTGCTGCCCAGCAAGGAGGAGGGAGAAAAAAAATGAAGAATGCCGCGAAGAAATAAATTACTGGTCTGTTAAGTACAATGAAGGCCTTATATCAATGTTGCATTTATTGAAGTCGGAACTTAAAGAGATATACTACTCCTCTGACTCTTATGAAGTCTTTCTTGACCTCATTCAGAGACCAGCTGCTTATGGTACAACTGATTATTTTCTTTTTATAAATTAGAGAGCACAAAATATAAATTATAAAGACAATAACAATAATAATCAAGCCTTAGTCCTATAATTTTGGAGTCAACTATATATCCTTAACATAATAATCAGAGTTTCAGTATCTACAAATTCATAATTTATACTACTTCCTTACATAACATGGCTATTTATATTACTTCTACTAATATTATTTTAGATATTTCTCTTTTTCTTATTGTGCTCTCAACTTGGATTATCTCATTAAAAGCCAACTCACTTTGCCAAATTAGTCCCTTCTATAGCTTGAAATGTTGGGTCCCAAATAATATTATCAACAATATTAGCAATCCAAAATAATAATCACACACAAAAACACAAAATTTACGTGGAAAACCCTTTCTCTTTAAAGGGAAAAAAACTATAGGATAAACTCCGAATAATTTCACTATTATCAAATCAATTACAATAATTCTTGTGTATGTCTCACGACTAAAGAAAAATCTTTCTTATTTTTCTTTGCTCTCACACACGCACTAATTATCTCTTTCAAAGGCGATAACACTTTACTCTCTCCTTCTTATTTTTGTCTCCACGCATAGCTCTCTCTTAGCTGTCTTCTTTTTCTCTAAACAACTCCCTCTTGGCTGCTCTTTCTCTTGTCCTTTTTTGCGGCAATCCTTGTTGCTGCTCTCCTCCTTGCGTTCCTCTTAAGCGAGAATCCTTTATTATTATTTTTTTTCTCTCTTTTGGTTTCACGCTCTATTTTTCCTCTCCCCATAGGAGGACCCTTGGGCCAAAACCATCAAATTCTTTGTAGTATTGTCTATTTATAAGATTCTTTTACTATTCCCTCTTAGAATAGGAATACATTACCTCTTTAATAAAGAGTTCATTTCCTCTTGGACTAGGAATACATTGCTTCTTTAATGAGGAATAGACTTCCTTTCACACCAAAGAGTAGTCTTTCCTTCTATAACAAGGAAACCCAAATTAATTTTTCCTTCTTCAACTAGGAAACCTAATTGACTTTCCAAATCACAATTAGAATTTGAGGCAATTTTCCAACATGAAAATGGATGCAAAACTCACATAAAGAAAGTCCAAAATTGATACTTTGTTAAGTAGGCACTAGGTTTTCCGAAATTCTATGTCCTTTTCATAATTTCTGCTTTATTTTTGTACCTTTAGTTATAGGCCACAAACTGAATGACCCCTTGTGAATTAAACTAATTAATTAATTTAGCCAAGTTATTAATTAATCAATTTAACATGCAAATACGTGGCAGCACAAACAAATCACCGAATAACAAAATATGCAGCGGAAAATAAAAGACACGGTGATTTGTTCACGAATGGGGAAAAACCCTAACGGCAAAAACCCCACCGGGTGATTTCAGGTCACCACTCCCGAAACTCCACTATTATCAAATCAAGCAGTTACAAATAAGGAATCCCAAGTACCTTACCAACCTACAGTTGAACCCTTACCCCAATACCCAATTGGACTTGATCTGTAGCGACAGTTCCCACCTTTGATGCACGGCTCCCAAGTACGTGACTAACCAGATGCGCGGATCCCAGTACGCGACTTCAATCACCAACTTTAGAATGAGAGGTTGGCTGCAGAGTTCTTCAGATCATCCTATGCATGAAGATCAGGAAGATGCTTGGTCACAAAACCCTAAGGTGCACAATACACAGCAACTTCTTGAAGAAGATGATCTAGGTTAAGAACTTCGTCTTAGAGCACAATTTGCTTGAACAAGGATTGCTCAATGCTTATGCAACTTGTGTCTATGTTGACGGCTCTTAAAACACTCCTTAAATATGTTTAGGGTTAGAAGAAAAGAAGGCCCAAAAACATATTCACGGATCCCAAGAAAATCAGATTAGAATTCTGACTTTTTTAAGTCTCGACAGCTAGCAGGTGTCGAGGTAGGTGTCGAGCAGGTGTCGAGCTTTAAAACTTCAGCACTTCAACTTGCTTTTTCTTGGACAGACTTGATGACTTCAACACTTGATCTTGAAACATAGTTTCTTGAAGTATTAAAAACACCTAGAACTACCCAATTACAAGTAGAGTGCGTTTTGTCAAAGGATTAGCCAATTTACATAAAATATGACATATGTTCCTATCACGTAAACACATATGTCCTAACAGTTTTCCTTTCAATTTTTCATTATATAAAAAAAAAAAAAGGAAAGAGAGAACGATTGAAGACCCTTCATATTTGGTTGCAGGATTTGTAGAAATTAAAGCTGCTTGTTGCGGGCTGGGGACCCTTAATGCTGAAATTTTTTGCCTGCCAATTGCAGCCTATTGCTCCAACAGAAGCGACCACGTCTTCTTTGATCTAGTCCATCCTACAGAGGCAGAGCTAATCGCATCTCTATGGATCATGTATTTGATGGTTCTTTGCAGTACACATTTCCAATGAATATGAAGCAACTAGTAGCTATTTAAGCTCACCAATTAAGACAGACCCAGTATTTGTAAGATGTTACCTTCTAATTATTGTGCCCTTTTTAGAGGGTTTCAACATTAAAAAGCAATAAAAAAAAAAAAAAACTTCATATGGTTAGGATTAGTAGCGATTGGCTTTGAAGGAAGTGACTTATGTTTAAGTATATGTGCATCAAAATAGACCATGTTAATGACATGTTACAACCTATTTCCAAATCATTCAGTTTATTTAGTTTAAGCGAAACTCTTAAAACTTTAAATTTATAGGTATATATGGTTGTTCTTTTGCACGCTTTATTTTAAAAATCAAATAAACCAATACAAATAAGCTCTCCCAAACTAACACAAGAAAGTGTTTTTTTGCACGGTTTCCTCCGATAGATAGTAACAAAAGAAAATTCAAACAAATTGATAATATACCCTTGGTATGCCGTATGCAGTTCACATGTTTGAGAATTTTCTGTTCATGTTATACACAATTGAAATTAGTAGAGGAAGTTGGTTCTAGTTAGCTCAATTAGTATACTTTTTTGTCGTCGAATAAGAAATCTGGTATTCAATGTTTACATTAAAAATTGATTAGTGTCTTGACCTGATAATAAAGAACAATTATCATGGAGCAAATACCATAGAGTGAAATTCTATTGTATCTAAAAAAATTAATGGAAAAAAATAACCATTCAAATTAGTATATACTCACGATAGAACTGTCTTCAAATTCTTTATTGATTATTTTTCAATAAAGAATAATTCTAATGGAACATTATGTCTTTGCAAGAAACTTCCCTGACCACTTTAAAAGAGATGCTTTTTTCCTTATATTATACTGCAAGTCTACTAGTAGTAGAAAGAGCTAATTACAATAACTAATAGATTAATAGTCAGTTTACTAATTTTCGCCAATTTTTCTTTAGTCTCCCTCACTCTCCCTCTCCCTCTCCTTCTATTCAAGTTGACCATAAGAGACTAAAAAGAGTCCAACCTTTGAAATAGGAAGTGGTATCTTGTGAGTTTGCCTCATGAAGTGAGCCACTCACAAATTGAGGTTAACCTTTTTCTTTTTTCTTTTTTCTTTAAAGAGAATTCCAACTTATAGCGTCTGCTCCTGATGATAGTTCTTTATTATCAAACAAAGACACCAATCAGTTTTTTGTTTAGCCGAAAATTGAACCCCAGATCTCTTATACAACCATCAGAAATTTTATCAGTTGAGATAATTGGAACCCATATGTTAACCTGGTTTAATGGTTTAACAAACATCCTATGATTATATAAGGAGATAATTGGCGTGGTTTGTTATTAAATTTGCATATCATATCCATAAAAGATGTTTCATAAATCATGATTCGTGACACATATCATTCTCTAACCATTAATATTATTGTCATATTTAGTATATATTTTATAATAATAAATGAACAATTAGAGATTAATTACCATCACGTACCTTTGGTGCGGTGGTCATTCCACAATTATAAATGCTTCTACAAGTATAAGTGCTTGTGGGGTGTGGGGGTAAGGGCCAGGGTTCAAGTCTCTAGGAGAGAGCTTCACACACGCATACACTTAGATTATGTTAGAGTAGAAATTCTATCTTGTATAAAATAAAAAAAATAAAAAAAAAAGAGAGATTAATTACGTATGGTACATAAAAGGAAAAAACAAAGGCTAAATGCAAAGTGCACATTCTAAGTTTGACTGAAATTCATTTTAGCCTTTTAACTTTACTTTTTTTTTTTTTTTTTTCAATTGAGTCTTCTAAGTTTCAAAGTTATTCAATTCAGACATTTTTTTTTCCAATTTTATTAAAAAAAAAATGCTTGAATTGTAAGTTATAGAGTAGTGGGAATATAAAAAGGTAAAAAATTGGAGGAAGTGTAATTATAAGGTGCGAATTTAATAAAGAGAAAAATAGTTAAAATTGAGAGAGAAAATGTTAGAAATATGTGGATGATGTGACTGCTAATATGGATTAACAAATAATAATAATCAGATATATTTATATATATAGACATGGTTAAATAGCTTTTAGATATCTATAGTTTTTTTTTTATATTTAAATTTTATGGATATATATATATATATATATATATATAATTGCATGAAGGATTGCTCTATTTGGGTCCCTACAGGCTACATATAGTGGACAGATGTGTATTTGCAAAAAAGAAAAGAAAAATTCTAATTATACCACAAAATATTCATATTCTGATTGAAAGTTTTAGTTCATATGGATATTTAGAATTACGATTTTCTATTCTAGCTAAGTAAAAAAAATGTTTTCAATATTATTTTTTTGCATATATAATTATGTAACAAAAAAAAAATCATATTTATATTGAAAGCTTTGGTTCATTTAATTATTTGGAATTTACAATAAATATGGAGGAAGATTTCATGCTAGCTAATAAGTAACAAAAAGTCACTCCACAAGTATAAGTGCTTGTGGGGTGTGGGGGCAAGGGCCGGGG
Source organism: Quercus glauca (assembly GCA_023736055.1). Classification (NCBI taxonomy): domain Eukaryota; kingdom Viridiplantae; phylum Streptophyta; class Magnoliopsida; order Fagales; family Fagaceae; genus Quercus; species Quercus glauca. The sequence goes on from CM043322.1 coordinate 57,661,964, forward strand.
TTCAAGTCTTCAAGAGGGAGCTTCACACACATATACACCTAGATTAGGCTAGAGCAGAAATTCTATATTGTATAAAAAAAGAAAAGACTTTTCCGGATTGTGATTGAATAGTAAATACAAGAAACGAATCAACTTTCCATAAAATATTTTTACTCAAAATAAATGGAAGTTAAAAAAAAAAAAAAAAAAAAAATCTAATAACCTTTCAATAGTGTCCGATGGAAATGTCATTTTAAGGCAATGTCTTTTTTAAGGCCATGTTTATTAGACATAATACACACCTTATTCGACTCATCTGCTCTATAAATTAAATCCCAACCCTGTACGTATTGTCATATCAATTTGAAAGAGAGAGAGAGAGTCAGGTTTGCTTAGTACAATGGAATGCAAAGTTTTGCTATTGACTTTCTTCGTCATTATAGGCTTCAATCTTTCAAAGGCTTTGTACGCTTTTAGACCCCTTAAAACACAAGTTGTTTAACCTAATTATTTAGCTAAGTGTTTACTTAGGTAAATTATTCAAATCTAGGTTAACACAAGTAAATTATATAATGTAAACAATGCGGAAAATAAAGAATTTAATGATATGATAACTAAGGAAAATCAAACCGGTAAAAAATCTAGGAAGGATTTAACCTAGCTATCCTCAAAATAAAATAGATCCACTATGAAAGAATTGAAATTTTTACAATAGCGACTTAGACCACTAACATCCTATTGCTACCTCGAGTAGAAAACTTACTACCACGACCACGTGATAGCTTCGAGTTCACGGACTACTTCTTTCCTTGATCTACAGCAACCACAAGTACTCCCACTTGTGTTTTTCTTTAAGCTCTTGAAACAGCAACTGAAACGATCACCAAACTCTCGACATCAATCTTGATCTTGATAACCTTAAGTATGTATGAATGCAAACACTTCTAGATCTCACAAAAGATTCATACACACAGCATATCAACAACATCTAAAACGTGGCTAGAGTTTTTCCTTTCATACTTGAAGCAAAACATAAAACCCTACACGTCATACGGGCTTGGGTTGAGTTGGAAAATTCTGCAGAAAAATAATTTGCACGAGCTTCGATTGATCGAGTCTAATTTTCGATCAATCAAGCCTTGCAGAAATTGAATAGTAATTTCCTGCAATTACTCAATTCTAACTTTACACATATATACACTTTGAGTAGCTTAAATCTAGACTAAACGTTTTGATCATGGTTTGCTAACATATATATATTGAAGTTCTAATATATTAGTTCCTAATTTCTTAGAACCTAACAGGCTCAAATGGTTCCAGCCATGTTTGTGTTTGGAGACTCATTGGTAGATGTGGGAAACAACAATTACCTAAAGCTCTCTATTGCCAAGGCTAATCTCCCTTACTATGGCATCCACTTTCCTAACCATAAAGAAAATGGGAGATTTACTAATGGCATGAATGCTGCAGATTTTCTTGGTAAGTAATATGTGGTACGTATTCGCTTTTTTTAATTTTATTTTTAAACGTAAATTTCTATGTGAAATGAATGGAACATTGTGTGGCAGCTAAGAAATTAGGATTGCCAACTCCACCACCGTACCTTTCTCTAGCTAGTAGATGAGTCCAACGAGAATAATAACGTTTCGTTTCTAAACGGTGTTAACTTTGCTCCTGGTGGTGCCAGAATTTTGGGTGGCAACATCAACCCACTGGTAAGTGTTTTTTTAGAGTTTCAATCTATGGTGCAAGACACCAATTAGTTTTCGGTGTAGGCGGGGATTGAACCCCAGATATCTTATTCAATTATAAAAAATTTTACCAGTTTAGCTAACTGGAACCCACAACCCACTGGTAAGTGAAACAAAATCTTTCACTAATTATTTTGTTTGATTCTCTTCATTTTTTTTCTGTTCCATTTTTTGTATTAAACATAAATTTCTTGGTATGAAGACAGGAGAGTCTCACATATAAGTTTCTTGTACAACATAACTGATTTAAAAAAAAATAAAATAAAATAGAGAGCACAAAATGTAAATTATAAAGACAATTACAATAATATTCAAGCCTTACTCCTATAATTATGGAGTCAACTTTAGATCCTTCTTTCTCAAAAAAAAAAAAAAAAACTTTAGATCCTTAACAGAATAATGAGAGTTGGCCCTATATATATATATATATATATTTTTTTTTTTTTCAGTATCTACAAATTCATAATTTATACTACTTCCTTACTTAACATGCCTATTTACACTACTTCTACTAATGTTATTTTTGATATTTCTCTAGCTTTTTTTGTTCTCTTAACTTGAATCAGCTCATTAAAAGCCAACTCACTTTGCCAAATTATTAGTGCCTTCTATAGCTTGAAAATGAATGTAAAACTCACTCAAAGAAAGTCCAAAATTGACACTTTGTTATGTAGGCACTAGGTTTTCAAAAATTCTGTCCTTTTCATAATTTTCGCTTTATTTTTCTACCTTTATATAGTTTGTTTTCCTTTCAATTTTTCATAATAAAAAAGAATGATTAAAGACCTTTCATATTTGGTTGCAGGATTTGTAGAGATTAAAGCTGCTTGTTGCGGGCTGGGGGCCCTTAATGCTGAAATTTTTTGCCTGCCAATTGCAGCCTATTGCTCCAACAGAAGCGACCACATATTCTTTGATCTAGTCCATCCTACAGAGGCAGCTAATCGCATCTTTGTGGATCATGTATTTGATGGTTCTTTGCAGTACACATTTCCAGTGAATATGAAGCAGCTAGTAGCTATTTAAGCTCACCAATTAAGACAGTCCCTATATTTGTAAGATGTTACCTTCTAATTATTGTGCCTTTTTAGAGGGTTTCAAGTTTCAACATTAAATAGCAATACAAAAAATCTTCTTATGGTTAGGACTAGTGGCGATTGGCTTTGAAGGAAGCGACTTATATCGTTGTTCTTTTACACGATTTATTTTTAAAATCAAATAAACCAATACAAATAAGCTCTTCCAAACTAACAGAAGAAAGTGTTTTTTTAGCATGGTTTCCTCCGGTTATAGTTACAAAAGAAAATTTAAGCAAATTGATAATATACCCTTGTTATGCAGTTCACATGTTTAAGATTTTTCTGTCCGTGTTATATGCAAACGAACTTAATGGAAGAAGTCAGTCCTAGTTAGCTCAATTAGTAAACTTTTTTGTCGTCGAATAAGAAATATGGTATTCAATACTTACATTAAAAATCGATTAGTGTCTTAGCCTGATAATAAAAAACAATTATCAAGAAGCGAATACCATAGAGTAAAATTCTATTGTATCTAAAAAATGTTAATGGAAGAAAAATAACCATTCAAATTAGTATTGGGTACTCATGATAGAACGCATTACAAGGCTGTCTTCTAATTCTTTATTGATTATTTTTCAATAAAGAATAGGCGTAAATGCACTTTTAGTCCCTACATTTTGGCTTTTTTCCTTTTTATCCCCTACATTTTATTTTTATCACTTTTAATCCCTAAACCAATTAATGCGTGGCATTTAAGTCCTTTCCGTTACCCAACTAACGGGGAAAGCTGAAGTGACTGATGGAGAAATAAAATAATGATATTTTTTTACACATGGCCCCAAACCCTGTCTCGTGTATGTCACGTGAGGCACTTACTAACCAATCTAGTGCGCAGGTAAAGAAAAATCCCCAAATCAGACTTTAATCCCTAGATCAGCGTCTCTGTCTCTCTTGAACCATCAGCATCTCTCTCAAACCATCTCTACCACTTGAAGCCACTATCATCATCAACCATCTCTCAAGATCTTCAACCATTTTGAAGTCCTTGATCAAATGGAAGCAAGCTCTTCAACCAGTTCAAGCTTGAGGAGGAGAGCTCCATTTAGGTGCTACTATGCTGAAAAACCAGTGTTAGTCGTTTCGTGGATAGCAGACAACCTTGGCAGAAGGTTTTATGTCTGTCCAAACTACTGGGTATTTCAATTTGAGTATTTTGTTTTACTAGGGTTCAGTTTTTTTGTTTAAATTCTTCTTTGGTGGTGGACGTTTATTTTTCAATTTTCTTGTGTTTCATTATTAAGTGCTTGGTTTGCATTTCAGGTTGGGCGAAAGTGTAAATTCTTCCAATGACGCGATGATGAGATATGTGAACATGGTAAGGTGCTCATCCTAGAGCAAAGGCAATGGATTATCAGACTAGAGGTCGAGGTTGCAAGATGCTACAAGAGAGAGAAGTTTTACACTGTGACTTTGGCATTCTTATTGGTGATATGTGGGATTTGTTTCTTTAATTGTATGGATAGTTAGACAGGTAGTGGAAGTTTGGTTAGGCAGCAAGTGGGAAGTGTGGAAGTGTTTATGTTTGGTTAGGTGGGTGGTGGAAGTATATGTTTGGTTAGCATGTCACATAGATGGGGGAGTTTCAATATCCTGTAATTGCTAATGCATAGGGCTAGCAATGTGTAAATTTTTTTGGTTAGGTAGTTAGCATGGAAACACCTGCTAGGTTTTTTTTTTTTTTTTTGGTACCATTCCTAGAATGAAATGAATACCCCTGTTCCTTGATGACTGGACTAGCAGTGTGAAGTTCTCTCTGTGTGTTGGTTGGTCAATGTTTTTTAACTGTGTTTTTCAATGTAAAATATTAATAATGATCCATTCTCTCCTTTGTAACATTTTCGCCACATTGAATGATTTGGAATTTTTGTGTGCTTAACATTTGTTTTGTATTCATCAATGTGGGGCTGCTGGAATGTGTGTATCTATGTTCCCTTTCCATGGGTTTGTCTCCCAAAAATAGAACATTAAATATTTTTAAAAGTATTGTCTATCTGTTTGTGTGTTTGATCATCTGAACATGTCAGTCCATTCCAGCTGCCTATGTGAACTTTGGTAGACCAATTCTCAAGAACCCCTGCAGGATCAATGCTGAAGGAACATTTAAAGAGAGACCACTTGTGCTGAAGTGAAACATATAATTTGTCTTTCCTTTTTTTTTTTTTTTTCTTTTTCTCTAGGCTCTACTCGCTGTGAAGTTTAGAATGGATTTCTACCATAGAACAAAAGATTTTCTGTAACTGTACAAATTATAAATAAAAAATAAAAAAGAAGAAAGGTTCCCAATTATGTTTTACTTTTAATTTCGTTTTAGAATCTATTAGAATTATTCCAAAAAAGATTTTGTTTGACTATGTAAGGGAGGTGGTCAAAATAACCTCATGGATTGTCAACCAATTAGCCATAACCCCATCATGTTACTGAAATACTAGGATGCTTAAGTTGATAATTGGTCACTCTATATTTTCTGCTTTGCTAAACAATTCCTTGACCAAGTTTATTCAGCTATCAAATGGTGAGTATGAAACCATCAAATCAAAAGATAAAAGAATACAATTAGTGAATCAGCTTTGAAAAATTCCATCTCAACCTAGTGTGATAATAGACTGTTCCAAAACAAAAAATCTCCTCACTCTTAACCTAAACTACCTAATTCCAGATTAAATACAAGAAGAAAACAGAAAAACAAAACAACCACAGTGCTCAATTTCACATGATAATTGATACTAGCTGCATTAATCATGTTCATATACAGATAGATACAAGATCATGTGCTCAATTTTGCCTGCTACTTGCTGCTAAAAATTTCTGCTGCATTAAATAAAACAACTGCTAAAATTTCTGCTGCAGATAAATACAACAGCATACAATTTGTTGCATTAAATAAAACTCAGTGATACAAATAAAATCTGTTGCATTGAAACAATTCAGCTGCATTAAATAAAACTCAGTAATACAAATAAAATTTGCTGCATTAAATAAAACTCAGTAATACAAAAAAAATCTGCTGCATTGAAAAAATGCTGCTGCATTAAATAAAATTTATGCTGCAGATTTCTTCAAATAAAAATTCTATAGCATTGATTAAACATATATAATGTTATCACTTTCTGCAAAACAAAGGGCATTGTTCCATAGTTAACCCTATCACTATAAATACACAAAACAAGTCAAGGAAAAATGAACTTGTGCTCTTTTCATTTCCTTGGACCATGCACAGATGATTTACTCCCACCATGTCTGATTGCTTCCATGCATCTGGATGCATTCTTAGAAGCCTTTAGAGTCTCTAATGTGACCACCCTTTTCTTTTTCTGCCTTGGATTTGGGTTACTGCTGCTGGAGTTCTAATGTGCACCTAGATTCTGTGTAGTGCTACTTGACTGGTGTGGTGCAGTTGGAGTAGAGCTGTGCTGCTATGTATATGAGTGGATGAATGTGCTTCTGTTGGCCTGAAATGGATTGGATGAGCTTGTCCTGGCATGAGGTGTTACATTTGGACTGGATTGGTGCATCCTGGTCTGAGATGGTGCAAATTGAGTGGCTGAGCTTGTCTTGGCTTGAGATGGTGCACCTGGCCTAAAGCTGGGCTTGCTAGATTGGTGTGGTGCACTTGGAGTGGTTGGGCTATGCATGTTGGACTGAGGTGGTGCACCTGGCTTGAAGCTGGGCTTACTGGACTGGTATGGTGCACTTGGAGTGGATGGGTTATGCATGTTGGATTGAGGTAGTGCACTTGGACTGGAGCTGAAGCTGTGCATGCTGGCCTACAAACAAGAAATTCACACACATTAATATTGAATATTGAAAAGCAACTATTTCACACACATGTCCATATATTACGTTATTAGATGTACTGGTTCTGTTTGTGGTGCCTGGCAGTGAGGAGTTTCCTCCAATCTCACCCTTGCAACTTCTTCTATTATACCCTAACTTATCACAGGCCTTGCATTGCTTAAAGATACCAGCTCTCCTACTTGTTGGCTCATTAGGTTCCCTTGCTCTCTTCTTCTTAGGTCTGTCAGGTGGTCTTCTTTTGATGGGAGGCTGAATTGGGGTTACACCACTAGGTCTCCACATATTCTGTCCATTGATTGGTGATATGATTGGTTCATAGCAGGCCTTGTATATAGAGACATGGTAACATAGGTGAACATACTGCTTAACATCTTGTCTGTTGAAAAATATGCAAGTGATTGCATGAGCACAGGGTATGCAACTTATATTCCACTTCCTACAACTGCAGTGTGCTGTGGCCAAGTCAACAGTGAAACTTTGCAGACCATTTTTTACTTCAAACTGGGTTTTCCTTGCCCAACAAGCTAACTACCTACTAGTTGCCAGTTTTTCCTTGTGCAACTTCTTCAGAACCTTGGCACAAATATCTGACTCTACTCTCAGAATCTTCTCTCTGTTCTCTTGAAACCTAGTATGAGATATAGCCTAATACACTCAAGCTGCAAGCACATACATATACAATGAAACATTAGACATTAATTGCAACACCTGCTAAAAACAGTACCAAACAATGAACCTAATTAAATGTAGGTGATCACAAAAGACTCATACCATGCTAATTATAGGCTTAGACTTGAATTTAAGAATTCTGTTTTTGAAAGTATTATACATATTTTTTACTATAGTGTCAATCATGGCATCTTCACTAAACATGTGTCTAGCCCATTTTGTTGTTGAATGAGTATCCAATCAACTGTGTGCATCAACATCAATACCCTTCAGCTCATCCATCACCCTATCAAACTCTTCTTTATAAGTTGCCTTGACTGCCCTCCAATACAGTTCTCTGATTAGAACACCAAGATGGTTCTTCCTGAAGTTGTTGTAGAGGTGCCTACAGCAAATCCTATATTCATATTGTGGCCAGTTATCAATGAAAGTTTTCACCAACCCCTGTCATAAACAGTATCAAAAGAAAATATGTCTTAGAGATAGATACAATGAGTAAATAAAGAAAAAAAAACAACCAAATAGAGAATAAACTACATACCTTCTGCTGGTCTGACATAAACATCCATCTCCTATTTTGACTTATGTCTGCAAGTAACAGATTGATGAACCAAGTCTAAGAGTCCTTGGTTTCAGCCTCTACCACTGCATATGCAAGTGGGAAATACTCCTCATTAGGATCTCTGCATACTGCAATAATCAATTGCCCCCTTGACTTGTTTTTCAAATGGCAGACATCCAAACCAATGAATGGCCTGCATCCAGCCAAAAAACCCTTCTTGCAGCCTTCCAAACATATGTATAGCCTCTCAAAATAAGGCACCCACACACCAAATCCATCTCAACTACTAAATTAGCATCATGGAAGGTATGTACCTTCATAAGTATGGTACTACCAGGACTAGCCCTCCTTAATTCCTCACAGTACTCCCATAGTTGGTTGTATTGTTGTGTATAAGCCCTATCAACATATTCTTGAGCCTTATCCCTAACCCTACTTGCTTCTCCTATACTTATATTTAGGGTATACTTGTCATGGACAGCCTCTTAGATGTCTCTTAGCTTGATATTAGGTTGTCTTTTCACCTTCTTCATCAACTTCTTCCCAATGTATGATGAAGTACACCTAGGATTCTTATAACTTCTAGAGCAGGTGTGTTCCAATGTCAATGTCCTTAGTTGGTAGCTCCGCTCCCTTGACACCTTTGTTAGATAGGCAATAAACTTGCACCCTTTTTGGCAGACAACTCTTACCCTTTGCAGATCATTTTTAACAAATCTGATCTCCCATCCACCATGAACTGCATAATCTGTTATAGCTTCCTTGAATTGCTTAGGTGTAGTAAATAGTATATCTTTCTCAAAATAAATATGCTCAGCCTTAGCCACTAGCTTAAACACAAGGAACTTCCTCACTTGCTTCTTTTTCTGTTCCCTTTCATCTCCCACATGTGTCTTGTTATCATCCTCATACTTATTATCACTATCATACCCAAGCTCATCATCAGAGGATGATTCCACAAGACTGTGCAATTCCTCACTCTCATAATTAGAGTTCATTACACCAGCACCCATTTGGCCTGGTTCATTAACATCAGTATCATCCTTACCATCCCAACTGTCACAACTATCTTCAACAAAGTCCTTAACACCATGGTTCAACTTTAAATCATCTTCTAGGCCACTTACCCCACCATCACTTCTACACTATCACTGCTATCATTTATATGAAAGACCTCATATGGGTGCTCAATGATAGATTCTTTACCTACTCTCCTTAAACCCACTTGAGAAGCAACCACCTCAGTAGGAACATCAGCATTAACCTCAAACTCATCCTCGTTGTTAAAAATTTGATCATTAGCATACATGCCATCACTATCATAAAAACTGTAAAAATCATCCCCATCATGGTCATCATGTTCACTGCCATCATCATTGTCATAATAACCTATAAAGTCTTGCTCTAATGCCAATGGCTGCACACCTTCACCAACTTCCTGTCCTTCATCAACTAATATAGGGTCATGTGGGTGCTCTACATACATAGGAATATCTTTATGACCCCTCACTAATTTTGTCAGGTACATGGCATCACTATCATCAACAATCAAATGGAAGTCTGCCAGTTCTTGGTCCACTCCAGGCATTTTATAACACAGCCTGCTAACATATGTGTACCCAAAGCCCCTACATATACTCTCTATCTCAATCTTGGACCACCTTTCAAGGGCCACAATTATCAACTACATCTACTGCACCTCTCACATATTTTCAGCTATTCTCAGTAAAATGGCTACCATGATGCACAGATATACTAAATAGCTCATCCATTATGCATGCAACATAACCCCAAAACCAATTAAACTATGCTAGTTACAGAACAAAATATATATTTTTTAGAACAAAATATATATTATATTTAACAAAACAACACTCATACCTAATAAAATATTCCATTTTGCATGAGACAACACAACACTTAATAAAGTATTAGGTGATCACAACACTTAATCAAATATTTAAGTAACAATACAACACTTAACTTCAATAGTTTTGTCATACTAAAAGAAACATATGCATAGTTATCAACACTTGAATTGCACAAAAAACCCTCATACAATGACTCTCTTAAATAGGAGCACACGGGGAACACATGGACCGCAATGTAAACCACAAACAAACACATGCAGACAAAGACCAACAAACAGTCAAAAAGCCAAAATATACAAAAACATTGTGGCCCCTACTAGGAAAAAGCCAACAAGCATATTGTAAAGCTATAAATAAGGACAAAGAGAAGAGAGAGAAGACCTTTTCACAAAGACAGAGGTCTCCCAGCTTTCATTTTCTCCACTATTTGAAAAGTGTGAATATTAAGTGACAGAGATTGACAGAGATGGTGGTTTTGAGAGATGGTTTATGATGATGGTGCTTCAAGTTAGTGTCTTTCAATATGGGTTTTGAGAGATGGTTGATGATGATGGTGGTTTGAGAGAGAGGTTGTTCGACAGAGGCAGAGAGCTAATCTTGGGATTAAAGTCTGATTTAGGATTTTTCTTTTCCTGCGCGCTAGATTGGTTGGTGAGTGACATGCACGTGTGGGGTGGGAAAGCCACGTGTCGAAGTAGGTGGGGCTTGTGTAAAAAATATCATTATTTTATTTCTCCATCAGCCACTTCAGCTTTCCCCGTTAGTTGGGTGACAAAAAGGACTTAAATGTCACGTGTTAATTGGTTTAAGGACTAAAAGTGGTAAAAATAAAATGTAGGGACCAAAATGGACAAAAAGTCAAAATGTAGGGACTAAAAGTGCATTTACGCCTAAAGAATAATTCTAGTAGAATATTATGTGTTCGCAAGAAACTTCCCTGACCACTTTCAAATAGATGCTTTTTTCCTTATATTATACTGCAAGTCTACTAGTAGTAGAAGGAGCTAATTACAATAACTAATAAATTAATAGTCAGTTTGTTAATTTTCGGCCAATTCTACTTTAGTTTCCCTTCCTCTCCCTCTCCCTCTCCCTCTATTCAAATTGACCTTAAGAGACTAATTAAAAAGAGTCCAACCTTTGAAATAGGAAGTGGTATCTTGTGAGTCTACCTCATGAAGCAGGCCACTCACAAATTGAGGTTAACCTAGTTTAATGGTTTAACAAACATCCTATGATTATATAAGGAGATAGTTGGTGTGGTTTGTTGTTAAATTTGCATATCATATCCCATAAAAGATGTTTTATAAATCGTGATTCGTGACACATATCATTCTCTAACCATTAATATTATTGACATATTCAGTATATATTTTATAACAATAAATGAACAATTATAGATTAAGTACGTATGGTACATAAAAGGAAAAAATAAAGGCTAAAATGCAAAGTGCACCCTCTAAGTTTGACTAAAATTCATTTTAGCCTTTTAACTTTACATTTTTTTCAATTGAGTTTTCTAAGTTTTAAAGTTATTCAATTCAGACTTTTTGTCCAATTTCATTAAAAAAAAATGGTTGAATTGTAAGGTATAGGGTAGTGGGGATATAAAAAGGTAAAAAAGATGGAAGAAGTGTAATTGTAAGATGAGAATTTAATAAGGAGAAAAATAGTTAAAATTGAGAGAGAAAATGTTAGAAATATGTGAATGATGTGACCATTGATATGGGTTAACAAATAATAATAATTAGATATATTTATATATAGACATGGTTAAATAGCTTTTAGATATATATAGTTTTTTTAATGGAAAGATGTATATATATATATATATATATAATTTCATGAAGGGTTGCTCTATTTGGGTTCCTACAGGCTACATATAGTGGACAGAAGTGTATTTGCAAAAAAGAAAAGAAAAATTCTAATTATACCACAAAATATTCATATTGTGATTGAAAGTTTTAGTTCATATGGATATTTAGAATTACGATTTTCTATGCTAGCTAAGTAACAAAAATGTTTTCAATATTATTTTTTCGTATATATAATTATGTAACCAAAAAAAAAAATCATATTTATGTGGTTGAAAGCTTTGGTTCATTTAATTATTTGGAATTTACAATAAATATGGAGGAAGATTCCATGGTAGCTAATAAGTAACAAAAATGTTTTCAAGAATAGATTTTTCCGGATTGTGATTGAATAGTAAATACAAGAAACGAATCAACTTTCCATAAAATATTTTGACTCAAAATAAACGGAAGTTGAGAAAAAACAAAAAATCTAATAACCTTTCAAGACTCAAGAGTGTCCAATGGAAATGTCTCTTTTTAAGGCCATGCAGGAAATGTCTTTTTAACCATTGTTTATTACAGACATAATACACATCTCATCCAACTCATCTGCTCTATAAATTAAATCCCAACCCTTCACTGTTCCAACATATCAATTTGAGAGAGAGAGAGAGAGTCAGGTTTGTTTAGCACAATGGAATGCAAAGTTCTGCTACTGACTTTCTTCATCATAATAAGCTTCAACCTTTCGAAGGCTCAAATGGTTCCAGCCATGTTCGTGTTTGGAGATTCATTGGTAGATGTGGGAAACAACAATTACCTAAAGCTCTCTATTGCCAAGGCTGATCTCCCTTACTATGGCATCGACCTTCCTAACCAAAAAGCAAATGGGAGATTTACTAATGGCATGAATGCTGCAGATTTTCTTGGTAAGTAATATGTGTTGTTTGTTTGTTTGTTTGTTTGTTTTAATGTAAATTTCTATGTGAAATGAATGGAACATTGTGTGGCAGCTGAGAAATTAGGATTGCCTACTTCGCCACCATACCTTTCTCTAGTAGACAAGTCCAACGAGAATAATAACGTTTCGTTTCTAAACGGTGTTAGCTTTGCTTCTGGTGGTGCCAGAATTTTGGGTGGCAAGAACAACCCACTGGTAAGTGAAACAAAATCTTTCACTAATTAATGTTATATATGTTTGGTGTCTTTAAGACTATTATTTTGTTTGATTTTCTCAGGTGGCAGCACTTGAAGGTCAGGGTGGTCCTGTGACCACCCTGACCTGAATTTTTTTTTTTATATATAATAATTTAAAATTTTATATTTGTCTGCCCTTCAAAAAAAATTTGGGAACACTCTCAATTTTTTTTATGCTAACAAAATTAAATTTTACTTCATAATTTGTTCTACTTAACAATATATTGAGACTTTCAAGCAAAAAGAAGCCAAAAAAAAATTTTGATCTAAAATCTAAAAAAAAAAATTATAACATAGCAAGTCCAAATGCCCAATAGACCTCAGGAAAAAAGCCCAAGATCAATATCTTTTATTAGATTGTGTACTTTATGCTTTTTGAGAAAAATTCTTAAGGCCACCATTAGATTCTCTTCATATTTTTCTGTTTCATTTTTTGTATTAAACATAAATTTTATTTTTTTTATTTTTTTATTTTTTTGAGAAAGTATTAAACATAGATTTCTTGGTATGAAGACAGGAGAGTCTCACATGTTAGTTTCTTGTACAACATAAAACCTTTATCAATTAAGCTACAGCTACGGGTATGATTCTCTTCCTTCACGGTTATGCAATAGTTTGCTGTGTTGTGTGTAAGTCTTATTCATCAAATATTCAAAAGAGATGTGACCCACAATTGGGCTATTATGTAGCCTTTTTTGTTCCCCCAATTGACAAACTAACATAGGCCACATGAAATTTGAAAAAGACCACTGAGCTATTGAAAAGACCTGATGAGGCCCAAAGATAGGCTTTTTAAATTTGGCCCATATACCTAAAGTCAGGTTTTTTCAATTAAAGAAGCAAGAAAGCCACTTTGTATTTGACAGTTGAGGTGTTAAGAGCCCATTGGTCCTTTCGACTTGTGTAGAAAATAACAAAAAGATAATACACAATAACTTTGGTAACATTTTTCACACCATTTTACTGGTTTTTATCAGTTGACCGTTAATATCACTTATTTTACTTATTGTTAACAATTTGTCATATTAATAGGTATAAAATTTTTGTGTTTATAAATTTTTTTAAACAAAAAAAATGCCGTGAAGACAACACCGTCTAACAATTTGATACTGTGACAAGTCGTGACAATGATATCATTCTCACATGATCTAATTTCGATACTATTTTTTTTTTCTTTTTTCCCTTTTCTATAAAAAAATGGTATTCAAGCATTTAGTTATATTATTCTATTACGTATCCTATCGATTTTTAGATACCTTGAAAACCCATGATGAATCACACCCCAAATACCCTCTACTTGTGGGAGTTCTATTATAGCCAACTAGTTATTATAATTATTGTTTCTCAAAAAAAAGTAAGATGTTTAGCTGATAAATATTAAATTGTTTTGTTTCATATTCACTCGTGCAGTCCCAGTCAATACATTTGACACAACAATTAGACTACTTCTCAATCGTGTATAAAGACCTGTACAAACAACTAGGATCCTCTGGTGCAAAAAATCATTTATCAAAATCAATTTTTACCTTTGTGATTGGAAGCAACGACATCTTTCGCTACTTCGAATCGTCCGATCTCCAAAACAAGACTACCTCACTTCAGTACGTCGATTCAATGGTCCTTTCAATCAAAGCTAAATTAAAGGTAACAAAGTTTATTACTTGCCTTGAAACTTAAATGTGACAAACATTAGAGTTAGAGGTTCACTTTGACTCCAAGAAACATTACAGTGTAATTCAATTTGGGTCTTTGCTGATCATTTCTTTATCAAAACTTTGTGCAGTTGTTATACGGTTTTGGGGCACGTAAATTTGTGATTGTTGGAATTGGGTCAATTGGGTGCTGCCCGGCAAGGAGGAGGGAGACCAAAAATGAAGAATGCGACGAAGAAATAAATTTCTGGTCTGATAAGTACAATAAAGGTCTTATTTCTATGTTGCAGGAATTGGAGTCAGATCTTAAAGGCATAAACTACTCCTACTTTGACACTTACAAAGCTTTGTTTGACTTCGTTCAGAGACCAGCTGCTTATGGTACAACTGATCATCTTCTTTTTATAAAATAGAGATTAAAAAATATAAACGAAAAGACCCAATTACAATAACGACCAAACTTTAGAATTTGGGTTCCGCTATGGTTCCTCAACAGACTAATCAGTAGTCAATGACATGAATTCATTTATGTCATTTTATTTAGAAAGTCCAAAATTGACACGTTAAGTAGGCACTGCTTTGTTTGTTTTCTACAAATAGTTTGTTTTCCCTTCAATTTTTCGTGATAAAAAAGAATGATTAAAGACCTTTTTCTTATTTGATTGCAGGATTTGTAGAGGTTAAAGCTGCTTGTTGTGGGCTGGGGACCCTTAATGCTAAGATTTTTTGCCTGCCAATTGCAAAATATTGCTCCAACAGAAGTGACTATGTCTTCTTTGATAAAGTCCATCCTACAGAGGCAGCTCATCGCATCATTGTGGATCGTATATTTGATGGTTCTTTGCAATACGCATTTCCAATGAATGTGAAGCAGCTAGTGGCCATTTAAGCTCACCAATACAGACGGTTCTTATATTTGTAAGATGTTACCTTCTAATGATTGTGCCCCTTTTAGAGGGTCTCAACATATCAAAGAAATGAAGAATTTCTATATTTCTTATTATTCTGTAAAAAGAAATTACAACTCTATATATAGAGGAAATGATCTAAAGCTATAAAACTGAAAAATAACTGACACTAACAAACTCACTAACAAACTCAGAATAACTAACACCTACACGTGACAGTATACAAGCAAACTAACTTTCCCACGTGAGGATATTTACACAAACAAACTAATATCAAAACTACTTGTCGTTTGTACAGAATGTCTAATAACTAAAACTGATGTCACTGTCGTTTATGCAGCATTTTGTTCTTTACTTAGTTTTACTTCCTCATGCTCTGCTCTTGCTTCTTTATGATCATCTTCACCATTCTGATACTCCCCCTCAAGAGCAGCTGGTGTGTGTATGTTCATCATTCCCATTTTGTCAACAAGATTCGAAAACTGATTGTACCCCAAAGCTTTTGTAAGCATATCTGCTAATTGACAATGGGACCTCACATGATTAAGCTTGATTACACCTTCTAAAACCTTATCCCTGACCACATGACAATCTATTTCAATGTGCTTGGTCCTTTCATGAAAAACAGGGTTAGAACCAATGTGCAATGCCACCTGACTATCACAAAATAGCAATGCTCCTTTGTTATGTTCAACTCCAATATCCTTTAGAAAGTATAAAATCCACACAAGTTCACATGTTGCAACTGCCATAGCTCTATACTCAGCCTCTGCTGAAGACCTGGAAACTGTGGACTGCTTCTTTGATTTCCAAGACACTAAAGAGTCTCCAATGAAGATGCTATAACCTGTTACTGACTTCCTTGTATCACAACATGAAGCCCAATCAGCATCTGCAAAACCTTTTAAATGTAAATCTGTCTTGGAAGAAAACATGAGACCTTTCCCTGGTTCATTCTTCAAATATTGCAAAATTTTATAGGCTGCATCCAGATGTGGCTTTCTTGGTTTTGACATGTATTGGCTAAGTTTATGAACAGCAAAAGTGATGTCTGGCCTAGTGATGGTCAAATACAATAACCTCCCAATCAACCTTCTGTAGATGCTGGGATCCTTAAGCTCTTCACCTTCTGATTGTCTCAACTTGAGACTTTGTTCCATAGGAGTCTTGGCTGGCTTACACCCCAACATTCCAGCATCATTAAGCACCTCAAGAGTGTATTTTCTTTGGCAAAGGGCAATTCCTTTGGCTGACCTTGCAACCTCCAATCCGAGAAAATACTTTAAGTCACCTAAGTCTTTGAGCTTGAATCTGTCATCCAAGAGAACTTTGAACTTGTCTATCTCAGCCTTATCATTACAAGCTACTAAGACATCATCCACATATACTAAAAGCATCATGAAAGCATCACCTTGTCTCCTAGTAAACAAAGAGTAATCAGCTTTGGACTGAGTAAAACCAAGCTGAAGCAAAGTGCCAGAAAATTTGGCAAACCATTGCCTAGAAGCTTGTTTAAGTCCATACAAGGACTTATTCAGCTTACAAAATACCTCCCCCTGGCTATGAAACCCTTGTGGAAGAGCCATATACACTTCCTCATCCAAATCACCATGTAGAAATGCATTGTTTACATCTAATTGACTAAGAAACCAGCCCTTGATGGCAGCCACAGCAAGAAGGATCTTGACAGACACCATTTTGGCCACAGGTGAAAAGGTTTCAAAATAATCCACACCCTCTCTCTGTGTAAAACCTTTAGCAACAAGCCTTGCTTTGTACCTTTCAACTGAACCATCAGCTTTATACTTGATTTTATATACCCATTTACAGCCTATAGGCTTCTTCCCAGCAAGCAAAGGAGTCAAATCCCATGTATGATTTGCTTCAAGTGCAGCTATTTCAGCAGACATGGCCTCTTGCCATTTGGGATCAGAAGCTGCTTGATGATAATAGGTAGGCTCAACAAGAGAAGAAATGGAACAGCAGAAATTTTTGTAAGAAGGAGAGAGGTGGTGATAAGAAAGGTGAGAGGATAATGGATGAGAAGTACCTGATTGGGAAGGAGAGGCAGCAATGACAGAAGATACCTGATTGCAGTGGTAAGCTTGTAAGTAGGAAGGCTGTTTGATAGTTCTAGAAGATTTTCTAAGGGGAATAGAATCAGCAATGGGATTATGAATGAGATCAGGGGGCTCAATGGGAACTTCATCAAGCAAATCATCATCAATGTATTGATGAATATGAGTGATGGAGTCAGAAGGTATAACAGAAGTAGACTTAGAATGGAGGAAAGGATCAAAGAGAGGATTGACAGCTGGAACACAAGGCACAGGAATGGAACAAGACTGCTTGACAGAATTACTGGAGTTAGAGACAAAAGGAAAGACATGTTCATGAAATATGACATCTCTAGAGACAAAAGCTGTATGAGATTCAAGATCAAAAACCTTGAAACCTTTAACATTGAAAGGAAAACCAAGAAAAACACATTTTCTTGCCCTTGGAGAAAATTTGGATCTGGTTTGAGCAATGGTGGATGCAAAACATAGGCAACCAAAAACTTTGAGATTAGAGTAATCAGGAACTTTATGGAAAAGAAGTTCAAATGGGGTTTTATCATGTAACAAAGGAGATGGTAGCCTATTGATGAGGTATGCAGCATGTAATACACAGTCACCCCAAAACTGAAGAGGAATTTGAGACTGAAGGTGTAATGCTCTAGCTATGCAAAGAAGATGCTGATGTTTCCTCTCCACAACAGAATTCTGTTGTGGAGTGTAAACACAGCTGGTTTGATGTATAATTCCATGAGAATTGAAGAAATCAAACATATTAAACTCCTTGGCATTATCAGTTCTAACAGATTTGATTTTAAGGCCAAATTGAGTATGAACCATGGTATAAAAAGATAAGAAGAGGTGCCTAACTTCTGATTTAGATTTCATTAGAAACAACCATGTTGCTCTTGTAGCATCATCTACAATAGTTAAAAAATATTTGAAACCATCTAAAGTAGGAGTGGAATAAGGACCCCATACATCCATATGAATCAAATCAAAGGCACAAGAACTGATATTATTATGAAAAGGAAAAGGCAATCTCTTAAGTTTTGCCATAGGACAGATTTGACAATCTTTATTACAAGAAGATTGTAAAGAAGGAATTACATGACACAAGCTATTTAGTTTGGCATCAGAAGGATGCCCCAGCCTATCATGCCAAATAGAAATAGATGAGGGCTGAGAGTGTACAGATGTGGAAGTAACAGCAGTGAAATGACTAAGAACATCAGTGAGGTTGTGAGCAGTTAAGAAAGTAGCAAATGAAGAGGATTGTTGAAGGCTGTTTGACTGCAACAGGTACAATCCATCAAGTGCCTTGCCTACCCCAATCGTTTTCCAGGAAGTAAGGTCCTGAATAAAGCAATAGGCAGACAGAAAAACACAACAATATGGCTGTGAATGAGTTAAAGAACTGATAGACAAAAGATTAAAGGAAAAGGATGGAACACAAAGAACATTTTTAAGAATTAAGGAAGAAGAAAGAGTGACAGTCCCAATATGAGTTACTTGAGCTGATTCCCTATTAGGTAATTGAACCAAAGACTGCTTAATAGCTGTGATTGAAGTTAGCAAATCTACTGAGCATACAAAATGATCAGTTGCTCCAGTGTCCAAGACCCAAGTATTACCACCATAAGCCCTTCTATTGACCACTTGAGCAGCAAAAACACTATGAGAAAAGTTCATACCTGCCATTGCCATATTAGCAGAGATGGAAGAGGGGGTTGCTGTGGCCACTGAATTAGCTGATGGTTGAGATGATGTTGTAAGAGAAGCACTGGATGCACTAAACAAGGCTAATAGCTGTTGGCACTGCTCAGGACTGAATGCAGAAAATTGATGCATTGGTGAAACAAATTCTGAATTTGATCCTGAAGAGACTTGATGTGCCATAGCAAGCTTGTTCTTGAACTTAAATCATGGAGGAAACCCATGTAATTTGTAGCATTTATCCACGGTGTGCCCAGTCTTGCCACAATGGGTACAAATTGGCCTATCTTTTCCTTTTCCACTAAAATTAACGAGATTGGTAGCATGATTAGCTTGATCATTGGAGATCTTAACAGCTAAAGCAGTGGAATCTATTTTAACAACAGGTGCATTTGGAATTGACCTTTGAGTCTCTTCTTGTACCATCAAGGAATAAACTTTGCTCAGTGATGGAATAGGATCCATGAGCAACACCTGAGACCTAACTTGGGAGAAAGACTCATTCACTCCCATTAAGAATTTCATCACAGACTCTCGTCCTTGTAAATCAGTGAGTCTTTTGTTGATATTGCACATGCACTTGCCACAAGTGCAATAAGGGAATGGACTGAGATTTTGTAACTGATCCCAAAAGACTTTTAACTGAGTAAAGAAATCAGTAATACTCATCTCACCTTGATGTAATTCTGAGATGTCCTTTTGGAGATTGAATACCCTTGGTCCATTGGTTTGTGCAAAACGATTCTTCAGATCATTCCAGATTTCTAGGGCAGTGTCTTCATAGATAATGCTTGCTTGCAGCTTTAAAGACACTGAATTGGTCAACCAGGTCCCAACCATGTTATCGCATCTAATCCATGCTTGCACAGAAGAAGGAGTAGAAATCAATGGAGATGAGAGAGTCAGAGTCCCATCAATAAAACCCAATTTATTCTTGGTGAGTAATGCTTTTCTCACTGCTCGAGCCCAAGCAGAGTAGTTTTCTCCACCAATTAAAGGCTGCGTAACTAACACTAGGCTTGGATTCTCGGCATGATGCAAGAATAGTGGATCATCCATTGGTGAATCTTGTGAAGAAGGAGATGGATTTGCAGGTACAGAACCATTAGTCGAGCCAATTGCATCTGTGTTTGTAGCAGCGAAAGCCATTGATGACGAAGAGAAGAAAATTTCTCAAAAACAGAGTGTGTTTTCCCGAGAAAATTTGAGAGAAAGAAAATAGAGAAACCCTAAAAATTGGGAATTTGCTCTGATACCATATCAAAGAAATGAAGAATTTCTATATTTCTTATTATTCTGTAAAAAGAAATTACAACTCTATATATAGAGGAAATGATCTAAAGCTATAAAACTGAAAAATAACTGACACTAACAAACTCACTAACAAACTCAGAATAACTAACACCTACACGTGACAGTATACAAGCAAACTAACTTTCCCACGTGAGGATATTTACACAAACAAACTAATATCAAAACTACTTGTCGTTTGTACAGAATGTCTAATAACTAAAACTGAAGTCACTGTCGTTTATGCAGCATTTTGTTCTTTACTTAGTTTTACTTCCTCATGCTCTGCTCTTGCTTCTTTATGATCATCTTCACCATTCTGATACAACATTAAAAAGCAACACAAAAATTCTTCATATATGGTTAGGATTAGTAGTGATTGGCTTTGAAGGAAGTGACTTATATTTAAGCATATGTGCATCAAGATAGTCAACCATATTAATGACATGTTACAAAAATCATTCAGTTTATTTACAGTTTAGGTGCCACTTATAAAAAAAATAAATAAATAAACTTTAATATTTTTAGGTATGGTTGTACTTTTACCCGATTTATTTTTAAAATCAAATAACCAATAAAAATAAGCTCCCGCATTCTAACACAAGATTTTTTTTTTTTTTTTTTTTGCATGGTTTCTTTCCCGTTATACTTACAAATGAAAATCAAACAAATTGATAATATATCCTTGTTATGTGGTTCTAAGATTCTTCTTCTTTTGTTCATGTTATACCCAATTTAAATTAATGGAGATAGTGGGTTTTAGTTAGCCTAAAGTCTTTTGTCGTTGAATAAGAAATTTGGTGTTCAAAGTTCAAAGCATCCCCCCCCCCCCCCCCCCCCACACACACACACACACACACACACACACACACACACCAAAAATAATTTATATCTTGGCTTAATGATAAAGAAAAATCGTCATGGAATAAACGTCATAAGTTGAAATTCTATCATATCTAGAAAAAAAAAAGTTAAAAATAATGGAGGAAAATAATCATTTAAACCAATATTGGATACTCTCGATAGAAAAAATTACAAGACCATATTCAGATTCTTTATTGATTATCTTTGCATGCTTTCTTTCCGGCTGTACTTACAAAAGAAAAATCAAACAAATTAATAATATACCATTGTTATGGGCAAAGGCGTAGCTAGAATTTTTTACTTATTAGAGGCTAAATTATGCATTTATATGTTAGCCATAATTTTTAAATATTTTACATATAAAATTATCAAATTTAAAAAATTATAATATTTCTAAACTCAAATGAATATATAAATTACTTAATTTGCTATAAAGACGCACATATGTATTAAATGAGGAATTTAGCATCTCCCATCAAAGTTATGCTTGAAGATAATCTTTCATTGAATAAAATTCATTCATTATCATCTCCTTAATCTTTAAGAAAACGATCAAACAATTAATCTTGAAAAAATAATAAAATTTTAATTTTAATTAATAATTCCTCTATGATATGACTTTCACCCCTATTTAGCTATTCCTTTAATCACAATAAATAAAAAATTATTTTAAGTCTTAATCTTAATCAACTAATAACAAACTTGTAAATTTAAACAGATAAAATTTATCTTTAATACCATGTACATACCCATTTATTAAACTCATTATACATAACTTAAGAACATATTCTATTATATATAAAGAGAAATCTTAAAAATATATATCTTGTCTTTAGGACAAATCCAAATTATCTTTTATAAATAAATCAATATCGGGACAACTTACTTAGACACCTAAATCCAATCCAAAAAAAATGATGATAAGAGAAAATTAATTTATATCCAATTTGAGGAAAAAAATTATGCCGAATTTTTTTTTTTTTTAAATACTAAGTATTTTTAAAGAGTGAGGTCTAAAAAAGAGAAGGAAAAAAAAGACTCATTAAAGTCCAGCACGCAATTCACCGTTTCAGACTTTTCAGTAATCTTCACCCTATCATCATGCCAAAACAAAAAAAGTGTGTTGCTGCACAGTGCAGGTTTTCACACTTTCACACACAGTTAGGAAAAAAAAAAAAAACCAAGGGATTTATGGGTATGTGGATAACTGTAAAAGTATCATTTGGACGGGACTGTTTTAGTAAACAAGATTTTTTTTTTTTTTTTTTTTTTTTGAGCATGTAAATTGTAAAGTCCAGCCATGTCAAAATAATAATAATTTTTTTTTTTTGGCTGTTATTTTGAAGGGTCAACTATTTCCCAAACTAATTTTATAGCCCATATTATAGTGGGGATGGAGAAAATTGATGAGAAATTTCAAACTTGCCCTCCCCTATTCAACGTAGCACCCACCCCCACCCCACGTTTGTTATGTTTAGGGAGTTTTTTCTTTTTATGTCCCCCAAAATTTTTTTTTTCTCTTATATATCATTAATTTATTTGTTAGTACTAAGGGCATAAAAGTAAATTTATATATTTTCTATTTTCTATTATTTCATTTATTTCTCAATCAAATAAAAACATTTTCTATATCTCCACTTTTCCACTTCCAAATCAAACATCACGAGATAAAATCAGGGACAAACTCAAGATTTTAAGCTAATAGGAGCTAGAGTATAAAGAAGAAAAAAACTCCAAATAGACATCCATATAGTATTAAAAAATTATAAATACACGAAATTGTTGTTTTTAAATACATTAAGATGCAATTATCTACCAACAAAAACAAAAACAAAAAATAGAATATATTTTTTTTTAAACTAGGCTGGTTTTTTTTTTTTTTTTTTTTTTTTAAGTTAAAGCATTCACAATGGTGGTGCTAAAAATTTTAGTTTTTAGTATCTCAAAAAACTAATTTATCTGTTTTACCACCTCACTTTATAATACAACCAATATCAAATGTTTTTTTTTTATTACTTCATTTAAAATAATATAAACAACTCATTAAAATAATAAAGAAGAGAGAGAATTTGAGTTTTTTAATTACAGGAAGAGATATAATCTTAATAAAATATTGTATTTTGTTTTTAACAATTTGCTACTGTGGGGCCTCAAATATTTAATAACTTCGGCCCACTCCACATCAGGCCCAAGGTCCGCGCCGAGGAGAAGCAGAGCCTGAGAATAAGCGTACGAAGCTCAAGTCATCAAGGGACCTCGCCGAGGATGCTCACGTCCTCGGCGAACTGACATTGATGGTGGGAAGCTGTCACTCGCCCATTAAACGTACGCCGCCAACACTCTGGCCACATTAATGGCGAATTGACTAGCAAACAGTGACACCTTGGTCACTTCAACTAAACAGAAAGCCTGCAAAGGCGGCTGAAGGGACAAGCCCTCAGACACAGATTTCAGATAACCGACAAATGGACGGCAATGATCAACTAAATAAAACTATATAGTAGATAAAACCCCGAGGATGATGGGGGGACCCTTATGTTTGTCAGTTCTAAGGAAAGAAATCCTTGGAAAGGGGGTTATCAGGGTGCCCGAGGACAACCCTTATGTTTGTCAGTTCTAAGGAAAGAAATCCTTGGAACTGAGCCGAGGATGAACCTACTTCACAAACACTTAGCCAAAATCATTATAAAGATCCCCACAAACACTTAGCCCAGATCATTGCGATTATCCTCAAGAACACTTAGTGAAATTCCTTTGCTATTATTCCTATGAATTTCACGTCATCCATTGCCTGCTTTGCTAGTGCTTAGCCCTTCTACCCACACTCTACAAATTTTATTGTTTAGGATCCAATACAATTTGAGTCCTTACAGCTACAGTCAACAGGTATTTATACCAGCTTACTGTAGTTGCAAAAAATTTAGCTTTAACTTCTCCAATAACACATGATTTTTTTGTTCTTTGGTGGTAAAATAGTTTTTTTGCTAAAATACAATCACCATTATGAATATTTTTATTGTTTTTGTTAAGTTTTTTGTTGGATAATTGCTATTTAGGTTAGACTAGCTAGACTGATTAGAGAGAAGGGGGCCCAACTACAAAAATGAAATATAAAATGACTAAAAAACAAAAATTGGAACCAAGGGGCCTGGCCCCCTTGGGCTCCCACCTGAGTCCGTCCCTTGATAAAACTAAAATCTCTTCTATTCTTATTTTTCCATCCCCTCTCACTTTTTTTTTTTTTTTTAAATTTCATCAATCAAATGGACCCTTAACTAAAAGAAAAATACTATTTGAAAATTTTGTGTATACATATATTGAATGACTCATTTGACAAGTATATATTAGAGTAAAATACGTTTGAGATATAAAGATGTGATCCAATCATTCCATAATTCAAAAAGAGAGAGAGAGAGAGAGAGAGAGAGAGAGAGAGAGAGAGAGAGAGAGAGAGAGAGAGAGAGAGAGAGAGAGCAGATAATTGTGTTAGCATCACCGTGGAGATGCATTCTTTCCGATGGGTTGAATTTTATGCCACCTTAACTCTTTATCATCAGACCAAGCACCAATCAGTTTTTGGTGTAGGCAGGGATTGAACCCCAGATCTCTTATTTAACCATTAGAAACTTTACCAATTGAGCTAACTAAATCCACAAAATATAGTTTGAGAGAGTTTCAACCTATGGCGTCCGCTCTTGATGATAGCTCTTTGTCATCAGACCAAGACACCAATTAGTTTTTGGTATAGGCGGAGATTGAATCCTAGATCTCTTATTGAACCATCAGATATTTTACCTATTAAGCTAACTAGAACTCGCCTATTTATTCTTGTATAAGTTTAATTGTTACCTCACAATTGTCTCAACCATGGATTGAAAAGTTATTAATCATGATTCATGACTCATATTATAATCACAAAGGATAATGAATTAAGTCATACACATTTTTTGTTTTGTATTTACCGTGCATATATCTACGCTTAACTCTTACTATAAAATAAAATATTGTTGTTCCTCAAAAATATATATATATATATATATATATATTGTCATATTTAGACATTTAGTGTCTATATAATAATAATAATAATAAAATGAACAATTAAAAATTAGGTATGCATGGTAAATGAAAAAAAAAAAAAAAAAAAAAAAAAACGTACTATAGAATGACCCATCAGCAATAATTTCATTAATTTGACTATAATATATAATAAGATTATTATTATTATTTGATAATTAATTGAAAAAACACAACAAATGGAAGATAAGAGTAAAATCCATAAAACATAAATCTTATTCTTATAATTGTTATATGTCAGATTTTAAAGCTATTGAATAAATTGGCCACATTGGCCTTTTTCTCAAATAAAAATAAATAAATATAAAACAAAACTATGTCGTTTGGGGTACTTAACGCTAACGGGAGATTACTTAACATAATAACAGGAAAAATAAATTAAATAATGTTAATAGCTAGAGAACTGAATTGAACGAATTTGAAGTTATTGAAATAAAATAAATTTTAGGCAAAGTTAAAAGTATACAATTTGTGATTTAGCCTACAAATTTTATTCCTATTCTCTCACGGCTAATTGAAAATAATGTTTCATTAGTTTTGTACAATGCAAGATATACGTTTAGCTAGGTGAAGACAACTACAAGGATGTCCTTTACCTTAAACGAAAAGACATTATTTTTACCTCATTCAAATGTATAGATAAACTTACTCGTAATCTCTAAATTGAGCATTTTTTTTAAGCTATATTTGATAACTATTAATTGGATTGATTTTTTAGCAATCCTACTATTAGATTACAAGTTCTGCAACTTCTCAAAAAAAAAGATTACAAGTTCTGCTGTAAGTCAGATGCGGGTTCCACCTAGATTACAAGTTTTTTGTTAATCTGAGGCAAGTAAGAGCATTGTAATTCACTTACATTACTTGCTTTCCTTCTTGAGGAAAATTAAGCTTCAAATCTCCCTTTTTTGTTGATGTGATTATCAAATTATCACAAAAAAAGTGATGATATTTCTCATTGTCAAATATGAGATCTGGAATCAAATCTTACCGACAATAAAATAAATATAAATAAAAACTCTATTAGTGTTTTGATATAATGGTAGAGAGCATTTGCTATAGAATAGAATGGATATTGTTTAAATCCTTTTCGTGTCTATTAAAAAAAACTTATATGCCAAATTTTACAATGATAAGAGTGTTAGGGTTTATGCCCTAAAATCTAATTTATTGGCATGTCATAAATAATTAAAGTGTTTAATTATATGAAACTATATATAAATGAACTAATGGGACATTATCATAGTCCTTGAGATGCATTATATGTGATTTAGTCACAGAAAATATAAATCACAGGTTCCTTGTAAACTCAAAATATAGTTCGTAGTCGGTGATGAAATTGGGTGTTTTATCTGCAAAGACTATAACACATCAAGATGGTTTGTCTTGATCATGAAACTATAACACATCAACTAAGATGGTTTGTCTTGATGTGTCTTAAGAGTTAAGACATATTGAACTGGACTGTTGTGAGATTAATTATTCAATCAACAAGTGTCATCTGAATAATTAATCTCATAACTTCTAATTTCATAGACTCTCAATCCTAAGAGGATAATGAACCCAATCATAAAATGTAGGTTACTTTAATATATCATGAGTGAAATCTAACATTCACGCTCAAAACCTCAGTATGTTAGGTAATCACACATAGTGTTGAGGGAATACATATTCTCAAGATGGAATCCATAATCTCTTTTTATAGAGACATGAAATATCCCCTTGAGATAAGTTTAATGGGAATTGGTTATTCAGGGCACCCACTTTAGTAAGGAGTTACTAAAACTTATATTTATTGAAATCGGATTTCAATAAATATGAATTATTAAAAGATTAAACCGGGTACTCAATGATAAAATAGTTGTTTACAAAGTGACAGTTTATTATGACTTTGTTTACTATAGATATTTCATGGATGAGTCAAATGATATCATTAGAGTTTTGGGATATAATTTATTAATAAGGTCTAGAGTACAATTATATATATATAGTAGTATTAAATATAATTAATGGTAATTTTGGACTTGTCAAGAGTTGACAGATAAGCCAAAGGCCCATTAGAGCTAGAGTCTTATTTGCTCCATTTGGTCCCATCTCAAGCCACAAACTAAAGCCCAATTGGACAGGCCTAAAAGGCTAGCTCAATTAGATAATCAATTATATATAAGGAGAGAAACATTAAGAATTTTCAGAATAAGATAACATAGTTTATGGAAATGGTGTGTATGGGAGTGTAAGCCACTCTCTTATTCTCCCTTGAATACATACATGTAAACTAATTGAGAGACCACACTTCTTGGGCACCATGTGAAATTGGGATGAAAATTAGAGGTATTCTCAAGTCTTGGTTTTGATTTTCACAGCATCAAGGTACGCTTTCTATTCTTTGTTCTAGAATTCAAGATTATATGTTATCTTTCATGAATGAAGTAGATCCGTAATTGTTGCTTCCGCTGTGTGTTTTGTATGAGATGCAAAACCAGATTTTCCAACAAAGAGATCATTCATTATCTAATCCATGAATTCAATTTTCCTTTTTGTGATTTTAAAATTGAAAAATCTTGTACGTTGAACATTCTATGGTACATACTCCAAACAGAAACATTTTCACTAGGCCCTAGCAGGTTTTCTATCCTGCATATCATTCGGGAAACTTAAAAATGTTCTGATCGATGCTATAGTTGTTTTGAAACCTTCTCTTAACTAATCCTTTAGTTTGCACTGAACTTGTCCATCATCTTTGTATTTTGTGTACTTATGGAAAGTTTAAAACTTCTCTACTCTTTTTTTGTTTATTAATCTACTATTAGACCAGTGTAATTTGTATATATTGGACATTTTTAATATATAATCCTATCCTTCTACCAAAAGGTAGAAAGATTGCCGTCCTTGTATTTGTTTTGACTTTAAAGTGAGCCAATATTGTGAAGTATTTGTTTTGAAAATTTATATAATAAAGTGATCCAAAATAAAATAAACATAGAACAAGGCAGACTTTCCTCACTACGGCATAGATTTTCCTAACAAAGTTTCCACCGGGAGGTTTAGTAATGGCAAGAATGCTGCAGATTTTCTAGGTAATTCAATCAAAATACAAAAGTAGATAATAGATAATCCACCTTTAATGTTTGCTAGAACTTCCACTTCAAAACTTAAATTCATATTGATAATTCACCATTTTTTTTCTTGTTTATTGTATGGTTGTTTCAAATTCAGTTCTTATTCCTTATTTTGTCTCATATTTGTATGTTATTGATTGAGATCAGGTGCAATATCAAGGGTAACTAAGATTGAGAGTTGAAAAAAAACAGATTTCAATCTTAACCATTGAGTAAAGTAAAAAAAAATAGTTTAAAAGTTAAAATTAAAAAGTGGGTGTGGTAAAATTTTTTGTGAGAGAAGAGAAAGGTAATTGCACCAGATCTCAATCCGTATGTTAATATTAGGTTCTTTCTTCTTCCTTTCCATGTCATAAAACCTTTTCCAAGAATAGAGGGCCTTCTCTTATGATATGGGATTATCATTTTCATTTAAAAATAGAGGTGGACATGTTGATTAATAATATTGTTTGGTTTTCAAAATATCAATTTGAAATGAATAAAATTTTTGGCAGCTGAGAAAGTGGGCTTGCCAACCTCACCACCATATTTATCTATGATACCCAACAAGAGTAATGAAAATTTTCTTAATGGTGTTAGCTTTGCATCCGGAGGTGCCGGAATCTTTGATGACACAGATAAACAGGTAAGTGAAACAAAAACTAGTACTACTTTTTCCTTTTTCTTGTACACTACTCCTTTAAGAAATAATAATTAATAAATTCTCATTCCCATAATTGCGTAATCGAGAATTTTAAAGAAAAATAGAAGATATGGGTGGGCTGAAGTTGAGCTCGTAGGCCCATTTACAAAGCAAAGAACTAAAAGCCCAAGATGAAAATGAAGAACAAAATAATGCGGTGAGCGTGGATCGAACACGCGACCTTCAGATCTTCAGTCTGACGCTCTCCCAACTGAGCTATCCCCGCTGCTTGTCGATTACATTTTTGTTTTGAATATTTGTATGTAGCATCAGTCATTATCTTTGACATAACAAGTAGATTACTTTTCTGATGTGAATGGAGAGCTGCGGCAGCATCTAAATTCCACGAATCTGCAGCAGTTTTATCAAAATCTCTCTTTCCCATTGTGATTGGAAGTAACGACATCTTCGCTTACTTTCGTTCCTCCAGACTCAGCGGGAAGAGCACTACAAAAGAAAATGTGGATTCAATGGCTCTCGCATTAAATGGACAATTAAAGTTAACAAAGTATTCCATCAAAAAAAATAAATAAATAGCTAAATATACTTTTTAGGGAAATGCTAATTTTTATGGCAATGTTTAATAATTCATTTAAAAAATGTTTTTATGTGAAAAGAAAAAAAATTAATATTTTGACAGTTTTTTTTATTTTTCATAAAAATTGTGTCAAAACTTTCCTATAATAGATTGTTAACTATTACTCTAAGGGCACCCATTAGCATAACCCTTCTTTTTCTAAGATAAAAGTTAACAAATGCTTTAAGAGTATTGATTTAGTAATTATTTTTACAAACTGTTTATAGTAAAGGAAAAAAAAAACAATTTATTTTTTTAACATTTTTTATATTTTTCATGAAAGCTGTATTAAAAGTTTTTTAAAATTGTCAATTAACAAATACCCTAAAAGCACCTGTTAACCTATAAAATTTAGGAAAAAGTTAACCAATGTCCTAAACATATTGATTTAAGAACTATTTTTAGAAATTTTTTATGGGAAAAGAAAAACTTAACTAACTTTTAAAAAAAAAAAATTATATTTTCCATGGAAATGACATTAAAACTTTTCTAAAATGGCTCATTAACAAATGACCGCACCCATTAATGGGAACCAAAAACTTAATACCAATTAGTTCAACATTATAATTTAACTTTACCCAAAAATGATATCATTACTTGGTTACAAAAATTAAAATAAAATTTAGGTTAAAATGCAAATTATAATGTGTAAGTTTAGTTGAAATTTATTTCAATTCTCTAATTTTACATTCATTCAAAAAATTTAGTCTTTTAAATTTCAAATTTATTCAATTTAGGCCGTTTATCCAATTTTGTTAAAAAATTGCCATTAAAAAAAATTCAAATTTTATTTTATTAGTTAATTGTATACTTAATATAAAATTTTTAGCAAAATTAGACAAAATGCCCAAATTGAATAAATTTAAAATATAGAAGACTCAATTAAACAAAAGTAAAATTAAATGACTGAAATAAATTTCAATCAAACTTAGAATGTATAATTTGCATTTTAACCTAAAATTTAATGTGTTGTTCGATAGAATGACAGATACTACGACACAGAAGGCAGATAAAATATGATCAATAATTGTTGAAATAATGATACTTTTACAAGTTTTCATTTCAAATAGGATAAATTGCAAATTACACTCCTAAGGGTGACTGGATTTTACACCCTGAAATTTCAAAATTTGGATTTTACACCCTGAAGTTTGGTGATGTTTGGATTTCACACCCTAACATTTCAGAACTTGGATTTTACCCTCTATATTTTAGAAGTTTTTGAATTTTACTCCCTAAAGTTTTGAAGTGTTTGGATTTTACACCCTAAAGTTTCAGAATTTGGGAGTGTAAAATCCATACAACCTAAACTTTAGAGGTTAAAATCCAAGTTCTGAAACGTTAGGGTGTAAAATCCAAACATCCCAAATTTCAGGAGGTAAAATCCAATTCTGAAACTTCAGAGTGTAAAATCCAATCACCCCCAAACATTAGGGGTGTAAATTGCAATTTACCTTTACAAATATTTCATAGATGTGAATCTCTACCTTTGTTGTCACATTGTAGTTGTCAAAAGATTAATGTTTGTGTAAAGTTTATGAAAAACATAGTTAATTTGTAGTAACCTATAGTTAATTTTTAAATTTGCCAATATAGAAATTAAAGTGTGTACTGAAGAAATTCTTGATATTATGAATCTCAAAACAGAAGCAAGATTATCACAGAGAAAGTAAGAAGAAGAAAGATCAGTGAAGAACACAAGAGAGAAAGAGTGAGAAAGAGAGAGAAAATTTCAATGAATGAGAAAAATATCTTGCCTAACATTACAATTGATCAACAGCTCACTATTTATACACTCACTCTACCACTCTCAACAGAACAACAATTAGATCCAAATTATGCAAATCAAGCTCGTAAATCATGGAAACAAACACAGCTCAGTAACAACCTTTCACGCCAACACTAACGAAAACTTGAATAGAGTAAACAACACCGTTTGCAGCGTGTCTTGTACTTTGGCTCTGTGTTATTCAAAACACCATGGAGAAAGGCATTTGTGACATCAAGTTACCTAAGGGACCAGTTGCAGCTCACTGCAATAGCTAAGACAAGCCTCACAATAGCTGGTTGATAACAGGACTGAATGTCTCTTGGTAATCAATGCCTGCTTGCTGATGAAAACCCTTAGCCACTAGCCTAGCCTTATATCTTGATATGGAACCATCATTGTTAAGCTTAAGCTTATAAACCCATTTACATCCAACCAAGTTGACATGAGAAGGAGCAGGAACTAAGGACCAAGTATGCTGCCTCTAGAGTGCTTGAAATTTAGCATCCATAACCTCACACCATTTAGGGTATTTGGAAGCAATCTTATAAGTGGGTGGTTCAGTAAAGTTGTAGTCAAGAACTGTTTTGCAACATAGCTTGGAATTAGGCTTAGTGATCCCACTCTTGGATCTGGTTTGCATGGGATGATGATTTAAGGCAGTTAGTTGTGGAAGGGCAGTAGCAGGTGGATTTGACTAAGATGGAGCAGACTCAGGTAGAGAGAGTGAGGAAGTAGGCTAAGACATAAGATTAAAGGGTGTATCTAAGAGAGTAGGACAAGACTGGGATGAGATAGGAGCAGGAAAAGCACCTAGAAGTGAAGGATGATTGAGGGAATGGAGATATAACTGATTTGAAAGCCAAAAGGTATCAAAAGGAACATGGGAAGAAGTGGGGGCAGATGTAGAGACAGTGAGAGTAGAGAAAGGAAATTTGGACTCATTGAAAACAACATGCCTAGAGATGTAGAGACGTTTAGATTTGATATCAAGACATAGGTAACCTTTGAAACCAGTGGGGTAACCAAGATTCATTCCACAGTCCTAGGTTCAAGCTTATGAGTGGTGTAGAGTCTAAGATTTGGATAACAAGCACAGCCAAAGACCTTAAGCTGTGAGAGGTCAAATTTTGTGGAATATAACTTGAACCAAGGAGAGTGGAAATTCAGAACTGAGGTAGGAAGTAGGTTGATTAAAGAAACAACTGTTTTAATAGCATATGACTAATATGAAGAAGGGATAGAAGCTTGAGACAAAAGAGTGATAGATGTCTCAATAAGAGGTCTGTGCTTTCTCTTAACAAGACCATTTTGTTGAGGAGTGTAAGGGCAAGAGAGCTAGTGAATGATACCTTGTTGCATTAGATAAGTTTTAAAATCATTAGAGGTATATTCACCACCCCCATCTAACCTGAAAATCTTGATTTTTTTTTTTGGCAGAGAATTGAGTTTTAATCATAGCCCTAAAATGAGTAAATTTGGTAAAAACCTCAGACTTAGACTTAAGCAAATAAAGCCATGTAAATCTGGTATAATGATCAACAAAGAGAACATAGTATTTAAAGCCATCAACAGAATTTACAGGTGCAGGACCCCATAAATCTGATTGCACAAGTTCAAATGCAGAAGAGGCAACAAACTGAGAATTTGGAAAAGATTGATTATGCATTTTGCCATACAAACAGTGTGTACAAGTATGATCAACAAAATTACACTTATTCAAAACTAAACTGGCATCAGGAATTAGAAGCTTGAGTACTTGATCATGAGGATGACCAAGTCTCTTGTGCCAAAGAGACTTATTGACAACAAAACTACTAGCAACATTGTTGCAGACCTTAGAAGGCAAAGAAAGCTGAGAAGCCCTTTGAGGATAGATGGGATAAACTCCATTTTCACTATTGCCCAGGTACAGAACCTTCCCCATGGCCAAAGCCTGAATGGAAAGGACATTTTCATCAAAATAGCACCAACAATTATTGTCATGACAGAGTTTATGAACTGAGACAAGGCTTGATGCAATGGAAGAAACCCTAAGAACATTATTGAGATGAATATTTGATTTAGTAAGGGGCATATGAACATTACCAGTGTGTGTAATAGGGAGATTTTGGCCATTTCCTATAGTGAGGTGATCCTAACCATTGTAAGGCTTTGGGAAGTTGAGATGACCGAGGTTGGCTATGACATGGTCTGTGGCAGCACTGTCAGCAAGCTAGGGCTAGTCTTGAATGAGTTAAGCATTGGAAGTAGTGGCCATTGTTGCAAGTTTGATAGGTGGATGTTTTCCTTGATAGGTATAGTCCATCCTATGGTAACAATCTAGAGCTGTATGGCCTAATTTTCCACAAATCTGACAAGATGGCCTTTCTGACCTTGTACAAGCATTAAGCTGAGCTTGCTGAAATTGATTGAAGTGCTAATATTGAGATGGTTAATCACTTGGTCCTCTACCTCCTTTACCACCCATGTTGTTGTAGTTGCCTCTACCTCTGCCTCTATTGAAAGCTTGATTGTAACCACTGTTCTTAGGCTTTGGAGTAGTTGCTGTCATGGCAAAGACTGAGTCTTTAACATTTAGGCCTTCATTCAGAGATTCTTCCTCAACATTAAGCATAGTAGAGAGCTCATCAAAGCTCAATTTTGCACTCCTGGTCCTTATAGCAAACCTGAAGGCATTGTATTCTTTGGGAAGTCCCTTAATTGCAATGTGGAGAAGTTCTTCATCATCTATAACCACTCCAACTGCAAGAAGTTTGTCTCTTACTACTTTAATTTTCTACAAATATAGATCTACAGAATCAGTGCCCTTCTTTAGATTATGCAATTCACCTTTAAGATTCATAATGTGTGACCTAGAGATCAAAGAGAATCTGTTCTCTAAGACCTTCCAAACCTCCATAGCTGAGATACAACCAACAATGAGGGCAAGAATTGATGGAGCCAAGGTTGAACTCATGAAGGTCAATAATGCCTTCTCTTTAGATTTCCAGATCAAGAAGTCTGGATTCAAGATCGTGGTGTAAGCACCAGAAAGATCTTTCAGAAATTTATCAAGAACTAGCTGAGGTTCTTTTAACAGTTCAAACAAAGAGTAAGTCTCCAACACCATGGTAATTTGGTGTTTCCAAACAATATAGTTTGTATTGTCCAGTTTCACTGTCATCATATTTGGCATATTGGAGAGAAGAAACAATGGTTGATTCTTCAAGGTCCTTAGTGAATTTGAAGATGTAAAACAGGACGCCATTGTAGAACTTGAAGCTACCATAGTTGTGCTCTGAGTAAGGATCGATTCGAGCTCTGATACCATGAAGTAATTCTTGATATTATGAATCTCAAAACAGAAGCAAGATTACCACAGAGAAAGTAAGAAGAAGAAAGATCAATGAAGAACACAAGAGAGAAAGAGAGAAAATTTCTGTGAATGAGAAAAATATCTTGCTTAACATTACAACTGATCAACAACTCACTATTTATACACTCACTCTACCACTCTTAACTGAACAATAATTAGATTCAAATTATGCGGATCAAGCTCGTAAATCACGGAAACAAAAACAGCTCAGTAACAACCTTTCACACCAACACTAACTAAAACTTGAATAGAGTAATCGACACCATTTGCAGCGTGTCTTGTACTTTGGCTCTGTGTTATTCAAAACGGTGCATTGTGTCAAATGAAACGATGCGTTTCACAATACTAATTTAAGCTTCACCATTTTACTTGTCCTGTGCTGTCGTTTTGGTTATCCCTGAACTCAAGGCTTTTCAAGTTTCTTCTGTCTTTAACATGTA
Source organism: Quercus glauca (assembly GCA_023736055.1). NCBI lineage: Eukaryota > Viridiplantae > Streptophyta > Magnoliopsida > Fagales > Fagaceae > Quercus > Quercus glauca. The sequence continues at coordinate 57,697,171 of CM043322.1, forward strand.
CTAGGAAAGAAAATTTTGGTTATTTGCTCATCATTATAATTTTCACATAATTTGTTGACAGCGTATATACGGTTTTGGAGCACATAAATTTGCGATGGTTGGCTTTGGTTCAATTGGATGCTACCCGTCAATAAGAAAAGATATTTACACAAATGAATGCGATGCTAAAATAAATTACTGGTGTGCAAATTGAGTACAATGAAGGTCTTAAATTAATGTTGCAGACATTCCAATCTGAGTTCAACGACACCAACTACTCCTACTTTGATGCTTACAGCATCCTTACCAACTTAATTGATAAACCAGCTTCATATGGTACAAACTTATTGCTTAATTGTCTTCAAAAAAAAAAAAAAAAAAAACCCTTATTGCTTAATTTCCTTCTCAAAAGGAAAAAATATACAAAATCACCTTTTAAAGCCCTATCACTTTGCTAAATTAATTATTATTATTATTATTATTTTGCAAATTATTGTACTTAGTTAAATCTTGATAGGCCCTTTAACAAGGTTAAAGTTCTATCTTTTATCTCCCACAAAAAAAAAAGTTAATGTTGATTGCTTTGATTCAACAAGCCAAAAAAAAAAAGTTAAATTTTGCATTTGGTTAAGTAGGCACAACTTTTACACATGTGTACAAGTCTCCTTTTCACTCTTATTATCAAATCACAAATGTTACATTTCTATTAACGATATTTTTTAGAAAATATAATAAAATGTGGGTTATACTTTAACTAGTAAATGTCTTTTGTTGTCGAATAAAAGATCTGTGGTTCAAATCATGTTTATACCAAAAATAATTTGATACTTTAGCTTGATAATAAATCATCTTGGAGCGACCTTATACATTGAAATTATATTTTTTTTTTAATTTTTTTTTTTTATAGAAAAGTTGTGTATCTATCCTTTAAAGTTATTTTTGATGACAGGATTTATAGAGGTCAAAACTGCATGTTGCGGGCTTGGCCACCTACATGTTGTGTTTCCTTGTGATCTCTTTTCAGCCTACTACCCCAATAGAAATGACCACGTCTTCTGGGATGCATACCATCCTACAGAAGCTGCTGCTTACATCATTGTGGAAAATATGTATCATGATACATCAAATTACTCTTTTCCATTGAATTTGAGGGACCTTCTTGCTATTTAAGCTTATATAGCCATATATACAAGCATATGTAAGAGTATCATCTTGTTCTAAGTGAAGGAGAGAGAGGGCGGTGGGGTTTGGTAGTGAGAAACGAGGGAAGCACCGCCTGGATAGGCGGTGGTGTTGAGTGGCGGTGATCGAGGAAGAGAGATCTGGGCGGAGAAAATAGCACAAAAATGCAAGAATGGGTTGCGGAATGGAGGAATACGTTAAGGTAGGGGAGTTGGGCCGGTGAGGAGTGGAGGAAGATCGGTGAGCTGGGTCGGCGGAATGGGTTGCGGAGATTGGCGAGTTGGGTCGGCGGAATGGCTGGATCGGAGCTGGGGAGGCGAGCTGGGTTTATGGTGGATGGGCTTGTGCAGATCGGCGATGGAGGAAAAGAGAGAAACTCAAATGGAGAAGAAAACGTAAGGAGAGAGACAGCTAGGATGAAATGAAAGAAAAGGAAGAAAAAAATAAGGAAAAAAAATCATTAAAATAATCAGAGTAGTGTGAACGTGCGAATAAAAGTTTTTTAGGTATGTTCTTAGGTTCAAAATTTGTGTGAATGGAGAGACAACAAATACCATTTTTTGATCTTGTTTTTCTTGCATTTTTGTTCTATTTTTTGTTTTTAGAGGAGAGAGACATAAAATATAATGAAAAAGACACATTTACTCCTATTTTTAACGGTGAAAAGAGAGAGGTGGGTAACGGGGGCCTAACGGAGGCCACCTCAGGTGGGTTAAGTGACAAAAATCAAATCACGGGTAGGCACTCTTAAAACAGGCCAAACCACAGTTTCCCCTTGACTGCAGTTTCCCCTTAAATTTTTTTCAAAAGTTCAATCTCCAGAATAAATCTTCAAAAGAAAAATTTTCCATTTTTCAAAGGAAAAATCTCCAAAACCATATTCCAAAGGAAAAATCTCCATGAACAAATCTTCTTAAAAATTTTTCAAAAATCCAATAGAAAAATCTCCAAAATAAATCTTCAAGAAAAAATCTCCATGAACAAATCTTCAAAAGGAAAAATCTCAAGGAAAAATCTCCAATGAATAAATCTTCATTAAAAATTTTCAAATCATCAAAGGAAAAATCTCCTATGAACAAATCTTCATTAAAGTTTTTCAAAATTGCAATGGAAAAATCTCCAGAATGAATCTTCAAGGAGAAATCTCCATATTTCAAAGGAAAAATCTCCATAAATAAATCTTTTGTAAAAAAAATTTCAAATGTTTAAAGGATAAATCTTCAAGATAACTCTTCAAAAAAAAATCTCAATTTTCAAGGAAAAATCTCCAATGAATAAATCTTCATAGGAAAAATCTCCAATGAACAAATCTTCATTAAAATTTTTGAAAACTTCAATGGAAAAATCTCCAGAGTCAAAGCTTCAAAGGATAAATCTCTTGAGCATAGCTTCAAATGAAAGATCTCCAAAACAAATGGCAGATTGCGATCTCCTTCCATATTCTCTAGTGGTCGCAACAGCAAGTTAGCTATCCACACTCAGCATTCATCAAAACATGCAAGATGTCCCAAACTAGGGGCATTGGCTTGGTATGTCCAATTATTTTCAATGAATAGCTCTGGTATTAATTGGAAATATTTATTTTGTAGGAGCTAAGGTACAAGACCCATACACGTTGGCATGAATAATACCCAAACTTCAAGTCCATTGGTCCTCTGAAAACATGAGCCAAAACCCAAAAATCCTAGGTCCTCTGAAAATACGAGCCAGGATCCAGAATCTTTGGTCCTCAGAAACACATGACTAGAATCTTTGTATTTTCTTGACCACAAGTAAGCATGTCTTGTACTCATTCAAAAAAAAAAAAAAAATTTGCATGCATGAACTACATTTAGACCTGATCCTCCCACCAAGAGGTACGTAGGCAATCTTCCTCGAGATTCGGACCACATTTTGATCCACAACATGATCGTCTGCATTTTAGCTCAAGTCGTGCCCACATGAGCTGTTTTCTCCTTCCAAAGGGCCTATGTGATGATCTTGAAAGCATGGAACGCAACTTTTGGTTGGGCCAATGGCAACAAGAGAAAAAAATTGCTTGGGTTGCTTGGAAAAAGATGTGCAAATCCAAATCTCAAGGGGGTGTGGGTTTTCAAAATCTTCATGCTTTCAATTTGGCCATGCAAGCTAAGCAAGCATGGAGACTATTCACTAGGCCGGACTCATTGATTTCAAGAATTTACAAAGCAAGATATTTTCCGTTTTCGGATGTTATCAATGCCTAATTGGGCTGCAACCCCTCCTATGCTTAGCGTAGTATCCATAGTAGCCTCAAAGTTATTAGGAAGGGCACAAGGTGGCGTGTTGGAAATGGCAAAACGATTCACATTTGGGAGGACAAATGGCTCCCTACACCCACCACCTATAAGCCAATTAGCCCGCCCTACTACTTTGATGATTTCCCCATGGTATCCGCCCTCATTGATCAGGATACAAAGCGTTGGAAAGCTGACCTGGTTAAGAAAATTTTCCTCCCTTTTGAAGCAAACACCATTCTTAGCATTCCCCTTTGCTACTCCCTCCTGGATGACAATCTTATTTGGTTGGGGAACTCGAAGGGTGCTTTCACGGTTAGGAGCGCTTATTATGTGGCCCTCCAGCTGGTTGAGACAAGCAATGAGGGTGAATCATCAGCTGGTGACTCCCGGTTTTTATTATGGAAAAAGGTGTGGCATCTCAACCTACCTGAGAAGATTAGAATTTTCGCTTGGCAGGCTTGTATGAATGCCCTTCCTACGATGCAAAACTTAAAGGTAAAGGGGGTCAATACAGATGGTAGTTGCCCTTTGTGTGGCCAAGGCCCTGAAAATACTATGCACGCCCTCTTTAATTGTGACTGCTCAAAGCTGGTTTGGAATTTTTGGGTTGGAAGTCCTGCTTTTTTGGATGGTGGGGCTTTGGACGTTATTGATGTGGCTCTCCATATAATTCGAATTGGCAATCCAAAGGATTTAGAGACCCTTTTTGTCACTGCCTGGTACATTTGGTTCAACTGAAATCAGGTTGTGCATGAATCCCTCTCCACTCCTCCTGGTCAAATATGGGACTCAAGTTTGAGACTTGCTAAGGATTTTAAAGGTGCTTTAACTCCACATAGCTACCAACAAGGTGCCCGTGCCTCTCTTTGGTCTCTTCCTCCGCCAGGTTTCCATAAAGTAAGTGTTGATGGTGCTACCTGTCGAGATGGCTCATATTCATGTATTGGAGTCATCATTCGCGACTCAACTGGGCATGTCATAGCTGCTTTGAGCAAACCTTTGCCAGCCCTTTATTCCCCTGAAATTGCCGAAGTTCTTGCTTTGGAGAATGGTGTTCTCTTAGCGCATGAAATGAATATTACCTGGGTAATCTTTGAATCAGACTCCCTTGCAACAGTGCAATCTGTGACTACTATGGAAGCTGGTGGTCTGCTAGGCCATATCATCAGTGGAATCCGTAGCTCTCTACTCCATTTTTGCAACTGGCGTCTTCACCACCTAAAATGGGATCACAACAAAGCAGCCCACGAGCTCGCCCAACTAGTCAAATCGGTTGGGTTTGCTCAAGTCTGGAAAGGAACCTCCCCTCCATTGCCACATTCTATTCTTTTTCCAGACCCCACTTAGTCTATAATTTTATGTCTTTGCTGCCTACTCTGTTGTAATGCCATTTTAGGCTCTTTTTTAATGAATGAAGTTACTTTGTTTCAAAAAAAAAAGTGTTTGAATAGCTTAAGCAGTACCTAGGACTCCTCTAGGCTCCCGTGTGCAAGAGCTATTATCAAAGTCTCTTTCCCATTGTGATAGATACAGTAATGACATCTTCGACTACCTTCAATTCCTCTTAACTCTACAAGAGCACTTCACCAATACGTGGCTTTCTCTGTTTAGGATCCACTTATTTTGCTGAAATTAAAAATTTTTTGCTGAAAGTACGGTAAATAAAGGTAAAAGTTAGCTGAAATAGTACAATGGGACCCATAAATAGTACTAAAAAGTGTAGTGGAACCCATGAATAGTAGCAAAAATAAGCTGAATAGTAAAATAAGTTGGCAAAAATAATTTTTGCCAAACACACACTAAAGGTCTATTTGGGATTCGTTTATTTTGCTGAAACAAAATTTTTTTTGTTGAAAGTACTGTATGTAAAGGTAAAAGTTAGCTGAAACAGCACAGTGAGACCCATGAATAGTACTAAAAAGTACGTTGAGGCCCATGAATAATAGCAAAAATAAGCTAACTTTTTACCTTTATCTACCGTATTTTCAGTAAAAAAATTTCAGTTTCAACAAAATAAGCGGATCCTAAACGAATCCTAAATAAACTATTAAAAGGTGACTTTGAAAGAAAAGGTAGTCGTTTAATAGAATGTTGGCGATTGCTACAATTGCAGATGCGGGCCATGTTACAAATTTCAATTACAAATATGTCATAGATATTGAACTCGACCTTTATTGTCACGTCAAATTATCAAAAAAATCAATGTTTGTGAAAAATTCCCAAGGTGCTGAAGTAGTATTATTTCCGTGTGATACATAACTTGATGAAGATTCATATGAAAACTCAAAATTTTAAAATTATTAAAACTAGATTATTAAAAAAATAGTAATAATAAATGATAAAATAAGTAAATAATTTTTTTATGTACTTTTAAATTTGAAAATTCTCTTTGTATTTTGTGTTAATTTCTTAATATGAGATATGGAATGAGTTTGATCATTCTTATTTATATGTTTTTGCTTTATTGAGAATTTTTATTTTGGGTTCATGTGATTTTTTGTTTTCTTAATTAAAGCTTTGATTTTTGGTTGATTAATTATTTGTTTGGATTAATTTCAATTAATTATTTATTTGGATTCAACGTAAAAGATAATGGAATTATGTGTTATAAATTTGATAATGTTCCATGTTTTGAATTTTTTATATTGTTACTAATACGATTAAATAAGATTTGTTTTTATCTTTGTAATTTATATCAGTTTTGAGTGTGTGTATATATATAACTTTTGGAAATTTTGCTTTATTAAATTAAGAATTGTAAATTACTTTGTAGGTTTCAGTAACTATGCACCTGCAGTGAGACATTGACAATATAAGCATATATATATGGTATTAACATTTTATAAAAATCTTTCTTACAACCCAATAACATTCTACGTTAGACAACACTTCTAAACTATAGAAAAGTATAGAAGTTAAATATTTATTCCCATTGTATTTTATTTAATTATGACAGATCCATTTTTTTTTTTAACGCTAATTAGCAAAATGTCTATAATATGCATATTATTAACCCAATTTTCTATTTCTAAATTTCTTAAATTTTATTATATCAATCTTTTTTCCTTTTAAATTCTTGGTGGGCAAATCAGTCTCTCACTAATTCTTTTACCTTAATGTGATGTTGGTTAATTGTCCTTTTATTTAACTATCTCATGCATCGCACGGGTTAGCGACTAGTTATGTTCATGCATGACACTAGTTTTGATTAAATCCACATCAAAAACATGAAAAATATGTTAGGTTAATAATGCTTTTAAATTCTTGAATGTAGGATATTACCATCCACACACATTCACTAGAACTTATTTGTCAATCCAAATAAAATGCTTAATAAATTGAATTAGTGTTTATCACATGCACATACTTTAAATTCAACATGCAAATTGATTGATAACATATTGGATGATGTGATATGAATGTTGGCCACCATAGTCTAGAAGACCGGTTTCACCGGGCAAGGTAGGTGCCTAACACCTTCTCACCTTATAACATAGCTTCTGAACTTAGATCAAGGGTTAATAGACCAATGTTTATCCTTATGATTTTCAATTTTTAGATTATAATTAGGAAACAAAGTTATGTACTTTATCTTTAAAAAAATATATATATCATCAATAAATCTTCATCATTTTTAGTCCATCTTCATCTTCTTCACTTTGCAATCATTAAAAAAAAAAATCTCCATTTTCAGAAGGAAAATTCAACATTTTTCAAAGGAAAAATCTCCAAAACCATATTCCAAAGAAAAAATCTCCAATGAACAAATTTTCAATAAAAATTTCCAAAACTTCAATGGAAAAATCTCTAAGAATAAATCTTCAAGGAAAAATCTTCATGAACAAATCTTCATTAAATTTTGGGGAAACTGCAGTTAACCCACCTGTGGTTTGGCCCGTTTTAACAGTGCCTACCCGTGGTTTGATTTTTGTCACTTAACCCACCTGAGGTGGCCTCCGTTAAACCCCCGTTACCCACTTCTGTTCTTTCCGTTCAAAAATCCCCTTTACTATATAAGCCAAAATTAAAACCCAATTAGAACCCTAAAAAAAAAAAAATGAGCTCTCTCCCTCTCTCTACCTTATATGTTCTTCCACAAAATTCAAACACAAAGACCTTTAAAGATTCTTTCACTCAGATGAAAACCAATTTTCACAAACCACATCCATGTATGTCTCACGGTTAGATGAAAACCGATTATTTTGCAAAGATTTCAACAATTACTCAGCCAATTTTTCACTATCTCACTACAAACACAAAGGACCTTCAAAGATTCAAAACACAAATAGCAACAAAGCAAACCCAACAAAGTAAACCGAGATGTCATGGGTTTGGCTTTGGTGTCGTGGTGCCTGTCGTGGATGGTGGTGGTGCTCGTGGGGTTTGGCTTTGGTTGAACTAGAGATTTGAGGGAGATCTAGGGATAGATCGAAGCGAGAGAAAGAAAACAGAGAGAGAAGCGAGATCTAGGAATGCTCAGATGAAGGAGAGAGAGGGCGGTGGGGTTTGGTAGTGAGAAACGAGGGAAGCACCGCCTGGATAGGCGGTGGTGTTGAGTGGCGGTGATCAAGGAAGAGAGATCTGGGCGGAGAAAATAGCACAAAAATGCAAGAATGGGTTGCGGAATGGAGGAATACGTTAAGGTAGGGGAGTTGGGCCTGTGAGGAGTGGAGGAAGATCGGTGAGCTGGGTCGGCGGAATGGGTTGTGGAGATTGGCGAGTTGGGTCAGCGGAATGGCTGGATCGGAGCTGGGGAGGCGAGCTGGGTTTATGGTGGATGGGCTTGTGCAGATCGGCGATGGAGGAAAAGAGAGAAACTCAAATGGAGAAGAAAACGTAAGGAAAGAGACAGCTAGGATGAAATGAAAGAAAAGGAAGAAAAAAATAAGGAAAAAAAATCATTAAAATAATCAGAGTAGTGTGAACGTGCGAATAAAAGTTTTTTAGGTATGTTCTTAGGTTCAAAATTTGTGTGAATGGAGAGACAACAAATACCATTTTTTGATCTTGTTTTTCTTGCATTTTTGTTCTATTTTTTGTTTTTAGAGGAGAGAGACATAAAATATAATGAAAAAGACACATTTACTCCTATTTTTAACGGTGAAAAGAGAGAGGTGGGTAACGGGGGTCTAACGGAGGCCACCTCAGGTGGGTTAAGTGACAAAAATCAAACCACGGGTAGGCACTCTTAAAACAGGCCAAACCACAGTTTCCCCTTGACTGCAGTTTCCCCTTAAATTTTTTTCAAAAGTTCAATCTCCAGAATAAATCTTCAAGGAAAAATCTCCACGAATAAATCTTCAAAAGAAAAATTTTCCATTTTTCAAAGGAAAAATCTCCAAAACCATATTCCAAAGGAAAAATCTCCATGAACAAATCTTCTTAAAAATTTTTCAAAAATCCAATAGAAAAATCTCCAAAATAAATCTTCAAGAAAAAATCTCCATGAACAAATCTTCAAAAGGAAAAATCTCAAGGAAAAATCTCCAATGAATAAATCTTCATTAAAAATTTTCAAATCATCAAAGGAAAAATCTCCTATGAACAAATCTTCATTAAAGTTTTTCAAAATTGCAATGGAAAAATCTCCAGAATGAATCTTCAAGGAGAAATCTCCATATTTCAAAGGAAAAATCTCCATGAATAAATCTTTTGTAAAAAAAATTTCAAATGTTTAAAGGATAAATCTTCAAGATAACTCTTCAAAAAAAAAATCTCAATTTTCAAGGAAAAATCTCCAATGAATAAATCTTCATAGGAAAAATCTCCAATGAACAAATCTTCATTAAAATTTTTGAAAACTTCAATGGAAAAATCTCCAGAGTCAAAGCTTCAAAGGATAAATCTCTTGAGCATAGCTTCAAATGAAAGATCTCCAAAACAAATGGCAGATTGCGATCTCCTTCCATATTCTCTAGTGGTCGCAACAGCAAGTTAGCTATCCACACTCAGCATTCATCAAAACATGCAAGATGTCCCAAACTAGGGGCATTGGCTTGGTATGTCCAATTATTTTCAATGAATAGCTCTGGTATTAATTGGAAATATTTATTTTGTAGGAGCTAAGGTACAAGACCCATACACGTTGGCATGAATAATACCCAAACTTCAAGTCCATTGGTCCTCTGAAAACATGAGCCAAAACCCAAAAATCCTAGGTCCTCTGAAAACACGAGCCAGGATCCAGAATCTTTGGTCCTCAGAAACACATGACTAGAATCTTTGTATTTTCTTGACCACAAGTAAGCATGTCTTGTACTCATTCAAAAAAAAAAAAAAAATTTGCATGCATGAACTACATTTAGACCTGATCCTCCCACCAAGAGGTACGTAGGCAATCTTCCTCGAGATTCGGACCACATTTTGATCCACAACATGATCGTCTGCATTTTAGCTCAAGTCGTGCCCACATGAGCTGTTTTCTCCTTCCAAACGGCCTATGTGATGATCTTGAAAGCATGGAACGCAACTTTTGGTGGGGCCAATGGCAACAAGAGAAAAAAATTGCTTGGGTTGCTTGGAAAAAGATGTGCAAATCCAAATCTCAAGGGGGTGTGGGTTTTCAAAATCTTCATGCTTTCAATTTGGCCATGCAAGCTAAGCAAGCATGGAGACTATTCACTAGGCCGGACTCATTGATTTCAAGAATTTACAAAACAAGATATTTTCCGTTTTCGGATGTTATCAATGCCTAATTGGGCTGCAACCCCTCCTATGCTTAGCGTAGTATCCATAGTAGCCTCAAAGTTATTAGGAAGGGCACAAGGTGGCGTGTTGGAAATGGCAAAACGATTCACATTTGGGAGGACAAATGGCTCCCTACACCCACCACCTATAAGCCAATCAGCCCGCCCTACTACTTTGATGATTTCCCCATGGTATCCGCCCTTATTGATCAGGATACAAAGCGTTGGAAAGCTGACCTGGTTAAGAAAATTTTCCTCCCTTTTGAAGCAAACACCATTCTTAGCATTCCCCTTTGCTACTCCCTCCCGGATGACAATCTTATTTGGTTGGGGAACTCGAAGGGTGCTTTCACGGTTAGGAGCGCTTATTATGTGGCCCTCCAGCTGGTTGAGACAAGCAATGAGGGTGAATCATCAGCTGGTGACTCCCGGTTTTTATTATGGAAAAAGGTGTGACATCTCAACCTACCTGAGAAGATTAGAATTTTCGCTTGGCAGGCTTGTATGAATGCCCTTCCTACGATGCAAAACTTACAGGTAAAGGGGGTCAATACAGATGGTAGTTGCCCTTTGTGTGGCCAAGGCCCTGAAAATACTATGCACGCCCTCTTTAATTGTGACTGCTCAAAGCTGGTTTGGAATTTTTGGGTTGGAAGTCCTGCTTTTTTGGATGGTGGGGCTTTGGACGTTATTGATGTGGCTCTCCATATAATTCGAATTGGCAATCCAAAGGATTTAGAGACCCTTTTTGTCACTGCCTGGTACATTTGGTTCAACTGAAATCAGGTTGTGCATGAATCCCTCTCCACTCCTCCTGGTCAAATATGGGACTCAAGTTTGAGACTTGCTAAGGATTTTAAAGGTGCTTTAACTCCACATAGCTACCAGCAAGGTGCCCGTGCCTCTCTTTGGTCTCTTCCTCCGCCAGGTTTCCATAAAGTAAGTGTTGATGGTGCTACCTGTCGAGATGGCTCAAATTCATGTATTGGAGTCATCATTCGTGACTCAACTGGGCATGTCATAGCTGCTTTGAGCAAACCTCTGCCAGCCCTTTATTACCCTGAAATTGCCGAAGTTCTTGCTTTGGAGAATGGTGTTCTCTTGGCGCATGAAATGAATATTACCTGGGTAATCTTTGAATCGGACTCCCTTGCAACAGTGCAATCTATGACTACTATGGAAGCTGGTGGTCTGCTAGGCCATATCATCAGTGGAATCCGTAGCTCTCTACTCCATTTTTGCAACTGGCGTCTTCACCACCTAAAATGGGATCACAAAAGAGCAGCCCACCAGCTCGCCTAACTAGTCAAATCGGTTGGGTTTGCTCAAGTCTGGAAAGGAACCTCCCCTCCATTGCCACATTCTATTCTTTTTCCAGACCCCACTTAGTCTATAATTTTATGTCTTTGCTGCCTACTCTGTTGTAATGCCATTTTAGGCTCTTTTTTAATGAATGAAGTTACTTTGTTTCAAAAAAAAAAGTGTTTGAATAGCTTAAGCAGTACCTAGGACTCCTCTAGGCTCCCGTGTGCAAGAGCTATTATCAAAGTCTCTTTCCCATTGTGATAGATACAGTAATGACATCTTCGACTACCTTCAATTCCTCTTAACTCTACAAGAGCACTTCACCAATACGTGGCTTTCTCTGTTTAGGATCCACTTATTTTGCTGAAATTAAAATTTTTTTGCTGAAAGTACGGTAAATAAAGGTAAAAGTTAGCTGAAATAGTACAATGGGACCCATAAATAGTACTAAAAAGTGTAGTGGAACCCATGAATAGTAGCAAAAATAAGCTGAATAGTAAAATAAGTTGGCAAAAATAATTTTTGCCAAACACACACTAAAGGTCTATTTGGGATTCGTTTATTTTGCTGAAACAAAATTTTTTTTGTTGAAAGTACTGTATGTAAAGGTAAAAGTTAGCTGAAACAGCACAGTGAGACCCATGAATAGTACTAAAAAGTACGTTGAGGCCCATGAATAATAGCAAAAATAAGCTAACTTTTTATCTTTATCTACCGTATTTTCAGTAAAAAATTTTCAGTTTCAACAAAATAAGCGGATCCCAAACAAATCATAAATAAACTATTAAAAGGTGACTTTGAAAGAAAAGGTAGTCGTTTAATAGAATGTTGGCGACTGCTACAATTGCAGATGCGGGCCATGTTACAAATTTCAATTACAAATATGTCATAGATATTGAACTCGACCTTTATTGTCACGTCAAATTATCAAAAAAATCAATGTTTGTGAAAAATTCCCAAGGTGCTGAAGTAGTACTCCAAAGTAAGACTCATTATTTCATGCTTTAGATCAGCAAAGTTAATTTGGAGTGAATTCTAGCAATTAATAGGAATTTTAATTTTTTTTGCTAAGTAGAAATTTTAATTTGTATATTTGCTTAGTATAGTAACATTTTCATAGTATTTATACAGTTATAATGCTCGTAATTTGTGATTATTAATTATATATATATATATATATATTGAAAGAGAATAATATAATATAATATAATTAATACAAAATTATATATTTTGATAATTCAGTAGTTATTGTTAGAAACTATGCAAGCTCAAAGCTTTAACAATGGAGTTTAGGGATTGAAATAGAGATTGAGATTTTGTGAAAATATAATTCATTGTATTGAGTAATTACAAGCTTTGTGTTATATACTAAGAGCAGAAAGCGGGAAGAGCCTAACTAACTAACAAAGCAAATTAAATAATAAGGAACCAGTACGTACAATCATGACACATGTCATCTAAGCATTAATTAATTAACTAACTAAGCACTATAGTAATGACATGTCGTTTATAATTACAATACAAAACGACTACAGCTTAAGCTTGCCCTGGCTGCAAATTCTTTCTTCTTCTTCTTCTTCTAAACCTCTTCTTCTACAATTCACTAAACTTGTTCTTCTTGAGTCTTCACATATTCTGACAGTTATAATGGGGGAAAGATGATTTAAATTCTTTGTTGGAAATACTAGGAAGTACTAGTTGAGTTATAAAAACTTTGACTATATAATACAAAATTAGATTGCTACTAGTACAATGAAGGCAAAATTAGGTATATCAGGAACTAGTTTCTTATTGTACTAATTTAGTGCCTTCATTTCTATTTTTTTTTTAAATGAGTGCTTTCATTTCTCAATGAACCCTTCACCCTTATAATAATGATTAAATGTCTTAAAAAAAATTTTTTTCAAAAATTAAATGTATGAAACCCCGCTTACAACAACTGATAAAATCTCTAATTGTTGAATAAAAAATCCGGAGTTTAATTCCCGCCTACATTAAAAAATTATTAATATCTTGGTCTAATAATAAAAAGCTATCATCAAAAGCCGACGTCATAGGTTGGATCTCTCTCTCTCTCTCTCTCTCTATATATATATATATATATATATATGAAATTTGATCACCAATTACTTCATCTCAGAGAAAAGGGGGGGAAAACTTATTGTTTGTTTCTTCTCAAATTTTGTTTTGAAGGAAAATAATATAGATCAGTTTAAAGGCCCCATCACTTTGTTAAACTAATTTTTATAGCCAATTTCGTTTACAAAAGTTCGTGCTTCATTAAAGCTTGATGGTTTTATTTTGATAGAGACATTCTGATTTCAATTAAGTAGGGACTCAGTTTGCAAAGATTTACGCACAATGTAGACATATGGTTTGTGTGTTTGCAACTGCAAAGATATGATTGTTCCTCATTTTATTTTACAAGAAAATTTAACAAAACTAATGGAAAAATATATAGGTATGTATATATACAACAGTTTATCGTACACTTGCAGTGGCATTGTATATTTATATAATTGTAAGTGATTATCCAAAAAAAAAAAAAAAAAAAAGTTGATAGTCATGATGTCAATTTAATGATCATGAACCCTTTTGGTTTTACTAAGTAAAATTTTCAATCAAAACCTTTGTACGTACAAACAATCTCTATCCATATTCTGTACTATATTTGACACTAGCCTCTTATTTTGTCAACACAACCTACATAGAGATCTAACACAATTTTAAAACTTACTTTTTTCTTTTGTTTAAAGTGGGCACAAGCACAACACAATGCAGCCCCAAATCAGAAGCCAAATCACGGTCTTTAGAACAACATTTTTGTACAACTCCACCATATATATAATATAATTTATATATCTAAAGGACTCGATTTTGTCTTTTAATTAAGACCCCTAGGACGGTAGGACCTGCCCTTTAGTCATGGACCCTATTAAAGCCTTTAATCGAAAGCAAACATATATGCATGAGTATGATCAATGTGGGGCTGGCCACTGACCAGTCACGATCAATGTATAAAAACGAATTGAAGTCCTGTGCGCATTCTAGGAAAGTTATTATTTATTACCACCAACAACATCCCAAAGGTTAAATGAAGTAGGCCTAAGTCTTAAACGTTGTAAATTACCCAAAATATTTATACACACAAAATCACCTAATTGATTCTAATCCATGTGGCATCATCCCTTGAAATGAATGAATGATTTGATCATAATGTGGTAGAGATTCAATCAGGTCTTCTAAGTCTTCATAGCTCCATTTTGTTATAACTGCATCTTGAGTCTTATTCCCTTGATACTGCAGTGCACTCTGAGCTGCACTAGATTGCAGCTTCTCTCGTTGCTGTGGTGCACTCTGCACTGCACTCGATGGCAGCTTCTCCTGATGATTTGTGCTTGCTTCCTGCTTAGCACCTTGTTGCTGCAGGGAGCATGTACGTACTAGGCCTAGCATTGTTCCTTTGACTTTCAACACGTTTATACATGATTTGGCAATGCCTTAATTTCCTGTTTTTTATTTATTTTAAAATATTTTTTTGAAACACCCTTCCCTTAGCCCCCCTTACTACGTTTTATATAATATACAAAAATGTGAATATCTATTATATCTATACTATTGTCTAAGCCAAAAAAAAAAAATTTATATCTATACTATTGTATATTTTCCATCCTAATCAAGAAAAAAAAATTCATCCCCTTACAAAGATATTGAAATTTTGAAACCTACGTGAGATCATCCACTGTTATGTTAAACAAAAAATAAAAACTTAATAATTACTCGAATATGGACGTCTTTGCATCAATCTCATTAAAAAAAGTGTCTATAAAGAATAAATTATTTTACAATAAATATATTGATAGAAAATAATATTACCCTTTTTTAATGGTTGATGTTGTCTGTGACTCTATAGTGATTCATGTATGATAGAAGTAGTATGTCCATATAAAAATAAAAATAAAAATTATTTTAATCACAATTTATTATTATATATAATAAATTATGAAGAAGATTCTCAACATTTTCTTGTTTATAGCATTTCCTAAACTTTGAGTCCAATTCCATTAAACCCCCACCACACCACCCCCCCACCCCCCCCCCCCCCCCCCCCCCCCCCCAAATCTTCATATATTTCATACGCGTTTAACCAAAAATAAGATCAACCCTACAAACAAGTTTCCAAGTCAATTAAGGGTGAGTTTTGGTTTAGTCTTTATTAGCTTTTGGACTTTTTTTTTTTTTTTTAAGTAGCCATTTACAATTTTTAATTGCTTTGAGGATGCAACGTGAAAATGCACCACCTTTTTCAGGTAGACTGAAAATCATGATTTCAAAATCTTACAAATCGCATTTTCAAAATACCAATGTGATTATACCTAAAAAAAAAAAAAAACGTAACCAAATGGGCACTAGCTAGGTCAAAACAAACGCGTGGATCCACTCCCACAACTCGTCAAGTTCCTCTTTAGACTTACATTTCATGCAAACCGACCTAACTCACTTTCATACTCAAGCCTCTATAAACTAGTCGACCATGAAAGTCTTCATGTGAAACACATTTTACCATCTAATATTTCCTCCTTGACCTGAATGTATTTCCAACAAGCTTGAAAGAATGTCGGCATTTAAACGATTTTTCTTCGTAATTAATTATTTAAGACTTTGAAGTCTTTGTATTTCGAAGTCCTTATCATTGAATTTCTAGGCACAAAAAAACCCGGAAGACGGGCTAAAGAAACAAAAAAGAAAAACGTTGATGAGAGAGAGAACTGGAACCACCCATTTGGATTGCTATGCCCACCTGACCTCACCAACTCCAAGCATCTAGAATTAGCTGTGAAATGCATTCCCACATATTTGTGCATCCTTTTAAGGATAGAATTTTAATTTTTGTTTTATGATTATGTACTATTTATTGTTAAGCTTAGGATATTAATTAGATTTTTTGTTTTTTTGGTAAGTGGGGTTCAAATTGCAATTTTTTTTTATCAGTTTATTCTATTTAAAAAATATGCTGGACAAACTATTAAAAAAATATATAAGGTTATAAAAAAAGGGTACATGAAAATAAAATAACATAACCAAACAAGCATTAAGATGAGGATGAAGAATATCAAGCTCCAATAATGCCTTTAAGACTAGAAAGCAAATTAAGATCGGCAGATCGCGATTGCCCATGGGCTAAAGATTTTTGGTTGTCTCTTCCTTGAACTAGATCTCTTGATTTTTTCTCTTTGAATCTTCAAGCATGGCTAAGGGTTAACATCACTAAACACCAACTCTTTCGCCCCTCTTCAATCCCGTGGCATTTTATTTTTGCACAAGGCATTTGGCAATTATGGCTTGCTCGAAATAAGAAAATTTTCTCTCCTCCTTCGGATTCTCTCAATTAATCATCTTCTCCATAAAACTTTAAGGATTTGTTTAGATATCGCTTATTTCTTAAAACTGAAAACTGAAAATATTGTAGCAAAATAATTTTTAAATGTGTGAATAATAATGTGGGACCCATTTTTAATGAAAATTTTGCTAAATTAGACAACTTGTGAGTCCCGTGAACAGTGCACGAAACCCACTGTTTTTCAGCAAAACGCAAGAACGCACATTTTCTGTGCATTCCAAATGCACACTAAATCTTGCTTTGGAATTGTTCTGCATCATATCTCCAAGAAAAACTAAAACATCTACGTGTGAAATATATTGCATGGCAACCCCCTCTTTTTCCTTTTTCACATGGATGGCAGCTCATTAGATAACCCTAGTATTGCAAGGGGGGGGGGGGGGGTGTTATCCGTAATCACTTGGGAAAATGGGTGGTAGGTTTTTCTTGTCACATCGGGTTTGCTTTTAATAATGAGGCTAAATTGTGGGCTATTAGACAAGGCTTAATTACTGCTTGGAACATGGGTATTAAATTTTTAAATATTAATGTTGATTCCACTTTTGTTCTTACATGTCTAACTTCTTCTGAGAACTTGGCTTCAGAATTGTTTCCCATAATTTCTAAGTGCAGGATGCTCCTCAACAAGGAATGGATGATCCATCTACATCACATAGATCGTGAGGCAAACATGGGTATTAAATTTTTAAATGTTAATGTTGATTCCACTTTTGTTCTTACATGTCTAACTTCTTCTGAGAACTTTGCTTCAGAATTGTTTCTCATAATTTCTAAGTGCAGGATGCTCCTCAACAGGGAATGGATGATCTATCTATATCACATATACCGTGAGGCAAACTCTGTAGAAGATGGTCTCACGAAGAGAGGGAGGATGCAAGCTAGCTTTTTTGAAACATTTACTAATGGTCTATTTTTGTGTTCTGTAAATATGTATGAGACTTTTTGTGTATAGGGACTTCATGTGAGTGCCCTTTAATTCCTGTAACTGGACACCTTTCACCAATGTCTCTTGGACAAATCTAATGTACCAGCTTTTTTATATAAATAAAATTCCCTTCTTACCAAAAAAAAAAAAAAATTAAGATCGGCAGAAAAAAAGGTCACTTTAAGAAGTGTGGGAAAAAAAATGTCACAATAATTCACATCACCAAACTGGCAAACTGAAATATGATTTCCCATTCATCCAAGTTTTGGATTTGCATCATAAATGCATAGCTAGCTAGCCACATGTCTAATTAATGCTGAATTCCAGTGAAAAGGTTTTCCTTTTCTTTTGAGGAGAGGAAATAAACCATATTTGTATGTGCATGCATCTGTATACAGTATACACAATATTTCCATTGGAAGTAAATCAAAAAATCCTTTGGACTATATTCAACACGGCCGCCGACTTATATGATTATTATCGGTTTCTGTTTTCTGACCTATTATAAAAAGTATAAGATGATATTATAAATGGTTGACTAATTGGTAATTACTGGAGCTATAATACTATAGTGGCGGTGTGAATTCTGAAATGAAATAAAATCATCTCACGTCTCTTTTTTATGTGGCTCTATTTTATTTTGTTTAAATCATTTTAAGTTTGTATATTTCTTATTAGGATTTGGATAAAAAGATGAGGGTGAGATAAGTTTTTAAGTATTTTAAGTTGGGATTTAATTAATGATGAGTTTTTTTTTTTTTTTTGAGCATTATATTTATCTTGAAAATTCATATTTTTATATAACTTTTTTTTAGAAGAATATTTTTATATAGCTTGATCTGAATAAGAATCAAAGCTAAAAGAACTTATTTATTGAGTGAAATTTAACTTTAAAACTTAGTTTTCTTCCCCCGAAAAAAAAAAAAAAAAAAAAAAACGAATTACTTCTTACTGCGATTTTGTCCACGTGAGATGCATGTCACACGAAGTCATGAAACTTATCTTGATTTCATGCTTTATCTCTTTGAGTGACTGCATGCAGTTTTGGTTTGTAGCGTGTTAAGGTTTATCCCACAAATATATATATATATATATATATATATATATATCTTCAGTGATTGCTATTCCCAAAAAAATAAATTATAGCACAAATCTACCCTTGTCAATTGTCATATGCATGATATGATAATAACATTATCTGCCTTTTCAATAAAAAAATAAATAAATAAAAACATTTTTGAGAAACATTATCTGCTTGTTTGCCTCAGTTTTTTTTTTTTTTTTTTTTTTTGGAGAAACGTCTCAGTTGAATATATAGATATTGTTTCTTTAGATTTTCCAATAGTGATTTTTTTTTAGACACGATTTT
The DNA here is from genome assembly GCA_023736055.1 of Quercus glauca. Taxonomy (NCBI): domain Eukaryota; kingdom Viridiplantae; phylum Streptophyta; class Magnoliopsida; order Fagales; family Fagaceae; genus Quercus; species Quercus glauca. The sequence continues at coordinate 57,716,276 of CM043322.1, forward strand.
CCAATAATGATAGAATGCCACATGGCCCACAACTAAAGAAGTGCAATAGACCGTATTTATTTATACTAGTATTATTTCCGTGTGATACATAACTTGATGAAGATTCATATGAAAACTCAAAATTTTAAAATTATTAAAACTAGATTATTAAAAAAATAGTAATAATAAATGATAAAATAAGTAAATAATTTTTTTATCTACTTTTAAATTTGAAAATTCTCTTTGTATTTTGTGTTAATTTCTTAATATGAGATATGGAATGAGTTTGATCATTCCTTTTTGGGTTATATATGTTTAATATATGCCCTAGCTAGTATAAATATTAATAAACAAAATAGTTCTTCAATTCTAATTTTTTCCTAGCTAGTAATAGTCTAATTGAAAAAATAAACATACTCACAAATTAAATACAATAACCAAAACCAAAAATCAAAACATATCAAAAGAGTTTAAAAATTGAGAATATTAAAAAAATAAATAAAAACTTACATAAGAGAACCAGGAACTTAAATGAGTGTCCAATGTTTTGCTTCTTTATAGTATACTTCATTTGGCATAAAATCTTGCATGCAAATTTAGAAGTAAAAAACAATAAGTAAGATGTATTTATTAGACTAAAATATAAGTAGAAGTTGCATTTTGAAAAAAAAAATTTAATAAATACAACAACATGGGATGTATTGTGTGGGATTCAATTATAGGGATAGTTTATTGGTTAGGATGTTGTATCAAAGAGCCATGGCTGTGTATATATTGAGTTCTGAAAACTTTGATAATAGATTTTTAGGTGGAATAGAATTTAAATTTCTAAAACTTAGATGATAAAGTTTTATCTAAATTAAATTATTTAACCCTTAGTCAAAAGCTTTGTAGCTTAATATCTTAATAAAACATTAATTTAATCAGATGCAACTTAAGGAAAAACAAAAACGTGGATTGTATGGGATTTAAGTTTAGAAATTTTTTATAATAGACTTTCAGTTTGAATAGAATTTAAATTTGCTTTAAATTATTGTTAAATCATGCAACTTGAGGAAAAAAACAAAAACAAAAACTTGGATTCTAAGCCCAATAAATTAAGAAAGAAAAAAAAAGTCGATACAGCCATACAGGAACTATACGACAAGGGAAAAAATAGAAAGATAAGGAAGCCTTTCAAACTCCCATTTAAAAGATATGTATTTGAAAATTTTAACTGTTAAATGGCATTTTCTTAATATGCATGTCAAATTTCGTTCAAATCGAATGTTAATTACTATTCAATCTATAAATTAAACATATTTTATGCATAACTTAATATTACAAAAAAAATTAAACATTTGATTAATAACATAGTTTTTTTTATATTAAAAATAATAACATAGTTATTTATTTTTTATCTTCTTAAAATTTTACAAGTATTAAAAATATAATAATAAAAAAATACAATTCAATGATGAAATGTGTTTTTTTTAATTTGAAAAGTGTTTTTTAGAAGAGAACTTTGTGCAACAGACAAGGAATAACAATAGTTAGTTTTAATTAGCTCAAATAATAAAACTTTTTACAGTTAAATAAGAGTCCAAGCCCACACCAAAAATTAACAGTGGAAGTCGGTCGAGTATGTGGCATGTGGCACAGTGCAGTAAGACAGCATGCTCTCTTGACCAGACATGTGAGCTGGGACATCCAAAATCACAATACTTTGCAAGTTACTACGACAAAGAATCAAAACAAAAAGAAAAAGAAAAAGTAGAAGATTGATACCGAGCCCACTAGCGTGCTGTGTGTGGTGGGACTGACTGGGACCTACTATTATGTTAAACCTAAAAAATCCGATAATCTGTGTCCACATTTTTTCTTGAATTGGACTCATTTATACATTCCGAACATGCAATCACATGTACTGAACCATCCATTAAAAAAAGAACTATAAAACCAAATGTTAATTTATGGTTTGTATCTGCATGGGAGTGCTCTCTAAGTATGCGGATCTTTGTCACACAATCAGAGAAGACTAGAGTAAGAACATCATTACCGAAAAAGACAGAAATTTAATCTACTTAAAATACATACATCTTAAATATTAGGAAAAGTTAAAGGAATTTTCTTTTTTAAAGTGCCATGTGTAATGAGTTGAATGTTTCTTGAGTACTTTTGCTCAAGTAGTCTTTGATGTCTTCTATCTTTTAATAACAAAATAATACCAAGTAGTCTTTAATGTCTTTTTTTTTTTTTTTTGAGAATAATGTCTTGTTTTCACACGCAAAAATGTACGCATCATTAACTTTACTCCCCCTATAAAACCCAACAATTCTCTGCCCCCACATAGCACCTAACAAATTTAATTTGAGAGAGAGAGAATTCGAGAGAGTTCTGTTGCACTCATACAATGGCTCACAATGTTTTGCTTCTCTTTCTCTCTTCCTTTATTTTGAGCTTCAATTTCTTGGAGGCTCAGATGGTTCCAGCCGTATTTGTGTTTGGGGATTCTCTTGTAGATGTTGGAAACAACAACTACCTAAAGCTTTCTCTTGCCAAGGCTGATTTTCCACACAACGGCATCGACTTTCCCACCAAAAAACCAACTGGAAGGTTTACTAATGGCAAGAATGCTGCGGATTTCCTTGGTAAGTTGATCAAAACATCTTGAACACCATACCTTTATGCAATCATATTTAATTAAGTTATAAAGTTCCTCCCAAGTCTCTATTGTTATTGCCCATAATTCCAAGAATTTTCTTGTCAATATATTCTTTACCATCCTTAATTTCTTTGAACTTTCGATTTAAAAAAAAAAAAAATTTAATCTGTATTGTGTGTCTGCGAGAGAGAAAGAGAGAGAGAGAGAGGTACCATGTCAGTATGTGTGTGTGCATGTATGATCTTCTAGATTTTTAAGATAACTTTATTATAGAATGTCTATAATCCTATCTATTAATTTTAAAATGGATTAATTGGATTTTATCATATAATCAATATTTAAATAAAATTTTAATTAATATAAAAAATATATATAAATAAAAATTGACTCTAACCAATTTAATATTAATTCAAATTAATATATGTAACGAATAGTATATTAGTATGCATGCTCTATAAATAATTTCTATCCCTTGATTGTTGCTTAGAAGAAAAAAATATTTACAATAATTACAACAAATATAGGAAGACTGTGAAAGAATTTATAAGAAATATGGCTATTAGAACCCTTGGCCTCACATATAGTCAGGTTTCATGTGCTGAGATAGTTTCTTCAATCTATATTCACAAAGGATCAAATAATATATATATATATATATATATATCTGTGTGCGCGCGCTCGCGCGCACAAGACACATAACTAAAACAGGCCTTATCAAAACTGCCGTGACAATTAGCTAACTCATGGTCATGATTCATGAATATAAGTGTTAGTAACTTTGGCATCTCTATCAGAGAAGAAAGAAAAAAGAAAAAAGAAGCAAACACTTTTTTTTTTTTTTTTTTTTTGATGAGAAAAGAAGCAAACACTTTGACAGAAAAGAAAACGAATATCAATCACACTATGGAAAAGGAGCAGTATCATTAGTTTACTCCTAATGGGGATAATCAAATGTTAATAATCGTTCCAAGATTTTCTAATTGGGTGCATCTTTTTAGGTAATTGAAATTCCAAAGCAAAATGGCCACCAATTTGGCGGTTAGTCCCTAGTGTTTTTTTTTTTGGTGAATGGTTAGTCCCTAGTTCTGCTAGTTCGTACTTGTTTTCTAAAGTTAAACTTTTGGTGCATCAATATTAACTCTGAATGCGATTACACCTTTGTACTAATCTTTCCGTGTATACACTTTTTTTCCTTTTGGGAGCTTTTTTTTCTTTTCCCATGTGATTACACATCTAATTGACTTCTTTCTTCTTCTTCCTTTTTGTGTCATAAAACTTTTTCCAAGAATTGACAGCATTTGAAACCTAAAAAAAACATTCACATATTCATTGCTTAAAAGTCATGAGTGTGTATTATGCAATGCCTGTTATTTCAGTATGAGATTATCTTTTTTTTTTCCCTGAAATGAGATTATCAGTTTCATTACCAATAGAAGTGCTAATATTATTTGTGAGCAGCTGAGAAAGTGGGTCTACCAACTTCACCACCATATCTATCATTGGCATCCAAAAATGGGTCAATTTTAACTGGTGTTAGCTTTGCATCTGGAGGTGCTGGAATCTTTGATGGCGCAGATGATCGATATGTAAGTGAAACAAAAACTAGAACTACTTTTTCCTTTTTCTTGTGCACTACTCCTTGAAAAAAAAAATTCCCCATTCCCATAATTGCGTAATTTTAAAGAAAAATACAAAAATATGGGTGGGCCCAAGTTGAGCTCGTAGAAAATGGCCCATATATTTACAAAGCAAAGAACTAAAAGCACAATGAAAAACAAAAATGCGGTGAGCGTGGATAGAACACGCGACCTTCAGATCTTCAGTCTGACGCTCTCCCAACTGAGCTATCCCCGCTGACGATATTTCTGTGCGTGTTTTTTTATATTGTAGCGCCAGTCACTTCCTTTGACAAAACAAGTCGACTACTATTCAACAGTAATTGAGGATTTGAATCAACAGCTAGGATCCTCTGGTGCACAAAAGCTTTTATCCAAATCTCTTATTGCCGTTGTCATTGGAAGCAATGATATCTTCGGCTACTTCGGCTCTTCTGATCTTCGCAAGAAGAACACACCACAACAGTACGTGGACTTGATGGCTGCCACACTCAAAGTTCAGTTACAGGTAATATATATGAGTAGGGAATTTTGTTTTTGTTTTCTTGGGCTGCTTCACAGTTGACAATATAATTTTCTGAAGAGATTTTGATACTTCTAGTTCAAGCCCAACAATTTTTTCAACTGGTATAGAGAAGATAGCTTTTTGGTATATCACTTTAAAAAAAAAAAAAAGATATTAGTAAGAATGTTTTAGCTTGACTAAATTCCTTCACGTCATGCGCATGTCAAGTATATAATGAAATTTAATTTTTAACCATTTTCTCACTGTTTCTTTTTTTGATATTTGACAGCGTATATACAATGGTGGTGCACGCAAATTTGTGATTACTGGGGTTGGGCCAATCGGCTGCTGCCCTTCACAAAGGAATAAGAACAAAACGGATGAATGCAGCGAAGAAACAAACTACTGGTCTGTCAAATACAATGAAGGCCTTAAGTCAATGTTGCAGGAATTGAAATCAGAGTTCAAGGACATTAACTACTCCTACTTTGATACATACAGTGTCTTGCTAAGCCTCATTCAGAATCCAACAGCTTATGGTACACAACTGTTCTTTTTCCTTCTGAGAAATGAAGCAAAAATTATGTCAATTGCTAAAAAAACTAATCACTCTGGAAAAATAGTTCGGTTTCTCAAATTTGTTCCAGAAATACTTATTTTTGGTATAAAATATTTCTACCTTTGTTCCTTTCCCTGTAAATATGTCTATGAACCTATTTGCCTATTTCATTTCAGGATTTGCAGAGGTTAAAGCTGCATGCTGCGGGCTAGGGAATCTTAATGCCAAGGTTGCTTGCCTGCCGGTTGCGAAATATTGCTCCAACAGAAGCGATCATGTCTTTTGGGATTTATACCATCCGACAGAGGCAGCTCATCGCATCCTTCTAGATGACATTTTTTATGGTTCTTCACAATACACATTCCCCATGAATGTGAAACAGCTAATTGCAGTTTAGGCTCAGCAACCCGGAAAGCCCCTACATAATGCTACATGCATGATGCAGAAGTGTGAGATTCTCACAGGGGCCTAAATTATCAAAGAGCAATAAAGAATTCATCGGGTGTTGTAGCCATTTGGCTGCAAGAAAGCTACAACTTATTACGTAGCCTAGTAGAAAAAAGAAATCTGAAAAAAAAATTTAAGGGCTTAGGTTTTTTGATACATATTTCAAGGATACAACTATAGCCAAAATCAAAAGTTTATACATTATGCAATAGTAGGGGCAACGGCATGCATTATGCGTATCCTCTGTTCCTCTTATCTATTTTCTATACTCTGATAATTTGCAATCTGTGTCACAGCCAAAATGATAATGACAGCTGAGACCCAACTTTGTGTCCCAAATTTTCCATATTTACTGTGTCATATCTGTAAACTAAACCTGAATTTTCTGGAGAATATCAAGCCCAAGTACAAGTATCCATAGAATGTGATACCTTCAATGTCTTTAAGACTAAGATGGAAATATATCCTGAAAGAAAAGGTTGAGGTCCCCCTTGTAAACATCAAACGCCAACATCTTATCCACTGCATCCTGCATTAAGCTCCCAAAAGTTAAAAAAGTAAAAAAATAATGAAAATTGTATATATAAGAACAGGAACACAGGTTCCCATATGCCATATCTAAGATTAATCCCCTTCAACACCTTGTATTGCTGATCTTGGCTTGATATATTCTCATTGCACAATCGCTCAACATGTTTATCATTTCCAAGAGCATCCAACACAAATGCTGCTCTCTGAATAACTTCCTCAAGGACACCTACATAATCAATAAAAATCGGTTCCATTGGAAAACTCAAAGCAGTTAGTAAAGCAGCACATAGAAGACGTTTTGTTTATTGCTTCAATCTGGCCCCACTTTCGCAATGAGATTGTCAATGCTATTTATGTTCAAGCATTCCAGTTTTAATAAAGCAAGATGTTCTAATTCTAATTTCATGATTTCATCTATAATTAATCTCACAAATTCTGGAATAGTTTAATCTGCATATCTAATCACCCACAGTAGGTACTCAAAGATTAGTTGAGACTTGAGACCCACATAAATGTGTTTATTAGCTAAATTGTAAATTCTGAAACCATATTTTGCATTTACCCATAAAACAACCACCATAGAATACAAAAACAGAAGAAACTAATTAATTTTCCCTTTTTGTTTTTCTGAATCCTACATAGCTTAAGTTCCAATGATGTTTTAGATGTACCAGCAAGCAGCGCACAATGCAGCCCTGCAGGACATAAACTTCCATGAGTGATTTCCAGTATTAATTTTAGGGAGGAATCCCCAACTTAGAGAAGCAATTTTATACTCACCATAGCTAAGAAGTGCATGTCCAGGAACAAGCCTGTGAGCAATAAAAACCGAGTATTTAGAAATATATATAGCATTTTACATGCAACTACCAATGAGAAATTACAACACATGCATTGCACAAAGAGATGGAGACACAAAGACTGCCTACGATTATTATTATTCATAAATCCACAGCTGCAAATTACTGTACTTGAATAAACAGCACCATACTGATGCATGTTGAGCAGTTAAGAGAACGTGATGGAACATATTATTGGAATAATTGAACATAATAAAAAGTTTTATTGATGCGTTTGTTCCAAAAACACTTTCCATAAAAAATTTCCCAAGGACAAACAAGATTTGGGCTCTAGAAATATTTAGTAAAGCAAATTTAAGAGACAATATATGTTTTCCCAACATCATGAGTAATTGCTCACCAGAAGAAATGGGAGTGATGGAGGCCCACATAAATAAATTTGGTAGTAACAAATAAACTCCACCATCCCAACAATGGTCATGGATCACATTCTCATTACAGAAATGCAACGCAGAGAGCAAGGAAAATATACCGATATAAAAATACAATATCTTCAATATCTGTAGAATTGTTGTCAGGCCTCAGCACACTCATTGTGTAAAAGTTGAGCATCTCTGACTGAAATTCGTTATTAAAAAATATATATTTAATCAAAACTCTCATGATAACCAGACTCTGAAAGTGTGAATAACCGAGCTAATAAAGCTACATAGCCATAACCTTCGGTAGGCAACTCTTATCAAGTAACTCAGTCAAATGAGTGCACACCAGAACCTGCAAAATAATATAGCATTGTTGGACTAAAGCTAGATGTAGTACTTGCTCAATTTTCTGAGAAATATTCACTATTTTTAGTGGCTATTACATGGAAAGTTAATTCCATTGTTTGAAAACAGAAGAACATTTGGCAAATAATATCCAAACAATCACCAAATTCATGCATGGAAATGTTTATATTAAAATAAAATGGTCTCGACGGTAATGTTAAACAGAAATTAATCTCATCAAAAGGATCTAACTAGTTCTGAGGAAAGAAAAGGGGGAGAAAAGAAAAAATTATAATTTGAGGCAGTTGGGAGCCTGGCCCTGTAAGAAGCATGGAAAATCAAAGTGAATGCTTCTCTCCCCATGCTCCCAACTGCGTCAAAATTATAATTATTATGCTATTCTTATGGCCAGAAAGAGAAGAACTTCCAACCTTTGGGGGGTCATCACATGTGACAAAGTGATTTATGGTTCCACCAAGCAAGCCAATGCCATCTGAAATAATACTAACATTTATGCAATGCATAACATCTGCAATTACTACAGACATAGCATATCCAAGAAATAGAACGTTTATTTCTCTTGCAGAGACTAACCTTCTGTAAGAGTACCTTTACCAAATTCATCCAATAGACACAAAGATCTTGAAGTTGCATGCCTGTACAATTTTTCAAACATCAGCAATATAGAAAGAAAGAAGAATATTTAAAGTTCTTTCGCTGAAATGTTACTCCTAAAACGGGAGCTTCCATCTTTTTGAACATTTAGAAAATCTTTTTGAACATTCGGGCAGTCAGAATCACCTCCTTAGCCAAAGATGGTTTATTAAATTATTACACAATTTGGCAAAGTCCAAATACCAAGGAACATGAGATGCAGACGCTATAAACCATGGCCCATTTGTTTAGTAGTTTGAAGCTCTTTTTTTGAACTTTTTTATTTACTGAGTTTTTGAAGATATCTAACCACCCACATTTTGGTATACCTTAGCATCATCCCTACTTGATGTAGATCAATCATAAATGTTGACTGCTCAGCAGCCAAAAGCTTGCTTCCCATTGCACAGAATATCCTGTTACCAATAGGCTGTGGTCGGAAAAATCAATGATACATTATTGTATAACTGCTGTTTAAAGAAAGATATTGGAAATATGGAGGTCAAACCTATCAGTCAAACCCACAGTTGCAGCATCTGCGGGGACAAAACTTCCGATGTGGGAAAGGAAAACAATTAAAGCTACCTGGAAAAATAAATTTTCAATATTCCTTAATTCATGATAGTGCATATAGTTACAACATCAACACTCAACACCCACCTATGTGACAAAGAATGGGGTATCAGTAAGAAATTCACCTCAAAATCAATCTAAGCTCAACAGAGTTGTCATTTGTCAACATCCAAAACGGTTTTTCATACATAAATGTGCAGGTGTTTCAGCAAGAACAATAAGGATGATAGCAATGAAATGTTATTGTTACATAGATGGCACTAGCTTAAATAGTCCAAGCTATAAAAGGAATTTAAACATGTTTAAAAGCCATAAAAATTAAATTTTTACTCTAGAGAAGGATTTTTAAAAGAATTATGGATTTGTACACCAAAACAAGAGTGCATGAACTACATGTAAATATTATCAGTAGATTGACATGGCTAGGTAGATAGAGTAAAATCTATTTGTCACTGAAAATATGCTACACCAAAAAGGGGATGGATTGTCTCTTGAAATGAAACAAAAAATATTGACTGACCTGCTTTATATAGATACTTTTCCCTGAATAATTAGGTCCAGTGATGATATGAATTCTTCCTGAAACAATACAATCTTGAAATTTTCATAACAAAAATGCTAAGAAGCATACATTCATTTGATGTGCTATGATTGAATGTATCTTCCATTTACCATCATCAAGAATCTTTGTATCATTGGGAATAAATGTGTCTACTGTCATTTCCTGCAGAATATGTCTGGTAATGGTATTAACATTTGTTACTAATGCATTGGTAAATTTCAATTTTCTGAAGGGATCACAGAATATGCAATAAATCCAGACAGATCTCACCTTCCATTTTGTATATCAAGCAAACTTTCTGTCGTTAAAGTAGGCCTAACATAATTGTTCTGATAAGCAACAAGAGCCAACGACAAAAAGCTGAAATAAAACATTCATTCATAAGTATTAAGAGAAAGAAAAATAACAGATAGGGTCTTTTCACAAGAGAGACAGAGGAGCACTTATTGAAAGGATTCTCACCAATCAAGTTCAGCTGCAAAATTGACAGCCTTAAGCAAATGGGTTGAGAAAAGAAGTATATGTGTCACCAAATCTCTAGTAATAACCCTCTCCATGTCTTCAACGATAAATTCAGATAAAAAAAATTTATAAAATAGGTTAGATATGAGATAGTCAACCCATCAAGCATTACACTCGGAACTAGTAAAACAAGGGTTCAAGCAATGCTCTTAGTGCCAGATTTTAGATAATTGTCAAATTATATACCCTCTCCAAGTCTTCAACAATAAATTAGAGCGATGAAAATTTGAGAAACAGATTAGATATGAGCACAATCTAAGAATTATAATTAGAACGACTAGAACGGGTTCTCTAACTATTCTCAATGTATATTCTAGTACAGATCGGAGTACAGTTCTCAATGAAACTACACACTTTTTCAAAATATCAAACAACAAGCACTATCCTAATTATTTTTTTCATACATTTTATGTGGGTAGAGGAGATTCCAACCCTGGACATTTTTGTTGGAAACACGAGGTATCAGCTGACCTAAAGGTCATTGGCATGCATTATCCCAAGTATATGCTAAAATCAATGTAAAACTCCAAGAAACTAAGAGTATCTTAACAGAAGAGCAGTTTATAGCACAAACCTAGGATTTTATGATAGATGTCTCCAAGAAGATTATCCAATTCTCGTGTCTTTGGGGTACGATAAAAGAATCTGTTTGTCTCTCCATCCACATCAGAGAACTACATTTGACAGCTACATCTTTAGTGCACACATGCTAACAAACTAATTCAATTTGATTAAATGAAGCTTCAACTTACTGCAAATTCAAAATCTTGAAGTTTCTCTAGTGTGATTTCATCAAGTTTTTCTTCAAAAAAGCACATCAAGTATCCTAGAAATGAACCAAATGAAAAATCAACAGGCACTCATAAGATATGGTAATTAACTTAAAGCTGATAAGTAAATCACAATCTGTCTTGGAATTTAAAATGGCATTGTACTAGATAAAGAACAACTTGGAATCAAGATAAACATCATGGAAATGCACCCATAATTCCATATTATTTTATTAGAGGCTCTAAATAATGTAGTTTCTATAAAGCAAAAGAAATCAGGTTGTTTTAGGCTTTGGAATGCAAGGAATCTTGAGTGGATGAAATTTAAATGTAACACTGTAAATATAATTGGTAGTTCCATATATCCTTATATTTTTCTTTCATGTGTCTGTGTGAGCTGCATATGTGTGTAAAAGTTCTAGTCATCGTATCATTTGAAGTTGCATTATCACAAAGAAAATCTTTTGGATCACTACCATGTTATTTAGTATTATTGTAGAGGCCATTTTTAAAGGAAATAGAGAGACCTTAAAGTTTGGGGCATTCAGCTAGATTCAAGTACAACCCCCATTGGGTTGAACAGTAGACAATGTGCACTTCAATGCCTTATAAAATCCTGATTCTTTAGTCTTCCCTACAGCTATCTACAATGTTCTAGACGCATTAACAGGAATTTGATAGTAATGCAACAATGAATACCATGAGTCAATTCTAATCATTTAGTGACTAAGATATGAGAAAAAATAATTCAATTTCAAACTAAAGCTACATCATCTACAGACTATCTGATAGACAAGAAGAAGGATAACAAATAACAGTGCAGGAAAGAAATTAGAGAGCACTAATATTGAATCTAACAAACAAAATGCAATCACAGGAAAATATAAACAGAAATTGTATCATCCTTGAAAAATTCTTATATAAAATTCTTAAAATACGCAAACTAACCTATTTGTTGTATATAAACAATACAAGGAACAAGTTTGTCTTTAGATATATGAGGAAGTTGTGCAAGTTCAAATGATGACACCTGCTAGACAGTAGTAGTATGGTTAAAACGAGGTATTTGTAGACTTGACTCTCTTACTCTCAGTTGGTGCATAAAAGCATAAAGGCACCTGTTCCAGAAACTCTGGTAATTCCTCGTATATTTGCCTCAATTCATCCAACTATACGTAAACAAAAAGAATGATTTGCCAAGAATATTTGGGATGTTAGTGTGGTAAAGATAAATGAAAACCATTTGATGCTGGAGGATGAAAGTTTAAACAGAGAAAAAAAAAATCCATCATCTCAGTATCAAATTCGATGGCAAGGCTTCTATACTTTCCATTCCAATTGGACAGGGTGGATGGATCAAATGAGTTTATTTTTCACTTATTCCAATAAGTTAAGTGTGCTTATGCCTGACAAGACAAGGATCTAACCTCATCACAGAAACCCTCTTTCACTATTGTCTCATATCCCTTCTCTTTACTTCTATTGACATCAAGAACACCAATTACCTACAAAAGACAGTGTTATATGTAAGGATAAGACCAGCAAAAGTAGAAGAAGAGGAGGGAACCAGTCAAATGGTTGACAACTTTCAGAAAAAAAGAAACACACACAAGCATCAAAACCAATGGTATCTGACTATAGCAAAATAGTGAGGATGTAATATAGACTAACCAATTCATAGACGTAAGCCAGCTCTGTTGTAATGCATGAAGTAGCCTGCAACAAAATTACACGTACATACACACATAGAGAATAAATTGTTTTTTTTTTTTTGGGTTTGGGGGGGGGGGGGGGGGGGGGCTGAGGAGCACATCCAAAACAGCCACATAAAAAACAAATAATATACACTAATAGATAATGCAGTTGATGGAACTAGTTTAATACCTCCTCAACAATGTCCAAGTTCAATTGCTTCACATGCTCCCTTAGACTTTCAGAAATCCCTACTCCAAAGATCTTGTTCACATGCAAGAGAGAGCAAACACTCTACAAGATAAAAATAAAAATAAAAAAAAAAAAGAAGAAGAGAGATTTATAAGATATTCTGACACAGGATTGTCCAAAGTTCTATTCTTTTTTATTGGCAAGTTTATTTAGAATTTCTATTAAAGGATCACACTGTTTAAAACCAAAAGAAGAAGAAGCTATGCTGTTTTATCAGCACTGCGTATAAAGGTTAACTTATCCACAAGAATAGCGTGGCTTAAGGGTCAAATATTAGCAGTATTAAATCTATGATCAGAAGTGAATATGAAACCTAAATAAATATCTTTTGGTTCTTCAACAACTCTTTTATTTTCTATAATCAACCCACCAACTGAAAGGTATCATCATGGGATACAAAGTAACTCTTTTAGAATAATGGTATACTCATAGCACTAGAATAGCTAATGATTTTCACAATGTCACCCAGCAATCTTACAAGGTGAGAAGAGTCTATGAACAAACACTTTGTTAGGATCACCATATTTTCAAATTTCTCTTCATTTGCACTGTTTGGTTCATTATATAAGGGGCAAATGAAAAGAAAGAAAGAAGAAAATAACTTAAATTTCCACCCATCCCCAAATTTATCTGTTGAAACTTGAAATTTGAAAGAAGGAGAGGCACAGAACAAAAAGTAACTACAACTTTCATTCTTCCTTTTGTTGTTCCTCCACTTTCCACATAACAAAAGTTATACAGTTTTCACCTTTTTTATTTCCTACTCCCCATTTTCTCTAAATACTAAGTTAAGCAAATGGAATGTAAAATTTATCTAGAAATGACAGTGGGAAGAAATGAGTAATGAATGTATCTTTTGTCCACAAACAGTAGGATTCTTAGCAAGCTTTGAAGTAAACAGAGAATGAAATTTTCTACTTGTCTATGTAGAGGCAAGACTTGCTTCCAGCAAACTAATCACCCATAAGAGTGTGGCATGTTTTAGTAAAAATGACATGAAGATTCCTTTCATATTGGCGACTCAGTTATATCTTGTTCGTCATCTTGACAGATATGACTGCATATCTTGAGCTCAATAGAGGAGCACTTCTCAAATAATTATATCTCCTTCTTCTTTTTATTTTTGTGCAGAAGTCCATTGCTTATAACCAAGCCATAACACTCTCCCAGGTTTTTTTTTCCTTAAATCTACATACTAAAGTTGATAAGGGCAACAAGCTTGCAGCCAGAATACATCCTTATCTCAGCTTTCCAGAACTTATATATACTTTGTTAACTAAGAGAGGATTAAGATTTGAGAGCATAACATATTGAACTAACATACCTTTAGAAAAGCTATCCAGTCACTACAGGAGCATACAGAGCTTGGAGCATTGAATTTCTTCCACAAACAAAATAAATACTTCAAAATTATAGAACTCAAGAAATACAGGTGCAAAAGAGACACCGTAATATAAGTCAATCATTTTTCTAAAAGACCTATGACAAGAACAATCAGAATTATCATTAATGCCAACCACATCTTGGAAAATGTTTGTCAAACTATGATATTTTATTAGTGTGACATATATGCCAGGCCAGCGTCTAAGTTTTTAATAGTTCCAGTAAAAAAAAGAAATGATGTGGCAATTTTTCAAGATTGGATTAAGTTTCATAATCAAGACCGTTGGCAAATATAATCTGCAAAGTGCTAACAGTATGTAAAGTTTTTATGTATCTGATTTCAACCGCTAACAGACGCTGCTGTAAATGTAACTACAAAATACAGATGTATATCATCATTTTAGAGGAGAAATAATACAGAATGCTGTAGAAAGACATTAGGTGGAGGGTGATTTAGTGGATTCAAGACCCACTAGGTGCATGTGTAACTAACCTATTAAAAAAATGGCAGAGTAAGCTTTAAGAACAGATATTATTGTACCTTGAGTATGTGAGGGACGTCCTTTACAGACTTCAGAGTTTCACGTAAAGAAGCCATCAGATCTTCAGAGCAAAGAAAGAATGATATCTTTATCCCATTAAAGAAAACGAGCTTAGTTAAGGGTAATTTAATGCAAGAATTTTAATATTTCTGAAAGTTTATTCTACTTATTACTAAGGCAAATCATCTTTAATTCAATAGTTTTAACTTTAAGAGCTCTTTTCTGGTTCTTACATGCTCCAGAAATAAAGCTAAATCATCTTCTAGCTAGCCTATCTCATGGTGCTGCCAGATTACATTAATCCTCTTTTAGTTCTTTCCTCAATCCACTCAAGATAGTTAAGCAAAGGAAGTCCTCAAACTTTTATATAATGAAAGGATACAGCATTGAGACGCCTGTTTAAATTTTCAAGGTCCAGTATAGGCCTCAGAAACCAGCTTCTAAAATGAGAGAAAAAAAAAAAGACTATTAATTGAGTTATAAATTGCATCAGAAGTCATAGCATAAAACATTTATCTGTTCAACTTTACCTCAAGAGACGTCTACCCATTGGAGTTACACACTGAATTACAGGCGAAATAATCAGTGCAATATGCAAAGATAACACAAAATTAAAGACTAAATAACTTTTACAAACCTTATTCATCATGCCAAAGACAGAGAACCTGTGATTAGAAAATATGTTAGTCATCTTTGCAAGGAAACAACAAAGAGTATATTCATCAATTACCCTTCTTTTGCTCGACCAATGCCCATATGGCTAGGATGTTTGTCTATTTGGAAAATCTGCAATGACTCATGAGATGCTGCATCAAGTTTAAGAAACTTGTTTCTATTTCTGGTTGTAAAGGAGTACATCATGGTCCACATTTCATTTCCAGAAAATATCATTCTTGAAAGAAAGAGAAGGGAAATTGCAGGAAAATTTAAGAATTTATGCATAAAGTCAATACGAAAAAAGATACAATGAAATTTCTACCACAGAATCCACTGTGATTGATGCATTCCCACATTCCTTTTCTTCAAAGGTATCTACAATCCTTTCATTTTCTAATATGGCAAGGAGACCCCCACTTGCACGAACTTGAATATCACTTCCCATGTCCATCATAGAACTCAACTGCAGTTGATGAGAGAACAAGAAAGCTTAATGTAGAGATTAGGATAAACAGATCTATAAGCTGCATTCAGACTGTTGCTTCACAAAGATGGGTTTTGCAGTTGCTAGCACTGTGGGGGGAGAAAAGAGAAAGGAAAAAAAAAACAAAAAAAGGAAGAAACATAACAGAATCCACATAAGATTATGTGACTAGCAGAAATCAGGGTTAAGTGATATGCACATTCTGCATTAAATAATTTAAAATTGAAACAACATAGAATAACATTACATAGAAGATAATATGTTACTTTTTGACTTACATAACAAACCCTCTCCTTAATGTTTAATCCATCATCCATTCCTGTTACTCGAAGGTATATCAATCTGTAATACCCCAAAGAGAACAAAAAATTAGAGTGGAATCAGCAGGATATCAAGAGAGAAAATACATCCAGTTCCTCAAAATGGTAAAAGCATCACATAGAACAGTTTAGACGTAGTGTACTACCAATAACAATTAACAAATAATATCCTCAAACATCTTGATTCAGTATTGACCAATGGAATGAAAAGAATGGGAAGAGTTTTGGAAGGGACTAATAGTCATCAAAAGAAAAGGCCTAATGAGATTTCTGATTAGGCAGTGTACTCTTTAGGTTTGAAGGCTAATAAACATGTGTATCAACTGTAAATGAAGGGAGAAAAAAATGATGGCCTACTTGACAAAAGACATGACTTAGAAAAAAGTCTTTGTATGGTAGAAAGTCAAATTAGAAACCTCAAAGACTTTATTTTACTCCATAAAATTCATTTTGATGACACGCATACAAGTTTGTACTAATCAATAGATATGCTGATAGAGTTTCAGTCTGTAATATCACCACAGGAAAACTGCACAAACATGGTAGGTTTGTGTGTGGTTGCATTAAATTGTTGCAGAGATATGACACATCAATATGATTTTTCTTTTCTTTTTCCTTCTCTGGATCACATCAATTTGAAGTTTATAACGATAAAATTCCATCATGTAATATTTGAAACATTCAACGATATGAAAGAATCATGCAACAGCACTTTTGCCAGGCTGCCAAACAACACTAATTAAATTACTTTGGCATATGTTTTACGGGGACACTGTGCAAATGCTTTACTTTGGAATACCCTTTTTACCATTAGATTAAGCCAAGTTTGATATCTACAAAGTTCACAAACGCAACATTAAACATTTTATGAATGCTTTTATACCTGTGCCATGCTTGCTCATAACTGAAGATTGAACTTTTCACAAGCTTCACAGTAGGAGCCTCTGTCGTTCCATCTGCATCAATTTAGAGAGTAAAACAAGGACTACAAGCAGGTTTCATAATTCAACCAGGAGATGAGCAGCATACCACTACGTTGTAAAGCACACAAAAAGGAATCTTCACTTTTAGTGCTTGTGTAAATGATCACGGGCTTAGCTTGATATTTTACTGAACCAATGATTCAGCCAAAGAGAATAAAATAAGGCATAAGCTATATTGTTAAATCATATTTTCAACCCACAGAAAATAAGCAAAGATTACTACAGCACATGAAGTAGAAGGTGTCTCATGTATCAAACATATGTTGCCTCCCTCTCACAATGTGGGAGTCCTACAGCCCATGAAAGGGAGGATGCATATATTCAATGCATAAGATAATTATTGCACTTGAAGATAGTTTGAGAGAGGAGAAACCAACCTAAATTTCTTTTTATTTCAATTATCAAGAGACACAATACCAAAAAAATGAGACTAAAAGAAATAGAATCCATTCCATTAAAAAAAGAACTTGAAACTCATACCCAGATCAACCAAGGGAAAATCTTTGCTACCATCTTCCCAAACTTCCAGCACATGAAGTTGGCGAATACTGGAATCATAATAGGAAATTCCAACTCTGGAACAAATATTTTGCAAAGTCAATAATTGTAAACATAAAATCAACTATGGAACAAATATTTTGCAATGTCATTAATTGTAGATATAAAATCTCTTCTTCTTTTTTATTTATTTATTTTACTTTTAGAGAAGTGAAAATCCTATTCAATTTCAATAAAAGTAAGAAGTATGAAGCACAACCAAAACCCCTAGCCACAACTACATTTCACTACTAACTTAGTTCAATTAAAAAAACAAAAGATCAATTATAGTGTCTGCTGCCTAAGGATTGAAAGACCATACTTCTAGAAAATTTCTGTTCTTTGTTTTCTCTTATTCTTTACTCTCAAGTTTCATCAAAATCAAAAAAACTAACATAAAGAGATAATCATGTCTTATTTCCAACATTACATCACTTTGTGCCAGTTTCCAATTAAGAGAAAAGGCTGAATGCGTCCATCAGAATTTAACCCATGATTCAGTTTTAGCACCTATCCAAATCCAGCTTGATTAATTAATCTCATAATGTCCCGGTGTTAAGCCTTGCATAAACAAGTCCCAGCATTGATAACCAGAGTAAACCTACATCTTTCTAAATTGCACACCTGACAGTATAAAGTTGCTTAAGTCAAGTATGCCATATACTCATTGGCGTTTCCTGCACCACTTCTTTTTTTTTCTTTAAATCTTAAAATCAACTCAGTACATCAATTATCTAAATAAGGTTCCATTAGTCACCAATCTTCATAAAAACACCACCGATGTAGAAAAAAAATTATTTTCTGTTATTTCACAACAATTCCATGTAGGAGGAAGCTCACCGATGACCATGTTGAATGCATGCCATGTAAACCTGCAATTAGATCCAAAAATAAACCGATCAATTTGGAAAGATAGTATGTGGGTGGTACAGCTTTAATGATATTTACACTATCCACTCCTCAAGAGAAGAACATGTACCTTAAGAGTTAAGAACCATATTAGCACAGGTAATAGACGGTAAGTAAATTCTCAAATACCATCATGTTAATACAAATTGACATATGCTTAACATGAGGTCTTTTTGTTGTAGTTTGTGGTTATAATTTTTAAAATACAAAAGTATTAGTATAATTTTTTCCAAGAGCCTTGTAATTGACATTCCCTAGCGTTTTCAACAGAGACGTCCAGAGTTCAAATACTCCCATGTGCCCCTTCCCCAATGTTATTATCAAAATTAACCTCTCAACTCTCTCTCTCTCTCATTTATCAAAAATATATATAACAGATCATATATAGTAAATACTAACCACTACCAGAGGTTTGTTTAAATTGAAGAGTTCCAAGAATGTAGAAGATCTATATACGAATATATATACATATAATTCAAAAAAATGAATAAATTTTTTAATATTTCTTTTATTGCAAGTTTCAATTTGTCACAGTTCTAGCATGCATAGTTAATTCACACAACATCAATACAGAAGTGAATATAATTTCACATAAATGGTCAAGCATTTTCGGCGTATACAATAGCGGAAGATATCTCCAAATACAATCAACTCATCTGCTAAAAATTTTATGTATATGCCATTTTGTCAATGATAAATAAATTGATTTTTTAAAGAAAAAATAAAATAATAAGCAGGAAATTCAAGAAATCAAGGTAATGAATCCTATAGTCTCCTGCATTCAAAACGAATTTAATAAAATTTATTGAGTCCACTCAACTGAGTCTACTCGGAACGTTTTGACTCGGTCGAGTTTGGTTCAGTGTACTCTATTTTCAGAAATGAGAACAGCGTAATGCATTTACATGAATAAGTTAATGTTTCTGATCTTTTCTCAAATTTTCTCCGCAACCAAACAGAGGATTACTAATTTTTGAGCCGTAAAATATTTCGTTAATTAGGACGAGAGAAAACGAGAATCTCTACTTAAATTTAAGCTAATAGAGTTATTTGTCTCAGTTCAGATATGGATTTTTCAGTTTTCGAAATCAAAATCACCGGAAAGCAAACGGCCTAGAATTTCGTTTTTCTTCTATCTCTTTGTTTCCTTCGTTTTCTCGGCAACCAAACAGAACAAAAAGAAACGCAACAAATGAGAGGATAAAAATGTCGAGAATGGACCTGAGGTACGGCTTCGGTTTCGACCATCTCCTCCATCTTTGGCGCTGAAATTTCAAATTTCAAATTTCTGCGTGCGTGTTAGAGAGAGAGAGAGAAAGAGAGAATTCTGAGTTTTTAAATGATGGGAAATTGTGTATTTATAGGTCATCCACGGAGGACTTGGATGAAATTCTATGAAAAAATAGAAACAAAATTTTAAAATTGTGGTGGTGCTCAAACTCAAAGGACACTGCGTAAAAGTTAAGAGCATTACCGGGACTTTTATAAAAAATGTCATTTTGACACGTCAAAGTCAACTTTATATTTTTAACACATCATTTTATAATATATTATTTATCAAATATTCTATTATTTGATTCTAAACATTAAAATAATATATACACCACATTAAATAATATATTTACTCAAAACCAGCCAATATACAAACACACACCCAGTGGCAATCACCACCAACAACCACCGCTACAACCACCACCACAACCAAGAGCTTCCTCTACACCCAAAATACAACTCAAAACAAACACAACCAAATACCCACCACAAATTCCAAATCCAAAAACCTCAACAAAAAAAAAAAAAAAAAAAAAAAAAAAACTTAAAAATCTTTAACAAACACCGCCAGCCCACTATAGCCATAAACATTGCCAGCCCAAAACTCAACCAACCACCGCCACAACCACGACACCACCACGGGCCCAAAATCCCAACCCAACCGATCAATCAATGACCCAAAACCCACACATCGAAACCCATCCCAAATCTCACACCCACGACCCGATTAAGAGATCTGAAGGTCGGCGACGAGGGCTGTGGAGGTCGGTAGCCAGGGCTGTGGACGTTGTCGGTGAGAGATCTTGAGCAAAGATGAGAGAGATCTTGAGCATGGAGGACTAAAAGGGAAGAGATAAAGAGTGACAGAGAGAGAAGATGAAGAGAATCGGTGGGATGAGATAGAAAGATGAATAAAATAATAATAAACCCGTGTGCTATATTGCTCTGTACCATGCCAAAGTTATAACGATACTGTAGCATGTTGTAAAATTTTGACACATTTGGAACACCTCATAAGGCTTGAATAGTGGTGTTTGGTGTGTCAAATGCCAAATATTTGGCATTTGACACACCTGATGGTAGTGCTCATGACCAAATGTGTTGCGAAAATAAAATGTGTCCTTTACATGGTCCAAAACGACACCAGTTCTCTTGGGAGTGATGACTCATGTTAGGATGAATGGTGATGATGGGTCGGGGATATGCCAAATGTAACCAAAATTTAGAATTCAGACCCAATTTGTCTCAACAGCCGGAAGGCTAACACATGGAAAAATGTAAATTTTTTTGGCATAGTGCTACAGTACCATCGTAAATGTATGATGGTACTGTAGCACTATACCAAAACAAAATAATAATATTTTAATCAGCACTAAAGCTCTCATTGATATTTGGTCTAAGGTCTCTCTTCACACAGTTTGAGCTCTCTCTCTCGCCATCGCTGCCAAGCTTCTCCGTTTCTCTCCAAATCACCAAGCCTCTCTCTTTCTCATCGAATCGCCATTGCTATCACCAAACCTTTCTCTTCGACTGAGCAAAAAGGTAGAGTATAACTCAAGGGAAGGGGATATGCTCTTCCTCCTTGTTGAACTTTAACATCCACAAGAAATGATTAAAAAGGTCCCTTCTCTTCATACCTGGTCTGCTATTGTTTTACTGGTTTCATATACTAATTGAATTCATACACTAACTGTTTTAAGTTTCCTATTTAAAAGGGATGGATACACAAAAAGACATATCACGATATGCTAATATCTTACAAGGGGATTTCGATTTTGGGGCACCATTTTTAAGTGGGTCTCAAAATACTTCAATGCCCATCCAAGAGTCTTTACCGGAAGTTGAAATTGTCACCTCTAATCCAACAAAACGTGGTGGCAACTTCAGTGTAGATGAGGACAACCTCCTTGTCTCTACATAGCTTAACATTAGCATGGATGTCGTGCATGGTACTAACTAAAGGGCTAAAAAATGTTGGGAGAAAATTTAGCAATACTTTTGCGAGAACAATACTTACGGAACTACACGTTTGGCTTCCTCCCTATCAAGTCGATGGGGAACAATTAATAGGGAGACAAGTAAGTTTGATGGGTTCATGGCTAACGTTGAAGCCTGAAATCAAAATGGTGTGACTAACCAAATGAAGGTATAAATTATATTGTAATGGTGTCACAATATTAATTTCCGAATAGTTTCAAGACACTAATTATTTTATTTAAAAAAAATTAGTTGGAAGATGCAAAGGCTTTATATAAAGCTTCATCTCTCTGCAAAAAAACAGCTTTTGCATTTGAACATTGTTGAGTTGTGTTGAAGAACCAACCAAAGTGGAGTGTGCCTAAGGAAATATCAAAAGGGCTCCCTCAAACTCCAAGTTCAATCGATCAAGTTGGTAGTAATGATGACGACACAATGGTGCTAGCGAGACCAATTGGTAGAAAAGCCAAAAAGACTAATCGAAAGAGAACAAATGGTGATAAGGGTTTTGAAGATTATTTAACGAAAAAATTACAATATATTCAGGAATCACATGAACAAGACAAAGAGGCTCTTCGCATCAAAGCAGATAGGGTTCGAGTGAATGTGCAAAGAGTTGATATTGAAAAGGAAAGGCTTTGTCTTGAAACTATTAAGGAGGGGGGAAGAATAATGACCATGGATATAAGTGGCATGAATGAAAAAGAAAGATTTTATTGTAATTTGATATATGTACGATTCTTCTAAAGACAACATTGATAGTTATGCATGCAGATTGCATCTATATATATGTATGTGGGTTTTTAAAGTTGGCAGGTTGAGTACATTGATATTTGGCAGGTTGCATGTATATATATGTATGTGGATTTTTTAAGTTGGCAGGTTGAGTACATTGATATTTGGCATGTTGTATATATATGTATGTATGTGGATTTTTTAAGTTAGCAAGTTTGAGTAAATTGATATTTGACAGGCTCTTTCTCAAAAAATAAAAAAATAAAAAAATTGGTAGGTTCTATGTGTGTGTGTGTGTGTGTGTGTGGATCATTAAAATTGATAGGTTGAATACATTGATATTTGGCAGGATGCATCTATAAAATATGTATGTGGATTTTACATTGATATTTGGCAGGTTTGATGAAATATATATGTATTTGGATTTTTAAAGTTGGCAAGTTTGAGTACATTAATATTTGGCAGGTTCTTTTTTAAAAAAAAAATGGTAGGTTGTTGAAAATATATGTATGTGGGTCATGTTGAAAATATGACTGTTGGCAGGATGTGGATCTATATATGTTAAATATATGACCGTTGGTAGGATGCAAAGGCTCTATTGAAAATGTGACCGTTGGAATAGTTGTTGAATTTGAAAAAAAAAAAAAATGACTGTTAGAAAGAAATGATAAAGAAAGGTTTAAAAATATATTTTTTAATAAAATGGTATTGAAAAGGTGACCATTGGAATAGTTGTTGAATTTGAAAAAAAAAATGACTGTTACAAAAGAAATAATAAAGAAAGATTAAAAAATAATATTTTAATAAAATGGTAAAATAATAGAGTTTTGGGATGTTGGGTGTATTGCAAAATAGTATAGTATAATTGATAAAGTAGCTTTTTGAAATGGTTAAATATGATAAGATGACATTTTCCATTGTGAATGCTCTTATAGCTCAATCTGTCACTTGAACCAATTATCGATTTATGTGGGGTGAAAGTGTGAAACTATCTACAAATCACTTTGAGAGAATGATCGAGTGTCAAATAGATGGTATCGTCAAGTACCTACAAAATTAAAATTTTAAGGAAAAAAAAATGTTTTCCCTCACATAATTTGAACTAGATAGAAACTAGCTCATCATTTTCTCACATACTCAAAAAAATGAGAAGCGCCACAAAGCTTGATTTTATCTATTATTACTTAAATCCCAGAGAATCTTTATATTATTTTGATATTCATAAAATTCATAGTTTTGCTAATACAAAGACATTAGAAAATGAAACAAAATGAGGATAGCAAGATCAAGGAACAAAAGAGGTTGATCATGTAAGATTTTAAAAATACTTTATGTGACCCACATTTAAGTGATAAATAAAAACTTATGTCTTAAGGATTTTATTTGTGAAAAACGTTATAGTAAATAAAAATTTTTAAGTAACTCCTAGTTGGTATAACTCATTTGGTTAATAAAAACCTTGAAGTTACAACTTTTAATTAACACCTTGAAGTTACAACTTTTTAACTCCTTGATGAAAGGAGGGCTATGAAACAAATCTTAATTTAAAGGGATCCCTAGTCTAGCCTCTATATATAACCTGTCTCCATCAAAAGGAAATATGTGAGATAAAGGCCATAGACTAGAAGACACATTTTATAGATACACTATCATATATTGATTCTTCTTTTTCTCTAAACCCTTAAACAACTATAGCTGGAGGTATGTTTATGTTTGTTTTGTTTCCGCTGCACTCTAAATTTCATCTTACATTCGGTATCAGAGTCATCCTTCATGCTATGTTGTTTAGTGATTTTAGTTTGAAAATTTTCTATTATTTCCAATCATAGTATATTTGTACCATCTATGGTAAAAATTTGTATGCAATAATTTAATTTTGGGATGAGAAATTTAAGTTGTCCTGAATGCAAATATAAAACATGTGTATTTTAAATCTGTACGGGCCAGTGTGGTGAGGGTCTGCGCACATGGGTTGGGCCTTGGACCAACGTGGAGGGCCATGGGCCCAACGTCCGACGTCCCCGGGGCACGGCCTAAAGCCCACCTACAAACAGACCCGTCCCAAATGCCATTCGAAGACCCAATCCCTTTTGCCGAGCATAAATGTAACTGCTAATATGACTGTCGGGGTTATTCTGCCGAACACTATTATACTCGCCCGGGCACACAGTTATGAGACTGTCCGGTGGTATCTTGGGAATATCGCTGCCGTCCATGTTTGCTGTAGTGGGGATCATTTCCAAAGCCACTCCCACCTAAACACCCACTAAGTCCTTTTGAGATTGGACCTTTCAATCCATTAACATTGAGACAATCGAGATCAACCCACTAACAATCTCCTATAAATAGGAAATTGGAAGAAAGAACGGGGGTTGGAAAATTTAGAGAGAAAAATGAGAGAAAAGTGGTCTCATTGAGTCTCACAGTTGCGAATAACCCAATGTAGGAATCACTATCCTACCACACAAATAGGTTGTGAGCCTAGGTAAGACTTGGCCCATAAAAGTCCCATCTTTGCCGCGCACAATTGGCGCCGTCTGTGGGAATCGCCTACAAAGCTGTTGTTTGATCGAGACTCGCTACGGGATCATGTCCGGGAGACACTCGGGGAGCGGGGACGAAGGTGGTTCGGTAGGATCCTCCTGGGGATCCTCCTGGCGAGAAAGAAGGCAAAAAAGACGTGAAGACAGATACTGTGAAAGGGAGGATCTGTCCGGTCTTGGCGAGGGGTTATATCAGATGCAGCGAACAGTAACGGACGCCTCGGGGCATGGACAGTTTGACGAAAGGGACCAGGAAATTGAACGGCTGCGCAGGTGGGTGAGAGATTTTGAGCTAGAAGCGGACAACAGACGACAGAGGAGAGAGCGAGACGACCGGGAAAAGAGGGCCGGAGCCTCGGGAGATTGCTGGGGAATGGGGTCTAGCCGGTCAGGGTCCCACCGGCAAAGGGAGCGATCGCGTTCGCATGAGTCGTACAACCACCAAGAAAGATCACATTCACGGGAGCACCATCATCGCCAGCGCCGCTCGCGGTCTCATGGTCATTTGGACCGAGGGTCAGATTCTTCTGAGGAGCAAAGGCCGCGTAATGCCGCCATGGACACACTAAGCCGCGCCTTACGCAGGGTAGCCCGGTCTCCCTTCTCCGACGACATTGAGCGGGCCGTAATGCTGAGAAAATTCCCGAGGCCGCCATTTAATATCTACGACGGGAAGACGGATCCGGTTGAGCACGTCAGCCACTACATCCACATGATGTCCCTGCATTCGCATAATGACGCGCTGATGTGCAAGGTGTTTCCCTCCAGCCTTGGCCCAACCGCTCTGAGATGGTTTAATGGACTGCAGAGGAAGTCCATACGCTCCTTTGCCGAGCTAGTTCAGGAGTTCGAAATGCGGTTCGTGACCTGTAGCCGAGTACCTCAGCCAGTAGATGCCCTGCTATCAATGAAGATGGGGATGGGGGAGACCCTTCGTAGCTACGCCAGTCGGTACTAGGAGCTCTATAACGAGATAGGTGGGGGCAATGAAAAGATCGCGGCAAGCACCTTCCGGATGGGCCTACCCGAGGATTCCGAACTGCGTGAATCACTTACTAAGAAGCCGCCCGAGGACATGAGACAGCTCATGAGGCACATCGAAGAGTATAAGCGCCTGGAGGATGATCGGTTGCAAAGTAAGGGTAAGGCCCCACTAACAACACGTCCTTAGCAGGGGAATTTCCAGCCGAGACCTCGAAAAGAGTGGAGGGCGCAGGAACCACTTTGGCAGACAGGGGAGGTGAATGCAATGTTCAAGGAACTGGTGCACCAGATAGTAGAAAGAATCAAGAATGAACCGTACTTCAGGTGGCCGAATAAGATGGGTGGTGATCCATCCCGGCAAAACCAGAACTTGTACTGCAGTTATCATAAGGACAAAGGCCACACCACCGAGCAATGCCAGGTATTGAAGGATCATTTGAGGCAGCTAGTAAGGGCTGGGCACCTGAAGGAGTTCGTTGTAAACCCCGGCGACCAAGGAATTGGCCAAGGAGGACGGTAGAAGGGCATCCCCCCCCCACCTCCGATCGGGGTAATTGAGATAATCCTCTTGCCCCCGGAGGGCGAGACAGCGACGAGAAAGGGGGTGTTAACGGTCGCGCCCGCGAGAGAATCAGTGGACGTGGAGCCAATGGGAAAAAAGGCTAAGTATCTCCAGGAGGCGCTCATCTTCGGGGAAGACGACTTAGTGGGCACAATACAGCCACATGAAGATGCGTTGGTAATCACTGCTCGGATAAGCGGTTTCGACGTAAAAAGAGTGATGATAGATCATGGCAGCGGGGCTGATGTAATGTATCCAGATTTGTTCAATGGATTTGGGTTGAAAAATCAGGACTTGAGAAAGTACAACACGCCGCTTGTTTCGTTTGATGGAAGAGTAGTAGTACCAGAAGGGCGAATCTCGTTACCAGTGGCCGTGGGAAGGAAGGAAATAAAGGTCACCTTCATAGTGGTTAATTCTTTCTCACCATACACGGCAATCTTGGGAAGGCCGTGGATCCACGCCATGAAAGCTGTGCCGTCCACCTTGCATGTAAAGGTTAAGTTTCCTACCGAACAGGGCATCGCAGTGGTGCGAGGGTGCCAGCAAATGGCCAGGCAGTGCCTTGTTGCTGCAGCAAACTGGGAGGGCCAGCAGACCGAGCAGAGTGAAGAGGCCGAAGGGACCCCGTTATAGCAATTACCGGAACCCCGAGAAGATTCGGGGACTGTTTGTGCCGAGGAATTGATAAAGGTCGGAATACTGCCAGACATTGGCAAACACTTCCAGATAGGGGCCAGCTTGACAACCCAGGAGAGAGTTGAACTGCTATTGTTTCTTGTTCGAAGCCTGGACGTGTTCGCATGGAGTCCGTACGAGGTGCCCGAGGTGGACCCTGAGTTTATCGTCCACAGGCTCAACATGGATGCATCGTTTCCTCCCAAAAAGCAGAAACCGAGGAGAAAAGCCCAAGAACACGCTGAGGCTGTTAGGGCCGAGGTTCAACGGCTAAAAGAGGCAGGTGCAGTGAAGGAGATCTTTTTCCCAGAATGGCTTGCAAACACAGTAGTGGTGAGAAAGAAGAATGGCAAATGGAGAGTCTGCGTGGACTTCACGGATCTAAACCGAGCATGCCCGAAGGACCCATTCCCGGTGCCCAAGATTGATCAGTTGGTCGATGCCACTTACGGCCATCCGAGGATGAGCTTCTTGGACGCCTTTCAAGGCTATCACCAGATTGCCCTGGCCGGGGAGGATCAGGAAAAGACTGCATTCATATCTCCCGACGCCAATTACCATTACACCGTGATGCCGTTTGGTCTAAAAAATGCCGGGGCAACGTACCAGCGGATGATGACGAGGATGTTTCGTGACAAGATTGGACGAACAGTCGAAATATATATCGATGACCTTGTAGTAAAGAGCAAACAGCAAATGCGGCATGTAGAGGATCTTCAAGAGGCGTTTGAGGTATTGCGGCAACATAAGCTACGCCTTAACGCAGAAAAATGTGCCTTCGGAGTGGGGGCTGGAAAGTTTTTGGGGTACTTGATCTTCAGCCGAGGAATAGAGGTGAACCCCGACCAGATTATTGCCGTGCAGCGTCTTAAGTCTCCGAGCAACCCAAAGGAAGTACAGGTATTGACCGGGATGTTGGCAGCCCTTAACCGGTTCATTTCAAGATTCTCGGATCGTTACCAACCGTTCTACCAGCTCCTAAAAAATGGAAGGGGTTTCAATGGGATGCTGAGTGTGAAAAAGCTTTTCAGGATTTAAAGGACTATCTGACGCATGCCCCAATACTGACCGCCCCGGAGTTCGGAGAAGATCTGTTTATGTACCTCTCGGTGACCGACCATGCCGTGAATGCCGTGCTGTTATGCGACCGTGGGATACAACAGCTTGTGTATTACGTTAGCAAAACTCTGGTCGATGCGGAAACCAGGTACTTGCCACTAGAAAAGCTGGTTCTGGCACTAGTGCATGCCACTCGGAAGCTGCCGCAGTACTTCCAAACACATACCGTGTATGTATTGACTGAATACCCATTACAGTCGTTGCTGAGACGATCCGACTTCACAGGGCAGATAGCAAAATGGGGGACCAGGTTAGGGGCTTTTGACGTACGGTATAGGCCGAGAACAGCCATAAAAGGCCAAGTATTGGCCGATTTCGTGGCGGAATTTTCACCTAGGGCCTCACACCAGATCGTCTGCCAGTTGGGCTGCCGCACATGGAAAATCTACGTAGACGGAGCATCCAGCTCCACGGGGGCAGGTGCGGGGATCGTTGCAATCGGTCCCGAGGGGATTCGCCTGGAGCATTCATTCAGGTTCGGTTTTAAAGCCTCCAATAACGAGGCAGAATATGAAGCCCTGATTGTAGGGCTAAGCATAGCCGCAAGCCTGGGAGCCCGGGATGTTGAAGTATATTCGAATTCACGGTTGGTTGTCAATCAAGTCCACGGTAGTTTCGAGGCTCGAGATCCTCGGATGAGGGCATACTTAGAACGAGTAAAGCAGATTATATCCGGATTTGAAACGGCCAAGGTTGCACAAATAGCCCGGACCCACAACAGTCACACTGACTCCCTCGCCACACTAGCGTCATCCGTGGCAGATACTATACCTAGGCTAATCCGAGTAGAGCAAATCTCGGAGCCAAGCATCACGATATCCGACGATCCGGCCGTCGCAGCAATCGTTACTCAAGGGCCTAGCTGGATGGATCCGATCATTGAGTTTTTAGCCGAGGACTGGGTACCCACCGACGAAATGGAAAGAAATAAAATCCGTAGGATGGCACCTCGTTTTTGGTTATCGGAAGACCGGAAGCTGTATCGAAGATCCTTCGGGGGACCATACCTTTTATGCCTTCATCCGAGCAAGGTGAACGAACTTCTATCAGAATTACATGAAGGGGTGTGTGGCAGCCATGTAGGAGGGCGTTCACTGGCTCACCGGGCTATGACTCAGGGATTTTGGTGGCCTCAAATGCAGAAGGATGCCGCCGAATATGTGCACAAATGTGAGAAATGCCAAAAGCACGCTCCCTTGATACATCAGCTAGCCGACCATCTTAACCCGATCAGCAGCCCCTGGCCATTCGCCCAGTGGGGGCTGGACATACTTGGGCCATTCCCTCGGGCAACGGGCAACCGAAGGTACGTCCTCGTAGCTATCGACTATTTTACCAAATGGGCAGAGGCTGAGGCCCTAACAAATATCCGAGACGTGGACGTGAAGAAATTTGTATGGAAGAACATCGTTACCAGATTTGGGGTGCCAAATTCCCTAGTATCAGACAATGGACTGCAGTTCGATAGCCGGGCATTCCGAGAATTCTGTATGGACCTCGGCATTAAAAACAAGTATTCCACCCCGGCGTACCCTCAGAGCAATGGCCAGGCCGAAGCTATCAACAAGGTAATTGTAAACGGGCTGAAGAGAAAACTGGAAGATGCGAAACGAAACTGGGCCGAAGAACTATCTAATGTCCTCTGGGCATATCGGACAACTCCCAGGAGGTCCACGGGGGAAATACCGTTCTCTCTCACCTATGGTGCCGAAGCCGTTATACCAACCGAGGTAAGTATATGCAGCACACGAGTAGCCAAGTACGACCCTAGCTCGAATGACAAGATGCTGGTTCAGCACCTAGACCAACTAGAGGAACGCCGCAAAGCTGCAACCATCCGGCTAGCCGAGTACCAGCAGAAACTGGCCAGAAGATATGACCGAGGCGTAAGAGCAAGGAAGTTTGACGCCGGGGATCTGGTTTTGAGGAGGGTCGTAGGACATATGCGAGACACCCACGCCGGCAAGTTAGCTCAGACTTGGGAAGGGCCGTATAGAGTTACAGCAATTGCCGTGGAGGGAGCCTATTACTTGGAAGAACTAGATGAGAGACCGTTGCCTCGGCCCTGGAACGTTCAGAACTTGAAGAGATTCTATCACTAATCAATCGTGTGCTCGGGTTGAGTTGTATATCCCCACATGTACATTCATTAGTGTTAATGAAAGCGGTTTGCACAAATCATCAGCAAAGGAAACCTTACGAATTACCTAAGGACAGAAACCTGACTCTCAGTTCGAAACCCTTCACCGAGCAGGTGGAAACCTTACAAACTACATAAGGACAGAAACCTGACCCTCGGCTCGAATCCTTTCGCCGAGCAGGTGGAAACCTTGCAAATTTCCTAAAGACAGAAACCTGACTCTCGGTTCGAAACCCTTCACTGAGGAGGTGGAAACCTTACAAACTACATAAGGACAGAAACCTGACCCTCGGCTCGAATCCTTTCGCCGAGCAGGTGGAAACCTTACAAATTTCCTAAGGACAGAAACCTGACTCTCGGTTCGAAACTCTTCACCGAGCAGGTGGAAACCTAACAAATTACCTAAGGACAGAAACCTGACTCTCGGTTCGAAACCCTTCACCGAGTAGGTGGAAACCTTACAAACTACATAAGGACAGAAACCTGACTCTCGGTTTGAAACCCTTCACCGAGCAGGTGGAAACCTAACAAATTACCTGACAGAAACCTGACTCTCGGTTCGAAACCCTTCAGCGAGCAGGTAGAAACCTTACAAACTACATAAGGATAGAAACCTGACCCTTGGCTCGAATCCTTTCGCCGAGCAGGTGGAAACCTTACAAATTTCCTAAGGACAGAAACCTGACTCTCGGTTCGAAACCCTTCACCGAGCAGGTGGAAACCTAACAAATTACCTAAGGACAGAAACCTGACTCTCGGTTCGAAACCCTTCACCGAGCAGGTGGAAACCTTACAAACTACATAAGGACAGAAACTTGACTCTCGGTTCGAAACCCTTCACCGAGCAGGTGGAAACCTAACAAATTACCTGACAGAAACCTAACTCTCGGTTCGAATCCCTTCACTGAGCAGGTGGAAACCTTACAAACTACATAAGGACAGAAATCTGACTCTCGGCTCGAATCAATTCGCCGAGTAGGTGGAGACCTTACAATTATCTAGAGATGGAAACTTGTCCTCGGTTTGGATCCCTTCGCTGAGCATCCAGAGACCTTTTTAATTTTCTCCGAGGAGACCTACACTCAGTGCAAATCCATTCACCGAGCAGGTGAGGATTTTAAAAATTTCCCAAAGGGAAGAAACCCTTTCTCTGATTCGATCCCTATCACCTTACATAAGAACACTAAGGATAATAAAACATGCATCAAAATGTTGCTCAGTCATTTCTATTAAAACCGAGCAAGTATAAAACCCTACGCAGAAGTGATTCCATAGGGCAAACACACTGCCCGAGCATGTCACAACCATAAAAAAAAAGCGTGTATATATGACATAATAATAAAGGAAAGCCGAGCAATAGAATAGTCAGATTAATTTAAAAAAAAACGGAAAAATAAGATAATTGTTCAGTCACCAAAACCCAGTGACGAACAGATAAAAGTAAAACGAAAAGACGAATAAGAGTTTAACCGCCACAGCCCGGCGGCATAAGCAAAGTAGTTATAATAATAAAAAAACCGAGCATAGATAAAAAAAAGTTGAAATTGGTTTTCAATCGGTGAGGTCCACGGGGGGGTCTCCAGTCCGCGCTTCCAGCTGCTGTCCCTCAGAGGCAAGGTCCTGAAACTCCAAATTTTCTATGGACGGATCCCCGGCAGAAGGGTTGCTGGTTGCCTCCGCACCAACCATCTCCACATGGGCGTCTATTTGCTCCACCAGCTCCCTTAGGCTGTCCGTCTCCTCTTCATCACCAGGATCCTTGGCGCTCTGCACCACCGGAGGGGCTTTCGAGAAAGGAATCTTGGCAGGGTCTCTGAGAGGAGAGTCGGCAGGTACCCCCAAAACCTGCAGGGCAGCCAACCAGCCGTCATGGAAAGCCAGCCGCCGAGCCTCGTAGACGACCGGCTCCACTCCCTTCTCAGCGTCCGCAAACCCTTCATCATACCATTTCGTTCCAGCTTCCTCCAATGCGGCGCGTAAGTCAGCTGCTTCCTCGGCAAGTGTAGCATTCCGGCTCACCTCCTCAGCCAGCTTCAGCTCTGTCTCACTCTGCTTTGCCTCCAATTTCGCGGCCCTCTCCTCCGCCAGCGCTCTCCTCTTTTCGGCAGCGGCTGCCTTCTTCTCAGCAGCCTCAGCGGTTTTGGCTTTGTCCTTTGCAGACTTCGCCGCTGCCTCCCTCCTGGTCTTCTCCCGGTCAACATCCTAGGCAAGGTCCTTCACCCGTTCGTTCAGGATGTGAGCGAGCTGGGCAGCCTAAATACAGACGGTTAGGATGATGTTATATACACGGCAATAGAGATAACAATCAAAGTAAGAAGTGCAAGTAAAAGAAAAATACCGCGACGGTGTGCCACTGGAGTCTCCTCCCCATGTACTCGTCCGGCGCCTCCGAAAAGGAACTCACATCCTCGGGAAGCAGCAGACCATGCGCCAGGCATTGTGCAACACAACCCCCTTCGCCTTCTCCCACGCCCGCAGGCATGCATCCGCCGGGAGGGGCTTGCCGTCCAGCTCGTAGGTTGGCTGCCATTCCGGAATTGCCCGAGTAGATGACACCACGCTCGCCCCAACTTGCCCTTGGGGCTCTTGAATACCCCTAGACGGAGCCGTGGGGGTTTTTGTTTGAGTGGCTCCAGGACTGGTTGTGGCCTGCTGCGTGACCTTCTGTTTTTTCTTGGGGCGCATAGGAGGAGGAAGAGGAGGATGTACGGGGGGAGTTTGGACCTGCCCCTGTTCCAGCTGCCGCTGAGTGACTTGCTGGGCTCCGGGCAAGAAGCGGCTGACCAAAAGAGTCCTACGGGTGACCATTTCTCTAGTACCCCGGGCGTGCTTGGGAGGAACTACTCGACTCCGCGGCCGCCTGTTTGGGCTCCTGTTCGGGCGGCTCCTGATCTGCTTGTTCGGCTGGTTCCGCCTCGGCCTCGCGCTGAAGGGCTCTGTGTGCAAGCTTTCTGAGACGCTGAGAAGTTGCTTCGGCTGATGCGTCTCTTATAGGGGCGAGCTCGTCCGAGCAGGTGTATCGCCGGCCAATGTCACGAGCTTCACCTACTGAGAAGTTGGCCGGGAGGAAATTCGCGTGCCGGACGTCGATATAGGAGAGAAGGGGGCTGTCAACTAAAAGGGCCTGACCAAAGGGCTGCCAAGTGGTGTAAACGGGCTCTACGCCGAGAATGAGGTGAAAAGCCCGAAGTTGGCCATCGCGATGGACAAAAATTTCGGATCGGAGGACAAAATTGAGATCCCGCACGTGGACCGCCCGGATATCCTGGGTGAAGACCGAGCCGTCTGCAACACAAGCGGAATAGGTCAGTATATAAATTAAAGAATTAGAAGCAAGGAGATAATGAAAAATAAGTCTAGCAGTGACACCCACCCACTTCACGCCGCGACAGAGGAGGGGGAACATCTCCGGTATACCAGTTGCCACGTACTCGGACAAACTCCCCAGCGGAGTTTCTGTTCGAGTCCGGCAGGCAGGAGATCAACCATATTCTCATATCTCTGACTTTTAAGTAGTAATTAGTTTTCTTTTTCCTACACAAGCTGTACACGTGGTTTACATCATGATGGTCCAATTGCAGACCAAACGTATGGTTTAGCTTGCTTATGCAACTCATAACCCAGTAAAAACTTGGGGCAAGTTGATCGGGGCATAACCCGTAATACCTAAGGGCCCTAAGCAAAAGGGGATCAATGGGGAACCTAACCCCGCCTTCCAATATTGACATGAGTGGGAAGAAGGCGGTGTTTGACCCTCTATGAAGAGCGATGTCACTTTCGTGGCAGTACATCACCTCCACGTCATCGGGAATTTGGTAGTCACGCCTAAAGGTGATTAAGGAGTTCCTAGAGTCTAAAAGGTGAGCGTAACCCATCCCAAATCCTAAAGTATTTAGAGGAATTGGAAAGAAATAAATTGAAGCAGAAGAAAGGGGAAGGGGACTTACTGTTGGCACTAAGAGGAAAGTTGATTCTGGGGATTGACGGGCAACTAGCGCGTCGGGTGCTCGGCAGAGAAAAATTTCTGAAACTAAGGAAGTGAAAATGAGAATGTGGGTTTGAGCAAGCCTTTTATAGGCACAAATGGAAGACGCGCGACGGTTGACAGTGCATTAATGAGGGGTAATTCGCAGTAATGAAGCATAATGATGATGGGACCTTTCAGAAACCAAGGGCGTGCGCACGCTTCGGTTCACGAACCGGCAGGTGAATGTGGCTGCTGAGGTCAAGGAGCCAGGAACGACACACCTTTCAAGGAGCACATTTAATGGGTGTCAAGTCGCATCCAGAAAGGCGTGCCTGTTCAGTTTTTCGGGCATGGGACCTTTCCTTGCCCGCCGTTTCCCTTGATCCTCGCCCGTCTAGCCGTGCATGAATCAAGGGGGGGCTAATGTACGGGCCAGTGTGGTGAGGGCCTGCGCACGTGGGTTGGGCCTTGGACCAACGTGGAGGGCCATGGGCCCAACGTCCGACGTCCCCGGGGCACGGCCTAAAGCCCACCTACAAACAGACCCGTCCCAAATGCCATCCAAAGACCCAATCCCTTTTGCCGAGCATAAATGTAACTGCTAATATGACTGTCCGGATTATTCTGCCGAACACTATTATACTCGCCCGGGCACACAGTTATGAGACTGTCCGGTGGTATCTTGGGAATATCGCTGCCGACCATGTTTGCTATAGTGGGGATCATTTCCAAAGTCACTCCCACCTAAACACCCACTAAGTCCTTCTGAGATTGGACCTTTCAATCCATTAACATTGAGACAATCGAGATCAACCCACTAACAATCTCCTATAAATAGGAAATTGGAAGAAGGAACGGGGGTTGGAAAATTTAGAGAGAAAAAGGAGAGAAAAGTGATCTCATTGAGTCTCACAGTTGCGAATAACCCAGTGTAGGAATCACCATCACACCACACAAATAGGTTGTGAGCCTAGGTGAGACTTGGCCCATAAAAGTCCCATCTTTGCCGTGCACAAAATCCTAGAAAACAAGTTTTGTTTTACATCTTTATTGGTATTTGTGTAACGAATTTCCATTGAGTTTTGAGATTGAAATAATCAATTTGAAATCCACAAGATTATTATCTATATAGAACTAGATAGGTTCAAAGGTAGATATGTTGTATCAATCTATTTTTTCATTACATGTGCGAATTAAGGACCTTGTTTTCTCTAATCATAAATTGTCCACATATAGTATTTTACAATATGCCAATGTGGATAAGTGGGACACTTAAAGCATTCATAAATTTGATTTTGATTTTGATTTTGATATTCATCGAGTACCCATCCAAGTATTTATGCTTGTTTCCTGGATATAAAATCTTAATTATTTGGAAAATAATTTATGACAGTATGGTGGCTCATATGACAAATATGCCTCAATAATTTATACAATTTTCAATTGTGAATTGCTTTACAGACTATTTTTGTGCATCAATATATTTGGCATGATAACACAAATGATCCTTACATTTTGGAGACCATAATGTTTTTACAATAAATTATGAGCATAAATGTGTTGCATGTAAGTTTGCAATTATTTCATAAAGTTTATTATTACATATGAGATCTGGATCATTGAAGTGAGAAATTTGTTTAAGTGCATTTTAGGTTTCCTTGCACTTATCATGTATTGAAATATTATTTCATGTCATTTTTGAGTGCATATTGTCATGATCAATATTAGGATTGGTTGATCTTTATGATGCTATTTGAAGTGGTGAATATCAAAATGACTTAGGAGTGGCCATAGCATCTTAAGCCATGATGATAATCACATCATGAAATTTTTACAAGACTTCATTAGGAATAAAGGCATATAAGTGGCAATTAATTCATGAAGATAATGAATTGGCCCCATGGGGATGATATTATTTTTATGATTTAATTGGAATAAGATGGTGAATGTAGCATTAAAATGAGATTTTTCCTAGGCCCATAGGTGTGGAAAAACTGGATTCTTAGTGTTTATATTTACTAGTTTTATGAATAAAGTTTTATAGTAAATTCATGCATGATGCGCCTCTGCCCATAGGAAGGTCAATTTAGAATTAAAGTTTAAGTTTCATAGCATTAAAGTTTATTTTCTTTGGGTTTGTGGATCTTTGTTTTGGTACTCATGTGAATGCACCACCCACCTCATTAAATAAAATATGTCAAATGAGAAACTAAGTACGAGGGTGTGAGTGATCTGATTGCTCAAGAGTAAGAACTTGGGAATTTATTCCTATAAAGCTAAAGGTTTTGTGAAAGCTATTAATATTAATTTACAAGATCCATTAAGATTTGACTCCTAATAAAAGTTTTATGTTGCAAAAGTTACGCATTTAGAAATCCCACTAATTGTATATAAAGGGTCACCAGCTTTGTTGTGCCATTTGGTTTTACTGGACACATTGTTAATCGACGTATATACCTTAAGATCAGTTGGAGTAAATGTATTGTTCCTACGCCTAAATATGAATGACATACCACTTGGAAGTAGTGGTTTGATTTTATCATATAAGATATCTTATATGCTATGAAGCTATAAGACAGGCATATGGATAAGTTTTAAGGTTGTTGGTCCTGTGATGAGACCTTTAAAGAATTTTTAAAGATAACTCGACTATAATTTACTTCTCTAAGGACAATGATTGTGAAAGCCGAGATAAACATATTGACATAAAGTAACTCAATCTAAGAAAGAATTTTAAGAAACTGAAAGTGTCCCTTGAGTTAAAATTATTAAGCTAATATATGTTAATTTCATTACTAAAGATTTGCCGACAAAGCAATATAAAAGTCTTTTGGACATATGGAACTTGTTAGCTCATTTGGAGTTTAATTTCTCTCTAATTATTCTATGTTTTGGTCACATATTTAGTTAGTTTTGGAGAAGAAAATATATAATTTTTATTTTGTGAACATAAAGTATATGTATTAAGTTAGATATATCTGTGGAGATATATAAGGATGACATATCCGTGGGGATGTTTAAAAGAGAACCCGAATGGCTAATAGATAGTCAATTCATAAGAATTAATGGCTCATAAAGTATTTATGTAAAAATTACCATATATTCTAATACATGGAAGGAAGTACTCATTATAATTGAGAGTATTATTGTCATGATTCAAGTTTTGGGTTTTTTATTTGAGTGGTAGCATTTCACAACTAGTTGACATGAGTAATGTCATGATCCTGTTAAAGTTAATATCATTTATCAAGTAATTTAAATGTCAAGTGGGTCAAGTGGGAGAATGTAAGATTT
The DNA here is from genome assembly GCA_023736055.1 of Quercus glauca. NCBI lineage: Eukaryota > Viridiplantae > Streptophyta > Magnoliopsida > Fagales > Fagaceae > Quercus > Quercus glauca. The sequence continues at coordinate 57,754,235 of CM043322.1, forward strand.
TAAAAAGACTTTATGTGGCTCACATTTAAGTGATAAATGAAAACTCATGTCTTAAAAATTTTATTTGTGAAAAACGTTATGGTGAATAATAATTTTTAAGTAACTCTCAGTTGGTATAACTCATTTGGTTAATAAACACCTTGAAGTTACAAGTTTTAAACTCCTTGATGGAATAAGGGTTATGAAACAAATCTTAATGTAAAAGGGTCCTTAGTCTAGCCTATATATATAGAGTGTTTCCATTAAAAGGAAATATGTGAGGTAAATGACATAGACTAGAAGACACCTTTTATAGATACATTATCATATAGTGAGTTTTTTTTTTTCCTCTCTAAACACTAAAGCAACAATAACTGGAGGTATGTTTATGTTTGTTTTGTTTCCGCTGCACTCTAAATTTTATCTTACAGATCCTAGTTGCTACTAATATCATCACTTCTCAATGCACATGGTCACTACTAACTCGCCCCCCCCCCCCCCCCCCTCTTAAACTACCTATGCCTTTATTGCTGAAGAGATCAAGGAATGGGGGTCTTATTGTCGACAAAGGCTATTTTGAGGTTCAAGTCAATCAAGTGTTGATAGGCTCACTAAGTCATTGTCGTTTAATCAATTGAAAGTTGAAACATTATTTATTTATTAGTGTGTAGCTTCGTGCGTATGCACAAGTACAATTAAAAACAATCATAATTATATGGTTTAAATTATACATTTTTTTAGAAGAGGTTTAAATTATACATGGTATTCGCTTACACTTTTTTTAAATCATACATTTCTAATATATGTAATGGTTTCTTATTATATATATATATATATATGATTTAGAATTTAATTAGTTTTAGACTTTTCAATTTTTACACCTAATAATTTTCTTGCCACAAAAATTAAAAACTTAAATGGACATATGGTGGACAATTGGACTTCAATTGAAATCCTATTTAGAACTAATTAGATTTGGACTCTTTGATTTTTATACTTGTGGGTGTGAAAGCCCAACGCTACGTATTGGGCATGGGGCCCAATTTGAGTATCACTATGCGTCCGAAGAAGTAAAAGGGATTAGAAATGAGTCCGTATGGGGGAAATGCACCTGGAAATGAATGATAGGATATGTCCGAAGACAATCCTATTGGTCCAAAGAGGTCCCTCTCATCGGATCACAAGTGAACTTGATCAAGCAACTATACTGAAGGCCTGAGCGACCTTCCCAACTGACTCCACGATAAGGGCAAGCTCTGGGCATGCCTAGAGATGATGAGAACAGAGAAATATCTAAAAGGAAAATCTGCTACCACCGCATTTAATGCACTGCAGCAACTTTCCTGGCCCATTTATGTAGAGAAGACCCCTGAACAGTACAACCTCAGCTACTATCACTTACGGCAGACTAAAGCAGATGTTTGATGTGACATGTATTCAAGTAAATGCTTGGATGAAGAACAAGTGTACGGTGAAGATGAGGAAGAAAGAGGATATATAAGTGGAATAAGCCTCTAGATAGACGGGGATGGAAAAAAGAAGGAAAGAGAGAGAGAGAGAATTGTATCCACTTTTCCATGAATATTAAGTCTCTTCGGATCTGAGTATCATCAATTCTACAATTGTTTTTACTTCAAGTTATTCTTACTGGCATAAGTGAATCGTAGCTAAATCCATATCCAGCCCAGCATTTTCACCTACTCTCTACAAATTTATTATTCTGAGTTCATTGGGCTCACAATCCGCAAAATTTGGGCTTGGCCTACCAAATTTGGACCTTACAATACTTAATAATTCGAAAAAGTATTTTGTATCAAATAATACCACGTCATTTGTATCAAAACTCAAAAAATGAGAGATATGTGTGTAAAAATAACTATCTACTAACACATGTCTTTCATTTGTTAGTGGGGTAGTTATTTTTTACTGACGTGTCTCACACTTATTGAATTTTGATACCTCTGACATGGTATCATTTGATACCAAATACCTTCTCCAATAATTCATTTGGCACAAAATTAAAAATTAAATGGGACACGTGGTGTAAAATTGAAAATCCAGTTAAAATCTAATTGAATTTTCTATGAGTTTTGACTATTAATATATACTAGCATGTAACTCATGCAAACGTATAGATGCATATAAAATTAAACACAATTTTTATTATAAAATTATAAATAATTAGTGAAATTATCAAAAAAAAAAAAAAATAGCATGTAACACATGCATACATATAGATACATTTAAAATTAAATACAATTTTTATCATAAAAATATAAATAATTAGTCAAATTATTTTTTTAAAAGTAAACATAATTAGTCACATATTCATGTTTTTACCTAAATTTAACACTACTTATGATCATTTTTTTGCTTCTAATTTTTAATAAAATAGAATGTGTGGTGATTTTTGTTGTGTGATGATTTTTATTGAAAATATGTGATTGGTTTTTTTTTTTTAATAATTCATTAATATTAGATTCTTAGTATTTTACACTCATTAAATCATTTGGTACAAAAATTAAAAAACTTAAGTAGACACATGACACAAACTTAAGTGGATAATTCTAGTGTGGTCCCCATATAAATTTATACACATGGTGCAAAATTGGATTCTAATTTCAAATTCTAATTGAATTTTCTCTGAATTTTACATATTAATATATATATACATATATACTTTATAGAATCCGATCAATAATTTCATTGGATCAACAAAAACTTTTGTCTTTTCTTTAGTAACAAAAGGTAGCCTTATCATATGATGATCACCAATAATTTTCAACCATGTGCAAGATAAAATTGCATACAGTTTTTTTTTTTTTGAGGGGAATAAAGATTTCATTGCTTCAAGAAATAGAAATACAATGGGAAAAACAAAAGCAAAAAAAGAGGCCCCAAGCTACTGACCTGCTAGCGCAGGAACAGTAAACCAAGGAGGGCCCTCCCAACCTAAAACCATATACACACCAGCCAACAAAGACTTATAAACTAACCTGTTGGACTCCCATTTCAAGAAGACAAACTAACAGAAGCAAGAAAAGCCCAAGAAACCTACAAGCACCAAGAAGTGCAGACAGGAGAAATTAGATGACCGGTTCATGGAGGCGCTTAGGAGCCCTGTTGTTCTCTTCCTCTGGAGCTTCATTTGTTCTCAAGCGCTTTTCTCCGATCTTCAACATCTGAGCTAGAGTTTGATCATCACTAACTTTTCCCATTGCCCGAGCAACTTTTTTCAAATTGCCTTTACCCAAAATCTGCTTTCCTTTTCCATGGGCTTTGGCCTGAAAAATTACACCAACTTGGACAGCATTGGCCGGATCCTTTACGTTTGAGTTGTCATTCTCATTTTTTTCTAAAGGAGCTGTAGTACTTGGGCTCCCTTTAGAAATAGAGCCTTTTGGGCTTTGTAAAGCAGGGCTTTTTGGCCCATGGGAGAAAGAGCCTGTATATTCAGTTGATGAAACCTACCTTCGAAGATCACGTGACTTCTCATAGGATCCCAAAGCACTCAAATCCTGTCCTGCCTCAGCACCCATCAACTGCACAGTAGGTCTACTGAAGACTTGTACGTCACCAGCAGGTTGTCCATTCGCACGCGTGGTGTTATCACTTCCCCAGGCATCACCTTTCTCCAAGCTTCCTTTCTTGCCCACAAGACTAGAAGCCCCAAGCCATGCCGATTCAGAACTAGTCGCCGGCCAGGACATTTGCTGCATTTTAACCTTATCGGAGCACACTTAGAGTGTGTCTTTGCTCGAGCTCCTTTCTTTGGCTACCACTTTTGCGGTCCACCTCGCCCTTAACCAGTCACCATATTGAAGGCAGGCAGATTGCCAGACTCCAGATGTTGGGCAATGTTTTTTATCATGCCCAAGCTTCCCACAGATGAAGCAAACGATAGGTAGCCTTTCGTATTTGAACGTAAGCCATAGTCGTTCACCTTCAGAGCTTGCAATATAAGCTCCTCTTCTTAGTGGCTTATCAATCTCTAGCTCCACACAGACTCTCATAAATTTTGGCTGATTAGATTGCCATGAACGCCTATCGACTTCAATGAATTTTCCTAACTTGCTACCAATTTCTTCCCCAACATCCTGTGACATATACTCAAAAGGAAGACCCCAAATTTGGACCCAAAAAGGAGAATGGGTGAAAGAAATATTTGTGGAAGTCAGCCCTTTTTTCCATCTACAGAGCAAGAGGAGATTGTTATCAAAGCTCCAAGGCCCGCACCTCTCAACCCACTCCATTTGATATTTTGAGCTAAACTGGAATTGGAGTATATTATTTCCAACTTCCACAATTCTCATGTCTGAACCCATCTTCCATGTTGATCTAAGGGTGTTCTTCAGAGCATGTTAGTTCTGTTGCCGATCAGAGAGAAGCCGCCCAAATAGACTTAGGGAACATTCTTCCAAGAGGCCGGAGCAGTTTGTGCCTGTGATAGGAATAGCTTCTTCTTCTTCTTTTGTGAGTTGCAAGTTCTGTAAGCTAGAGAGTATACTTGGGTCCATGACTAGAGATTTTGGCTCTTGCCTAGAGAGAGCAAAGAAAACTATACAACCCCTAAAATGGTAGATTAGGGATGGAACAGCTCGTACTCAGACGAGAGGAAGAAAACTCCTACTAGGGAGAGAGAAAAAGCATATCATAAATTGCATACAGTTGTCCGCAACTAATCCAATCTAGCAATGTGTAAAGGAAAATATTAAAGATGATTGGGTCGGGTGAAATATTATCAAACTTGTAATCCGCCCATAAATAGAAAGCTTTAAAATTCACAACCTAATTTCGACCTATCTGCCTATTTGAAAATCGCCTATATCCATTCTGATTGGGTAAAGAGGTCATGTATACAAAATGTATTGACATAGTTGGACACCCCTCGTCTCAAGGGCAATTGGCAAAAATTAGAATGTGTGTGGTAGAGTTGTTAAACAACTCATTTTTAGTTTTTAAACAACATTACACATATTTTCACACACTTTTTCACCTACATATATTTCAAAAAACTACAAACAATATTACTCAAACTCCTCTACCAAATGGGTCTTTATTGTTAATGGCAAAAATACTTATGTTTTGTGGGGTTCGAAGAGAACAATGTACAATGTGAGGATATGAATGAGATTTTTGGATTTCTTTTTTATCCTACTCTATCTTTTTGAGCCAAACTTTTGGACCAACCTGACGTGGCGTGTTTAACTATGAGATGATGTCCTCTTATAGCAGTTATTCCTAGTTTATTTATGCTAGATAGTAACATTTTTTATTTTATTTTTAATTTCAGATAGCAACATCAATTTGTCTCTAAGTTGATAAATTAAATATCATTAATGTCACAAATCTCTTTACCAATGGTCAAAAGTCAAAAGTCAACTTTGATGAAAGTGACAAATTATACATAAATTGCAGTGCGATGCTTATGTAAATAAAAGAAATACATTGTACAAACACTAACAATAAAATAGATACGCCAATGGGAATGATTCAGTTGGTAAGGATTGGGCATTTTGTTTAATCTATTTAGATTCGAATCCCACTGCTAGTAGTTCTTTGTTGGTAGACATCCATAAGGGTTAGCCAATGTGTCTTAACCTAAGCATTCTGCCCAGAATTTGACATAACTTAGTGATTGGTGCAAAACTGCAAGTGCACAGTATCGTAGTTTTATAGTAAAGTGATGAGAAGAGTATCGTCCTCAGAGATTGGTCACTTACTTTTGACAAATACCAAAATTATGCTAATCTCGATTTTATCTAGAGAAGTCACTAAGGTTTTTGTAATTTGAATTTAAAATAAAATCAATTTAAAGAAAATGCGCAAAGGAAAAGAAAGATGTTGTTCGAATATCAAATTAATGGGAAGAAAACTTCTAGGAAATCGATTTCACCTAATCCCTCACTATGCTTTACTCATTTAGCTAATTGAATTTAATTCTCTCTGTTTGTTAGCAATCTCCAAAAAACATCCAAAAGCCTCTTTCGACGATCAATTGGAAACATTCTTGTTCATCAATTTACACAAGAGTATGCAATTTAATAAAGCAAGAAAGCATTAAGACCAATGATTTTAAGACTACACAGGTTCATACAAGTCTTTCGATCTCTATATTTACCTATGCCGAAATATTCGAGGTCTATCCTATAATTCCCTCTTTCGACAGCAAATTACAAGATCAAAATCATCTAATTAATGGCCAGTTAATTAGAAGTAATAAGCTCAGAATAAATTAGACAAACATGAAGAGAAATAATTCAAATTAACATGGAAAAGCAAGCATAGTTCGGAACTAGATTACATCGTTTTTCTAGAATAAAGAAAATTTAGTTCATGCTAAAAATTAAACTCAATAGAAACGAATTCACCATAATATTTCTGAGAAGATTTGAAGGAAAAAATGAACACAAAAATCTGCTTCAGCCTCCCATTTCTTTCAGCCCACACTTTCTGCTTCAGCCCTCTCTTTTTTCTGTTTCAGCTTTTTTCTTTTCTGTTTTGGCGCTCTTTTCTTTCTTCAGTTCAGCCATCTCTTTTATTTCTTCAGTTCAGCCCTCTCTTTTTTCAGACGTGTTGCCCTTTTTCTGCTTTGGACGTGGTGCTCTTTTCAGCCCAAAAACGTCCTCCTTTCAGCCCAAAATCAGTTCCTCTTTTCAGCCTAATATTTTATCTTTTTAGCCCAAAAACGTTGCTCCTTTTTCAGCCCAAAACGTTGCTCTGTTTCAGCCCAAAACGTTCCTCTCTAGCTGCTTCAGCTCTCTTTTATTTGGGTAAACCTTCTTTTCCTTCAAATCTGCAATGAAATTTAAATAACAATAATGAAGTCTAAAATCAACAAAAATAAATAAAATTAGACTAAAGTTTAAAGTTGAGAAGTAATAAATTATGCCAAATTATGCAAGTCATCACTTAGCTAACCCCAATTTTTGTTTTACTAAGAAAAAATAAAATAAAATAGATACTAAAAAATTAAAACAACATTTTAACTCTAAAGTACTGAAAAAAAAGGTAGATAATTAAAATTTTAGTACAATACTGTAATGAATTATCTTTTAATTTTCTTAAAACTTTAATAAAATTGTTCTACCTAAAATTAACCATCTTAATAATCAATAATTTATTTGAAATTTTGGTAATAAAATATTATTACCACTGTCACAAAAAAGAAAAAATGAAAAAAATTAAGGCGGTGGTGGGGTTTAGCATAATTAGCAGATGAGAAAGGAGCATTTATAGCAGCGATGGGTGGTAATGAAAAGAGTCAAAAGACTCAAGAGGGTGGGGACTGGGACTGAAATTGAGGGAGCACTTTTGTTTGCAGAAATCGTAGAGATACAAAGACTTTGATCTTGAAAAGTTGAAGGTGACTCATTGGAAATCTTCCACACGTCCAAGTCATTTAGAGCTAGATTTGTCAACTTTTGGGAAAATCATTGAGGATGTATAATAGGAAACATTTGGACATCTATTGAGAATTTCTATGTATAGTTAGAACTTAGAAGTTCCTCCAAGCTTATTGGAGGTCCAATTCGACTATCAAAGGATGTTCTTTTACACATAGCCACATAGGTTGCATCACCGGCATTTAGGTTGAATTATGGGCGATTCAGCATGACTCTCCAAGATTGTTCATATTTTGTCTCTTTTCTTTTTTTCTTTTTTTTTTTTTTTTTTGTTGAGATTATTACAATATGCATTGGCCTCACAGTTCAAACTATTTCCCTTTAAGCTTTCAAATACTTTATGCATGAAGAGATATCAATTTAGATACAAAGTCCTTGGCATTTAATTCTGTTCTTAATTGCAAAGAATTGTTAAATTGGTGATTGATGATGGTCTCTCAACACGGATATTATGAAGCTAATATGTATGCATATTTTTTGCTAAATAGGGTTCGAATATATGCAACCTAAGGTAGTGTTTGTTACTGTTCTTTAAACAACATTTTTTAATGTTTAAACAACATTATTCGTATTTCTTCACACTTTTTTACGCACACGTATTTCCACAAAACAACATCGTCGTTACTAAAAACCTCTTACCAAACGGGACCTAAAGCATTACAAGTCTTTTTTTTTTTAAATAATTTTATCAATGTCCAACTTTTGTGTATCAATATTTTGTTTGGGATTTGAAGGGCATGGCATCTTGTCACCAGGTCTAGTCCATTATTAGTTTTTTTTTTTTTTAAATAATAAATCTGATCACATATGGTTATATTTCTACCTATAGACATATTATTATTATTATTATATTTTAACTTTCTATTTCATTCTTACCTCAAAAAAAAATTTCAATTTCATTCTCTTACGGATCTTTAATCTTTATCCATTTATATTTCTATTCATAGGTCTCTTAAAATTCTATTAAGATCTTATTATGGAATTAGTAGCCGTCTTAACCAGTTTAATAGTTTTCCTAAAAAGTGATCTTTACAAGAACCATTTCCCAAAATATTATCTTATTATATCCAAAAAAGTAGCTTTCGCAAACTTATGTCACCGCTACAATAATTTAAAGGGATTTTGATCCTTTTAAGCCTTTTGGTGGATTATTATTTTTTATTTTCTTACCTTAGCTCCTCACAATGTTGATGAAGTTAATTATTTTTTAAGAAAGAAAACTTCAAACGAACAATTGAGACGACTTTCTCACGACGCTTTCAAAGTTAAACAGACTCTTCTCACGACGCTTGAGAGAGTCATAGTATAGTCACCGAAGCTTTTACTAATTCTAAAAATTCTAAGTCCCAACAACCTCTAACTCTAAGTCGCCACTACAAATAGAAAACTTCAAATCTGGAAAACAGAAGTACGTAGGAGTTCTGTTGACCGTACATGTTTATTCAATCATTAATATTTTTTGTGAAATATAAGGACACATTCAATCTCGTACCAAGCTTTACACGTTGAAGTCGTCTATGGTGATTAGAGGATACTTTTTTCGTTCATTAATTTTTTTTCATGGCTATTCACAATTGAATACTCAAGCAATTTGTGAAATTAGAGATGCATCGACACTAAATTAAAAAAGAAAAAGAAAAAAAGAGTTGTATTCCTAATATGGGTCATGGTAATAGTGTTCTTAGGGCAATTGTTAATAAATCATAATGGAAAAATTTTAATATTATTTTTATGGAAAACATAAAAAGTTATCAACAAAATTAATTGTTTTATCATTTTCCCATAAAATATTTCTAAAAATAGCTTCTAAACCAATACCCTTAACATTTCCCTTCTAATATTATTAGGAAAAAGTTTAGCTATAAATTTTTGTTATAACTTAAGGTTACAACTTCTATTGAACAAATTAACATAACTATATAATTTGAAAATTTAACTGTTCAATTGCATGCTCTTTATTCTCTTAACATACATATCAAATTTGGTGTGAATCAGATATTGTATACTATATGATCCATAAACTTATTTTTCATGTATAATTTTATAATATAGAAACTTGTAATTTAAACAATTGAATGATGATATAACTATTAATTTTTAATCTTTTGGAAATGTTGTAAGCATTGAGGATATAAGAAGAAAATGTAATCAAATAGTAGATTTGTAAAAATTCACGTCCAATAAAAAAGATATTGAGAGAAATTGTAGCGTTAGACTATAACTAAATTTGTAACCAACTTTATCGGTATTATTATTATTTCTTTAAGAGAAGCTTTATGATTTTAACATTAGGCCTTGACAAAAGTTTTTATTTATTTTTCATTTTTGTAGGTTTCAATTAGTTCAACTATAAAAGCTCGAAAATTCTAATTAGTCCTCTCGAAAAAGGATATAGATTAAAATGCTTTCCAAATTACTATTTTATTTTTGGACAGAGTCTTGGTTGGAGAAGTTATGAGAAGGGTAGAACCAAGTCTAAAAATGATATATTATCTCTCCAACAAGCAAAGCTAAACAATAGGGTCGCCACAACAAGTAGAGATTAGAAAACTTCAAATTAAGATATAGCATAACAGGTCCACCACGCACCACCAACAGCAACAGCAAACGGCAAACAGCAAACAGCAAACAACATAACGCTAATATAAATACTTACCTACCTTCCGGCATTTCTTCCACTCATCTCTCTCTTCATTTCTTTCAAAACGCACAGACAGACAGACAGACAAACAGAGAGAGAGAGAGAGTCTCTTTGTGATAGCTCAAAATTCTCAAAATTTTCTGTACAAACATGCTTTGATATTAAATTACCGTAGCCCTGACACAAATTTTATTTATTTATTTTAACGTACGCATCCCAAGCGTGGCTTAGCAAAATGGAGCCACCTTTGTCCTTTGTTTCAAAAGCGAGGACCGCCTTTCATTCTGCTGCTGCGAAAGCGGAGCGTGTTTTCTCTGATTTAAAACCCGATCGAGGTACCACTCATTTTTTTTCTTTTAATATCCTTCACAAGTTTTCATTTCTATTTTTACTATTTATTAATGTTTATTGTGCGTTGAATTAATTCGAGAAGATTCTGATAAACAATTACCGAAGAATTCGACAAGCCAATCGGACGATGAATCTCCAAGCAACGAGGGCGAAACCAAGGTAAATCTTTTTTTTTTGTTTTTTTTTTTTGAATTAGCAATCTGAGGAGATTTCGAATTGGATTTTATTTGGTTTTTGTTTCGGTCTGAATTGGAAATGTAGGATCAAAATGTTCAAAAACTTGATGCGTTTTGTGGTTTTTGACTGAATGTGGATGCATTTATGACGATTTTTTTTTTTTTTTTTGGGTTTGGTTCCCAAGAAACGCGAGGAAAATAAGAAAAGAAGCGGAATAACTTTTTGCCAAATAAATTAGCTTTCTTGAAATTAAGCTACCTTGTTGATATGTGTCTCACCTTTCAACAAATAAGCTACAGGAAACTACGGGATTTGTGTGCATTTTTTTTTTTTTTTGTAGAAATAAAAGAAAATGGAGTGCTGATCTCGATTAAGCTTAATTGTTGTTTTGCAATTAGTTGTGTGTGTGTCTGTGTGTGTGTGTTTAACATACAATCAATGCGTGAAAGAAATTTTAACAATCAATCACAGCCTGAAAAAAATCATTTGATCTTACTTAGGATGCTTAAATGTTCTTAATTTATCTGATCATTCACAATCTGCTTAATTTATTGATGTCTCTATGTGTGTAATTTTGGCATCCATTTAGTGCGCGAAAGAAATTTTTACAATCAATCATAGTATGAAAAAAAAAAAAAAATTTGAACTTTCATAGGATGCTTAAATTTCTTTAATTTATTGGGTCGTTGAAAACTTGCTATTATTGTTTTGATGGGATAATAATAATGTATAGGTTTCCAATGAATCGAAGAACTTGAGGTGGAGACCTGCACCGATAGGGACGAAGCAGGATTGGCAGGATAGACTCAGGAGCATTAAATTTGGCAGGAAAGGCTTTGAAGATACTGAAAAAGTTGAAAACCCAGCCATGTCTGTTCCGTTTTATGATGAAAATCTGTACCTGCTGAACATGAAAAATGATCTTGAAGCTAAGGTAGCTTTCTATATGCTTAATTCTTTGTGTATGTGTACTGTTTTACGCATGAAGTTGAACCAGCTTCATATGGTTCCTGTCTGTAGGGTTACTCTATTTTGCTACATATAAAATATGTAAGAAAGTTTGCCAAAGTGGTGTTACAACTTACTTATTGTTAGAATGAAATAAAGAATTGGCATAATAAACTGGGACTAAATTGTGTGGGCAGAGCAAGATAACAGAATGGAAAAATGGGGAAAATTTATACAAGCCAATACTGTCATGACATATATATTTTCTAAAGCTCTTAATTTAACATCAAGAATATGTTTGAGGTCTATAAGCAGTTTTGACAATGAAGAATAGTCGGATTGATCAAGATGCATAACTAAATCTTTGGCATGTATGAAAAATAAAACTATTACCCTCATACTTGTCCTGCATGTGTATGGGTGGAGTGTTCATAGACATGAATCACACTTATTAGGGAAATTTTTTGAAGTTCTTGGAGCATTCTTTAATCCTTGCCTGCATAAGGAACAATGCAGATCCTTTGAAGGCTTTTTCCCCCTCCTTTTTCTAGTGAATTTAATATCTTTTGAATGATAGAAGTGAAGCCAGTAACAGTTTCTGTGGGCTTCAATATATGGTACTTTGATAGATGATGAAGAAATGCACAATCATAGTCTTTCTACATACTTAATAGCCTGAAGTTGGGATTGCTAAATTGTTATTGTTAATAAAGGTCCATGGCATTTTCATGTCTGCTTGCTTTTAAGGATGGAATTTATTTTCATACTGAGAAGTGGAATTTGATATTCTTTCTAGAGTGCAGAAGTGATACCCACAGTAGAAGGTTTTATTGCTGTCAGCACAGAGAGTATTCCTCCATCGTCTGTCATTAAGCAATTGGCTGTAGCTGTTGAGTAAGTTTTTGTTGTTCAAATTTTTTGCCTTTATTTTTTTTTCTGTTAACTTTGGCTTTGCCTTCTGTGGAGGAAGAAAATACATTTTTGCTGTGGGCACATGCATTGCTGTAATCTTTAGTTACCACAATATGCTAGAAGTGACACTATAAAATTTCTAAAAGTTAAATTTTATCTGTGGTCCAAGCGCTTAGAAAATAGTTCAACAGATGATTATGAGATTTCATTTCTTTGTTCCCGGTGTATTTAACTTGCTTCCCTACAACCTTTGCACATCTTGCCCAGGGCCGGAAAGAAGTTGAAGTCATTGAAAGACTGTCTGGCATCATCTGCAAGTTCTTCACCTGTCAGGGAGAGGGCTGGCCTCAGTCTCTCTGCAGTCAAGTCGTTAGTGCTTCGTGAAAAGGAGGAGAAGCTTACATTTGATTATGGTGATAATGAGAAAGTTTTGTCTTTGATTAATTCACTGTTTGATGCAGGTATGTGCACATTTTTTGTGACCTGGTTGCAGAATCTTCCTGTTGGATGAACTTTTTATCTTTTATTTTTTTGCATTTTCCTGTGATGATCTTTCACTTCTGTTGTAATATATGCAAGATATTTGCAGAGGGGAATTTTCTCAGAAGGAAGATCAGCTATGATTCAGAGGCAACCACAGTAACATCTTTGCCAAGAGATATTCATGGTGCTCCTGCTGAAAGCCTTGTTGTTAAGCTAGCTGAAGTCATTGGAAGCTTCAAAACCCTGCGGAAAATGGTGCTGTTTTGGAGCAGGGTTGTTGCGGAAGTAAGTCAGTTTCATAGAACTTGAATTTTCTGGTCTTTTCAAAACGGTTTCTATTTAAGAATAAATATTATACATGCTTTACAATTCATTGGGATCTGATTTTTTGAGTCTTTTCATTGAGGTATACAAAGTGCATGTGTGAAAAGATATGTTGTCAATGCAGTGAAATTTGTCATCTTAAATTAAAATTCATCCATCATCTTTGGAAAGGAAAATAAAAATTGCACATGTTCTAGTGATATTTATAAAGTTAATGATCACTTTCAGTACATATTGGTGCAAGTTTCTCCTGTTAAGTAATATTCTTATTCTGTTTTCACCTAGAGCATAGTTTTTGGTATATTATCACTAGTTTTTGAGATAGCAATATAGCATCGCTTTGATACATTGGAATAGGATGCATTAATGCTTCTTTATCATTAATCTTCAGATAACATATGTTCTGAATTCTATTGCATATGTAGCTGAGAAGAGTTTGGTCTGAAGGGCAATATGTGGCTGGGATTCCTATGGATGAGATTCCGGATCTAAATTCCTGTCTATTGTATCAGCAGTTGCAAGTTATTAATTGCTGTGTTTCCCGGAAAAGGCGTCAGGCTATTGCCACTGAATCATTAGACTCCGTCATGAGGGAGGTCACTACAGATGCTGCAGAATCAGCTTCTTCTAAAGACATGCTTCCTTCAAGCCCTATTTTGTATGCTAGAATAAGCACCGGAGAGTTTGTTCTTCGACTAGGTGCTGATTGTCCATGCAGTAATCTAACAATGTTGGAAACTGGTGAACCTGTGTACTCCCCAGTGACCCAGGTCTGGTTAATAATTTATGCTAAACAATAACTCCCATTGTATACTCCTGTAACTGAGATCTTTATGTACTGATAAATGTAGGAAGCACCTTTGCTTACAGAAGATCTTATCAAAGAAACTGAGGAATTTGTGCTTCGAACAGGCAGGTTAGTATTCTAGGAATTTCATCTAACTCATTCAGTTGTATTCATGTTTTGAGCCTTTTGCTTTTTAATTATTGTTTAAATGGTCCTTATATGTAGCCTTTAGATATGTAGCCTTTGTGAATGTAATCTGTTAAATACAAGTATCATCTCTGTGCCTTTCATATGCTTGACCTGCATTCATTCATTCCACCTCACCCCATTATCCCCTGAGCCGGGGCCTTGGAGCTATATTCTTTATGTTCAGTGGGCCTTAAATAGCTTGATTCATTCTTCGTTTGAGGAAGCTATGCAAACATGTTTTTCTTCATCTCTGCTGGCAGTATTTGATTGTTGTTTTCAAATTCAACCTGTCACAGGATTAAGGCAGCTAATATTTTTTTAATTAGAAAAAGGCTTACTGTCTGCACGCACATAATGTGTGTATTGGTTCCCAAGCTTTCTCCTTGTGATACAAATGTTTAAAAAAGGTTATTTTAAATGTAGAAGTGAAATACATAAATGTGGCTGAAGAGAAGTCAATTTATGCATATCATTATCATTTACATATCAAAAAAAAAAAAAAAAAAACATTATTAATTCTCGGTGGCACTCCATAAGATGCTGTATATTTAATAAAGGCTAGTCATATATGGACCTTTTGTTTTGGCAATGAGCTCTAGCTCAAAGGGCACCCCTTTCTTGTAAAAGCAAGATGGAGGGTGAGGTGGTGGGTTCAAGACCCACCAGGTGTGTGTGTGTGTAACTTATGAATAAAAAAGAAACGACCTTTTGTTTTGCTAAATTTTTCTCCTCATGACTTCTTATATTAAAAATGCTCAGTATGATTTTATCTTGTTTAAAGTACATTTATTCTTATCCTTTTTGGCATTCTTTGACAAATTTCCTTACCCTTTATCATCATTCATCAGTGTTGGTGCTGGGTGTTCTCAACTCCTCTCTGACATGCAGGCTTTCAAGGTTAAGTTCTATGATGTAGAAAGTCTCTTCAATTTTTCTATCCACTGGATGCTTAAATTTAGTAAGAATGGTGTCTAATGTTTAATTTAACTAGATTATGTTAATTATCACGTGTCAGGCTGCAAATCCTGGTTGTATTTTGGAAGATTTCGTAAGATGGCACTCCCCTCCTGATTGGTTAGAAACTGAGCCAATTACAGAGGGCCAAGAGACTTTAGCTGGTGTTGACATTTCGTCCACAAAAGGTCAACTAAGTAGTCGAATGCAAAAAGAAGGTGAAAATCATTCTCCGTCATCCATTGCTATATTATTTTTGCTGCATTGGGTTTTTTTTTTGTCTTTGTTTCAGGAAATTAAATACATACGAGCAGATTAGTTTTTTTAGCTTTGTTTCAGGAAAATAAGTACATATGAGCAGGGTGTGGATTTGTTTTGCTTCTTAAGAAAATGTTTTACTGTATTTTCCTTCTTGTTGATTTAGTTTTAATAGCAACACTTGCTATGTGTGAGTGAAATTCCTAAAAAGATGTTACGAGACTAATTTGATTATCATTGTGATGGATGATATACATGATACTAATATTTTATGTGTATACAATGGATAACAACATCGGGCATATAGTGTGTGCTTTGTAGCCATCACCTGGTTGACCCTACCCCCTACATGTTTTGAGAACTATGTTATTCTCCTTTTGTGGGTTGTTCTCTAACTTATCAATTTGATGGGTATTGAGTGCAGACCATGTGGCATCAGAATGGATCTGCATGGGCTGTTATGGGTGTTGCCTTGTGCTATTAAAAGGATTTTTTCAAAGCCTTGAATTACTTGAATGGCATCTTATCACTTCTGTTCAAGCAGACTAGTCTGCTAAGGAATCAAACCAGATGTGTGGGAAACTTTTCCTTCATTGGTGTACATGTTTTATAAAGATTCTTTGACATGGGTAGCTTGTAGGTAGGTGATGAATGGGATGTGCTGCATTATAGTCAGATGAATTAAACTGTAGTCAGTCTGTAACCTGGTTTTCAGGGCTTAAGGTTTAAATATGCCGTTTTGGAGTGTGAGAACTGTAAATAGATTATTTATTTATTGGTGATGTGAGTATATAGTTGTAGTTGCAATTTACGAGAGTTTATTAGCATCTGAAAAGCTTAGACAATTGTGGGGCATGCTATAGTTCTGGTTTTGCAACTTTTGCTTGTCTTGAATTTGTGTGGCATGTGCCCTGTAGAATGCACTAGGCAAATGGAAAACTAAGTTTGTTATCTTTCTTGTAATGAGTCTGTACCTTATAATTCATACTGGCATCTAGAAGTTTTACATGCTGCTGCTTTATTGTTATTTCATTATTCTTATAGGTAATTTATGGCGTGAGCTGTGGGAAACAGCTAAAGCAGTACCAGCTGTCAAACAAACACCCATCTTTGAGGAGGATTTGGCTGTGTAAGTTGGAAGAACATCACTAATATTATTAGTCTAGATTTATTCCTTTTTAAAGATAGCTATTTGACTAGAAAACATTGTACATTGGTTCTGTAGGGAAGGTATACTGAATGTTTTAGAGGACATGCCACCCTCTGAGCTTTTTGAGCAACTGTTTGTTTCTTTAGTAAGTTCTTTATTTGATGATGCAGGATTGCTTTTTCCAGTTTAACTGTTATTCATATTGTGTCTATATAATAGTTTTTCATATATTTATTTACTGGAAAATCATTCAACCAAACCATATACTTCAAACTAGAGCTCTGTAGGAAAACTGAAAAGTCTTCATCCTAAGATACCAGATGTATTAAATGTATTAGTTACAATTTCAGATATCAAGATTTTATAGCATCAGTCATGTCAAGAAATTAGGACTGTTTAAATTAATATTGATGTACCTGGCTAAATTTGGATATAGATATTTGTTTTTCCCCTTTTTTTAAAAAAAGAAGAAGGAATAATTGGCAATTCACCTGTTATTGTCTGGTCGAGGACCATCCTTCCATAAAATATATATTTCATCTTGATTTTGTTTGAGCAGATCTATGATCCTGCAATTTGGTATAACCATCTCTACATTATTAACAAGATTAGTGGTAGCAATTTATTCTTACGCACTTTTTGCAAATTCAACCTTCATTTATCACTTTTATGCTGTGCTAATCATGTCTTTTATTCTGAAATATTCAGCTTGGTTTAGGATTTGTAATGGCCGAAGCTATGCTGTCAACTAATAATAATTTGTCAAAGCTGTTCTATGAGTGTAAAGACTACGTTGTTGCCACTTGTCAAGGCAGATTCTGGAGTGAGAAAGTTGATGAGCTTTGCCAGGTAGGCTTTATAAGACTGCAAGACACTGATATATATGAAATAATTTGGTTGGACCAGAAACTTTTATGAGCCATTATAAGTGTCATTTGACAGCAGAATGATGACTGATCATATAGCTCTTGGATGTGTCACAGAAGTGAAAACCATTTGTGCTTTCCATGATATTTTAGCGGACAGATCTATAAATGGAAGTACAGAAATGCAAAAGTGGATTTTATGCAATAATTAGTGTTTTTTTTTTGATAGGTAAGAAAAAGTATTATAAAAGGTCTGAATTATGCCCAAAAAAAAAAAAAAACATAAGCAGCTACAAAAATAGAAAAAGAAAACAACTATATACAAGAGGGGAGCGAATCTACAAACAACAACTATATACAAGAGTAATTATTGTGAAACATAACTTTGCCAACAAGTAATAAAAAGGTCATAGACTTGCATTTAATGTTGTGATAAACAAAATATTCTTATTACACGCAAGCATACATGTTATTGAGAACGTGTGTTTATAAACACAATCTGCTCCATCATTTTCTCCTATACTCAAAACTCAAAATATAGAATGTTATTGCATTTGACAAATTTAATTACAATTTCATTTATTAGTTAAGAGTTATATTCCCTTTATGCATTAGCCATATCCCAAAAAGCACAGTGTGTAGATGACTTGTGCATGAATGTAAAATTTTGTATGTTGGTGTGGTTTCTGTGACCCATTTATAAAATTCATATGAACCTTATGAAAACAAAAGAATGATAGTGAGGATGTTGCTTGAAGCTGATCTGCTGAAATCCTACTCTAGGTATATGAAACAGTGGAGATGATGTTACTCAATCCAGAAGTCCTAACAATGATGAAGCAGCCAGATGAAACAACTGCCACCACAGGTGAATTAAAACGTCGATTTAAGAGACTTGGCTTCAACTTTGGTGGCAAGGATAAACACTCAAGAAAACCAGCTTCAAACAATCAGAAGGATGTAGAAGAGAACCCAGGCCGCCAACCATTCTCAAGTTTCTTTGACAGCAAGTCATCTTTATTTTCTAAGAAGCCTCCTAAGCCAGAAACTGCTCCCCCTGCTGAACCTCTTTATCCAGTTGAAAATGATTGGATGGTTGTTTAGTAATACCATTTTTTTTTTCTTTTTTTGGGGTGGGGGGGTGGGGAGGGGTCCAGATTAAGCATCATGCTTTGATATTGCAGGTAACTGTAAATTATTTTGAAAAACCTGCTACTTTAGATACCATTAGCAACATTTGAAAGAATTTCTTGTTTGATTACACAGAAGGAATGAGAAAATGGAATGGCTCTTTGGAGTCCTTGAAAGTTAGTTCTACTTGTTAATTGAGTTTTGTGAGATTGGGATGTCGTATAGGACCCCATGTATTTAAAAATGTGTCTACAAGTAATATAAATGTAAATTTGGAGTGGTAAATCATGAACGGATGTTTTGGAGCGATAGTATTATTATTACAATCACAGTTATAATGATGATATCACATGAAAGAATGCCCGTCTTTTTTAACCTCATGCCCTCACCTTAGTCTCTGAGCTTGCTTGACTGCTAGTTGTGCTGGTGATATCATCTTGATTGGAATTATCACTTACCCTTCTGCTCTTCACTTTCCATGTCAAAGCTTAAATCCTTCGAGATGAATATCGGCAAGAGGATATATGCTATGAATAATGCAGAGAGAATTACCGCACTGTGACAGATACATGAAAGAAAGAGTGAACAATTGTAATTGAAATGCAGTAATCTGAATCTTGGTGGAACACTACACTACATATCAAAGACAGAAATGGGTTGAATTACTGGCTGTTTAATGTTGGAATATTTTGCTCATGAGGTGAGGGCATTGGAGAGTGAAAAGGACCAACCTGATGATTTGGATCTGGCCCTTTATGTCTGCGGGCTCGGCTTCGGATGAGGCACCGAGAAGAAGAGAATAGGGGATGGCGTTGGTCCTCGGAGCCAGTAAAGAAAGGTTGTTTGGCCTCTGTGGAAAAAACTGAGTAGCTTCACAGCTAGAGAGCCAAAGCAGCTGGGGTGTCCTCGAATGTTTCTTGTGTTTGAGCTGTGATTGTAAGGGAAGCAACGGAGCATGGAATTGGATGCACAACATTGTAAACTCCGAGTTGCAAAGCAGCAGTGTAGCAGAAGATTCTCCCTTTCAGACGACTCTCCTCTTCGAACGTTATCCAGCCAATTGAGCTCAGATAATGTTTTAATTGGGTAGAAGGGAATACTTATCTTCACGTGTCTCTTTTTCTTTCTTTTTCCTTTTTTGTTTTTTTAGGCGACAATTACTTGCTCTCAGAGAAAGCTTAAGCAAGTGACAAACTGAAAATTTCTATTTTTTACTTGCCCTCAAAATTTTACATTCTTTCACAAGTCATCTAATGTTAATTATCGTTGCATACGCTAAATTATACACTGTCATATACACTACGCTAAATTATATACTGTCATATACACTCTTGCTGTATTTTTGTCATAGATGACAAGATATGCAAATCCATCAAAACGTTATTCCTGGCATCCTAGAAGAAAAGACCCCGCAACCCTTTTAACCATCAGGGAAGCCTTTATACACAGCATGGGGACAACAGACAAGGATACAAAACAATTATGCTAATATGGTGGAGTAAATGAAGGTGGCTACGCTTCTAAAGGAAATTACTGGTACACAAGAAGTAACAGCGAAACCATCATGGAGGACATCAAAAGTTCACAAGGCCATATTTTAACTTTCAAGTCAACACCAATTTATTGGCTAAAGTACATTTTTTACCCTTAACGTTTAAGGGTTTTTTTTTTTTCCCTTAATATTTGGATCTATTTGCAAAAGTGTCCATCTCTGCTAGCAGCCTAGCAGTCCTGTTAAGTGCCAAATACAATATCACAAATTGCCACATCACTCAACTCTTGGACAACAAAAAAAAAAAAAAAAAACGATGTTGTTTGCTTAGAAATAAGTGAGAATAATCTCAAATTAATCCCAAAAACGGTGTTGTATGCAAACCGATCTCAAAACTTAGAATTGAAGTATAGCAATTTTCCCTTTTTCTAGATTGGAACTAGAGATCAAAGCATTGTAATTTTCTTCTTTATGATGTAATTTTTAAAGTTATTCAATAATCATGTATTTTATGAACGTTTTCTTATTTTTCATTTTTAACAAAATAAGTGGCAATTTCATTATAAAACCCTCGATCTGATGGGTAACATGTGCAATTGAGTAATCACACCTATAAGGGCCCAAATCTTAAGGAAACGAGCTTTTTTTTTAGGAAAACAATCAGTATCCTCACAATTATTAGCAAATGTGACAAAGTTATTTGTTCAGAAGGACATATATATATGTATGTATGTATGTATGTAAAGAAACATATGTTATCATATGACATGACAGAACCTATAATCAGATTTGAAGTAGACACTATTATAGTATAATGTAAAAATTATAAAGCATGTGAGGTGTATTGATGTGACATACTATAATTTATGATTCTATTACTATTTACTAGTAAACATACAACATGCACAAAAATGTGGGTATTGTAAGATTTCTCTTTTATGTAACACAAAATTTTATGCCAATTACATAAAAATCACAATCATTTTACAAGAAACATAATAAATTCACTAAAAGACATGAGTCGAGCCAAGTATTCATAGTTTAGGATTATTCATTTTATTTTATTTTAAATATAAGTTGAGCTCGAGTTTATCACTAAACTGGATTACATGTTCAAGTTCAATTTATTTTCATATACACTCAAATTTGTTCACGAGTTACTTGACTAAAGTTATTCTATTCTCATATATATTAAAAATTATGACTACATTTTTTACTTTTTCATAAATCTATGTTCATAATTAATAAATAGAAGATAGTTGAAATTATATTATTTGAGTTAATTTAATAATATGATTTCCCATTTATGAACTTATAAAAATCATAAATAATTTTTACACTAAAATGGAATTATTTGTATTATTAATAGGCCACAAATAGTAATTTTATGATATCCTATGAAATTATTTACAAACTTGATTATTAATTCTATATAAATGTAATTTTTACACAAATTGACAAACACACGTGCTTAAATCAAGTCTCATAATCAAAACTTGTTTATGAATGCATTATTATATTTAAGTTTGACTTGTTAATAATCGAGTCATAACTAAAATTTGAATTTAGCTCATTTATCAAAGAAACGAATATGAACAACTTAGTTAATTTATAACCCTCCACCACTCTAATATCAAACTTTTCCACTCTTTCATCCATCAAAGAAAAAAAAAATCCACTATTTCTCTTAGCAGAAAAAAAAATCTCAATATTTGGCATAGGAAAAAATAATTAAAAAAGAAATCCTTAAATTCCTTTTATAATATAGTAGACCAATTATTAGTCAATTACAAAAATAGCAGAGGACGTTTAATATTATTTTAGACATTTTTGTTTTGTTCTTATATTTATATTTATCTATAATACTAATAACAAAATTTTATGTTTTGGATTTTATCATTTACGTATTAAATGTAGATTTTTCCTTTCTCTTTTCCCGGTTGAATTACCGCTTTTATTTTTTCAAAAAAAGAAAAAAAAAAAAAAGAAAAAAGAAAGAAGCGGGAGTTGGCGTTGTTATTCAGGCTGGTTTGAGCAAGAAATTTCGGGTTCTTTTGGGAGTTGGCGTTGTCAATTCTGTATAATCCATTCACACACTCTCTCTCTCTCTCTTTCTTCCTTTTTTTTGTTTGGTTGATGAGAAACTGAAGCAAAAAGAAAAAGAAAAGAAAAAAATCAGATTTTTGTTATTGATTTTGCTGTGTTTCGATTTTTTGAAATCGCAAAAATCACCTCCATGAAACTACGAAATTCGTACATTGTCATAGTTATGCTTGAAAGACTAAAAAAGGTGTATGCTTTCTCATTTTCAAAGCTTTCAGATTCAAACTTTTGACTCCTTCTCCGTTTCTTTCGTTTTCCTTTACTTTCTCGGCTGCCAAACAGCACTCACAGCTGCTATTCAATACCCCTGCTTAACTGTATTCAGATTATGTTTATGCTATATATTGATATTGTTCAACTTGTTGACAATGAAAGCAAAGCAGCGATCAACGTGACAATGATGTTAGGTGTTACAAGGCGAAGAGTCGCTTCCTGCGGCTCGTCTGCCTCGGTAAATGAATCTTTCCCTCATTTGTTTATTCAAAACCTGTTGTTTGTGGTTTTTATAGTTTGGAAATTTGAGGATTTGTTTCTTAAATTTGATTCATTTCTGATAATCAAAGTGCTTTTGTTTCAGGTTTTTAGGCAGTCATTGCAGGCGAGCCAGCCTGTGGTGGCTACTTCTAGAGTTGCCTCCATTGCAGAGAAAGAGGTACTGATCTTTGTTTTCCTTTTATTTATTTATAGTTCTACCATGGTTCACTTTATAGAAAAAGAAATTTGGGTTTGCTTGCATATATAGAATTTGTTGGTTTGGTGTGGCCAATGAGCACCTGTTTTAATTGTTACCTTTACTCCTTTAATTAGCGTAAGATTGAGGGTGAAGTCACGGGTATAAACTAAACTCACTGGGTGCGTGTGTAACTTAAAAAATGTATGATGTTTTGGTATGAACAATTTTTTATTAATGGGTGATTTGATTTCATCATATATTGTTCACCATGGTTGATTTGTTAGGTTTTTGGGCTATTCTATTTATTTTTCCTCACTTGTGCAGTTTAGTATTAAATAGTTTTTGGGTTTACTTTTCAATTTTGAGAAGATTTATAAGATGTTCTATCTTTTTATCATGAGAGCAGGTTTTACTTCAACCGATCGAGAGGCTCTGGGCAGGTGCGGAATTTTGGTCACCTTGTTGTACCTGGTAATCTTAAGTGCTGTTTTCTCTATCTCTCTTAGTGACTAGCTCATACATTTAAGTGTGCATTCATTTTCTCTGTGATTTATGTTTTTTAATATTTTCTTGTTACAGGTTGCTCAGTTTGTTTAAGGCCAAAGAGGTTAGTGACTCCATTTAAGTGAATATTTTTTAAGTATTGTTTTGAGGACTACTAAAGTGAAAGGCAGTGCTTGGGCTTGGGGGAGCGAGCATGTTCCCTTGTCACACTACAGTAGTGTGGACTAGGTCTTGCTAGTAACCTGACTCAGAGTTTATATATACAAAAATCTAAGTGTTTATTGTACACACACACGAGCCCATATTAATATATTATGTAGTTATTAAAAATTCATGTCTAAAATTTATAAATGATGCACCAAGCTAAATAGGCAGTATCCATGATAAACGTGCTTTAGAAACCTGTCTGAGTTTGAAATTTCCAGTACGCTCTTTTTGTACCTGATTTGAGATCCAATGAGGATTGGTTTCCTGATTATCATCTCATATTAATCCAACTCAATTGTACATTTTTACAGCAATTAAGCAGGTTATCCATTCTACATATTTATAGAGTGTTCAATTCTCATAATTGGAAGGTGGTAATATCATGCGAGTTGGTATTTTTGTAGCTATTATTAGAAATTTTTGATGGGATAATAATAATGTATAGGTTTCCAATGAATCGAAGAACTTGAGGTGGACACCTTCACTGACAGGGACGAAGCAGGATTGGCAGGATAGATTCAGGAGCATTAAATTTGGGAGGAAAGGCATTGAAGATACTGACAGTTGAAAACTCAGCCATGTCTGTTCCGTTTTATGATGAAAATCTGTACCTGCTGAACATGAAAAATGATCTTGAAGCTAAGGCAGCTTTCTATATGCTTAATTCTTGTCTATGTGTACTGTTTTACACATGAAGTTGAACCAGCTTCATATGGTTCCTGTCTGTAGGGTTACTCTATTTTGCTACATATAAAATATGTAAGAAATTCTGCCAAAGTGGTGTTACAACTTGCTTATTGTTAGAAAGAAATAAAGAATTGGCATAATAAACTGGAACTAACTTGTGTAGGCAGAGCAAGATAACAGAATGGAAACATGGGGAAAATTTATACAAGCCAATATTGTCATGACATATATATTTTCTAAAGCTCTTAATTTAACATCAAGAATATGTTCGAGTTCTATAAGCAGTTTTGACAATGAAGAATAGTCAGATTGATCAAGACGCATAACTAAATCTTTGGCATTTATGAAAAATAAAACTATTACCCTCATACCTGTCCTGCACATATATGGGTGGAGCGTTCATAGACAGGGGTCACACTTATTAGGGAAAAAATTTGAAGTTCTTGGAGCAGTCTTTAATCCTTGCCTGCATAAGGAGAAACGCAGATCCTTTGAAGGCTTTTGCCCCCTCCTTTTTCTAGTGAATTTAATATCTTTTGAATGATAAAAGTGAAGCCAGTAACAGTTTCTGTGGGCTTCAAGTTCAATATATGGTACTTTGATAGATGATGAAGAAATGCACAATCATAGTCTTTCTACATAACAGCCATTCCTTAAAAACCAGTACTTTGATTGTTGTACTTGGCTAAATTTGGATATAGATATTTGTTTTGCCCTTTTAATAATAATAAAAAAAGGAATAATTGGCAATTCACCTGTTGTTGTCTGGTCGAGATCCATCCTTCCATAAAATATATATATATATATATATATATTTCATCTTGATTTTGTTTGAGCAGATCTATTATCCTGCAATTTGGTATTACCATCTCTACATTATTACCAAGATTAGTGATAGCAATTTATTCTTCCACACTGTTTGCAAATTCAGCCTTCATTTGTCACTTTTATGCTGTGCTAATCATGTTTTTTATTCTGAAATATTCAGCTTGGTTTAGGATTTGAAATTGCCGAAGCTATGCTGTCCACTAATAATAATTTGCCAAAGCTATTCTACGAGTGTAAAGACTACATTGTTGCCACTTGTCAAGGCAGATTCTTTAGTGAGAAAGTTGATGACCTTTGCCAGGTAGGTTTTATAAGACTGCGAGACACTGATATATATGAAATAGTTTGGTTGGACCAGAAACTTTTGTTAGCCATTATAAGTGTCATTTGACAGCGGAATGATGAACTGGTCATATAGGTCTTGGATGTGTCACAGAAGTGAACCATTTGTGCTTTCCATGGTATTTTAACGGACAGCTCTATAAATGGAAGTACAGAAATGCAAAAGTGGATTTTATGCAATAATCAGTGTTTTTTTTTTTGGATAGGTAAGAAAAGTATTATAAAAGGTCTGCATTATGCTAAAAAAATAAAAAAGCAGCCAAAGGTTACAAAAAAAGAAAAAGAAAACAACTATATACAAGAGGGAAGCGAATCTACAAACTATATTCAAGAGCGATTATTGTGAAATATAACTTTGCAAACAAGTAATAAAAAGGTCATAGACTTACATTTAATGTTGGGATAACAAAATATGGTCATTGCAAATACTGTGTTAAATAAAAAGTCTTCATCTTATTACCTCTCTACACTTTCCATACATGCAAGCATACATGTAAGTATCATGTATGTAATTGAGATTGTGTGTGTATAAACACAATCTCCTCCATCATTTTCTCCTCTGTTCTCCTCAAAACTCAAAATATAGTGTGTTATTGCATTTGACAAATTTAATTACAACTTCATTTATTAGTTAAGAGTTATATTCCAGATTAAGCAACATGCTTTGATATTGCAGGTAACTGTAAATATATTGAAAAACCTGCTACTTTAGATACCATTAGCGACATTTGAAAGAATTTCTTGTTTGATTACACAGAAGGAATGAGAAAATGCAATGGCTCTTTGGAGTCCTTGAAAGTTAGTTCTACTTGTTAATTGAATTTTGTGAGATTGGGATGTCGTATAGGACCCCATGTATTTAAAAATGTGTCTACAAGTAATATGAAAGTAAATTGGGAGAGTGGTAAATCATGAACAGATGTTTTGGAGCGATAGTATTATTATTACAATCACAGTTATAATTATGATATCACATGAAAGAATGCCCGTCTTTTTTAAGTTTTAACCTCATGCTCTCACCTTAGTTTTTGAGCTTACTTGACTGCTAGTTGTGCTGGTTATATCATTCTTAATTGGAATTATCATCATTACCCTTCTGCTTTTCACTTTCTTTGTCAAAGCCTAAATCCTTCATGATGAATGTCGGCACGATGAAATTTGCAAGGAAGTATGCAGAGAGAAGTACCGCACTGTGACACATAAGTGAAAGAGAGTGAACAATTGTAATTGAAATGCACTAATATGAATCTTGGTGGAACTAAACTACATATCAAAGACATTTATGGGTTGAATTACTGGCTATTCAATTTTGGAATATGTTGCTTATGAGGTGAGGGCATTGGAGAGTGAAAAGGGCCAACCTGACTGGGAGCAGGACCGATATGTCTCCTCCGGGCTTGATTTCGGACGAGGCAGCAAGAAGAAGAGAATTGGGGATGGCGTTGGTCCTCGGAGCCAGTAGGGACAGGTTGTTTGGCCTATGTGGAAAAAACTGTGTAGCTTCACAGCTAGAGAGCCAAAGCAGCTGAGGTGTCCTCGGATGTTTCTCGTGTTTGAGCTGTGATTGTAAGGGAAGCAATGGAGCATGGAATTGGATGCACAACATTGTAAAACTCCGAATTGCAAAGCAGCAGTGTAGCAGAAGATTCTCCCTTTCAGACAACTCTCCTCTTCAAATGTTATCCAGCCAATTGAGCTCAGATAGTATTAAGTGGATAGAAGGGAAGACTTATCTTCACGTGTCTGTTTTTATTTTATTTATTTATTTATATTTTTCCTTCTTTGATTTTTTAGGCCAGGGCAATTACGTGGTCTCAGAAAGTTGAAGCAACAAACTGTAAATTTCTACTTTTTTTTACGTGCACTCAAAATTTTTTATTCTTTCTCAATGTCGTCTACATAGTATATAAGGTTAAAGTTAGCAAGTTATGTCTTAAGAATTCTGTGTCATATTCAAATTGACACGATTGACTCATTTATTAAAAGTGCTATAATGTCGTTTTTGTGTCCAACACACAAAATTTACCTGTTTAACTAAATGTCATTTTACTAATATATCATTCAAAATTTTAGATATATAAATTTATTAACTGTTGTGGTTTATTTTGTTTGATATATTGTGATTAATTATTTGTGATGATGAGATATACTTTGGCTTTCAATGATTATTTGTGATAGTTTTGAATTCTACATTAAAAAAAAAAAATCTATTTGTTTAGTTTTTTATAGTTTAGATCAATTGAGTTAACACTAAAATATGATGAAATAGGTCTACACAACTGACTCATTTAATAAACATATTAAAATTGAAGAATTATAAACCGTTTAATAAATGTGTCAGGTTAGTATTGAGTCTATTGACACATATAATCAAATGCTTATGAATTGAAGCCAAACAAATGTGACACGTGAATATGAATAATCAAACCTCTGGCTATATATCCCATACGCACAATGTATAGTTACCACTAATATAATGTTAATAGATTTATGGAGATGCTTTTGTCATGAATGAAAAGGCAGGCAAATCCATCGGGACGTTATTCCTGGCCACCACGAGGAAAAGACACCGCAACCCTTTTAACCATCAGGGAAGCCTTTATACACAGCATGGGGACAACAGACAAGGATACAGAACAATTATGCTAATAATGGAGGAGTCAAAGAAGGTGGCTACCCTTCTAAAAGGAAATAACCAGCGGTGGCTCCCTCATTTTATTTTTTATTTCTTTATAGGAGTAAGTAGTGGTGAAGTTAGGAATTGTCATAGGGTGATTAAAAAATAAAATGATTAATTTTTTTTTATATATATATATACAACTTTCATATTATATACAATAATCTAAAATAAATACAATTTAGTATACAATATAGCTATATTGTATAATAATCTAAAAAATTTATTAATGGTAAGTGTAAGTGTATATGTGTGTATGTGCGTGGATAAAGAAGAATAATAACAAACCTAGGAGTAGGACTAGGAGCATGTGAAACTAAGAAAAAAAAAACTAATATAAAATTTTGCTTTTAAAGTGTATGACTTTTTAACCATACAGGTGGTCACTCTCTTGAAATTGGAGCAAATAGAGATAAAAGCTAAGAAAACTACTTGATCAAACAAAGATAAAAGCTAAGAAAACATAGAAGGGAGAAAGAGAGAGAGAAAATGAGGAAATAATCACAGATATAAATATAGATATGTTGGTTGGAACGATTGTGTAATTTTTTGCAAATGAGGAAGAAAAGTGTAGGGAAAACCAGTTTCATTTTGCTACCAACGAAAAAGTAAGCCAAAGTCCCAGATAGGAGGTTTATTTATTTATTTATTTTTTAACGAATGAGCAAAAATTTGAAACATATTTTTATTATAAAATTAAATATTTTAAGAGTAATGTTGTTGACACAACACTTACACAAAAATTTCACAACAAAATATAGGTGAGAAGTTGTTAAAGGTATGTAAAAAAAAGATATATATTAGCAAAAAAAGAAAGGTAAAAAAGTGATGTCAGTTGTGGGTCAAGGTAAAAACTAGTTATAACTTGTCATTTAACCTCCATTATGAAATTAATTATTGTGAAAATATTGTCAAAGTAGTATTAAAATGATTATATTCAAGTTTATTTTAGCTGAATTTAAACAAAATTTAAAGTGAGGGTGAGTTCAAATATTTATTTTAGGGGAGTCAAAACAAATTTTTTTTAAAAAAAAATTTATATATATAAAAAAAAAAAAAAAAAAATTGCCAGGCCAGGAGGTTCAAATGAACGCCAGCACGTAACGCCGCCCCTGGAAATAACTGGTACACAATAAGTTTAACAATGAAACCATCTTGGAGGACATCAAAAGTTCAAAAGGTCATGTTTCAACTTTCAACACCAATTTATTAGAGTCGCCCCACGATTAATAATCAAGACAGTTCAACTGCTCTCTTTTTTTTTTTTTTTTTTTGAGAAAGCAACTGCTCTCTAAAAATAAGCAAATAGGGACTATATAATATGGGTGTCACCTAGCCCTAACTCTTAATCTTGCTTTTGACCGGTACCAAAAAATATATATTAATACTTTTCATGAAATTTTATTCCGGTAATAGTTTCCTTTTTGGGATCAATTAAAAATCAATTGTGCCAGGGTGAACTGATTCTATTTCTCCCTGAAATCTCTCATCCCTTTTTCCTAACTTTGGATAGATAGAATCTAACATGACCAAACACATACTAATCTTTAGTGATTAAAGCACACTTTTGACCCTTAAAATTCGGGGTTGTTTTCATTTTGCCTCTTAGGGTGTGTTTAGATATCGCTTATTTTGTTAAAACTGAAAACTTATTATTGAAAATATTGTAGATAAAAGTAAAAGTTAGTTGAAATAGTACACTGAGACTCATAAATAGTACAAAAAAAAATGCAGTGAAGTCTATAAATAGTAGCAAAAATAAGTTGAATAGTAAAATAATTTTAATTTTTCATCCCAATCTTAAAGCACACTTAATGTTTGGATTTATTTTCAAAAGTGCCCTACAGCTGCTGCCCATCTTTGCTAGCAGTCCTCCTGTTAAGAGCCAAATAGACCCTAACAGGCTAACACTATAAAAAAAGCCACATCAATAATCTCTCGGACCAAAAAAAAAAGAAAAAAAGAAAAGCCAAACCAAAAACGATGTTGTATGCTTAGAAATAAGTGAGAGTAATCGCGGACTAACCCCAAAAAAGATGCTATATGCAAACTGAGAACAAAACTTGGAATTGAAGTATTGTAATTTTTTCTTTTCTATATTGGAACTAGGGATCAAAGCGCTGTGATCTTTATTATTTCTATTGTATCCAAATCAAAACCGTGTAATTCTTTTCTTTATGATGTAATTTTTAAAGTTATTCAATAATCATGTATTTCATAAAGTTTTCTTATTTCTCTTCTTTAACAAAATAAGTGGCGACTTCGTTGTAAAATCCTTGATCTAAAGAATAATATATATTCAATTGAGCAATCACACCTATGAGGACCCAAACCTTAAGAAAAAGAGCTTTCCTTTGAGGAAAACAATTTGCATCCTCACAATTATTAGGAATGTGACAAAGTTATTTGTTCAAAATGAATATATATATATATATATATATATATATATAACATATGTTATTATATGATATGACAAAACAAATGATCGGATTTAAAGTAAACACTATCATATTATAATATAAAAATTAAAAATAATAAAGTATGTGATGTGTACTGATGTGACATACTTACTATAATTGTTTATGAATGCATTATTATGCTTAAGTTTGACTTTTTAAGTCGTTACTAAAACTTAATTTAACTTATTAGCCAAATATATGGACATGAGTAGCTAAGTTAATTTATAACCCTCTACTAGCAATTGCATCAGTACTTCTAAATTTTTATGTCTATTTTACAAAATGAATCTACTTTTTTATTTTACATTATCATTTTTATAAAAGTATCCATATTAGTTTATCTATTCTATACCATGTTTATTTAAATAATCATTTTATATTCTTTTTTTATTATTATTTCTAACAACCCACTTCAAAACACACTTTATTCTCTCTCTCTCTCTCTCACATGTCACTTTTTTTTTTCTTCTTTCTTCCCTATTTCTTCATCGATCAATTTTTTATTATTCCTCATCTCTTTATATATTTAAATAATGAAATAAAAAGATACAATAACTGTGTAAATATACACAATTATTATAATATTTTTGCATATGCACAGTATTATAAATCCATTCATGTGAGTAATTTTTTAGCAAAAAAATGTGAAAGTTGGCACTTTTTCTATTTTCCAAGGATTGATGCTATTGCTCTATCAAACTTTCCCACTCTTTCATTCACCCATCAAAGAAGACCCAAAAAAAAAAAAAAAAAAAATTCCACTAATTCGCTTAGGAAAAAATAATTTTAAAAAGAAATCCTTAAATTCCTTTTCTAAAATATAGTTGACCAATTACGCAAATAGCAGCCGTTTAATTTTCTTTTAGACAATTTGTTTTTTGTTTTTTTCTTTTTAGACAATTTTTTGTTTTTGTTTTGTTCTTACATTTATTATTTATTATTTATGTAAGATTGGAAATAAAGTGACCTTCCATAGTGAGAGAAGCTGTGACACGTTCATACAATACACTTGCCAAACGTGATTCAATATCTGCGCGGCGACTCTCTCTCTCTCTCTCTCTGAGAAAAACCCTACGCTTTGATCCATTGTGTTCGAAGAAATCTCATCTGAGAGCTCGCTCATCAGGTCAATTCTCTATAATCCATTCATACTCTCTCTCTTTCTTCTTCTTTTTTTTTTTTTTTTTTTTTTGTTGTTGTTGTTTGGTTGATGAGAAACTGAAGCAAAAAGAAAAAAGAAAAAGAAAAATCTGATTTTTTGTTTTTGTTTTTGCTGTGTTTTGTTATTTGAAATCGCAAAAATCACCTCCATGAAACTACGAAATTGGTTGATAGTCATAGTTATGCTTGAAAGACTAGAAAAGGCGTACGCTTTCTCATTTTCAAAGCTTCCAGGCTCAAAACTTTTGACTCCTTTTCCGTTTATTTCGTTTTCTTTTACTTTCTTGGCTGCCAAACAGAACTTACAGCAACAATTCAATAGTATATATATGTATGCTTATTTGGATTGAGATTATGTTTATATTATACAAATATTGATATTGTTCAACTTGTTGTATGCAAGCAGCGATCAACATAATAATGATGTTAGGTGTTATAAGGCGAAGAGTCGCTTCCGGCGGCTCGTCTGCTTCGGTAAATTAATCTTTCTTTCATTTGTTTATTCAAAACTTGTTGTTTATGGTTTGTATAGTTTGGAAATTTGAGGTTTTGTTTTTTTAAATTTGATTTATTTCTGATAATCAATGTGTTTTTGTTTCAGGTTTTTGGGCAGACATTTCAGGCGAGCCGGCCTGTGGTGTCTACTTCTAGAGTTTCCTCCATTGCAGAGAAAGAGGTACTATGGTTCACTTTACAGAAAAAGAAAATTGGGTTTGCTTGCATATATGGAGAAAGTCAATTTTATGGTGAAATGTGCTTGGAATTTGTTGGTTTGGTGTGGCCAATGAGCACCTGTTTTAAATGTTACCTTCACCCCTTTTATTAGAGTAAAGTTGAGGGTGAAGTCGTGGGTACAAAACTCACTGGGTGTGTGTGTAACTTAGTAAAAAAAATGATGTTTTGGCGCGAACAATGTTTGATTAATGGGTGATTTGATTTCATCATATATTGTTGTTCATCATGGTTGATTTATCAGGAGTTTGGGCTATTCTATTTTCATCTCCTTTGTGCAGTTTAGTATTAAATAGCTTTTGGGTTTGCTTTTCAATTTTGAGAAGATTTATAAGATGTTCTATCTTTTTATCATGAGAGCAGGTTTTACTTCAACCGAGAGGCTTTGGGCAAGTGCGGAATTTTGGTCACCTTGTTGTACCTGGTAATCTTAAGTGCCGTTTTCTCTATCTGTCATAGTGACTGGTTCATACATTCAAGTGTGCCTTCATTTTCTCTGTGATTAATGTTTTTTAATATTTTCTTGTTACAGGTTGCTCAGGTAGTTTACGGCCAATGAGGTTAGTGACTCCATTTAAGTGAATATTTTTTAAGAAGTGTTTTGAGGACTACTAAAGTGAATGGCAATGATTGGGATTGGGGGAGTGAGCATGTTCCCTTGTCACACTACAGTAGTGCGGACTAGGTCTTGCTAGTAACCTGACTTGGAGTTTATATATACAAAAATATGTGTGTACCATACACACACAAGCACATATCAATATATTATGTTGTTATTAAGAATTCAAATTTCAAAAATAATAAATGATTGGTTTCCTGATTATTCTCTCATATTAATCCAACTCAATTCTCAAAAGAACCTATTATGGACCATTTGGATTGAGGGGGAAGGGAGGGGGAGTGGAGGGGAGTAGAGTTGGATAAAGAAGTTCTTTGCAAGTTGAATTGTAATTTTTGGTTGGTTGCTTATTAACATTTTCTCTTTTGACTTTCTTGATGTGCAGGGAGGTTGTTGCCAGTATTCAGCGGGAAGCTACAATGCAAATGCTGAGCAGGCCATTTTCTTCAGACAATGGTGTGATATTGACATGTCTCTTCCATCAAATTTGTTCATTGGTTTAAAATAATAATAATAATAAATAAATAAATAAAATTCTTCATTGGTTCATATTCATAGTTGTTTTTATGTCTTTATGGTTGAACTGTTGAGGGATTCATGGGTTGTACTCTGGCTGATTGGCTCCTTTTGGGGGATTTTATCCCTTTGGCAAAATAAAGAAGCAGATTGCTTCTTTAATTAAACTCTTTGGGTTACAGTACTTGTCAATGTTGTAAAAAAAAAAAAAAAAAAAAAATTTCAATTTCCAAATGAGAAATTGGTCAGTTGAAAATACTTTGCTAGGAGCATTCTTTTGGTGGCATTTATGAATGCATCTCTGTCATGACTCTATGGAAATGAGATCATGAGATTCATGACCTAAAACTAACATATCAAAACCTGTACCAAACTATTCCACATAATAATATACAGAACAAGCTAAGCATTATTATTAAAAGAAATATCATTGTAAAGATACCTCCATAAACACATCTCAAATATTCAAGTTCCATTCTCAAGAGCTCCAACTAGTAAGTATCATTACAATAATCTCTAATAACAAAAACCTCTGAAAAAGAAACTTCCAAGCAATCCCTCATCTAAACAAGCCTTGAAAATAATAAATATGCTACTAATGGGTGTTGTAATATATATAATTTGGGATTTAGCTGTCAAAGATTTAATTTTTAGAGCATGTATAGTTGGATCACCCACAGCAGGCCATGTTCCATCTTTCTTAGGAGAACTTTGTCAATGACGTATTACTAAGTAATCTTAACTTAAATGAGGAGAAAATGAAAACATAGCGGTATTAGAACAACTGTGGAGGACTGTGGAAAAACTGCTGCCAAGCAGCGCTTTTCTGAAACACCTAATTAATCACATGGATAGCACTCACACCTTATAGAGTGAAAATTTTCTAATTAATTTCATGAATAGCAAGCAGATGGACTTCATTTTTTCCCCCAAAACGCAGTGCTGGAAAAACATGTGGCACATACCTTATATAGAGTGAAAATTTCCTAATTTGTGCTGTGTGTACCCCTTAATAGTGTCAGACTTGGACATGTTTTACACTTGCTCTGCATGTTTCTTTGGTGTTGACATATCTGATAACTTCGGTTATTTGTGCGTTCAAGGGGATTTGGTTGATGCTGTTGTCCCTTTTATGGGTGAGTCCATTACTGATGGCACACTGGCGAGTTTCTTGAAGAGTATGTTTTCCTCGTTTCAGCTTATCAATCCTTTAATTCACTAAAGTATTTAGTGTTTGTGATTCTAATTGATTGATTGTGTCTGCAACTGGCATTTTGAGAGCAGATCCTGGTGACAGGGTAGAAGTTGATGAACCGATTGCTCAAATTGAAACAGATAAGGTGCTGATGTGATGCAGTATTTAAATATGTTTCTTAATCTTTACATGGTTGGAAATGGGACTTCTTCCCCCTATAGAAGAAAATCAGGGATATATTGTAATACTTGAATTCTTTATTTTCTGTCAGGTGACAATTGATGTTACTAGTCCTGAAGCGGGTGTGATTCAAAAGGTGATATATTGGTTGGCTTGTATTTTACTTTTTTGTTTGCTACCATGAGAAGTTCATGGCTTTTATCTTCTTTGCACACTTGGAAAAGATAGGATATTGAATGTTAATGTTGGCTACTATATTAAAATTAATTGTTGGCAGTTTGTAGCCAAGGAAGGTGATACTGTAGAACCAGGTACCAAGATTGCCATCATTTCAAAGTCTGCTGAAGGCGTGGCGCCTGTTGCTCCATCTGAGAAGGCATCAGAGAAAGCTGTTTCGCAGCCATCTCCCCCTTCTGAAAAGAGTGAGGAAAAGCAGAAGCCTAAAGTTGAAACTGCTCCTGTCACTGCGAAGCCTAAAGCACCCTCTACACCACCTCCTAAACGCTCAGCTACAGAACCTCAGCTTCCCCCTAAAGAAAGGGAAAGGCGGGTAAGTCTATTCTTGTTCTATTAATTTCATATAGCACAATAGTGTTAGTGTAATGTTTTGTAATCGTATATAATACTTTAACACTGTAACAAAGTAATCTTGCTGGTCTTGCTAAAAGTATAAAGGCCTTGTAATTGCAGGTTCCTATGACAAGACTCCGAAAACGGGTTGCTACACGATTGAAAGATTCCCAAAACACATTTGCACTGTTGACAACATTCAATGAGGTTGATATGTAAGTAAAATTCTATTAATATTATAGTGTGTATTGACAGTAGATGGCAGTTACCCCTGATTTGGGACTCATTGGTAGCTGGGTATTACATTTTTGGATTCTTCTCATTATGCTCAGAATTGATTGGGTGTTGGCTCTTTCCTCTATTTGCATGTATATGGACAAGTGACACAGTAGGCTTAATTCTGTGAGTTGCTTTTATTAATCATTTTGTTCTTTTTTGGCTGTGGGAAGGAAACACTTGCATACCAGCTGAATCGATCCCGCAACTTCATGCAATCGCTAGGGGTTTGAAATGCCAATTGGGCTATAGCCCATTGGCTTTAGTTCTGGTCCTCACAGGCACATTTGTGCCCACATGCTAGCTTGCTTCCATAGATGGACATTGATGTTATAATTAAATTATATATTTTATTGTTATGTGATTAAATTGTTTTATTACCCCAGTTCCTCCCCCTACATTCTCTACCCTGATAAAATCATCCAATTTTTTTATAGTATTTTTATAAGAATTATTTCTTGGTATGAGCAAAACTCATGGAAAAAATTAATTTTTGATATAATCAATGCTATTGACCTTACCATTAATTAAGATGAATTTTTATCAGGTGTTTTACATATGACTGTACTTGCTGAAAAAAAGGAATTCTACAGTGTGATCTTTTGTTATGCATAAGAGCTTAGGTTTAAAGTTTGTGGCTTTTTGCCTTATTCAACTGACAAACCTAAACTCGAATATATTTTAGGTTGGTTTTCATGATTTAATTCTCAACTGTACTTGGCTTGTACTAGGAAAAGCTGCTTCCCTAGTTTATGCGTTGTGTTCAACCTAAATAGTTACAGGAAAAAGAGAAGAAGAAGATAATATAAGAACAGATTACATTCATTTTCAAGGTGCAGTTATGATTATTTTCTGCTCTCCTCTTTTCTTAACTGATTTGCTGCTTCTTGCAGGACAAATCTGATGAAGCTCCGTTCTGATTACAAGGATGCTTTTGTTGAAAAGCATGGGGTGAAGTTAGGACTTATGTCGGGATTTGTGAAAGTATGTTATGGAACATAGACTAACCTTTGCTTGGCACATGTATATATGCGTTTAATTACATATCTGTTCTTGTTTTGTAACTATATTCCAGGCTGCTGTCAGTGGGCTCCAAAATCAGCCTATTATTAATGCAGTCATTGATGGGGATGATATTATCTATAGAGACTATGTAGATATCAGTATCGCTGTTGGTACCCCAAAGGTATGTCACATTACTATGTTTGTCAAGGCTGTTGAATAATATAATGGTGTGGTGAAACATGGATTTTGTACCTTTTATTACGGGTATTTTTTTAAATAGCTGTATGTTATACGTAATTTTGTTATAAAGCATTTTTTCCAGATTAGGCATATACTACGTAATGATTTGTAGTTAACTTATTATTTTTCTCATACTTGTTCAAGGTTTGTCTCCGTATATATGGTTCTCTCTGTAAGTGTAAGTAAAAATGCAGAATTGTGATCTATAAGCTATGTTAGTTCCTCCATGTATGTTGGTTTTGAATTGTCTGGTTGTCTTCTCCCTTTGAAGTTTGACCTGATTTTTAGGACCATGGCCACATATTTTTTAAGGTGCCCTCTTCTGTGATACCTGAACAGTTGCTAAAAGGAAGATTTCTTGTAATTTTTATGAGGTTGGGGACTTACATAAAATGTAGATAAGATTAAAAGTAATGTGGGGAGTTCTTGTTGAGTAGGATTGTGTATTTCTCAAGCTGTAAACCTTGTACATATGTTTATCACTATTGAAGATTCTTCAACTTATTCCCTTCCAGGGCCTTGTTGTCCCAGTCATCCGCAATGCTGAGAAGATGAATTTTGCTGAGATTGAGAAGGAGATCAACACACTAGCAAAGAAGGCAAATGATGGATCTATATCTATTGATGAAATGGCTGGAGGTTCATTTACAATATCTAATGGTGGGGTTTACGGAAGCCTTCTAAGTACCCCCATCATCAATCCCCCTCAGGTTTGGTGTTATTTGTTTTTTTATTTCTCTAACTCCTCACATGATCAAAAAAGAGAATTTCACACCAATAAACCTTTCTTTGGCAGTCGGCAATATTGGGTATGCACTCGATAGTGAGCCGTCCTATGGTTGTTGGAGGAAACGTTGTTCCAAGGCCAATGATGTACATTGCTCTAACATATGACCATAGGTTGATTGACGGGAGAGAGGCAGTTTTCTTCTTGCGTCGTATCAAAGATGTTGTGGAGGACCCTCGTAGACTTCTCCTTGACATATGAAGACCCAACTGCAGGTGCTTTGTGATTCTTGGTTTTCTGGTATACCAAGAATTGGATATACTTGAATTTATTGATAAAAAATAAACATATTTAGATCTAAATTTTGTAGGGTTTAATTTTGTTATTGCGGCTGGATATGATGGAATTTGAAATGAGAGACTTTCAAAATGTTGTATTTTGTTTTATGCTGAACGGGGATGCCAAGTTCTCATCAAAAAAGCTTGTATGGAACTAATGTGAATCGTATTGTAGGGAATCATCCCTAAAATGATTTACTGAGACTATATTTTTTTAATTTACATGGTCTGGTGCTGAGAAATATGTCATGCGGAATGTTTGTTTTATCATGAACGTTTTGGCTGATAAGAACTGTTGGTTCTTTATGATCACCTTACGCTTCCAGTATTTCGATGTTGTAGGCTCTTATTTGTAAGATTATAAGGAATATAATGCTGCTGTTAAATTTTTTCTGTCTTTTAAACACTCAAAAGCGTCGTCGGATGTAGATGTGGGTTTGGTAGTCAAATAAAGCATGGACCCGTTTTGCATGACTCGCAGAGCATACGACTCTATATACCAGAATGTATGTATATTGCAGTAATTACTTATCAAAAAAAAAAAATGTATATTGCAGTAATCTTCCATTTAAGTTTTCTTTGAAATTTAAATTGTTTTCCATTTTATATTTTTCTCCATCTTGTGCACTAAATTGTTTTCCATTTTGTATGTTTCTCCATCTTGTGCAGTAAACATAAAGGCTCTAAGCACCTTACAATGGATATCTCCTAAAGGCCAGTGTTTTTATTTGTAGAATCGGTTATAGGTTCTCAAAACCATACTTGTTAATACATAATGTCATAAACTAGTCAGACTTGAAATAGTTTTGAACCCTAGTGCCCAAAAAAGAAAAAGAAAAAGACAAATCCAATGGTCCAATCGTTTATTCATCTCATCCCATTAGTTTTCCTATATCCTCACCATGTGTCTATGGGTTATTATTTAGATCTTAATAATTATGTGACTTCAATTCTATCCAAAAAAAAAAAAAAAAAAAAAAAATTTATGTGACTTCAATTAGTTTTCCTCTATCATCTTAGCTAAAAAAAAAATAGTTTTCCTATATTCTCACCATGTGAGCTCTATGGTTTATTATTTAGATCTTGATTATGTGACTTCAATTATGTTTCGGGGTTGAGGATTTAATGACTACCATTTTAGGATGTTGTCTATGACCATGAGTGATGTGGTCTAAAGAGGTATGGCTAGAAAATGTGATTGAACAGAAGGTAACATAAGGGTAGAGACGAAATGATGTGAAGACTTCAGAGGGGCCATTACTCCTTTATTTATTTATTTATTTTGATACCAGATAAACATGCATTGATCAAAAGGAGATAGTACAAAGGAAAACCACCCGGCTTATACAAAGTTTGGATTTAGCCTGCAGTGGTGTACAGGGAAGCAAGTAGTAATAAAAGCTAAATCTATTACATGTGAGATAACTTCCTTGGGCAAAAAAAGGTAGTGTGTAGCCAGTCCTTGTTGCTGAAATTGATTTAAGTCTGAGATGAGGGTCTGTTCTAGCCAAGATGGGTTTCTTGCTCGATTGCACACTGGCACAAGTCCCTTGCTATTGCTGAGAATTAATATTCTATTGTAGCCCATCTCCATAGCCTTGAAAATTTCTTCACCCACAGCATCCGGGATTGCAAGGTAATGGGGTTTCCTTCCACTGCTAGCTCATCCTGTGAATAGAACATTTCCTTCCAGTGTTTTTGCCTCAAAAGCATAGCCACTTCTCTTGGATCTTCTGTTTTTATGCGCTGCCACTTTAAGAATAATTTGCCAATCCTGGTTGGTGAGTAACTGTTGAGGTTGCTGTCTGGATATAGGCTTCTGTTCCTGATTAGCTTGGAATGCTTCT
This sequence comes from Quercus glauca, assembly GCA_023736055.1. NCBI lineage: Eukaryota > Viridiplantae > Streptophyta > Magnoliopsida > Fagales > Fagaceae > Quercus > Quercus glauca. The sequence goes on from CM043322.1 coordinate 57,794,169, forward strand.
TGGTACTTGCAAATGAGAGACTGTGATGTTAGAACAACCTCCATAGGGTTAGGCAATTTTCCTTGGTGAAGAACCATGTTTCTTGGTTCCATATGGACCAAAGAATGGTGAAGATGGACTGCAAGAAGCACATTCTGTTATTCTCCCTGGGTTCATTTTGCAGGATACAAGCTTCCACCCATTGTTTGACTGAACTGTGATGTAACTCAGAGGTTCTAATTTCCAAATTGGATCCATGCCAAATAGCTCTTGGAAATGGACAATGCATGAATAGGTGGTCTATGGATTCCTCTTTTCATTGCACATGAGACATTTGCTAGAAAATGTAATACCCCTGTTGTTTAGAACCTCAAAGATAGGAAGGCTATCATGTAGGAGTTTCCAAATAAAAGTAAGAATCTTCAATGGAAGTTTCACTTTCCAAATCAACTTCCACATAATGTGAGAAACACCATAGGGCCTCTGATCTTGCACATATGAAGGGTAGTGATTTTGATGGAGCATATGGTATGCTTTGTTCACTTTATATTCTCTAGAAGTTGAGTGTTTCCACAAGAGTCTGTCTTCAATGTCAGGAGTCCTAGGTAAAGATAGTTGCAAGATTTCCTCACAAGCAGGGAATTGGTATAACTTCTTAACAAAATCATTTCTCCAGGATTTTGATCTCTGGTCAATGAGGTCTGCAATAGTGCCATCAAGGAGATTGTTCTCTAATAAGGAAAGGTTTGAACATTGAAACCAATCTGGGTGTGTGAGAGGAATTTGATGTCCACTTCCAATTAGCCAATGACCTTGATGTAGGGAAGGCAAGTGTGGCACAACAATGTTTTTCCAAGTCCATGAGTGATGGGGTTTTGGCTTATATTCTTGTAAGAAAGACCTAGGGAAGTATTTGGCTTTGAAAGTTCTAGCTAACAAGGAGTTGGGAGAATGTTGTATTCTCCAGAATTGCTTGGATATCATAGCTTGATTGATGAGACCGAGCTTTTTCAGCCCAAGCCCGCCCCTGCTTTTTGGCTGACAGATTTTATCCTAGTTAACCAAATGCAACTTCCTAGTTTCAAGATCATGCCCCCACCAAAAGGCCCTAGTGACAGCATCCAATTTATTACAAGTTGTCTTAGGGATTCTAAAACAGGAAAAAGTGTACATGGGCATGGCTTGTAGAACTGATGAGATCAAAGTGGTTCTGCCAGCTTGGGAAAGTAGTTTGGCATTCCTTCTTTGAAGCTTTTTTTGTACCCTATCAATAATGTCTTGGAAGTCAGCTACCCTCCTCCCTCTAAGTTTGAAATTGATCCCTAGATATTTACTAGGATTTTGAACAAGGTTCACTTGAAGAGAAAGGGCTAGGGATTCCTGAACTACCTGAGGTATATTTGGAGAGCAAAACACGTTAGACTTGTTGAAGTTAATGCTTTGACCCGAGATTAAATAGTACCATAGAATTGTGTTTCTGAGGTTAGAGAGGGAAGCCTTATCATTCTGGAAGAAAAATAAGGAATCATCAGCAAAGAAGAGGTGGGTAAATGAGACACCATTCCTTCCTACCCGGATTCCTTTAATATTCTTTTGGTTCTCTTCTTTTGTAAGAGCTAGAGAGAGAATGTTGGCACAAAACAAGAATAGGTAAAGTGATATAGGGTCTCCCTGTCTTAAGCTTCTAAATGGGTTAAAGGTTTGAGTAGGACTACCATTGACCAGTAAAGAATATTGAACAGAAGTCTATATAACCCAATTTACCTAGGTGTTGCTAAAGTTCATAGAGCGTAAGACAACTTTAAAAAAATTCTAATTAACCCTAACATAAGCTTTATATATCTATTTTCAAAGCCCCCAAAGCCTTTTTTCCTACCTTTCTTTTTCCTAAGAATGTCAAAAATCTCATGAGCTAGCAAGATATTATTAGTGATAGTAGACTTTTTATTTGGAAACAGTGGATATTGTTAAAATTTAAAATTTATAAATTTTGAAGTTGACTCGTTCTTGAGACTTAATTGGCTCAACAAAAAAGTCAACTGGCAGCACCCATGGTCCCCTTAAAAATGAACTTTTAGTTAGTAAATGCCTAACCTAACCTCAAGTAATGTGGTGCTGCTACCTTGGAACTTGAAGACTTATCTCAAGAAATGTTATTGCTCAAGGACCACTAGCATCTTGAGGTCTCTAATTTACCCTCAGTATTGACTAGGGCCCTCTCTAGTTAATTTAAAAAACAAAAACAAAAAAGGCTCAATTTTATTTAATAATTTTGTTTTCTTGACCATAAAATTATTAAACTTTGTGATTGAAAATTATACAATCTATTTCTTATTTTTTAAACTTTGTTCGTATTTAATTCACTAATTGCCAAGAGTCCTATAACTCAACTAGATAGAATTCTTTAGTGTTTTTAATAGAGCCATCTAGAGTTCAAATAACCCCACTCCAACTATTCTATTCTCCAAAAAAAAAAAAAAAAAAAACACTAATTTCAATTATCAACTTAATAAGAATAAAAATTATGGGAAGAAAAAGGAAAGTGGTGGTTAACTGTTTTTATGTTTGGATACAAGTATGAACGAAGGACAATTTATGTTTTGAAAATCATCTTTATTTTTTTTGTGAGTAAAACATAATGCTAGATAATTTCGATATAATCAAATTGAAAACATTATTCTTGTGTCACATTGTTTGGTATTGCGTTTTCTCAAATTTATATTTTTCTTTCATGGTCATATTCATCAATTTTTTATTTTTTATTTTTTTGTTTTGGTTCTTAAAGCTAGTTTTGTTTTATGTTTGCGTTTGGAATTAGGTGCCTGGTAGAATGTGATATACATACCAAAGAATTTATGCTAAGCTCTAACTTTAAAGTTAAGGAAATTGTTTCAAATTTAATACAATATTAATCATAAATGACTTTTTGGATTTAATTGAATGTCCAGTTACATCTTCACAAGATGATCAAGTTGATATGTCTTAAACAACAATCATTTTGTTTTTTTTTTAAAGAAATTTATATTTTGTTAATATCAAATAGACGCTACTTTTATTTTTCATGCATTAACTTATTCATGAATCTTAGTATAATTCTCATTCTTAAATGGTGGAAATCTCTTATTCAAAATTTGGCTTTGCCCCCCAAAAATAGAATCCCGGTTCCGTCTTTGCATGAGGAAGAATGAAGACTATTTAGTAACACATCTATGTTTGATGTTCATAGACGTCAAGTTGTATTGCTTCTTGGATGTTGTGACATAATCGGGGACACATTATAGTTAGTAATAGTATGAATTTAACATGGCTTTAAAATGAATAAATTGAGGAGGGATCAAATGTTTTAAGTCAAAGAAGGATTAAAGGTGTTAAGTTCGATATGAATGAATGAAACTGATGCATTACAAGATACTTAATGGGAGCGTTGCTAACTTGCTATGCTAGTCTCCAACAAAACTTTAGTGCGATGCTCTCTTTGCCAAGTATGAACAATATTATAAATTGGTATGAGATATCATTAGTCATTTCATGTCCACCATGTGTAAGTGAGACTGTGAGAGATGTTAAAAATATTGGATCAGGTTGAACCTAAATGATTATGCCCATAGTAGGAGAAAATTCAGCATGTTTCGGAAATATGCAATACCTTCTCCCATAGTAGGCTCAATCCAGCCAATAACAGAGTTGTGACTCTTGGTGAAGGGATATATACAATCATTTGCAAAGGTTTCAATTGTTAGAAGGATACGAGATTGTGACTTTTTACGAAGAGATGAATATGTGTATATAAATAGGAAAGTACACGTTGTCAAACAATTAATTTGAGTGGTGTTCTGTTAATTCATTATTTCATTTAGATTGTGGATTTTGGGTTAGTAAGACAATACAAGATAGTGAAAGACAACGTAAGACAGTAAGAAAGATAGATGAATAAAGAATTCTTATTTTTTTACGTTCAAATTTCATTTTTTAACATTAAACAAATGGAACGTTAATCAAACATTTAAAATAATTTATTTTTTAATTTATGTTAACGCTGATTTCTAAAGCTTTTTCAACACTTGATTATTTTTGGGTGTGTGGTTCCTTAGTTCTATACGCACCATGTAATTACAAGGAAAATTTTCTTAGATTAATCTCAAGATAATTGTATAAAGGTTTCGAAAATAAATCTCATTAGTCTTAGTAACCATTAGACCGACCATGGATTCAAAAGATTCCTTCAACAAGCTGGGATGCCACACCAGTACATTTGGTACCCTCCAAACCGTCCAAGGATTCAAGCCAAAGTACACAAACCATTTTTGCTCCTTATTATTTGGCCAACACAAAAAGAAAAAGAAAAAGAAAAACAAGGTACAGAAACGAAAGGCAACAAGTAACAGTAACAACGCGTTTCATAAGAGGCCGAAGACCTATGACTAATCAGGAGCATGGAATTCCAGCCCAAAGTTTGGTGGAAAAAGACCGGCGATTACCCAGACCCAAAAGTCACAAACATATATTTTCATTCAAAGTCAACCACCAAACAAAAAACCAAAATACAAAACCATTTTGTGGACTTCTGGAGTGTCTATTTTGTGGACCATGGATATGGAGTCTCAAGCTTAAATTCAAAAAAAAAAAAAAAAAAAAAAAAAAACATTTTGTGGACTGTGGAGTCTCAAGCATTAAAATATATATATAAAAAAAAATTAAAATAAATAAATAAAACCAGTTTGTGGACTCTGGAGTTTCACGCTTTCCTGACCCACACCATCTACTTGTATGGTTCACTTGAGCCTACAAGTCCAGGTGGGTCATGAATTATGACTACTGAATAGAATCTTTTTCTTTTAAAATTCGATGGCTCTATTAGTCTATTTTAGATTTTTTATTTTATTTTATTTTTAAAATTAAATAATTACCATCAAAATTGGATAATTTAAATCTTAGATATTTTCATTAAAAATAGCGGGAGATGTTAACTAGTTGAGTTAAAAGACTTTTAACGTTAAAATTTTATTTTTAAATTAACAATATGTGAAAATAGGATTTTTTTCTCTAATAAATAAAAACACAATATTTAATACACTTTTAGATTTATTATATTTAATTTAAATAATAAAATGAATCTATTATAAATGGAGGCAGTTTCCTTCTTATCAAAATCTTAATTTCATTTTGGGATATTACTAAAATATACTTTAAATAAATAAATTAACATAAATTACAAAATATATATATGTATTTTTTCCAAACAGAGATGGATTGGCATGAAATTTTAACCAGATGTGTGCTTATATTTTTTATTAGTTAATTCTTAAGTCAAGTGGCTTCAAAACAACTCATGTTTTATAAGCATTATGTTCGTGCAATCACAATGATAATGGAAATAACACAATGAGAAATTGAATAGTACTTTTGAATATTATTAATTCAATGAGAAAAATTACACAACACAATTTGGACTGAGGCGTGACACTCGCTCTCTTTAAGGAGATTCAAGCCCTTGGTTGGCTAAACTTTGTAACCGGTGTAGACCTTCTCTGACTCGTCTTCCCTAAGATATAACAGCCCAACAAGTGTCGTATGGCTAGAACCACTTCTGCACAAAGTGTTGAAGCCCAAAGCTCCACTAGAAAGAACACTCTTCCTTGTCAAGAATCTTTCTATGCATCATGAAGGTGTGCTCTGCATTGAACTTTCACTTAGTAAAACAGTGATCTCAACTCCAGAGTCGTAGTGGTCTCTGACTTGAACTAGGACTGCTTTAGGGAAACTAAGCATCACTGCTTACACATAACAACCTAGGTGTTGACATGAGGTTTTATAGCTAGCACTTTACGGTCGTGTGCTGATCCCAGTTTCATGAGTGTATTTGAGATCAAGTCCAAATCTCATAGGGAGCGGCCCCACCCCCACACTCACATAGGTGAAATTTTGTCAATGGTGCTCCTGTAATTCTGACACCCCACTCATACGAGCTACAAATTTCATTAAGAGTTTCTTACTCAACCTCTCCACATTACATGATAAATGCACTTACATCATAGGGATGAACAATTAAAAAATTATTTACAAAATAAAAAAATAGTGCATTTCTTACGACCATCATATGATTCGTTTTTCCCATTGAACCCAATTCTCAGGATTTCTAGTCCTTGGGTTGGGTATCCTTATACATGGCTAATAATTCTATGGACTTTAGTCCCATCCCCCTCGATGTATTCTAGACTCTATCTTTTGCCAAGGCCTTGATAAATGGATATGCAAGATTATCATTAAATTTAATATAATCCACAGTTATGATGCCACTACTCAAATAAGATTGCACGATACTGTGCTTTCTTCTTATAGGTCTGGATTTACCGTTGTAGTAACGGTTTTTAACTCTACCAATTGCAGCAGTGCTATCACAATGAATTAATATAGGTGGAATTGGCTTTTCCCAAAGTGAAATTTCATATAATAAATCTCTAAGCCAATTTGTTTTTTCACTAGCTGAAGCTAATGCTATTAATTCAACTTCCATTGTTGAATTAGCAATTATTATTTGCTTTTTAGATTTCCAACAAATAGCACCACTATCTAAAGTAAAAATATAACTAGTGGTAGAGAGAGAATCACTTAACAGAGTATTCCAATTGGCATCACTAAAATCTTCAATCACAGCAGAGTATTTTTTATAAAATAAGCCATAGCTTTTGGTACCAATTAAATATCTCATGACTCGCTCAATAGCTAACCAATAATCTTTAATAGGCTTGCTAGTAAATCTGTTAAGCACTCCTAAGTAATGTCAAGTCTAGTACAATTAGTAGCATAACGCAAACTACCAATGATGCTAGTATAATCCTTTTGATTAAAAATCTCATCATCATTATTCACAGGGAATAAATGAACACTAGAATCAAAACGAGTAGCTACACTTTTGTGATCATGAAAATTATATTTTCTCAATATTTTCTCAACATAATGTGATTGATCAAGATATATTCCATTACATGCTTTTGTAATTTTCATGCCCAAAATAAAATTAGCCTCACCAAGATTTTTCATATCAAAATGGCTTTTAAGCATATTTTTTGTCTCATTTATAACATGCATATTTGAGCAAAAAATTAACATATCATCCACATAGAGGCTAATAATAACATGTAAATTATTCCATAATTTAGAATAAATACATGTATCACATTCATTTGATTTATAACCATTCTCAATCATGAAGGAATCAAACTTTTCATGCCATTGCTTAGGTGCTTGTTTTAAGCCATATAGAGACCTAGTTAGCTTACATACCTTGCTTTCTTGTCCAGGCTCTACAAAGCCTTTAGGTTGATCCATATAAATCTCTTCCTCTAGGTCCCCATTTAGAAAAGCAGTTTTTACATTCATTTGATGAATTTTCAAATCAAAAATTGCAGCAATAGCAATTAACAACCTAATAGATGTAATTCTTGTTACTGGAGAAAAAGTATCAAAGAAATCAAGATCAGCTTTTTATTTAAAGCCTTTTGCAACAAGTCTAGCTTTAAACTTATCTATTGATCCATCTAGTTTCAACTTTTTTCTAAGGACCCATTTACAACCTATGGTCTTACAACCTAGTGGAAGATCTACTAATTTCCAAGTTCTATTAGAAATTAGAGATTCCATCTCATCATTTACAGCCTCTTTCCAAAATATAGAATCAGGTGATGTTAAAGCCTTTTTTAAATTTTAAGGATTTTTCTCAATGTTAAAAACATAATAATTAGGACCAAAATCCTTTTCAACTCTAGCTCTTTTACTTCTTCTAGGTTCCATTTCAAAATTTTCTTGATTTTGTAGATGTGAAGTAGAAGAACTAGGTTGTGACAAAATATTTTCTTCACCCCCACTATTTTTTAATTTAAAATGAAATTTTTCTTCATGAAAAATTGCATCACCAGATTCAAAAATTATTTTGTTTTCAAGATAAAAAAATCTATAGGTTGCACTATTAATTGCATAACTAAGAAAAACACAGGTAGTAGCTCTTATACCTAATTTAGGCATTTTAGCGTTAGTAAGCCTTACATAAGCAAGACAACCCCATACTCTCAAATATCCCAAATTTGGCTTATGTCCTTTCCACATTTCAAAAGGTGTGGTGTGTGACTTTTTATGTGGCACTCTATTCAAAACATGACATGCAGTTAAAATAGTTTCACTCCAAAAATGTAATGGTACACCAAATTCAATTAACATGGCATTTGTTAACTCAATTAGAGTTCTATTTTTTCTTTCAGCCACACCATTAGAAGCAGGTGAATATGGTGTGGTAGTTTCATGGATAATTTCCAAAGACTGAACAAATGAGTTGAATGCACTTGATTCATACTCACGGCCTCTATCACTTCTTATTCTTTTTATTTTTCTATTGAATTGATTTTCAACTTCTTTTAAAAAATCTTGAAATTTTTCAAAAGCATCACTTTTATTTTTCAACAAATAAATAGTTGTATATTTTGAGAAATTATCAATAAAAGTGATAATATATCTATTTCCTCCACGAGTTAAAATTCCCTCAAATTCACATAAATCAGAGTGAATTAACTCAAGCAATTCGGTATTTCTTACAACACTTTTATGAGGCTTTTTTGTAATCTTAGCTTGACTACAAGTTTCACATTTTTCAAAATATTTTGACAGTCGTGGAATTAATCCTAAACTACTCATGATTCCCACATATCTACTATTTATATGACACAAACGAGCATGCCAAAAATTAATAGAAGAAAGCATATAAACTGAACTGGTAGATGCTTTATTATTCTCAACATTCAATTTAAACATTCCATCACAAGTATAACCCTTGCCCACAAATAAACCCTTTTTAGTGATTACATAATTATCAGATTCCATAGTTTGCTTAAAGCCAGCCTTATTAAGCAAAAAACTTGACATCAAATTCTTCCTCATGGACAGAGTGTAAAGAACATCTTTTAATGTTAGCATGCGTCCAGAAGTGAATTTAAATTCAACCTCACCACTCCCAAGAACCTTGGTTTTGCTAGAGTCACCAAGCATAACAGTTTTTTCTTTTTCAAAAGGAGTGTACAATTTGAACAAATTTTTGTCATAGTAGACGTGCCTATTAGCACCAGAATCTGCCCATCACCCTTCAACATATTGCACCATATTGATGTCTGTAATCATAGCCACTAAAGGCTTTTCGGTTATGTTAGCCTGTGGGACAGATTCACGTTTCCGAAATTTGCAAAATCGAGCAATATGCCCACTCTTGCCACAAACAAAACAAGATATATTAAATTGATCTTGTGAAGGGGGTCCTTGGTTTTTATTATAATTTTTATTTGGGTTTCCCCTTCCTTGAGGTCTATTATTATTTTTAAAGGCTCTCTTTTTAGGCTTCAATTGACCATTTCTAGGAAAATGATTTTTTGGGCATATTATTATTGGCTGAAATAAGGTTTACCTTTGTAGTGGAATTACCATTACTCTCTTGTGTCATGAGTGCATTTTGTCCTCTAGCCTCCTCCTCCACACGGATGCGTGTGATCAAAGTCTCCAAGGATGTCTCCTTTTGTTTGTGCCGCAAAGTCTTTTGGAATTCCCTCCAAGATTGTGGTAGTTTATCAATTATGCCCGCTACCACCAAATTGTCTCCAATCTTTATGCCTTCGGATCTCAATTCTGCCACAATTATTTGGAAGTCTTGTGCTTGATCTACCACCGATTTTTCATCCACCATTTGGTAACGGAAAAATCTGCTAGCAGCATACTTCTTTGCACCTACCTCCTCGATATCATACTTGCTTAGTAAAGCTTTCCAAATTTTCTTAGCAAAATTGTAAATTGTATCATAATAATTATAGAAATGATTGGCAAGACAATTCAATAGATAAGAGCGACAATTATATTCATCTTTTGTATACTTATCTATTTTTTCTTGATGGAGAATATATTCTTCCTTACTCATCTCATTGGTAGGAAATTTTGATGGATTCTTGTCAGTAAGGATGTAGGAGACTTTGAGAAGACTCAAGTAGAAGAAGACCTTTCCTTTCCATCTCTTGAAGTGGGCTCCCTTAAAGCGAAAGTGCTTGTTAAGATCTCTAACCGGCTCATTTGGTTTCTCTTGTGTAGGCTCCATGTGATTGAATCTCCTTAAAATTGTTGGTGCAATCACAATGATAATGGAAATAACACAATGAGAAATTGAATAGTACTTCTGAATAGGGATGGCAATTTTGCCCCGCCCCGCTTAACCCGCCCCTTCCCCGTTTCGCCCCGCACGGGTTTTCCCCGCCCCGCAAAGGTGATGGCGCGGGGATGGGGCAAGATTTTAGCCCCGCACCACGGGGCGGGTTGGGGATGGGTTTAGACTTTTTAGACCCGCCCCGCCCCCTCCCCGTCCCCATCCCCGCCCTACCCGCAATGCTAAAGGTTATAATTATAAATTTTCATACCCTAAAACCTTACTATTTAAATAACATATCAATATTAGCTTATTTTATTCTCCCCAATGTGGTTCTTTGCTTTTATTTTGTTATGTGTTATACTATGAGTTTTTTTTTTTTTTTTTTTTTTTCCTTTATAATTGTCTTGTTAAACGCTTGGATATACTATTCAATTTTTTTTTAAAATTGATTTGATTTGATGTGATAAATTTAGTTATAATTTCAAGTATATTTTTATTAATGAAATAAGTTTCATTAAAAAAATTTGTACTAATTATAGGGCAAATTAACAAAAAGTAGAGTTTTACGGGGTGCGGCGGGGCTTCGCGGGGCCCCAAGGGGCGGGGATGGGGTGAGAAAGTTTTCCCCGTCATGCGGGGCGGGGCGGGGATGGGGCAAGACAAAATTATGTGGGGCGGGGATAAAGATCTCATCCTTCGGCTCTGCCCCGCCCCATTGCCATCCCTACTTCTGAATATTATTAATTCAATTAGAAAAATTACACAACACAATTTGGACTGAGGCGCGACACTCGCTCTCTTTAAGGAGATTCAAGCCCTTCGTTGGCTAAACTTTGTAACTGGTGTAGATCTTTTCTGACTTGTTTCCCCTAGGATACAACAGCCCAACAAGTGTCTTATGGCTAGAACCCAGTCTTCACCTCCCCCTTGCGCATGTATCTGGCTCAATATTTGAGACAATTCATTTAAGCCCATTAATCACCACAATTAAAAAGAATAAAATAGTCTCTCTCCTTTTCAATGTGGGATTAAACATTTTTATTAACTCCTCATCTTCCATATTCACTCCCACATTTTTACATTTATGTTATAACATTTATTCATTTTAATTATTTAATATTAAAATGCTCCAACATATTACATATATAATTTTCTCACTCTTAGATCTTTTTTTGACCATGTTTCTTCTCAATCTAATTAAAAGAATTTTAAAAGAGTAATTTGATTACACACAAGCTAATGAAAAAATTTGTTAAAAATTATAGAATGACTTTTATTTTTTAATGTTATAAAAAATGACCCACCATGTAAGAATAAAATAGGAAGAGAAATTAGCAATAAGAATATTAATTGAATTAGTATTATCATGTCAGAAATTTTTTCATTTTCTAAATGTCTTTAATAATTAATATGATTTTCTTCTTTTTAATCAATCGTCACTTCTGTTTTGTCCTCACATTTAAAACCTAATTGTTCATCCAAAAAAAAAAAAAAAAAAAAAGATTGTTTGTAAAAAGCAAAAGAAACAAAATTGTACTTAAAAGATAATTTGATGTTAGCCAAAACCAAAAGGCTAAGACAGAAAGGTATTACACTATTACTTGGTCTCTTCTCTTAATAGATTCTTCTTTTTCCCATAAAGCAAAATCGGTTGTAAAAAGCAAAAGAAACAAAGTTGTACTTAAAGATAATTTGATGTTAGCCAAAACCAAAAGGCCAAGACAGAAAGGTATTACACTATTACTTGAATATAATTGGACTTTAACAATATTAGTATTTCATTCTCATTCATTCATTTTTTTTCGAAGACAATAAAAGTTCTATTATATATTATTTTTGAAGAATATAAACTAGTTTTTTTTTTAAATATTTATTTTGAAGACCAAAATGGACAAGTGGGACATTTATTTATTTATTTTTAATGAATATGTGGGACGATTTTATTATAACTCTTGAGATATATATATATATATATATATACATATTTCAAAGACGTCAAAGTTGAGCTATAAAACTCCACTCAATATTTTTTTTCGTTAGACGTGAATTTTGACAAATTTACTGTTAGATTACTCTTTCTTTTTATATCTTCCATGTTTGTAAAATTTTCAAAAGATCAAATATTAATAGTTATGTCATTAATTAAATGTTTAAATTTTAAATTTTAGTAGTTTAAAATTATGCATGAAGAATAAGTTTATGGATCGAATAGTAAATAACATTCAATTGATACAAAATTTGACATGCGTGTTAAGAATATAAAAAAATATGTAATTCATAATTAAAATTTCAAAGTACTTAAGCATGTTAATTTTTTTAGTGAGAGTGGTCATCATTCTTTGTCCTTCAAAATAAAAGAAAAGAATTTAAATAGTCAATGATCAAATAAGCTACCGTGAGTCATGACTCCATTCCCTTGTTTAGGGTTTGATTTGAAATATAAGATCATATCTCATTGTTCACACTATATATATATATATATATTAAAAAAAAAAAACCCTTAATTAACTTCTCTTTCAACACTTGAGGAGTCAGACTCAGTTGTACTACTTTAATTAGAGGAGTTATTTCATTTCTTCTTTTTGTGGCAACCCCCAGCTTGCCTCTGTAGTCCGTAGTCTGGGCACACATGTGAACAATGTGTGGCATGTGGTACATGAGAGATTACTAATTGTCATTCTGGCTAGGTAACTTTTGTTGATTCTAGTACCTAACAGATACAAGAAATTGGACAATTGCACTGCAAAAAATCTTATACTTCTCCTAGACAAAAATGTCCATTAACTTTAATTAAAACGTGCAACTATATCAGTGAACAAACGTAAAAATATCAAAATATTATTTGCACATCATGCATTAGCATTCACATTGGTAGTGTAGACACAAAAAAGAAAAAAAAATCACTAAAAATCAAGCTACATTAGTTGTGGTAAAAGTTAAAAATTTATACAAACTAGCTACAACAAATTTCCATTTATGGCAGTTTACTGTAGCACAAAATGATAAAAAAATTATTAATTCGTATCGTAGGGGTCACATCTTCTCATTACTGTAGCATAAAATGATTAAAAAAAATAAAGAAAAAAATATTTAAATGAAGTGGTAAAAAAATAGAATCTTTGATATTGAGTATATTGTAAAATGAAGTGTTAAAAAAGATAAATAGTTTTTTGAGTTGATAAAAGCCAAAATTTTTAGCACAACTAATGTGAATACTTGACAAATGTGATAACATGATATGAGGTGCATGCACACATACACACCAAAAAAAAGAGTATTAGAGTTTAGAGATGAGAGGACTTAATGAATTTTTAGGGGAAAAAAAATTAGCAAGAGGGTGCTTTCTTCTTAACTCTGATTTGGGGAGTTTCCTTGAATGATTAATATAGCATATATAGATACCACCTAACTCAAAAGATTTAAGTGTATGAGTTTGGATCAAACTATATTATATTAACCATTCTTTTTTGTCATTCTTATTTAATGTTAACTAAATTCATTGGCGGAGCTAGGATTTTAGCCTGGGAGGCAAGATTACAAAGAACATTGAAAAAATAACCAAAAATATATTAACCTTTTTTATAATTAAAGTACTAACCCATATTAATAACAAAATAAATAAAAATGTACAAAGTTGTATAATCTCACTGTCTCGATCATTTTTAAAAAATATATAGAATTCAATATTTCTTTATCTATTTTCTAAGTTTTTAAATGACAAAAAAAAAAGAAAAAGTTTACAACAAAAGCCTACACTTTAAAATTGTGATAAAGTCAAGATATGGATGAAAAAAAATAGTGGAGGCTTTAGGGTTTTAAGTATTCTTTTTAAATTATTTTATGTAAAATGTAGGATGGATTGATATGAGAAAAAAGAAAATTTTGGGATAGTAGGGTTAGTACATTACAAGGATATTAAGGTTTTTTTTTTTTTTTTTTTTTTTTTAATGTAAAATGTGGGATGGATTGCCGTGAGAAAAGGGAAAATTTTGAGATAGTAAGGGAGAAAAACTCAAAAAAGTGCCATGAATACTGAATAGTGGTGAAAAGTGAAAATTGAGATAAAGTTAGCTTAAAAAAAAAAAAGAAGATTGGTGTGTGGAAGAGTCTTTTCCTTGTTATTTCGGTAATAAACTGGTTTTTTTATTTTTTTTAAGAGAAAATTTAGAAACACAATAAAATATCAAAATATTTTTACAAAATTCTTATATTTAATTTGTAGTAAATTCTTTATTAATATTTTATTATTTTATTTCGACCTATGGAGACGGTAGTATATCAATTGTTACGAAAATATTTTGTTGTTTACGTAACGCAACAATCATTTGAAATAGATATACTTTTTGTTTTGTTTTGTTTATTTATTTATTTGACTTTTTGGTTTTTTATACGGTATCAATTGTTGATTGGTTTAAAGTGGGACTAAACTCTCTGTTTCTTTTCCATGTCAGGAGGGGCAAAGCATTAAGTTTTGGTTCAAGCAGAGCAAAAAGACTGTCTTTTTAAGAAGTCAGATGGGGCAACTACCCCCTCTGCAAGTGGAGAAAATACACCCTGTTACAGGATATGTTTTTCTCCTCTCACAGCTGGTGGGACCCACCAGTTGTGGGTCCCACTAACTTATGAGAGGAGGAAGCATACACCTACCATAGGGTATACTCCCTCCTGCAAGTGGCTAAATTTGAACAGCATTCTAAGACATTAGACATAGGCAGTGATGCAATGCAGACGAAATGGTAGACGAAGTATAAATTTGATTTTAGACCTCACTGTATTAATCAATACTGGTCGCCTTGAAGCAGAAACAAATTAACTAGCAAAATTACTGTACTGTAAGCGGTCTATATAGCTCGGGCAATGACTTCCAACATTTATATATGAAAGCTTTTTATTCAAAGTAACCATGATTGCATGGGATTCACGATAAAGTGTTAAATTCATAAGGACAATAACTCTTTGGACTTTGGGTAGCGCGTGGAAAGTTCACTTCAAGGTTCACATGGTTTTTTCCTTTTGAAAGTCAAAATAGTAAAACTCTTGGAGCAAAAGAAAAGGTAAATAAATGTTGATGAACCAGTCCAACCTCCCAACCCGTGAACTCATTCATTACGTATTCAGCCAAAAAAAGAACTCATTCATTACGTAAAAGAATTGAGGGCCACACGTCTATTTCACGAGACATTGCATCATGTTTTGAGTGTATATGTCATCTTTTTTACAGTAATTGAGTTTTACACAAGTATAAAATTCAGTTGCTGTCAAAGATATGACATGTATACACCAATCATAATATAATTTATTCCATATATGACATATATACACCAATCATAATATAATTTTTCCCATTTCACGGTACGATCTTTTTCTATAAATTTCAGAATTAAGACTCATTCATTTCACTACAACACCTTCTAGCTCAATTGTGTTAAGCAAGAAGTAGGTGATCATATAGCTAGTGTTCATGGCTACTCTTCAAGCTGCTTCTTTTTGTTGTTGTTGTTGTTCTTCTTCAGCTTCCTTTAGAAAAATCAAAGCCACCTTAAATGCCCAAAAATTCCGATCATCAAATCATCATTCCCTTGCTGATGAGTTGAATCAAAGTAACAGGCTACAAACCTTTAAATCTGCTTTAACCCAAATAGAAATTAAGCCTAAGATAGAAACAAAGGCAGTGAAAGAGTTATATGCAATCATGGAAATTGTAGCAGATAGAACAGAAATGCACAAGAATATAGGGTCCCAGAGAGATAACTGGAACCGTCTTCTGCTAACTTCTGTTAATGGAATGACAGTCACAGCAGCAACTATGGCTGGACTTGTGGCTGTGAGTGGAGTTGGAGTTTCAGCACCAGTTATTTTGGCTCTAAAGCTCTCTTCTGGTCTTCTCTATATGGCTGTCACTGGTATTTTACTAGTGATGAATAAGATTCAGCCTTCTCAGCTTGCAGAAGAACAAAGAAATGCTTCCAGACTATTTAAGCAACTTCATGAGGATATCAAAATGACTTTGGCTCTTCAAAATCCAACTGAAGATGATGTAGAAGATGCTATGAATAAAGTTTTGGCACTTGATAAGGCCTACCCACTTCCCTTACTTGGGACAATGCTTGATAAATTTCCAAAAAAGGTTGAGCCTGCTGTATGGTGGCCAAAACATTATTTGAAGACTCAACAAGAAAAGGGTAATGGGAAAGTAAACAGAAATGGGTGGAATGAGAAGCTTGAAGAGGAAATGAGAGAGGTTCTTGGGGTTATGAAGAGAAAAGATGAAGCAGAATATGTGAGGCTAAGCAAAGTAGTACTTAAAGTTAACAAAATTCTTGCAGTATGTGGTCCTTTGTTTACCGGTTTGGCTGCAGTTGGGTCAATATTACAGGGATTACCTTTCATTGGCTCATGGGGTGCATTTTTGGCAGTGATGTTTGGAGCTTTAGCCACTGTGGTTAACACTGTGGAGCACGGTTGGCAAGTTGGGATGGTGTTTGAGCTGTATAGGGACTCAGCTGGGTTCTTTAGGCTTATGGAAGAGACTATAGAATCAAACCTGAAGGAAGAAGAGGCTGATAGGAGGGAAAATGGGGAGTTGTTAGAAGTGAAAGTGGCTCTTCAGCTTGGGAGAAGCTTGTCAGAGCTCAGAGACCTAGCCAGTACCACATCATCTTTGTCTTCAAGAATTAGTCCGGACAAGGAAGAGTTTGGCAGCAAGCTCTTCTGAGTTTTGATGGGTTGTCTTGATTGATATTGAGTAATTAATTGTATACTTGTGTAGCATGTATTTTGATAATACTCTTGTAAAAAGAACTAAGGTTTGAATTTCTATCCCTCACTATGAACAATAATTTTGATCTTTTGTTCTTTATTATTATAGTGGATTCTAGATCTTTAACATGAGAATTCTGGGTGTTCTAGGATATCTCTTTCTATGCTATCACGTTGCATCATGTGAAATCAAAGCCTTGATTAGTTCGGTTTGGTGGCCAAATGGCAAAGCTAGTGGTAACCATATATCCTATTGATGAGGATCAAAATGTTTCAATATTTTGTTCTCTATTTTTCTGATGGATTCCATTTCTTTACCTTCAAGATTCAAGATATTTTAGGGTTTAGTCGTGTACTACTAAGTTAAATTTATTGTAAATCTTTGTTAATGTTACGTTTCTACTGTTGGATTAAACTTTCTTGTTTTTCTTAATATATTTGTCAAATTTTGTATTAGTTGGATGTTATTCAATCTATAAACTCATGTTTTGTGCATAATTTAAAATATAAAATATTTTATAATTGGGATAATTTTTGATCTTTAATAATATTAAAATTTCGTAAATATGAAAGATATAAGAAAAAAATGTAATCAACACCATTAGATTTGTTAAAAGAATCCAGTAAGCAGGTGCCCTTAGAACATTTGTTAAATTTTCATTTTAGGAAATTTTTTATATTACTTTCATAAAAAATATAAAAAATTGTCAAAAAATTTGTTTTTTTTTTTTTTTTCTTTTCCTTTAAAAAGTTCTTAAAAATATTTTTTAAACTAATACTCTAAGGATATTCATCCAACTATTTCCTTGTTAAAATACGCTTCCAGTAAAAAATTTGACAGTGTAAAAGGGAGGGGGCAATTGCCCCCTGACCATCCCCAAAACACCTATATAATAATACCTACAATGCAATTTGCCCCCTGTAATTTTGCCCCTTATAGAAATGAGAAAGTCTAATGAAAAGCAGTGTAATCACTTGCCCCTGCGGGGGGTGGGGCGGAAGAGGGGGCAGTGGCCCCCTTGACCATTCCCAAAACACCTGTATAATAATGCCTACAAAGCAATCTGCCACCTATCATTTTCATTCATCTCAATTTTGCCCCTCACACAAATGAGAAAGTCTAAAGAAAAGCCCATATGTCCATTTAACACATATTACTTTTTCGTCAATTTTTAATTAAAACAAAGTTCAATGGGTCCCATTTAAGACTCAAACTTTTATGCATTTGATATCTTTTCATAACTTATAAACATTTTGACTTCTCTCCCTGCAATTCAACACTAGATGGTGCTATTTAACATTTTTTTACAATAAATTTTATAATGGTTGAAGAAGAATTGTCTACACAATATTTATCACAACAAAATTTATTACAATTGAGTTTTTAAGTTGTTTGGATCTACCATTAATACTACTTTATTGTCTACCATTTATAGTTTGTCAATTTAGTAATTGTGAAAAAATTTGTTAAAAAAATTTTAATTTTAATTTTAGATTTATTGTTGTTGAAGTGATCTAGTATGAATAGTAGAGAAAAAAAAAATAATGCTGATACCCCATACAAAATAAGCACACTTTGTTATAATTGTCCTATGTGGCACATTTTGCCATAATTATTTTTACTTTCAATCTTGTCCCTCGAAATCCTAGCTCCGGCTACTGTAACATTATCAAAAGTGATCACAAGTGATGCGAAGTAAAGATAGCTATCAGCCTCTCACTCTCCACACAAGCATTGATAAAGCTAGGTTGAGAGAGGAAAATGTAGATTCTTCACGATTTCTTTGGGCCAGAAGATAGCTAAAGCAAAGTGGACAGGACCTACCTTATCAACCAAAATGAATAGTGGTTTGTTGGACATTTTACGATATCCTTATCAAGAAAATGGTATCAATGGCTTCATAACAAAATTGAAAATGGGTGATGCCTGATTGATCTTATCAAGAAAATGGTATCAGTGAGTTCACAGCGTGGCATGCTGTCATTGGTTTTAGGAGGAGCATGAGAGAGCTGACGCAAAAGCTCATGTGCAATGCAAGTAATGGTAAGATTTAATTAGGTTAAAAATGCTTTTGAAAGAACATCGAAAGTTGGTCAAAAAGAGGGAACAATCGTTTATTTGTAGTACAGGAAATACGTGATGGGCAACAACGTTAACTAGTCACGTTAAAACACTTGAAAGTCTATTTGTAGTTAACTTGTCATTGTTTTGTATTTGTTTTAGAAGTACACTTGAAAGTTAAAACACTAAAGCAGTGATGGGAAGCAACTAGTCAATACCGAGCATTGATAATCATTGATCAAGCAATGCAAGCCAGAAAAAAAAAAAAGTAGATCGAATGAACTGAACTGGATTAAAGTAGACCAAAATAGACTGATGGACCGAAATGGACTCAATGGACTGAACTGAACTAATGCAGAGCAAAGTGGACCGAATGAGTCTAATTGGACCGAAGTCGACCGAATAGACTGAATTGGATCAAAATAGACCAATATCGACCGAAGAGAACCGAATGGATTGAACTTTACCAAAGTCGACCAAATGGAGCAAAGTAGACCGAATAAACTGAACTGTACAGAAGTAGACCAAATGGACCGAAGTTAACCCAAATAGACAACCCAACTAAAGTGAATTAAATGGACCAAATTGGACCCAAATAGACTGAATTTGACTGAAGTGGACTAAATGGACTGAAGTGGACCCAAATAGACTGAACTAGACTAAAATGAACCAAAGTAGATCAAAATGAACTGGAGTAGACCGAATGGACCAAAAGGGACCAAAGTAGACTGAATGTACCAAAACGCTATGTTAATGTGGCTCAACAGAAACATAGTACAATAAATGTTACGTTTTAGCATTTAGATGTTATATAGATTTGACACTGGTCACTAGTCAGGATCATAGTATGGAAACAACATTACCAATACACTGCAAATCCATAAAGATTCATCTAAAGAACCATGAAATTTGTTAGTGATGTCATCTTGTATCATACTATTGCACTTCACTAACCTGGCCAGGTACAATGAAGCAATTGTAAACCATTGCTAGCTATCTTCCCTCAAACTCAACTTTGATTTATTGATACTTTTAGGATTTGATTCGGAGAATCTAATATGCTTCGGCGTCTAGATTCCATTAGCATGCCTCAAAGCACCTTTGTACAAGCCTAGATCTCTTTCTTCATGAGACTCCAAATTAGTCTGTGAAAATGTTTATGTATATATAGGCAGGAAGTAGACTAGTTATTGCATACTTAAAATGTTATAACCAAGGTTACTAAGGAACACTTGGCACCAATAGGATGGCAATTTTTATCCATATCCATGAACCCGCCCATTACCCACCTTATTTGGATAAGTCTTAACCAAACCCATTTGAGTATTTAGGTTAAATGGATAAAGACCCATTTGGTTATTTAATTAGATGGGTCTAAATGGATAAATCCACTAATATCCACTAAACCTATCTAAATTCTAAAATTAAACAAACTCACTAATGCCATCTAAACCCTTCTAAAATCTAAAACTTAAATAAACAAATTTTCTTAGTGACCAAACACTTTCCCAAACCCTTTAACTTCTAGATTTCTAAACATTTTCTCAGAGAGAGAGAGAGAGAGAGAGAGATCAATTCTTTCAAGCCCAGAAATTTTCAAAGAACGAAGAGAAACCCAAGCTTTTTCAGAGTCAGCCATGGACAACGAGAATCAAGCAACGACGTCGTCTTCTTCTTCGTCGAATTCGAGCGCGTTCTCCTTCATATCCAAAGGTCGGCAAAAGGTTCGTGACTCGGTGGACGCGGATATCCAACTCATGCGCCGCCGAGCCAACACGTTCAAGAACTTAGCAACGTCGTTCGACCGAGATCTCGAGAATTTCTTCAACTCGGCTACGACTTCGTTTTCTGTGTCGGCGATTCGATCGCCTCCGGCGGAGATCATTTCGTGAAAAGGCTCTAGCCGAAGCTTTCAGAGTTTCAGCGGGTGTACTCGTCGTCGGATTTCAGCAAGAAGGTTCTGGAAAAGTGGACTTCGAGGTTGCGGCTTCGGATCGATTTGTCAGCAATAAGGAATGCGATTGTGGCGGAGGTGGAGGATGGGGATGGAGTTGTTGATTTCGATAGGGTTAGGAAGAGTTGTTTGTGAGGATGGGGATGGAGTTGTTGAGTTTCAGAGTTTTGGGGGGAGTGGAAGAGTGAGGTTGAAGGAGACGAAGCAGCACAGAGAAGAAAAAAGTTTTTTTTTTGGTTACTGAGAAATGAATTTTCTGAAGGGGGAAAATGAAAGGAAAGAACAGGAAAAGTGATTGTTGAACTTTTTAATTTTTGTTTTTAAAGTTTTTAAGGAGTTATTTATTTATTTGAGTCATATTGGGTTAAATGGGCGGGTTACTAATTAAATGGGTTAGGTAGGTAATGGATAATTAATTTATATATAAATGGGTCATAAATAGATAAATGGGTAATTACACATCCAACCCATTTATGACGCAACCCATTTATGACCCAACCCGCCCATTTGCCACTCCTAGGCACCATATGGCAATAGAATTCAAGCAATTATTCTGACATCAGAGAAGTTGAGACTCAAGAAATCCTCTCATTCTCATATGAGTGGAGACTAAGACAAAAATGGTTAATTCATTACCTATGTTCTTGTGCTAATGTTTTCTCATTTCTCCCAAAATTATGAAACACCTTATTTAATCTATGGAACATTGATAAAAATTATAAAATGCCTTATATAATTTATGGAATATCGATAAGGGTAGTTGGAACATGGGGATTGGAGAGAGGAGAGTAGAGTGGAAGGTAGTTGGAATATACTAATATATCGTTCATTCTAGTCACTTTTTCTCATCTTCTCCTCCTATCCCTCCATCCAAACATAAGCTAAGGGAACAAATGGAAGTGAATGAATAATGACGATCTACTAAAGAAATCAATCTGATTTCTTTATTGTTTTGAATCATGCCAACAATTACAAGAGCAAAAATGTTCAAACTGCTAGACTAATATGCCGGTGATCTTAATCATTGAGTACTGCCAAAAAAAAAAAAAAAACGAAAGGAAAAACATTTTTACATGGATCAAACCATTACAGAACAAGTTTAAATATACAACACATGCCCAGCTAAAGCGTCAGAGCCCCATCTAATTTGTCTCTGGCAGAATGAATATAATGCCTCTATAGACTTGCCTCAAAACTTCTCAAAGATTGGATTAGATTCTGACCTCAATGCCTTCCTTTAACAAGTGTTCTTTTACAGATTGTACAGGCACCTGCAACCCATAATTGAAGGAACATAGATAAACCACTATGGCGTTAGGGCCGGCTCAACAATTTTGGGGGCCTTAGGAGAAAATTTTAAGTGAATTTTTTTTTTTTAAAAAAATTGAAGTGTAAACTGACACAAATAAAATTAATTTATTACATGGTTCAATAAATTAGTATCACTATAATACAAATAAGTTGATATAATATACATTAAATGATTAATTGGTGTGATAATTTATAATAATTGATAAAGTAAAAGTTTGTATTAAAAAAAAAAAAAGTGATAACTTATTCATTAGTGTGGGGCCGGTGGGCCAGCTTAGCTTAGGCTAATAGCCCTTGTGATGTGTTGGGCCTTGTGGACAAGACTGCATAGTGCACATAATACTGTGCAGTCTTGTCCTATTAATTATATGCAGAATTTTGCACTGTGCATGGTTATTGTGCAGTATTAAGTATTTTATGATATAATGTGGCTTTTTTTAATGCATTTTATTTACTAATAAAAGTACTTAAAATTTTTTGTAATTAAATTATATAGATAAATATTATATATATATATATATATATATTTTTTTTTTTTTACAAATGGGGGACTTTTTTTATTTGGGGGTCTTAGACAATTGTATCCATTGCATCCATTGTTCAGCTGGCCTTGGCATTGACCGGAAAACAAAGGTTACGCTGGTTAAAGGTTTTTAATATATTAAGATGATAAGTAATAAATTGAAAAAGGAGAGAAGTGGATGACGCTCATAAACAAAGAAGAAGGAAAAAAAAAAAAAAAAAAAAAGATGATAAGGAATAGGAATAGCCTCCATAAAAAAATAAAAAATAAAAAATAAAAAATAAAAAATAAAAAGAAAAAGAAAAGAAAGACAGAATGATAATAATCTCCATCAGCATTTGCATACAAATGAAGTTCAAGAAATATTTCTACAGGTTTGTACCTCCTTCCTATGTAAGATGCCAGCAACAAGGGCAGCGGATGCATTTGTTTTCGTGAACAACTCTGAGAGAGTAGTGCTCAACTGCACCAGCACCAGCACCACTACTTGCAATCACAGTAATGCTTACAGCATCTTAGATCAACTTTATTTGATCTATATCAAAAGATCTTTATTAGGTACCCACGCAAATCATCTGAGATCAACTGAGTTATAGATTTTCGACTGACTGGAATTTTTTTTTTTTTTTTTTTTTTGAAAGAACACAGAGAAAGCTATGAAACACGAAAACAGAGTGCAACAGAAAAGAGAGAGAAAGAGAGGATTTCTTAACAGAATTCAATTGTATTGAAATCGATCTTGCACTTAATACAGACGAGCACATCTCTAATATATACAGTCATTGAGGCGGGAAAGTCAGTTACAAACTTAATCTACTCTAACTGCTTATCACACGTGCACACGTGCTATCACTTAAGTTATATACATTCATACATCAAAACGACTCTGTTCTATTTATTCTTGCACTGGAACGACACCGTCTTTCACTGTTTCTTCTTTACCGTTGGAACTGGATTTAAATCATCTTCAATCTCTTCAAGTTTACAACAGCTGCTAGTGCTTTCATCCCCCTTAAACGAAATGGGAATTTCCACGAGTTTGGAAGTTAACCAGTGAAGACGAGAAGAAGGCAAACCTTCAGTAAAAATATCAGCAAGCTGATCATTGGAAGAAATATATTTGACCAGAAGGTCCTTCCTAAGAACCTTCTCACGTATAAAATGATAATCCATCTCAATGTGCTTTGTACGAGCATGGAAGACATGGTTAGAAGCAATGGCCAAAGCACTAACATTATCACACCATAACAAAGGAAGATTGGAGAGGAAGATACCTAAATCACGAAGGAGCATATGGATCTAAAACAATTCAACAGCAGAAGCTGCCAATGTCCTATATTCAGCTTCAGTGGAGGATTTAGAAACTGCTGATTGCTTCTTAGCTGACCAAGTGATAGGACAATTGCCAAAGAAAACAACAATGCCAGAAATAGACCTACGATCAACTGGATCACCTGCCCAATTAGTATCACAATATGCAGACAAGGAAGGAAAACCAGGAGTAAAAACAAGGCCATAATGAAGGGTACCCTTGATGTATCTTAGAATACATTTAGAAGCCTGCAAGTGGTTTTATGCAGGGGCGGAGCCACATAGTGGCTTGGGGGGCCCCAGCCCTTGCAAAAAAAAAAAAAAAAAATCCATTAGAGTAGGTAGAAAAAAAAATTGGGCCCCCCAATATTGGAGAGCCTGCTCCCCCATGCTCAATTCTCAACTATTCTCTCTAGCCTAGCTCAAATATTCTCCTAAGCCCAGCTTTAGTTTTAAGCCTTATCACCTTATGTACTCCAAATAAAACAAGCTGGCCCGCTCAAGTCCAAACACTAAAAACAAAACTTCACTTTCTCTTTATCTCAAAAAATCCACCCACTGACCCACAGAATCCCTTTTTTTCCTTCTTATTCTTTTGTTTTGTCTTTTTTGATACACTTTTATTTGCACTGGTATCGTTGCCTACCTACCAGCCCCCAAAACTCTAGTCCTCTGTACTCAGAGTCTGAAAAAAAAAAAAAAAAAAATCCTGACCAATTTTTTCTTTCTTCATCAGCTTTAGTTTTGGAACTTGGTGACCAGTGAGTTTTCTTCTCTTTCTTAAGCATTAGACATTTATCTCTTTTTAGTGTTTTTTTTTTTTTTTTCCTCAACCATTCACATGCTCTTTATATTTTCATAGATTTTTAGAAAAATACATGATTGAAGGCATGTGGAGATTGTTTGTGATGAGTCTTGAAGAGAAGATCTAAAGTTGGAGGCAGTCAGACAGAGGGAGTAGGCATTGTCACACGGGTGACCCATCTTTGCACTTTGTGAAGACAAAGTTTTTAAGGTAAAATTGTTTTGATTTATTACCTATTTTTTATTAGTTAGATATCATGTGGCTGTGGATGTGGCTATGGGTGTTGTTAAATTGTTTAGTTTATGTTGTGTACTAATACTTGTGTGTTTAATTTTTGGTTTTGTTTGAGGAGTTATTATTAATTAAAGTCATATTAAAAATGGGTTGTATGTTTAAATTATAGTGAAAATTTTGTTTTTTCTTGAGTATGAATAACATCCATATAACTAAGTAAAAATTTCTAATTAAAATTTTATTTTTTAAACTTCTTTTCAGGTTAATTTTTGAGTCATATTCTTAAAGCTAAAAGAATTATGAGCAAACGAAAAACAATTGATGCATTCTTTATGAAAAAAGATATTAGCAATTCAGAAATTAGGACACTTGTGGCTGTAGAAACAAATGTTGATACTTCAATGCTTGATGAACACCCTGACTCCTCCAAATGTTCATGAATTCAATCTGAAGAGATAGATCGTGATCTGGGATCACGTAAACAAATATGTGAATTCCCTATCAACAAACAAGATGAAATCCGACGAGTAAATCTCAAAGAAGGTCTATATCAATCTAAAAATATAGACTATCCATACAACGATGATACTCATTGTCGTCGATTTCAACCTTCATGGTTCAAATTGGCCCCTCCATGTAAAAATTCCTGGCTACACCCCTGGTTTTATGTAGGATCACTCATAAACTGACAAGCTTGCTGAACAGTAAAAGACAAATCAAGCCTTATGAAGAAGACAAACATGATTAGGAAATTGAGGATCAATATAACCCTGAGGTTGTCTCATAGAAACCTCCTCTTTCAAAATGCCATGGAGAAAGGCATTACTAACATCAAGCTGCCTTAATTCCCAACCATTATTCACTGCCAAGGCCAAGAGAAGTCTCATAATAGCAGGCTTAACCACAGGGTTGAATATCTCATCATAGTCAAGTCCATATTGTTGAAGATAACCCCTAGCCACTGACCTGGCTCTATATCTAGCAATTGAACCATCAGCATGCCTCTTCGACCTGTAAACCCACTTACAAGTAACCACATTTTTATTAGCAGGCAAAAGAACTAAGGACCATGTTTTCTGTTTCTGAAGGTACTGAAATTCTGAGTCCATGGCAGCCACCCATTGAGGGTGTTTAGCAGCAATAACATAGGATAGGGGTTCAGTCACAGTATAGTCATGATTAACTGCAAGTCTGCAACAAACTAAGTAACTCCCTGTAAACCTGGAATTTTTTTTCCACTGAGAAGTTTTTTTTTTTTTTTTGGTTTCTTCTTTTAAACTGCCAACACCTAAGCTAAGCAAATCCCTTGTAATGGGAAAGATAATTAGAGAAAAGAAGGAATAGACGTTAAGACAAGAAGCGTTTTTTTTTGCTGAATATATATTAAGACAAGACAAGCTTCAGGAATGCTTCATTTCTCCCCTGTACAGCTGTATTATAGAGATTTGCTTCATTTCTCCTTGAATGACACCGGCTATTGAGTTGTCAACAGTCAACTTGCATGCTTCTTCAACAATATTTTTTGCTGCCACCTAATTCTGTCAATTGCTTCTTCACACTTAAAAGATGGACGCCATAAACATTTGCTTCTTCACACTTAGATGATTGCTTGAAGGAACTCGAGTCATCCACTTTAGCGTTGCCAGCACATGATCTCGAGTGAACTCGAGTCTAAGAGACTCGAGATGCTAGTTTCTTATATAACTTTGAAAACATGCTGACTAAAGAAATTGCTAGCAAAATGGTGTTAAAATTGCAAAAAAATCCTTTCTATCAAAATAAATTTAAAAAATTCATGTACAAGTTGTTGTTGCTGTTGTTTTTTTATTTTTATTTTATTTTTTTTAATTTCGATTTGGTCTTTGGTTTTGATAATTGACAATTGTAAAAAATGCTTGTAAATATAGATCATCAAGAAAATTAAAAAGATCTTATCACTAGATATACAATTGTTGATTCACGACGAACTCCACATTCTTCAGCTTTTCAAAATGCCAAAGCAACGTGTGAGGGACAGTCAGTGAGCGTGACGTGTTGAGCGACTTGAGTCTACCAAGGCTGCAGAGATGTAGCAGAGTGATCATGATGAGAAATGTGTAGTTTTGGGTTTGGAGCGATTAGGATTGGGCCGGGCCATAGATGGTGAATGCAGCAGTAAGTCCAGACTATGGTATAATTTCCCATGATAATTGATTTTGATAATTATCGATCGGTTTAGTTAGGCCTTTTGAGAGATTAAAAAAAGCATTTTTAAACCTAAAACTCCGTTTTGCAATAACAACAACTCGTAATTCTTTTTCTATAAATGCACATTTTGAACTTAAAACGCAGTTTTACAACGGTTTAAACAAACGTAATTTATGACATGAAAACGACATTTTGGGTTCCGCTTGAGTATTTTTTTTGAGTCAATTGACCCATACAATCGCATTAAACTTTTTGACTATATGAGTCTTCTCCACGGATCTGAGAGACTCAGACCGATTGCCTCAGCTCCCTTTACCTATCCCCTCTTGCCTGCCACTTTCCCCTCATCTTCCTTGGTGTTTCTTGGAAAATCACAAGTCTACATTAATGTTTCGTCGCGCATTGGTCTTCTTTAATTTGCTTTTCTTAATTTCTTTCTTGTAAGAATAGTTTGTTGCTCTGCTTTCATGGCCCTAACAACATGTTCCGCATCATTCTCATCCATCACAAGTCCAAGTCCAACATGGGGTTACGAAGAATTTGTAAGTTACTATGGCGATGATACTCGCACAAGCTTTACAGACCACCTCTTTGCCGCTCTAAGACGGAGTCAGATTCGGACCTTTAGAGATGACACAGAGATTGAGAGAGGGAATGATATCTGGACAGATTTAGAGAAGGCAATTGAGATGTCGAGGATCGCTGTTATAGTATTTTCGAGAAACTATGCCGCTTCGAGCTGGTGTCTCAAAGAGCTGGAAAAAACTCATGGAATGCAAACGGAGATTGCAGCAAATTGTAGTGCCTGTTTTCTACGATGTGCGTCCGTCCAAGGTGCGGGCACTGGAGGGGAATTTGGCTGAAGTATTAGCCAGTCATATGGAGCATTTCGGGGAAGACAAGTTGAAGAGGTGGAGGGCTGCTTTGACTGAGGCTGCAAACTCGGCAGGCTGGGACTTGCAAAATGTCGCAAATCGGTAAATTCATTTTCTTGCTCAAATACACAATAAATCTCCTAATTATTTTTATGACTGTTGAGTTGATAAGTCGTGATTAGTGAAATATATATGATATATGATAATTTCATATAAATAGAAAAAAATTTTAAGTATTTTTGCAGCACAAAAAAATAGTAATTTCTGTTTTCACATTTATGGTGGGTTTCCGTGCTTTGAGAGTATTTAAGAATTACTCTATATAAAAATAAATAATTTATTTTTGGGTCAAATTAAAAAAGAAAAATTCACAAGGATTTGGTCTAGTGGTTCAGCCTCATAAGATCTATGAGATTTTCAATTTAAAACTCCTAACCAACATCTTGGGATTATTCATTCTTATAATAATTACTTGATGTGTGTGGAATAGGGAAACAATGCATACTCAGAGCCTTAGTCAAGCTCTCAACTAGCTTTGGACAGCCACAAACAATATCAAAAAAGTAAAAATAAAAATAGTAAAATATAAAACAATATAAACATTTTCAATAAGCAAATAAAGTATTTTATAAACTAATAGATGAAAAAAAAAGTGCTAAGATGTGTCAATCGAACTTGATAATATGTGCTAAGATTAAAAAAAATATTACTTTTTATCTATCCTTAATCAGAAGCAATGTGTAGAATAAAGAATGCATTATCTTGCCTTAATCTTTTAAGCATAGTGTAAAAGAAAAATGTGAATTTATTCGATTTTGCAAAATAGGCACTTGACGATAAAAAAAGAGTATAAATTACATGGATAAAATACTATTTTGGTCCCTAAATTTTACTAGAAGTTTGTTTTTTGTCCCTAAATTTTAAAAAGTTTTTTTTTATCCCTGAGTTTTGTAAAAAGTTTTTTGAATAGTATGGAAACAAAAATAAGAATGAAAAAAGAACTTTTAGTAAAGTTAAAGGACATAAATAAAACATTTTCAATAGTTTATGGACGAAATATAAACTTTTCAATAGTTTAAGGACGAAAAATGAACTTCTTAAAATTTAGGGATGAAAAACAAACTTTTGGTAAAGTTTAGAGACCAAAATAGTATTTTACCCAAATTACATTAATTAAGTGAAAAAAAAAAACTAAGAATTTTAAGAATTTTGTAATTTAATTGGTTAACACTTGACACTTTTTTTTCTTTAGAATACTAAATATTTTAACACACACACACACAAATACGGGGAGAGGAGAGAAGGCTTTAAAGAAACTGATAGTAGTGTATATCTAAAAGGGTTTAACTCTTGGATACACAGCGCAGGGTTTAAACCTCTTTAATTCATACTCATTTTCCAATGTGAGATTTACCCACTATTTTTTTCTTTTGAGAATACTAAGTATTTTAACATACACACACATACGGGGAGAGAAAAGAAAGTCTTAAAGAAACTAACAGTGTGTATATTCAAAAGAACACTTGACACTTTTTGGTGTCTCTAATAGAGATATCCAATGTTTAAGTTTTTCCATACTAATTATCAAATTATTATAAATAATTAAATAAAAGGGAACAAACGGACGAGATTGGATTGCTAAGGAGGGACATTTTGGACTCTTTGGAGTCTCGACAAATTAGGGGTTGTTTGGTTTTTATTTTTTATTTTTTATCACTTATCACTCCTCACTCAATTTTCGTCACTCATCATTCATCACTTAAAATACCTAAATTTCTTATACCCACCAATTTGGCACAAAGGGTTGTTTGGATTTTCAGTTTCCATCATCCATAACTCTATTTCCATCACCCATAACTCAAAATATGTGGGTCCCATGGCTGAATGGTTTGTTTGGGGATGTTTTTAGTTTTTGTTTCCATCACTCAATTCTCTAATTTTTGAGTGATGAGTTATGAAAATTGAAAACACATTTTAAGTGTTTTCAAGTTATGAAAATAGAATTATGATGGTATTTTTGTAAATATACACACATTGAGGGACCCATAGTCAGACCTTTTGCTCTCTCTAGCATAGTTGTCTTTTTTTTTTTTTTTTTTTTTTTTTTTTTTTTTCACATTGGGTTTTTGGTTTTGGTTGCCTATCCCACATCAAAACCAACCCCACCACCATCAACAACCACCAAACCCCAAATTTTGCCTAAACCACATCAAAACCCACCCATCACCATGGGGTTTGTCAAAGATCATGACTATGAGAAAAAAAAAAAAAAAAAAAAAAAAAAAAAAACCCACGGCAAGCAAAACACAAGCCCACGTCAAGCACACCCACGGCGGCAAACTAGAAAGGATCCAGCAAAAAAAACTCCATCCTCTCCAAACAAAAATCCAGAACACCACTGAAAAACTCATTGTCGGTCTGATTTTGTCCAATCCAAAAGCCCAGAACAAAAGTCCACTAAAAACACGGAGGAGATAGCGTCGCCGATACACGTTTCTTTATGCTCGTTGGCGTTGTTGGGTCACGATGGAGGAGATAGCGCCGCTGGTACACATTAGAGAGATGGGTGTTCACTGGTGACCGTCCTGACAAGGCGAGGGAGCTTCTGAAATTTTATGGGTTCGGGTTTGGGTTTTAGGAGAGATAGAGGTGAAGGGGTGAAGGGGAAATGAAAAAAGAGAAAAAGATGGGTCTGTGGGTAAGCTAACAGCTTCGGTCTGACCAAGTTATAGGTATGGGTCCCACAAAAATCAGAAAAGTGTGAGTGATGAGAAGTTGAGTGTAACATGCCGAACAAAGAGAGAATGTTGAAGATTTTTAACCCATCAATCAAACGCTTGGATTTGTGAATGATTCCCACGTGGACATGTTCCTCTAATCAAATAATCAAATAATGATTACGTGTGAAATTTGAGATTTTGCCCATTTGCTCATTTTGTTCAATATCCAGCTAAGGTTTTCCTCTCTATCTTCAATTTTCACTCTCCACTTTTTCAAAAAGAAAAAAGAAGAAAGAAAAATTGGAAAATTTAAAACTCTCACAATTGAACATCGGATGAGGGAGTCGGTCTTGAAGGGGATAGCGTAAAAGAAAAATGTGGATTTATTCAAATTTTTAGTTAAGTCATGAGAGAACTACATCATTTTAATCTTATTTTATTGGTTAGAAAGTTAAGATCGTTGGAACAAAATTGTGAGATATAAACCATTATAAAAGAAAATTAAAATACTAAAGGTTTTCTCCACACGCACACAATATGCTACATAAATACTGTGATTTTTTTAATATAAAAAAATTGATGTATGTGTAGCATTGTTGTTGACATTAATGACGTAGATAAGAGGTGTACATAAAAAATTTGACATTCTTTGGTCTATTGATCTGGTACTTTGTGCTCGTAGAAAGGAGAGATGGTTGGCATCTCCCCTGATAGGGACGAGAACGGTCTTCAGACTTACCTGTTACCACACACTCGGGGGCGGGGGGAGGTGTACATAAAAACTATTATTAAAAATGTCAATATAATGTTGGTTCTTAAACTTAAGTCTGTAAGCAATTTTAGTTCTTGAAGTTTTAAGTGATCGTTTTTGCTTTTTATGGAGTGTTGACTTGTCAATTTTTAGTTTGCTTAGGGGATCCATATCAACTTCATCAATTTTTTAACTAAATTTACCTAAAAAGCTCTACTTTTTCTAGTCTAGTTATATATGTTTTTTTTTATGCACACATATCAGACTTAATACTTTATTTTTTATTTTTAACTATATTTAAATATTATATTTTAACTCTCCAAAATTCCATAAACAAACATCATACACTGATATTCGTTGTGTGCTTTTTCTTTGAATCTTGCTGTGTTTTTGCTTGAGGGAAAGACTTCGACTTTGACCATGAATGTGGCCGGTGTGGTGAAAGATTGGTTGTTGATTGCATTTTTTGTCCAACCACGTCAACCCACCATGCACCAGCAACCACCACACCCACCTCGAAAACCACCACACCCACCGCAAAAATTAAACAAAAAATAATCACAAACATAGCAACCACCTCACAAATCAAACCAAATCCATCACCCACAGCCCAAAGCAAACAAATATCAAAACAAACCCACAAAAATCAACCTTCAGACACCCAGATTTGCTACCGCCAAATCGAACATCCACTACCACCGAATCGTGACCAAAACTTAGTATGTCCACCACTGATTGATGTTGATCGGTGCATGAGAGAGAGAGACAGAGAGTCAAGTGAGAAAAGAGAATGAGTTAGCAGGGAGAGGAGAGAGAAAAGAGAGAATAAAAAAAATAATTTTATTAGTAGTAGCGAGCAATATGTCTCGCTGGTTGTAGCTGTTCAAAATTGAATGTTAAATTTTTTTTGGTAGTTTATTGAGACTGATGCATGGTCTTTTTGTGGGTTTTTAGCTATATTTTTAACAAGGGCCTAAAAAAGATTTCTTTTAAACTTTAGAAACTAAGATTGCTTATAAAATAAACTTTAGGACGGAAAATATATTTTTAAGTCTAAAAATTGTGCAAAGTCCACTATATATTTTGTCATTTTCAGGGATAAAAATACTCTCTTTCTTGGAAAATAAAATGAACTAGTTATATTTCGAAGGGATGTAAAAATGGGATATTAGTGTTTCATTCTCTTATTCATGGTTAGTTTCTCAGATCTTGACTCCGACCGACCCGCCCCAAAACCAATTGGATGTCTGAACCGCCCAATCCGATCAATTTCTCGGTCGGCAGCGGGTTGATGGCAGACTCCACCCGATCAAGTCGGGTCAGTCGGCGGGTTGAGCACAAACCCGACCTGCCCGACCCGTGGATAGCCCTATCAAACAATGCAAAGAAAAAAAAGAAAAAAAAGAAGCAAGAAAGGTTGTTTGTATTATGCTACTAAAAGAAAGGCTCTAGGTACTGAAAGAATGCATTGTGTTTTCGTATGGTTTGACTTGTTTGATTTAACATTTGCTTGAATTAAGCAATTAATGTATCAATGCTATCAACAATTTGTAGTTCCTATTTGTGTACTACTATTTATTACTCGGGAGACCTGGTTTAGGTTTAGTGCATCCAGTGCACTGGACACGTGTCACCATCTCAACAGGTTCAATGCCACTAGACACTATACCCAAGCCTAATCCTTACTAGGGGATGAGCATGTGCTCGTTCTTACCCTTCTACCAAGTAAACAAGTATTAAAACATACTAGACCAAAATTGATTGAACTAGATTGAAGTGGACAAAAATGCTACGCTGATGTTGTTCAACAAAAGTGGACCAAAATAGACTAATGGATTGAAGTAGACCAAATGAATTGAACTGGACCGAAGTAAACCAAATGGACTGAATTGGACAATAGACCCAAATAGACCGAACTTGATTGAGGTGGACCGAAGTAGACCAAACTGGATCAAAGTAGACTGAATGGGCCAAACTTGACCAAAATAGACCAAAATGTTATTCTAATGCGGCTCAACAAAGCATAGCAACAATAAATGTTACGTTTCAGGATTTAAATATTATCATATAGGTTTGACACTAGTCACTGGTCAAGATAGTATGTATGGAAACACCATTACCACTACACTGCCAATCCATAAAGATTCATCTCAAGAACCACAAAATCTATTAATTCATTTTGTATTGTATTGCTGCACTTCACTAACGAGCTATCTTCCCTCAAACTCAACTTTGATTTATGAATCTAATATGCTCAGGCATCCAGATTCCACTTGTGTTTAAACATTCTAATATAATGGACTGGAGATTTAGCATGCCTCAAAGCACCTTTGTACATGCCTAGATCTCTCTCTTCATTATAGGCAGGAAGCAGACTAGTTATTGCATACTTAAAATGTTGAGCATAACCAAGATTACTAACGAACACTGGGCACCATATGGCAATAGAATTCAAGCAATTATTCTGATACCCGAGAAATTGAGACTGAGTAATCCTCTCGTTCTCATATGAGTAGAGACTAGAGACAAAAATGGTTAATTCATTACCTTTGTTCTTGTGCTAATGACTTCTTTTTCTCCTGTCTCCCAAAATCATGAAACACCTTATTTAATCTAAGGAACATAGATAAAAATCATAAAAATTATAAAACGCCTTATATAATCTATGAAATATCGATAAGGGTTGTTGGAACATGGGGATTGGGGAGAGGAAAGTAGAGTGGAAGGTAGTCAGAATATACTTAAATATTGCACATTCTAGTCACTTTTTCTCCTCTTCCCCTCTCCGTCCATGCAAACATAAAGTAAGGGAACAAATGGAGGTGAATGAATAATGACAATTTACTAAAGAAATCAATCTGATATCTTATTGTTTTGAGTCATGCCAACAATAACAAGAACAAAAATGTTCATACTACTAGACTAATATGCCGGTGAGATTTTAATCATTGAGTACTACACAAAAACAAAAAAGAAAAGGAAAAACATTTTGATATGGATCAAACCACTACAAAACAAGTTTAGATATACAACACATGCCCAGCTAAAGTGACAAAGCTCTGTCTAAATTGGCCTGCGGCAGAATGAATCTAATGCCTCTATAGATTTGCCTCAAAACTTCTCAAAGATTGGATTAAATTCTAACCTCAATGCCTTCCTTTAACAAGTGTTCTTTTACAGATTGTACAGGCACCTGCAACCCATAAATCAAGGAACATAGATGAAGTGATGAACCACTATGGCATTGACAGGGAAACAAAGGTTATGCTGGTTGAAGGTTTTTAATATATTAAGATGATAAATAATAAATTGAAAGAGGAGAGAAGTGGATGACGCTCATTAAAAAAAGAAAAAAAAAATTAAGATAATAAGGAATAGCCTCTCTCTCTCTCTCTCTCTCTCTCTCTCTCTCTATATATATATATATATATATATAAAAGAAGACAAAATGATGATAGTCTCCATCAACATTGGCATATAAATGAAGTTCAAGAAATATTTCTATAGTTTTGTACCTCCTTCCTATGGAAGATGCCAGCAGCAAGGGCTGCAGATGCATTTGTTTTCATGAACACCTCTGTGAAGTGCTCAACAGCACCAGCACCACTACTTGCAATCACAGGGATGCTTACAGCATCTGAGATCAACTTTATTAGATCTATATCAAATCCTTTTCCTTGACCTGTAAAAAAATTTAACCATGAAACAATAAACTAATTTAAGAATGAACCAAGTACAAGGTGACTGTTACCATCAAAGCTGCCATCTAGAGGAAGACAAAGAACTAGTTTGTCAAACCTCCAAGAAGTTCGCATCTTATGGTCACAAAATCTTTACAAAGAAAAAATTTTGTGAAAAAATTGGATTGGTATACCGTATAGCAAAATGTATGGTGTAGATATAAACAAATGGGTTCTGTTACCAGTTGTGAATAAATGCTTCAAATTATGATTTGATGGTCAAAATGAAAACCTATGGGGGCATTTTCTAACAAGAACAAGAGTTGGATTTACCATCACAATCAATGCAATTTAGTAGTATTTCTCCAGCTCCCAGCTCTTCAACTGCTTTTGCAAGCTCATAAGCTCCAATTGGTCGACCTTCTCGTCCCCCATTAACCTTAATGACAAACAAAAGAGAGTTGAGTAAGACCAAAAAAATCTTCTAAAAATGGAAGCAGGCAAGTAAAAATCTATAATTACAATGTAGAATGACATGTAAAACATAGCATTCCCAAAATACAATTGCACTTCTACTCCATCAGCAGTGGAGATGAGTGCACTTACAAAGAAAGCAATGAAGACTTACAGTGCACTGGTACCAGGCATACTCTTCCCCATTTGGACCTGAATTCAGCATAAGAAAGATGGTTACAAACACACATCGCAAAAAATGGAAGACAAGTAGTACATCTTTGGACCTGCCTGGTTCTCTCTCTGATACAGGTAATTTGTTTTTCTCCCTGGGGTGGGGAGAAAGGAGTAACAAATTTTCTTCTTTATTGTTGAAAACTGACCATATTAACCTCTCATATTTGATAAAAGAATCTACTGGGTGGCACAATAACATTAGATTAACAGCTTCCTAGGAAAACTAGCTAAAACTTATACTGACACCAAGTCAGACATGGCAATCCAATATGTACCTAGCAAAAGAATTTTCAGTCTTAAATGGGGTTTTCCAAGCACTAAAACTATGAATTTACAGAGAAAATAAAAACACAACAAATAAGATTTTTTATAGTAATTTCCTTTTACCTGGGTTTTCCAACTTAACAGCCTTGAACTCTACATCATTGGGATTCTTGAGGTACACCCTACGAGGATCAATACTTACAACTACAGCCTGAAAAGTAAATAAATAATTAACCAACAGTAAAGGCAGCTTCAATCATGCATCTTGAGAATAATGACTACGCAGTCTAAGCACACAGCGCAAATTACATCCCCTAGGAATACTTACAAGATATGTCCTACTAATGCAACAATTCAAAATGAAATAATGAAAAATCCAGTATGTAGTTTATGCTTTCAACATTAAACTTACAAAAGGAAAAAGGTTTTCGCTATTATTTTATGTTTCTGGAGGATCACTGATTTTTCCAACAGACAAAGAAGAAAGAACACGGAAACCAGAAACTGAAAAAAGGCTCAGCACAGGAAACTAACTAAATTTTACAGGAGTAAAACCCACCAGAAAGAATAAGAGAGGTGGCATATTTTTCCTTAATATACTTCACCAAAAAAACATAAAGAATGTATATACATGGATTCTCCATGAATCATTTTATATACAGGAAGCACTTCTCTCCCCTTTTATGGATTCTCTATGAATCATTTTAAGAACAAATGCAAATAAATGCAACAAATGCATTGGATCAATTACTCTTGCATTTGTATGCTTAGGACATTTATTTTGCATTAGATTAATGCAAAGAATGTATATACATGGATGATGGGGGATATGGACATGAATACATTTATAGCGAGACATGAAGTACCTGATTTCCATAAACTCTAGATATCTGCTCTAAGCTACTCTTTCCAGTCGTTACCTGAAATAAATGACACAATTTATCAAAAGGGACACACATGCAAACACTCATGCACAGGCTTGCAAGCAAATTTGCATGGATTGTTAGGGAATTAAAAATTGGGAAGCATACTCCAGTTCTTAAATATTCTTCAGCAGCGTAAACAGCATCACTTCCAATGGAAATCTTATCAGCACCAGATCTGAAATATTCTGAAGCAACTTCCAAACTAGTATAGTGCCTGAAGAAAGGGAAATGGGGGATGCCTTAAATATGAGACTTCACTAAATTGTGAATGATCAAGTAAATAATTATAAAACTACAAAATCAGGTCATTTCTAAAGAGAAACCATTGTTATGGAAATTAAAATCAAACATAATACACCGGCAACAAAAGTAACACCAAAGATTATACCTTCCATTTGCATCTGTAAAATCTCTAATGCCACCTCCAACAGTTAATGGTACAAAAACATTTTCTGAAGTGTATCTTAATACCTACAATAGAAAGCAGATTAAAATCAGAGAACAGAATCAACATATAGCATTTGTAGTAAAATAAATTTATACTGTTACATTAAAAGATTAATGTTGGATCTTTTTGCTGCAAAACAAACCTGCAGCATTGGCAAATCGCCTAGAGGAAAGTCTCGGAAACCAGTAATATTCAGAAAGCTAACCTGCAGTTTGATATTACCACTTTATTTAGAATATAATTAATAAGTAATAATGTATAAGCATTCAATTCTGTCCAAAGCATACCTCATCAGCCCCATCTACGTAATACTGTCCAGCAAGCTCCACTGGCTTGCCAAGGTTTCTAACCTACAAAACGTTTATGACAATTTGATTACATTATACAAAAATACAACAAATTTAGGAGGGAGTTAGAGGCAGCTCCAATATCAGTTTAATTAATTCTCTTCAACTTTTATGACTTAATGATGCCAAATGAGTGCACAATGTCTGTACCCATAAATCAGATACAACAAGCCATCACAATACCTCATTCTCTTCTGTATGCTCTCTTACATCATATTGGTCTCCTTTGGTTACAACAAGATCACCTTTATCATTTGCCCTCACATCAAGACAAGCAATTACCTAGACATAAATAGTTAAGCATGGAGCTTTTGTCAGAAGATCAAAATACAATAAAATGATGTAGCCACTAAAGCATTAAAAAATAAGGCTAAGAATTCTTTAAAGCCCCATGATAACATTAAAAATTGACACACGTGCAAGCAAGCGCACATGCACGCACACACACACACACACACACACACACACACAAAAGGGGCAGTGGGAAATTTAAATGAAGAAACAAAGGTTTTATTTTAAACTACTATTACCCTTTTTGCAAGTTTTGAAGCTTTTCCTTCAGTAGGCTTCTGTCTTCACAAAAACATTTCAGAGTGTTAGATAGTTTAACTGAGAAGTTGAGAAACATAAGAGATGCATATATATCAAAGGTACGAAGGCTACCTTTGTCGTGGTTGACTTTGGATACAAGAATCTTCTCAATATTGAAAGACCAACATCTGAAACATTCATTTTCAGGTATTACAGATGTTAATGGAGTGGTAAATTGATTTATAATAAGTCTACATCATTTTATAATATGTCTACATTTTCTCAATCTATCTATTAAAATGAGACTTGCAAAAAAACCTATTTGGTAATCAAATAGTGACAAATTATTACAAAGCAAATCAGATCAGGAGGAACCCACTAAAAGGAAAATATGGAAGACTTTTACAATTATCTTCAATGCCAACAGGGCTGAGACTAGAATCTGTACACTTTGAGCTACCAAAAAGTGAGAGTAAAGATATCTTGCCTCCACTCTTTTCTGGATGGAACTGAACTGCATGCACATTTCCTCTTCTAATAGATGCTATAAAATTGTCACCATAGTTGCAGGTAGATGATATCCACTCTTTGTTGTCATCTGACTGGAGAAAAAATTGTCACTAATTTACATGCAAATTAATGTATGTGTAGTTGAAGCATGCAACAGCTAAGAAGACAGCCTTATTAAATTTAAAAGAAAAAAAAAAAATTAAAGCACATACTGGCATAGCACGGTAAGAGTGAACAAAATAGACATGGCGGTTTCCAATATCATCCAAAATTTCTGAGTCGTTTTTTATCTGCAAAGCATTCCAGCCAATATGGGGTACTCTGAAGCCATTTGACGAGTCAAAACGCCCAACCACACCCGGTATTAAGCCAAGACCGTTTACTGAGACATATATAAAGCTGTTAGTTGAAGGTAAAAGAAAGGAATCTGGAAGTACTGACTGTGTTTACATATAAAGTGTTGAAAAATTGTAATACATTCAATTCAATTCACCGGGCATTTATACCCACCTTAATAGGTTTGTATATTTACAACTCTTTTGCTTCTATGTTTTACAAATTTAGACACCTCCATAAGCTTCACACGCTCCCTTTCTCCGAATTTTTACCCTTTTAATATCATTTATGGATTATTTTATATCACAATCAACATCATTATAATAAATCCACTAAACTGCACAAAGTTGAATGCTGAGTATGCAAATAAGATAAAGAAATGATTATTGTTTTGTAAAATAAATTTAAAAAAATCAAGCCAAGAGCCTTGTACTTCGGTAGCAGTGCATGATCACCTTTTTGATGAGGACCAGGGCTCAATTTCCCCCTTCCCACTTGTTGTAAAAATTGAATTAAAAAAATGTTTTTAAAAAAAATCAACATAGAGAAGGATTACATAAATGAATGCTTTCACTACCAAATTTTGTTCACATTTCCATACAATTCTAAATTAGATATATGTCACAAAGAGTCTTGTAGCTCAACGGCATTACTAGTTCTTCCATGGAGGAGAACCTGGGTTCAAATCCATCCTCTCCCAGTTATTATAAGCCAAAAAAAAAAAAAAAAAAAAGATATATGTTCAGAGGAACAAAAAAATTCACATAAATCAGATATGACTAACCTGGTCCGTTCTCCTCACTGGACTCAAAAAGTAACTGAAGTCCAAGACAAATGCCCAAAAAAGGGCGATCCTTCTCAATATAGGAACAGATTGCTTCAGCCATCCTGCAAAACATCAAAACACCATAAGCATCTACACTGAATTAAAATATTTATTTATTTTTTAGATAAGTAGCATCTACACTGAAAATTGAATATAAATAGCTTTAGTCAGATCAAAAAATTGAAAAGCTTCTACATGTAGCTCAATTTGCACCACCTAATTAACCTTAAAGTTTCTGTTCAAAGTGATTTATTCCAATATTACTGCATGATTATGTAAAGCAACTGTCCTCTGGTAATAACACACACGCCCAA
Organism: Quercus glauca; assembly: GCA_023736055.1. Taxonomy (NCBI): domain Eukaryota; kingdom Viridiplantae; phylum Streptophyta; class Magnoliopsida; order Fagales; family Fagaceae; genus Quercus; species Quercus glauca. The sequence goes on from CM043322.1 coordinate 57,834,683, forward strand.
TAGGTCTTGAACCTATGACCTCCCCATCCACCTTGGTCTTACAAGGGAATGCTACAAGGGGATGAGGGAGGTGCCATTTCAGCTAGAACTCATGAGCTCTCTATAGCATCTGTGACCATTACTCTTTTTTTTTTTTTTTTTTGGGATAAAAACTATGACCATTACTTGTAAACTTTACAAGGTTAATTTTTGTTTGATATACTTTTCATATCATTTTAATACAACCTAAAGCAGCATAAGTCACACATTTAGGAGTCATTACCACTTCAAGGAATTAGACAAGCAATTGATCCTAATAAATAGTGCACAAAAAATTCAACACGAAAAACAAATACCCTTTTTTGTTCAGCACATCCATGGCCGCCGCAAATGCCCCCACACCCGGAAAAACAAGTCGATCTGCCTTTAAAATGTCCTCTGGAGTTTGCACCTACATTTCAAATTATATAAAGAAAATTAATATACTATCCTATATTCATCCAATCTAGGCAAACTAGAGTTATTTGCTCACTATGCTTAAAACCCGTATTAAAACTAAACATGCCTTCTCTCTAATTCAAAAACAAATAAATCAAGTATAAATAAATATAAACTACAACAAAAGCACTAAAAAAGTTCTCTTTTTTTTTTTTTTGGTTCCGACTTAATATTTTTAATTTAGACATAAAGAAATAGTTGCTAAGTGAAGCAATTCTACGAATTCAATTATAAAAAAAAGTGAAAAAGATTACATCTTTGATGTCAAAGCCGAGATAGCGAATCGCATTCCTCACGCTACGAACATTCCCAGCTCCATAATCGAGCAGCGTCACAACTTCAAAATTTTAATTAAAAAAAATTAATTAATTAAACAATTATCAGAAAGCTTAAAATTAATTTTGTGTGAAAGAGAGAGAGAGTACCAGAGTCTCCGGAGGCTCGGACTGAGAGGTTTCTAGGAGATTTGAATTTGGCGGAATAGTGTGTTTTGCTGAAACTATTGCGACGAAATAAGAGAGATGAAGAAGACGGAGACGACGACGACAATAGTCGAGCTGTTGAAGATAACGGGGACGAAGAACAAGAAGAGGAAAATGGAGGCGCCTCCATTGTCAAAGCCCGAAACTGCAGCTCTCTCTGTCTCTCTGAGTCCCTGTGTGAGTGACGACTCGAAGAAGACAGAACGGTATGTGCAATATAGCTGTCTCTGTATGGGTGGGCTCGATCATTGACTGGGCTCTATGTCGTGTTTTAGTTTAGGCCTCTTGGCAGAATACAGGCCCACATTAGATCTGCTTTAGACGAGTCCATTCTTGTTTTGTTTGTTTTGGGCCTGAACCCCAACCTGTTGGCACACAGAGGCCGAATCTCCTTTCCTAATTTTTTGTGTTTCACTTTATCATAAACTTCGAAGCAACGAAGGAACTAGACTAAAATTAATATGAACACTACAAAAGTAGGGCCATGGAGGAGACCAAGAAGCCATATAATAAGTAGCTCGTAGTCAGTCCAAACTAAAGCCAAGAGAATTAGAAGGTTCTAGAAGTTAAACAAAATGGAAAAGCAATTATAAAAAAATAGGTAATATAATAAAGTGACATGGATTTTTAAATACATAAGATGTTACTGATTAAAACAACATGAGTGAACATTGTCAAGAATCTTGTAGTTTAGTGATATTGTCTTCTTTCTTTTACGAGATATAGGGTTCAAATTTCTTGTCCATTGTTCTATCTATTGAATTATCAAAAACATAAGTGAACCTTGTGTTTATATTTCATGCTGAAAATTTACTTTTCTAGTGTACATAAATGTGTAGATGGATGTGTGCTTGCAATAATGTGATGCATCACAATAATTCCATGGTATAAAATAACTAAACCTTGGTACTGAGTGGTTTAGCTCACAGAGATTGAGTTGATCAATTTCTCTATTATTTTGTTTATCACTAAATGATTGGAACTACCAAGCATTAAGTTTTTTCTCCTTCTACATGGTTATATGCTGTCAAAGAGGTCACACAATGTTTTATCAAAATGTATACATAGCATTTCAATATATGAATTCATCCGTGTTGGAAGAAATTTGGTACTGGAACAAGAAAATTGATGGCATTGGATCAATTTCATGAATTACTTGTGGTACCAAAATTCTATGGCCTATTTCAATATATAAATTAATTTGTGTCGGACATATTTGGTAAACTGAATGAAGATAATGACATGAATGGCAATATTTTATTATTTGTAATAAAATGTGTTGTAATAGAATAACTAAACATATTTATAAGTTTTTTTTTTTTTGAGATTATAAGTTTAATTGTGAGTTATAAAAAATTATTAAATACTCCAAAAGTACCATAAATGCGTAATTTTCTTTTTCACATAAATTATGAGAAACACCATGAATCTAATTTATAAAATTTATAATTACGTGGAAGAGGAGATTTGTAACACCCCGACCCAATTTTGTAATTAATCTATATGTTCAAGTGGTTAATTATTGTTTTAATCACTTACTTTCTAAATTAATAGAAGAGTATTTAATAACCACATTATTTTATAATGCCATTGAATAAGAATTGTAGAAATTATAAATACTTGAATGGCTAATTGTATTATGTATATATATTAAATATGTACCAAATTATATTAAGCGGTTTAAGTTATTAGATATATATTTGTTGGTGCTTAATTAAGTGTATAAAGGTAAGGATATACATATACATATTGTAGGGACTCAAATTGTCTTGGACCCTGGACAATAAAATTTGTAGAGTGTGGGCGTAAGAACTAGCTCCGGTTAATAGAAAAAGACGTCGATCTTCTGCAGCAAAAGGAATTTCCCAGGTAATAAAGGTCAGATGCTCTCTCTCTTTCTTCTGGCTCCGCTTTCAGTGCTCTTTCCTTCTTTTTTCCAAAAAAGTCCCCTTAGAGTATTTCGATTTCCTCTTATATACTACTTTTCCGGTTCATTTTCACCGTACACGTGTAAGTCCCCTTTTGAGACCATCTTTCTGTCCCATCTAGCACGTCCCGGATCCTCCGCTTGGTGGTTGTAAGGCTGCTTGACTATTGTTCAGGTATCACCTCCACATTAATGCGGCCAGAGAGTTAGGTGTGATGCATTTAATGTGGAGGTAGCAGCTTTTTAGGAGATATTTGTCACCTTTTCCGGTTCCTCCTTTGATCAATATTTATTTAGTTTAGTTTGCATGTGACTCTGCAAAACTCCCTGTCAACTAAGATAGTTACGCCCACGTCTAAAGCTGGTTTGAGGGATGGATCTCGTCCTCGGACAGGAGAGTATCCTCGGACGGAGGATTATCCTCGGACAAAGGAGTATCCTCGGACGGGTGAATGTCTTCGGTTTGGGCCGTTGGGCCACAAGCCCATTTTTATGTACTCTGTTAGTCTTTCGGACAACTGGCCCCACAATAGCCCCTCAAAATCTCACTTTTTGTCGCCACAGAAAAAAAGGGAATTTTGACATCACCTCCTTAACTCCCGCGTTGGGCTCTTCCACGTTTCAGACTGCCTTTTCACCTGCCCAAGACACGTCCCTGACGTTTCGTCGTCAGGAGCACGTCATCATTAAATGATGGCAGTTTCTCAATCCTCCACGTTTCAGTAGGATGCGGATCTAACGGTGGGGGGTTTCCGAAACTTATGAGCGGGATTTTTCCCGCTTACAATTTTTGTGCCCTTAATAAGAGCTTTTCAAATCAAATTTCTTTTCAGTTACACAAAAAATCTCACGATCTTATCGAGTATTCGCTGAACCTATCCCTCTTTCCTTCTTCTCAACGATCTCATATATATCTGGAGTTTGTCCGAGGAGTCTATTTTTCACAACTGTAAGTTTCTATGACCATCCTCCTTTTTCATTATCTTCTCTAATTTCTTTTCACAATCTTTTAAGAAATGGGTCGGTTTAAGAATTTAGTTGATTCCGAGGAGCAAATAGAGACATTTAGGACTAAGTACAAAATTCCTCCTACGGTGGGCATGAGATACGCTTCCGTGGAGGAATGGTACGATAAAAGAAAAACAGGGGAAGTAGTCATCCCCATGATCGCTTTCATAGAAGGGGGAATGACTATTCCGATGGGCCATCTTACTAGTAGTTACCTCAGGTTCTTTAGATTGTCCCCCACACAATGTGCCCCAAACATGTTTAGGGTGCTAGGAAGTATAGAAGCCCTTAATACGAGGCTAAACCTGGGCCTTACCCATCACGATGTGAACTGGGTATATAATCTCCAACGCTTATAGGACGCGGGGTATTACCTTAGGTCCAGGTTCCCCGAGATAAGGTTAATCCAGTGTCTCCCTTCGTCGAACAAGGGTTTGAAGGATGACTTTCTTATTTTTTTTGGTGCTTGGCACGACGGTTTACCCTGTCCGACTCAGGAGGGCACACCAGGTGGGGATTCTTAGGCCGAATATCTTTGCATTTCAGTTTGTGTTCTTTAATTCCGGTCAACTTTATTCTTGACGGAATTTCATTGCTGTCTTGCTGATCTTTGCAGATAAGCGCGCCACCAAGCCTCAACCCAGACTTATTAATAGGGAGAGTTTGGATAAGATCCTAAGGTCCGAGATATACATAAATCCGTCCGACGGCCAACTAAGGGCGGCACACGTTATCCTTCGGTACAAGCCGATTTCGACTTCCTTCTCTCAGCCCAAGTGCGTGATAAAGGCTAAAGACCCTCGGCTACACCGGATCAGCGTAGCTTACGAGAGGAGCAATTTCATAGTTCCTGAGGGCGTTCCCATCCCTGAGGGCACCCCTTTTTCTCAGCCTTTACCTGAGGCAGCTACTTCCGTAGGGGCTTCCCCGTCACGTCTTGCTATTCGGGAAGTGGAGGAGGAACAAGAAATAGAGGAGGAAGAAGAAGAAGAAGAAGAAGAAGAAGAAGCTGAAGAGGTCTCGGACTCTGCGGACGGGTTCGAGGTGTTCAACCAACCCCATTCTCCCAAGGTGATTGTTGGAGACATAGGCATCCAGAGAAAGAGCCAAAGAAGTTTGTTTGACGTCATTGAAGGTGCACCTGGGAAAGAAGCTCCAGGGAGGTCATCCCAGACTATTCTCCCTCCTCCTCCTCCTCCTAAACCTCCTCAACCCCAGGGGGTTGAATAAACTGATCCTAAGAGAAAGAGAGAGGAGAAGGGTAAAAAAGTGACGGGTACTGGGAGGTCTCTTCCGACCAAGGAAAGTGAGGACCAGCAGCCCCTAAAGCAGCGAAAAACAACTCGTGGGGCTTCAAGAATGGGTGCAAAGCAAACTGTTCAACCTTCGGAGCCCGAAGCCTGGCTTCCTGCCCCTATGCTTGGTGGTGAACCTCTGAGGGCAGACGCATCCCTCAGGGACTATAACGGTGGGATTGGATGCAATGTCGCCTCGGCCCTAGAGGAAACCCTCCTTCTTCCTCGGGATATGGCCGAACTTAAGAAGATGAAGAAAGATGAGCTCTTTATGAATATAAAGAGGCATCTGGGCATGGTATAGAATCCTTGCCGTTTCACCCTTTTCCTTCTGGTTTACTTCATTTTTGACTATCTCGTTTTGTGCATGTAGGTCGTTCAAAACACTTTCTGGCTAGAGGAGGTGATTAATAACCTTCATTTCCAGTGGATCAAAGAGAGGGAGCTTAGAGGTGAAGCTTCCAAGGCGCTTGCCACCAATGAGCAAAGCTTAGGGGCGCTGAAGAAAAAGTTAGCAGACGAAGAGTCCGCTCGAAAGAATGCTGATCTAGCCGTGTCCAGCTTTCAAAGGCAAGCTGAGGACCAAGGGAAAAAACTTAAAGAGGCCAGTGATCAACTAAAAGCTTCTAAGGAAAGCATATCGCTGTTGATGAAACAACTGGAAGAAGCTCAAAGGCTTAGGGCTCGAGCTGAGAAAGAGAAGGACGAGGCTGAAAAAGTAAGAGCCGAGGCTGAGAAGGCGAAGGATGAGGCCGAACAGCGGGGGTATGACGAAGGCGTGGCCGAGACCGAGGAAAGGTTCAGAAAAAAGGTCCCAACTGTGTGTCGAGTATACTGTGCTCAAACTTGGGAAGAAGCTCTCAACCGCGCGGGGGTCGAGCCTTCATCAGCACTGAGAAGTTCTGGGAACATCTTTTTTCCCTCGGCCATACGAGCCTCAAGCGCTCCTCCTCAGCAACAAGACGTTTCCTCTACTGCGGTTGGCTCAGCTGAAGAGGCTCAGAGCCAGAATCCTCTCCCAACCAGTCAGCAGAAACAGCCTGAAGTGTCCGAAGTGGAAAAGCGGACCTCCTCAACCAAAGTCGCAGAGGCTCCTAAAGATGGGCAGGCTTCTCAAACCTTCAAGAAGGACTTAGCTTTCACCGTCTTGCCTGCTGGGGAGGCTTCAAAGGAGAAAGAGAAAGAGAAGGATGCTCGTCCTCAGGAAACGGCCAACGTCCCACCTCCTAAGATGCAAATAAAATTAAACAAATAGTTGATGTATACAGGGCAAAGTTCCCTTTTTTGAATTGTATAAGATATTAGGGGTCTATCTTTTTCTCGTATAGTTTCTTGCATGAATATGTTTTCACGTTTACGTTACCTTGAGCAATAGAAGAGCAAAGTTCAACACTGCGAGAGAAAATTTAGTCTTATCTATGCCAATTGAGAGTCAGACGAAAGTGGAGATAGTGTCTCGAATAGTTTGTCCTTAGAAGTATTGAGTGCCCTAAAGTGCTTTGAGATGATGCTAATGGAACTTGCCTTGGCATATAAGGATAATCACATAGATATTATTTAAGAAGCGCTAGCACTCATGGCGTGTATTATCTTTCGCCAAGTTGTGGCCTGAGGACTTTTTGCGACTTAATTTCTGTTTAATAATTTGTTTCATCATCCGAAGTATCTAGTTTCCCCAGAGGCTTGGGTCCGAGGACCATGCAATGCCTTGGTTCTGTCCAGTACCTAGTTTTCTCATTTTAAGTGGTTAGTTTCCCCATAGGCCGGTGTCCGAGGACCATACAATGCCTTGGTTCTGTCTAACACTTCATTTTTTCATCTGAAGTATCTGGTTTCCCTAGAGGCTTGGGTTCGAGGACCATGCAATGCCTTGGCTCTGTCCAGTACCTAGTTTTCTCATTTTAAGTGGTTAGTTTCCCCATAGGCCGGTGTCCGAGGACCATACAATGCCTTGGTTCTGTCTAACACTTCATTTTCTCATCTGAAGTATCTGGTTTCCCTAGAGGCTTGGGTCCGAGGACCATGCAATGCCTTGGCTCTGTCCAGTACCTAGTTTTCTTATTTTAAGTGGTTAGTTTCCCCAGAGGCTGGAGTCCGAGGACCATACGATGCCTTGGTTCTGTCTAACACTTCATTTTCTCATCTGAAGTATCTGGTTTCCTCAGAGGCTTGGGTCCGAGGACCATGCAATGCCTTGGCTCTGTCCAGTACCTAGTTTTCATATTTTAAGTGGTTAGTTTCCCCATAGGCTGGTGTCCGAGGACCATACAATGCCTTGGTTCTGTCTAACACTTCATTTTCTCATCTGAAGTATCTGGTTTCCCCAGAGGCTTAGGTTCGAGAACCATGCAATGCCTTGGCTCTGTCCAGTACCTAGTTTTCTTATTTTAAGTGGTTAGTTTCCCCATAGGCTGGTGTCCGAGGACCATACGATGCCTTAGTTCTGTCTAACACTTCATTTTTTCATCTGAAGTATCTGGTTTCCCCAGAGGCTTGGGTCCGAGGACCATACAATGCCTTGGTTCTGTCCAGTACCTAGTTTTCTTATTTTAAGTGGTTAGTTTTCCCATAGGCTGGTGTCCGAGAACCATACAATGCCTTGGTTCTGTCTAACATTTCATTTTTTCATCTGAAGTATCTGGTTTCCCCAGAGGCTTGGGTCTGAGGACCATGCAATGTCTTGGCTCTGTCCAGTACCTAGTTTTCTTATTTTAAGTGGTTAGTTTCCCCAGAGGCTGGTGTCCGAGGACCATACAATGCCTTGGTTCTGTCTAACACTTCAACTTTATTTAAGGAATACGAGTAATAGAACTCCAATTAAGTTAGGAAAGAAACATATGATAGAACTGTTTGTGTTAATAGTAGTACCTTCTTAGGTTGCTTACATTCCAAGGGTGGAGTACCGTTTTTTCGTCAAGATCTTCTAAATAGTAAGCCCCTATTCCTGCCACAGATGTGATGCGATATGGCCCTTCCCAATTGGGCCCTAGCTTTCCCCAAGCTGGGTTTTTGATGTTCCCAACGACTTTTCTCAACACTAGGTCCCCTGGAGCTAGCGGCCTCAGCTTTACATTCGCATCATAGCCTTGTTTCAGCTTTTGTTGATAATAGGCTAGCTGGACCATCGCTCTATCTCGTCGTTCGTCTATCAGATCTAGACCCTTTCCCAAAAGCTCGTCATTGCCTTCTGAGGTGAAAGTGCTGGTCCTTAACGTGGGAAAACCCGTCTCTAGCGGAATCACGGCCTCTGCCCCGTACGTCATTGAGAAGGGGGTTTCTCCCGTTGACCGTCGGGGTGTCGTTCGGTAAGTCCACAGAACGTGCGGCAGCTCCTCCACCCATTTTCCCTTGGCATCGTCTAACCTCTTTTTTAGCCCACTCACAATGACCTTATTGACGGCCTCGGCTTGCCCATTTCCTTGTGGATAAGCTGGGGTGGAATATCTGTTCTTGATTCCCAGGTCGGAACTGTACTCCCTGAAGGCCTTGCTATCAAACTGAAGACCATTATCCGAGATAAGGGCCTGAGGGACCCCAAATCGGGTGATGATGTTCTTCCAAACGAACCTCTTGACGTCCACGTCTCTGATATTGGCCAGGGGTTCAGCTTCCACCCACTTCGTGAAATAGTCCGTGCCAACGAGCAGGTATTTTTTATTCCCGATTGCCTTAGGGAAAGGGCCAACAATGTCTAAGCCCCATTGCGCGAAAGGCCAAGGACTAGAGAGAGGGTTGAGGACTCCCCCGGGTTGATGGATATTTGGAGCGAACCTCTGGCATTGATCACATTTTTTAACGTACTCCTGTGCTTCCCTCTGCATGCCTGGCCACCAATACCCTTGGGTGATTGCTCGGTGAGACAGAGACCTCCCTCCCGTATGACTCCCACAAATCCCCTCATGCAGCTCTTCTAGGAGTGCCTCTGATGCTTCGGGGTGCACACAGAGTAGATAAGGCCCGGTGAAAGAGCGCTTGTATAGCTTCTTGTCCCCAAACAACCAGAACCGTGGAGCTTGCCTTCTTATCTTGTCAGCTTCCAGCTTGTCCTCGGGCAATATGTCCTTTTCAAGGTATGCCGTTATAGGATCCATCCAACTCGGCGCTGAACTGATCAGGTTGATCTGAACAGGGTCCTCCGTTGCTGGAGCGGGTGAGCTTAAATCTTCAACCACGATTATACGAGGTAGGTTCCGTGCCGAGGAGGTGGCAAAGGTAGCCAGAGAGTCTGCATGCGCATTCCCATTCCTAGGGACATGGGATAGTTCAAAAGATTCAAAGTCCTTTTGCATACGCCTAACTCGGCTCAGGTAGCTTTGCATCCTGGCGTCTCGAGCTTCCAGCTCTCCTCTAACTTGGCCCACGATTAAGCTCGAATCCGAGAACATCTCAACTGTCTTTCCTCCAAGCTTCGTGACCGTCGCCATTCCTGCTATCAAAGCCTCATACTCCGCTTCATTATTGGTGGCCGAGAATCCCAACCTCAAAGACTTCTCCACAACGGCCATTTCGGGAGATATTAGGACTAGCTCCACTCCCGACCCCCTTTGGTTTGCTGCTCCGTCTACGTACACCCTCCAGGAATGAGGACGTTGCGTGGATATGAGGCCCACCGATTTTTCCTCCACGCCGTGCGGACCTGTACTTATCTCCTCAGGGCCCTCAGCAAATTCAGCCACCAGGTCGGCGAGCACCTGACCCTTTATAGAGGTGCGGGGCATATACTTTATATCGAAAGCCCCAAGTATCGTGCCCCATTTTGCAATCCTGCCAGTGTAGTCTGCGCTCCGAAGTACGGCTCTGAGTGGGTACTGAGTCAAGATAACCACAGTGTGTGCCTGAAAGTAGTGGGGAAGTTTCCTCGTAGCGTGCACTATTGCCAAAATGGCCTTCTCCAAGGGCAGATACCGCACCTCGGCCTCATGAAGTGACTTGCTCACGTAGTATACTGGCCGCTGCACGCCATTATCCACTCGTATCATCACAAAACTAATAGCATGAGTAGTTATTGCTAAGTAAGCGAAAAGAACTTCGTCCACTTCAGGGCTGGACAGGATAGGTGGCCGAGAAAGATATTCCTTGAGTTGCTGAAATGCTAGAGCGCACTCCTCAGTCCACTCGAACCCTTTCCATTTATGGAGTGAGAGGAAAAAGGGTCTGCACCTGTCGGCTGATCTGGATATGAATCTGTTTAGCGCAGCGGTCATCCCGGTCAATCTCTGGACTTCCTTAGGATTCCGAGGTGGCTGCAAGCTGTTTATGGCTTTAATCTGGTCCGGGTTCACTTCAATTCCCCGGTGGGTCACCATATAGCCCAAAAATTTCCCAGAGCTAACCCCAAAGGAGCACTTGGAGGCGTTCAGCCGCAATTTATGCTTTCTCAAAACTTCAAATGTGCCAATTAGGTCCGTCATATGCTCGGACGCCACTTTGCTCTTCACCACCATGTCATCTATATAAATCTCAATGTTGTTGCCTAACTGTGGTTCGAACATCTTCGTCATCATCCGTTGGTACGTTGACCTTGCGTTCTTCAAGCCGAAAGGCATTACCTTGTAGTGGTAATTTCCGTTGGGAGTAAGGAATGCTGTCTTCTCTTGGTCACCCAATGCTAGTGGGATCTGGTGATAGCCCTGAAAGGCGTCTAGGAAGCTCATCCGGGGATGGCCTACTGTTGCGTCGACCAGCCGATCTATACGGGGCATAGGGAAAGGATCCTTCGGGCAGGCTTTGTTAAGATCCGTAAAATCGACGCACACGCGCCATTTTCCAGTTTTTTTCTTCACCACTACTGTGTTTGCCAACCACTGAGGGTAGAATACCTCCTTGATAGCCCCAGCCTGCTTGAGCTTGTCCACCTCGTCTTTAATAGCTTCGGCGTGTAATTTAGACGGACGCCGAGGTAGCTGTTGCTTTGGAATAGCTAATGGATTGACATTCAAATGATGGCAGATGAAGTCCGGATCAACCCCTGGCGCTTCATAGGCATTCCATGCAAACACGTCTATGTTCCTTCTTAGGACCTCAACCAATTGCTCTTTCTCTGGCGAGGGTAATAGCGCTCCGACCTGGAAGTACCTATCCAGGTCATTACCGACAGTCACCCTCTCCAATTCCTCACATTCAGCCTCCTCGGCGATAGTGCTGGAGAGAGTTCCTCGATCCTTTAATTGCTATAATCCCTCCTCGGCCCTGGCCGACGGACCGTTCTCCGGCTTATGCTGGATAGCTGCTACCATGCACTGCCTCGCCATGGCCTGGCTTCCCAATATTTCTGACACTTGGCCACCCGACGGGTACTTCACCTTCTGATGAAGAGTGGAGGAGACAGCCCCCAGGGTATGCAACCAAGGCCTTCCCAGAATCGCCGTGTAGGGAGAGAAGACGTCCACCACGATGAAATCTACTTCCACCACCTCGGAGCCTGTGTGCACAGGTAATCTAATCATACCCAACGGAATGACCGATCTGCCCTCGAAGCTTATCAGCGGGGAGCTATAGGTCGTCAGGTCTTGGGGTGTCAAACCCAACCCCCTGTATAAGTCGGGGTACATTACCTCGGCCGCGCTCCCTTCGTCGATCATCACCCTTTTTACATCATATCCTCCAATTCTCAGCGTAACCACCAAAGCATCATCATGCGGCTGTATGGTCCCTCTCTTGTCCTCTTCTGAAAATCCTAGTACCAGTGGGGCGTTTAGTTTTGCCTTCTTTGGCGCTGAATGTGAGCTCCCCTCCAAGCAATGAGATACTGACAGTATTCTGGAGGGACAAGACCCCGTCCTTTCTGGTGCCGCAAATATGACGTTTATGGTGCCCAGGGGGGCTCCGGAAGAGGCATTTCCTCTCGATGTCTGCCCTGCCTAGCCTCCTCGGGCACTGGTGTGGTGCAGAAGGTTGGTCAACCTCCCTTCTCGGACTAGCTCTTCCAAGTGGTCCCACAAGTTTCTGCAGTCCTCAGTTGTATGTCCATGGTCCTGATGGTACTGAGAGTAGAGGTTCTGGTTGCGTCTCGCAGGATCCCCTGCCATTCTATTGGGCGCCCTGAAGAAGGGCTCGTGTTGTATTTTTTCCAGAACTCGCTGGACTGGTTCTCGGAACACAACGTTGACTGCCTGGGAATTTGCAGATCCTGACTGCCCCACAAAATCTCTCCGAGGTCGATTGTTGTTATACCGATCGGACCTAAATTCCCTCCTCTCCTGAGGGATCACCTTGGTCTTCCCTCTACTCCGTATCTGGTTTTCCTCTATTCTTCTAAACCTGTCGATCCTGTCCATAAGCTGTCGCATGCTAGTAACAGGCTTACCGGTTAAGGAAGTCCTCAGCTCGTGATCGGTTGGAAGGCCCTCCTTAAAGGTGTTAATAGCCACCTTGTCGTTGGCCCCCTCTACTTCGTTATACATCTCCCAATATCTGTCGGAGTATGCTTTCAGGGTTTCTCCCTCTCGCTGAGACATGGATAGTAACGACCCTAAAGGCTGAACAACCCTCCTGCAGGTAATGAAGCGGGCCTCAAAAGTTTGGATGAGTCTCTCAAAGGAATCAATAGTATCCTCCTCCAGGCCGTTGAACCACCTCATCGCCACCGGGCCTAGGCTTGAAGGGAAAACCTTACACATCAAGGCCTCGTCTCTGGAATGAATGGCCATCCTCTGATTGTAATGGCTGACATGCTCCACTGGGTCCGTCTGACCGTTATAAATGGTGAATGTAGGTTGATGGAACCTCCGAGGAAGGCTTGCGTCCTCTATGCGTCGTGTGAACGGCGACTTGGAGACTTGACTCAGCGCCTTGTTCAAAGCCTCGTTCCCTAAGCCCTGCTGAGGTGGACTTCTGTACGTCCGTCGACTGTAACGCTCTTTACCGAGGGAAAAAAGCTCACTGGGCGGGGTTCTGGACCGTCGCCTGTAACTTGTATCGTCTGATTCATCGGAGGCTTGCTTCGCTTCCTTATTCGTTTGCTTTCGTCGTTCGTACCGTAATTCCCTTCTTAACATATCGATCTCATGCTGCATGTCTTTACCGTCCTTTGCATGGGAGACATGGCTCTTCCCTCGAGTCCGGCTCTTCTCCGTATGGGTTGTTCGCACGCTTCCCTCGCGGTCTCCCCTTCGTTCACGGTTCGCCAACGGTGTGTCGTGTTGGGGTCCCCTAGACTCTGCTTGATGTGGACTAGCGTCCACCTGCGGTGGTGTTCCTTTCGCCATCAGCTGTTGCACCTATCTTTTTCTATGGTCGGGTCAAGCTCTTCCCACAGACGGCGCCAATTGTAGGGACTCAAATTGTCTTGGACCCTGGACAATAAAATTTGTAGAGTGTGGGCGTAAGAACTAGCTCCGGTTAATAGAAAAAGACGTCGATCTTCTGCAGCAAAAGGAATTTCCCAGGTAATACAGGTCAGATGCTCTCTCTCTTTCTTCTGGCTCCGCTTTCAGTGCTCTTTCCTTCTTTTTTCCAAAAAAGTCCCCTTAGAGTATTTCGATTTCCTCTTATATACTACTTTTTCGGTTCATTTTCACCGTACACGTGTAAGTCCCCTTTTGAGACCATCTTTCTGTCCCATCCAACACGTCCCGGATCCTCCGCTTGGTGGTTGTAAGGCTGCTTGACTATTGTTCAGGTATCACCTCCACATTAATGCGGCCAGAGAGTTAGGTGGGATGCATTTAATGTGGAGGTAGCAGCTTTTTAGGAGATATTTGTTACCTTTTCCGGTTCCTCCTTTGATCAATATTTATTTAGTTTAGTTTGCATATGACTCTGTAAAACTCCCTGTCAACTAAGATAGTTACGCCCACGTCTAAAGCTGGTTTGAGGGATGGATCTCGTCCTCGGACAAAAGAGTATCCTCGGACGGAGGATTATCCTCGGACAAAGGAGTATCCTCGGACGGGTGAATGTCTTCGGTTTGGGCCGTTGGGCCACAAGCCCATTTTTATGTACTCTGTTAGTCTTTCAGGCAACTGGCCCCACACATATATATATGTGTGTGTGTGTGTGTGTGTGTGTGTGGAAAGTGATATTATTCTTTGTAGAAAAGTGTAAGTGTGAACGCTAAAAGTTAAAAAGATGAGTTATCCTTTCTTTCCTTAGCAATATACGTGAATCACCCAAGATATTTTGCTTGACTTCTTGGCTGCAGAAACTTTATTGGTCTTTATGCTTTGCTTCTTTGTTTTCTTCCTTCTTTGTTCTTATTGGTTGCATCTTTATCTCTTCTTTGACTTTCTCAAAGAAAGAAGACTCAAGAAGCTCTCCCTCTTCATTCCCACGGGTCCGATTAAATCAGAAAATTCTCACATCACTTACTCTCTTTTCTCTTAAGGAAAGTGCTAGGAAGCTCCCTCGAGTCTTTCTCTCAAGTCCATGGGTTCACACACTCAAAAGGAAGACAAAAGTCTTCTCCCTAATCTTATTTTCTTGGCTGTACCAGACCAGAAAGTCTAGCCCTTTTCTTCTTTCTCTCTTCTTCCTTGCTCTTACACGGCTGTAACTCTCTTTCACCCTCTCACCAAAAATCATAGATATCTCTCTAAGAAGAAATTAAGAGCCTAAACACTAAGGGTTCATCTTCAAAGTGTGTGGGTAAGTAATTTAAACCTCATATGTTTTTGGGTGTTTTGATAGTATAATTGTTTTGTTTATTTTCCTTCTTTGTTCTCTGTTCTAATTTTAGAAGCTAATCTTGTGATTCTATTTTAGTAATTTGAAAGTTGATGGTGTTATGGTCTATTGGGTGCTGATTAGGGTATTTTAATATGTATTGTATAAGTATAAAAATACCCAAATGAAATTAAGGCCTATTGCTATTTGTTGATGATTTTGTAAGAATATGTACTGAAGCTGTCTCTGTGACAGATTTGATATTTATAACAAGAAAAATATGTATTAAATCATATTCTTTGAATTAGGATGCTAGGAATAGTTTCTATGAATCCTAAGACACTTAGGGTTGTTATGGAATTGGTCTCACAGCATTTGGATGAGCATAAAAATAATGATTTAATTTCTAATTTGTATGAGTTTCTGTCAGGACAGATTTGAGTATACTGTCTTGCGTGATTTTTAGTAAATCATGGGTTTATGCTTTGATTCCGAAATTTTTATGGTATATACTGGACATATAGGGGAATTTCTCTGTAAAATTTCATGAGGTTTGGATGTGAACTGGTTGTCCATTTGTATTTTACAATTGAAGCATATGCTGCTGGAATAAAACAGTGAACAGTAAGGAACATGCCTAACTTTGAGGATTTAATTCTAAAGTTAGGTTGAACGTTTTGAGCTATAAATTGATATGCTCATCATCTGGTATGTTTAGATCATAGATTAATTTTGTATAACTTGGTTTAAGGTTTAGTACTCTAAAGGAGGGGTTCTAAACCATTTGACGGTTGTACTTATGAAGCTATTTTGTTGAACATGCTGTATGTTTCCTTAAGAGTGTATCTGGTTACATGACAATGCTTAAAACAGTGTATATTTATGCATGCATTATGGCCCTAAGCTCAAAGTACATTTTGAAATGAAGTTGGCTCCTATGGAGATATGATACAAATATGAGAATGATGGCATTTCTTTAGGTTGGTACGTTATTTGTTGATGTATGCATAATATGTTTGTAGGAACCTCTTTGAGGTGGGATTAGGATTTCTTGGATTACAAGAGATAGGCTTTGAGATGAATGTGTAAGTTTATGTTAAGGAATAATGGACAGTAACAAGCCTTGATTTTGGTTTAGGTGTTACCAGTCATCAGGTCTAAGCTCCTTCGACTTTAGGCTCTCAGTTCCTCTGCTTTCAGGTAAGGGATAAGTTATATGAGTATTTGGTAAGTCATGAGGTTATTTTAAAGTATATTATGCATTAAAAGGTTTTTGATTAGAAATATGGCATGTAAGCATTATCAGACAAAGATATATTCATGAGTTTTTCTAAAACTTTATGTATATGATTTAAGCATATTGATGCTATTACTGATTCCACGAACATGATGATTAAAGAAAACAATGAAAATGCTATTATTGTGAAATGTAATGCAAAATAAGAAATTTCAGTATGATGTCTAAGTATAAAATGTTTTCGGGTTATGTTCTCTGATGATCTGAACTCTACCAGTAGGGGTTAATTACTGGCTTTTCATGGAAAACATTATATGATTGGCCATTAAATGGGACTGGTTCTGCTGTACCCGCCCTTGTTGGTTACGGCAAACTTGGGGGAAGCCAACCTACCCCCATGGTTGGAAGATATGTATTATGATGTGATCCTGGGAATACCTGGCATTGTGGGAAATACTGAATGCCTAGCACCGTGGTGCTAGAAGCCTCCCAAATAAGTACAGACTTATCATATATGGACTAACCAACAAGTTATTTATGAACGGCTAGGTTATGTTATGTTATTAATCATAAGAGAATTATTTTGTTTTAATGCATTGTGAAAAGTAAAAGCTCTCATGGAAAGAAGAAGTTCTGATGAAAAGAAAGCTGTTCATCAAAGATAAAAGTTTCTGAAACTCTGCTATGCTATAAAGATAAAGTTTCTGAAGAAAGTACAAGTTCATGTTAAGAAGTTATCAGATATTTGTTTTTCTTTATGAAACGTAAAGTTTTATAATTATGAAAGTTATAATATTTTACGAGAACAAGTTTATGAAGGAAAGTTTTATTATTATTTAAGATGTTTTTAGTTTAAGACAAAGCTACCGATTATCTGATTTAAGTTAAAACGATTATTTTGTAATGAAAATATATATGGTAACTTTGAAAGAAATGAAAGAAATTCAATTTGAAAGGTTTTGATAAAATTATTCTGATAAGAAAAGGGAGAACAATTATTTCTACGAAGAGCGTTAAATTATTATTATAAATAGTATAAAATACTATGCATGAAAAATGTTCTCCTATCTGAACGTTTATAAACTGAAATGGTTTGATTTACATGCATCCTTATTGAATTCTCATATATCTTACCTTTATTGGGCTTCGCAGCTCACCTTATTATTTTTCAGTCAACAGGTTTTAATTTGGAGCAGGGGGAGCCTTAGTCGAGTTTGGAAGGAGCTAGTTTTAAATTTTAAATGTATAGATTCTAAATTAGCAATTTAATCCTGTATTGTGTTGATGTCTTGAATTTATTGAAATTGTACTACAAAGCTAAAAGATACCTTTGTGTTAGTGAGTTTTTCTTAAATTCTTTAAGGACTAAGTGTGAAATGTTTTATGCCTCAAGATATGTTGACTAGGGATGTGACTTGAACCCTCTGTTGACCTCCAACAAACACAGGTTGCCCAAGCTACAGCTTCTAAAATTTTATACTTGGTGTCTTGGAATTTTATTAGTCTTTTTTCTTTTAATTTTTTGTATATGTGGTTTTTCTGGGGGTTGGGGGGAATTGTTCAAGTTAACATGAAATTACTTTTATCAAATTGTATTGCTTAACCTAAATTCTCAAAACAAATGTCATTATAGCACATCTTGCCCATTATAATATTCGTAGTCACTTCTTTGGATGAAAAATTCTATTTCCTTAAGTCAGTGATTGCCTTAATTGAATTTATGAGACAGCATCATAAACATGGGTGGTTTTCGCAGTTTTTTTCTTGAATCCAAATTTTTTCAACTGGTGGTAGAGGAAGGGGGACGGTTTTTTTCATTAAGGATTTTTGAGAGAAGTAGGTACTTCATGAAGTCAGTCTTCATGGGAAAGAATGTGGCACATTGGCTGATGAAGAGTATAGAACAGGTTGTCGTTGGGATTAGTCGGAAGGATTTTTATTCGTTCGGGGAAGGTGATTTAGCTTACACCCTCCAACGGAGCTCCAACTCTTTTGGGATGTTCCTACTCTTGACTGAGTTTAAAGTTGGTCAGTCTAGGAGGTCCATTTTTATTCCAGAAGGCAGAGCTAAGAATGGTTGGAGGGTTTTTGAGTTAGAATTAAGGAAGCTGTTAGAACCTGAAAACTATGTGAATGGTGGCTCTGGTCTTTCGAAATTCATAGCTCAGCATCATAAGGATATCTCAGGGATTCAACCATTTATAACCTTTGCCGATACGGTGCGTGGGCCTCAGGTGCAGGTCAGGGGCAGGATTTTGCCAAACCTGGTTAGCTCCCTTGATAAAGGGAAATTGCTATTAGAAGATAATGCAAGGGAGAAGCAGAACCTAGTTTTTGAACAGAGGCCGGTGAGTATATCAGGTCCTGTGACTCTTGGAGGAAGAGAATTAGGTTCCAGGTGCATTAATGAGGAGTTTGAATTTGGTGTGACTAATACGGTAAAAATAAAGAAGAGTTCTCCGTTGAAAATCCATTCAAACTGGAATAAACATGCTAATGGTAAAGAGCGTGTTCTGAGGCATCAGGTCTGGACATGAGTAGGCCTGATCGTAGAGGTGGATGGAGAAGGAAATAAACGTGTAGCTTGGAACTCTAATAAAGGTGGACTGAGGAATTCTTTTTGGGGCAATAGGAATCAGAGGGAGCATGTGGTGGGTCAGTCAAGTGGGTCACGGGCTTATCAAAATTCTGTGGTGAATAAAGGTGTTTTGAGGAGGTCTAAATGGGTCATTAGTAGTCAGGATCACTCACGGGTTCAAAAGATTTCTATGGTGGGCTCAGCCCCTGAGTGTAACACTCAAGTGGGCCTCACAGTTGTTTATTCTCCAAAGCCCACTGGCCCAACTAGGATGGCAAAGGGTGAGAGCTCTTTCTCGAGTGCTTAGTATCACAATCCCAATGCTCTTGTGATGCCTAACACACCCCACGACCTTTTGGTTGCTCAGAATGGGATAGCGGGTCTCACCGTTACTACTGGATCTCTCGCCGTGAGGTCACTGACGTCCTTGGACAAGGTGGGTTGCTCTCCGGTGGACTCGTCGAAGGCTGGGAGGGTGACAGAGCATCTTGCCGAGGGCTCGCCGGCGATCTTGGACAAGGTGGGTTGCTCTCCGATGGACTTGTCGGAGGCTGGGTGTCCTTTTTCTGAAGGGTTTTGCGCCGGTGAGCCTCTGTTCTCACTAGTGCAGGTAGAGATGTCGAGGAGCAAGAAGCATGTGGTTTCCCCGGCGACGGTAATGCAGACCGATGCAGATGGAGGTTTGCTTGCTCAGCCGTGGTGTGCTTCGCCGGTAGGAGTGTCGGGTTGTACCGAGAATCTTCAGCATATGGTTTTCAAGTATAACTCTGACCGGAATAGTTTTTTGGGCTCAAATAGGTTGTCAGGTGGGTTGGTTTCTGAAGATACGAGGTCAGTGACTCTTGAATTTGTGTCGCGACTGGTTGGACCTTCTTTCCCTTATCTTTTTTTGGTGTTTTGGCGAGTTGGGTCAATGGGTTTTGGAGTATCGGGTAAGGTGGCAAATTCCTCCTCTAGTAAGGAACTCTTAAGCCTTACTAGGGAGGTCATGCTTGTGGAGGATGCAGCTGTTTTTTTTTTTTTTTTTTTTTTTTTTTTTTTTTTTTTTGTGGGCTCTGGTGAAGCAGAATTGTCAGATTGTTTACCTTCTCAGATTATTGCTCTGAGTGTGTCGACAACTTCGGTGAAATTGGAGGAGGTTACTAAGGTCTTGAGTATTGAGGCCAAAATAGATGTTTCTGGGTGGGTGAAACGAAGAATTCCTGGTTTTAGTAAATTGGTTGGGTTGTCAACGACCCGACATGAGAAGTTGTGCATTGCTCTCTTACAAAGGTTAGAAACTGAGATGGAGGCAGCCAATGTGTTACACCGGAAAGTAACAGGTAGCTAAGAAGTGGCTAAGTCCAAACACAAGGGACGTAGAGAGTTGCGAAACTTGATCTCTTTGGTGAATTATGATGGGAGATAGAGGTTGGTTTTGTGCTGGTGTCAATAGGTGGGGATGTTTTTGTGGTAATGAAGATAAAAATGATTTCGTAGAATGTTAGAGGTTTAAAGGATCCTCGAAAACGACTTGTGGTGAAGAATTTGTTAAGGGAATGGAAGTGTGATGTGATTTGTTTACAAGAGACGAAAATTGCTAGCATGAATAGACAGCTGGTTTGTAGTTTGTGGGGCTATCCTTATGTGGATTGGGCTGTGTTGGAGGTTGATCGGAATGCTGGTGGTATTTTGATTATGTGGGATAAAAGGATCTTAGATAAGATGGAAGTTATGGTTGGTACATTCTCAGTTTCGGTAAAGTGGCAAAGGGTGGGGGACAGTTTTATATGGGCATGTTCAGGGGTTTATGACCCAAATGAGAATAATGAGAGAGGTCACATGTGGGATGAGTTGGTGGGTATTCAACAGTATTGGAGGATATCGTGGTGCGGCTTGGGGGATTTTAATATTGTTCGCTTTCCTAGTAAGCGTAGGGGTGCGACAAGTTTGACCCTGGCTATGGAAAAATTCTCTGAATTTATTGAGGATCTTAATTTGATTGATTTTCCTTTGGAAGGAGGTAGCTATACATGGTCAAGTGGTACTAATCAACCAGGGATGTCTAGGATTGATAGAGCTTTGGTCACTCCAGATTGGGAGGAACATTTCCCAGATGTTATTCAAAGGATTTTACCTCGTCCTATCTCAGATCACAGTCCAATTCTCTTGGAGGCAGGGGGAATGGCAAGGGGGAAAAGTCCGTTCAGATTTGAAAATATGTGGTTGAAGATGGAGGGGTTTATGGATAGGGTTCAATCTTGGTGGAATCGACATTCTTTTGTAGGTACACCTAGTTTTGTGTTTGCGAAAAAATTAAAGGCTTTGAAAGAGGACATTGTACAATGGAATCGTCAAGAGTTTGGGAATGTAGAGTGTTAAAAGAAACTATTACTAGAGGAGCTGAAAACATTAGACGCTAAGGAAGGGGAGGTTGGTCTCACTGATGGGGAGATATGTCATAGGGCAGTTTTGAGGTCCCAGGTGGAGCATCTTCTTTCCTTGGAGGAAATTTCCTGGAGACAAAAATCTAGGATGTTATATATCAAGGAAGGGGATAATAACACCAAGTTCTTCCACAGAATGGCTAACTCCCATAGACGGTATAATTATCTGAGGACCTTGGAGGTGGATGGGGTGGTTTTTGAGGAGGAATCTGAGGTAACTAATCAAGTAGTCCAGTTTTATAAAAATTTGTTCAAGGAGTCTGAGGGGTGGAGGCCTTTTGTGGAGGGTTTGGAGTTTGATCGTATTGGGGATATGGAGAGGGTTTGGCTTGAAAGGAAGTTTGAGAGAGAGGAGATTTTTCAAGTTGTAAGTGATTTGGAGGGAGACAAAGCTCCAGGTCTGGATGGGTTTACTATGGCATTTTATCATCATTGTTGGAGAGTAGTGGAGAAAGACGTGTTAGCGGTCTTTGAAGAGTTTTTTCAACATAGTAAGTTTGAAAAGTCTCTCAATGCTACCTTCATTGCTTTGATTCCTAAAAAGAATGACACCTCTAATATTAGAGATTTCTGGCCTATTAGCTTGGTAGGGAGTGTGTATAAAATCTTGGCAAAGGTTTTGGCAAATCGTTTGAGAGTAGTTTTAGATCAGTTGATTTGTGAGACTCAGAATAGTTTTGTGGGTGGGAGACAAATCTTTGACTCGGTTCTTATTGCGAATGAGTGTGTGGATAGCTGAAGGAAGAGTAGGGTTCCTGGAGTCATTTGTAAACTTGATATTGAGAAAGCTTACGATCATGTGCATTGGGAGGCTTTGCTATATTTGCTGTATAGAATGGGCTTTGGAGTGAAGTGGTGTAAGTGGATCCGCACTTGTATTTCCACAGTTCAGTTCTCTATTTTGATTAATGGGTTTCCAGCTGATTTTTTTGGTAGTTCAAGGGGTTTAAGACAAGGGGATCCATTATCTCCTATGCTGTTTTTGATTTTGATGGAGGTGTTTAGTAGGATGTTGAGAAGAGTGGGGGGAGCTGGCTTGATCCACGGTTTTAAAGTTGAGGGTATGAGGGGTGGTGGGGAATGTGTTTCACACCTTTTGTTTGCAGACGATACTATCCTATTTTGTGATGCAGACGTGGAGCAAATTCTTTATATTCGTTTGTTGTTACTCAGTTTTCAGGCGGTAACAGGTTTGAAGGTAAATGTGCACAAGAGTGAAATGGTTCCAATTGGGGAGGTTGGTGATGTGCACGTCCTAGCAGAAATTTTAGGCTGTAGAGTTGGAACTTTGCCTATGTCTTATCTTGGCATGCTGTTGGGGGCTTTGCATAATTTCTCTTCAATTTGGAATCCTATTTTGAAAAAAATTAAGCGGAAATTAGCCGGGTGGAATAGGTTGTATTTGTCTAAAGGAGGTCAATTGATGTTACTCAAGAGTACGTTATCCAGCCTTCCTACCTATTTTCTATCTCTATTCATCATTCCTACTTATGTGGCTAATAAAATTGAAAAGTTGTAAAGGGACTTTCTATAGGGTGATAGCAAGATTCATCTGGTAGGTTGGGATAAAGTTTGTGCGCCTACAGCTAATGGTGGTTTGGGGATAAGGAAAATTACTACTTTCAATAGGGCCTTATTGGGGAAATGGCTATGGCGGTTTGGGAAGGAAGAGAGTCGGTTATGGAGGAGGGTGGTAGCGTCAAAATATGGGGAAGAATGGGGGGGATGGACCTCAAAGCTAGGTAGGGGAGTTCATGGGTGTGGTTTGTGGAGAGGTATTCGCATGGGATGGGAGGATTTTAGCAAGTATTGTCAGTTTGTTGTTGGGTTGGGGAATAAAGTGAGATTTTGGCAAGATGGGTGGTATGGAGATCAACCTTTCCAAGTGGCTTTCCCAAGGCTGTATGGTATTATTATTGATAAGGAGGCATCTGTAGAAGCTTCTTTGTCAAGGCAGGGGGCAGAAGAAAGAAGATTTTGGGATATTCGTTTTATTTGAGAATTTAATGATTGGGAGATGGATGAAGGGCTGCATTTTCTTCATATATTAGGAGCTAATATTCCTCCAATAGATGTTAGAGACCGGATGAGATGGAAGTTGAAGCCTAATGGGGAATTTGACATTCGATCGTATTATAATAAATTGCGAGATTCTCCCTCAATTGTCTTTCCTTGGAAAGGAATATGGAAAGTAAAGGCCCCTAGGCGAGTTTCTTTTTTTGTTTGGTGTGCAGCTTGGAACAAGATTCTAACAGGTGATAACTTGAGAAGATTGAGGGGATTGAATTTTGTAGACTGGTGCATTATGTGCCGGCATTGTGGAGAGACGGTAGACCACTTACTTCTTCATTGTGAGATGGCTTATCGGTTGTGGAGCTTTGTCTTAATGACTTTGGGTTTGTCTTGGGTTATGCCTAGATCGATCTCAGATTTGCTTTTTGGCTGGTGGAATTGGTTGGGGAAGCATGCGTCTCAGATTTGGAACTTAGTTCCGCTGTGTATCCTATGGTGTATTTGGAAGGAACAGAATCGGAGGACTTTTGAAGATTTGGATAGTTCCGGTGTTCAGATAATTGCTTCTTTTAGTGGGACTCTTTTTGATTGGTCTCGGCCTTGGGGACTCACGACTAGTGATTCTCTCCCCTCTTTTCTTAACTCTTTTTCTCTTTTGTAATTTATTTGTTGTTTGGTTTTCTTCTTTGTTTTTTCAGTTTTCTTCTTCTTGTATTTTCTAGGTCTGCTCTATGTTTTTCATGCATAGTGTAGACATTCATATATATATCATTCTTACTTATCAAAAAAAAAATGTTAGTCTGTAATATTGTGTATTTTAGGATCTAATGAAGGTTGTGTACCTTAAAGCAATAAGAGATGTATTATGTGAGATTTAGAATTGGAGTGACTGGTGGATTATGTGATTCTTTAAGTACAGTGTAGATGCTCTGAATGTCACAGGAAAACTTATATCTTTTAAGTAAAGAAACAAGAATGTAAAGAAAGAGGAAAGCTTTTGTAAAAGTTTTGTAAAAGTTAAGTTGATTCTTGTTAATATCAGGTTTCGGCTTGGTATTAGCATGCCGGTCATGGTCACAAATCCGAGTATCGGGTTTGGGGCGTGACAAGATTACTACGAGAGTACTCGATAATGAAAAAGGCATCTAAGAGTTGTTGACTTGACTAAAATAACATGATGTGAATCCTTCCCATCTGCCCTTCCTCTTCCCTTTTTCTGTCTCTCTCTCATACACGGTGAAAGAAAACTTTCCGTTCATTTACTGAAAAGCAATTATCTAATAGGAACTGAATCCGGCCTTATTTCAAGAGGGTTTTGGATCTGTAAGTTCTAATTTTTTCACTTATATTCATTTTTTTTTATTTCTTTCCTTTCCCTTTATCCTTGAAATGAAAAATCTACATATCAAATCGTCTCCAGTTTGAATTGAATTCAAATATACCTTTTTTGTTTTGTTTTCTGTATTATAGTTTAAGATTTACCAATATATTTCCAACAGATTCCATGAGCAGTCACGGAGCGTCAACATCATCATCGTCTTCTTCTTCAACACCTTGGTGGAAATACGATGTATTTCTCAATTTTAGAGGTGTAGACACACGTAAAAGTTTTACCGACCATCTATATGATGCTTTGAAAAGGAATGGTATTTTTACCTTTAGGGATGATGAAAAACTTGAGAGAGGAAAATCAATTTCACAAGAGCTCTTGAAAGCCATAGAAGAATCGAGAATTGCTATTGTTATTTTCTCAAAAAACTTTGTATCTTCAACATGGTGCTTAGATGAACTTGTCCATATTGTTAGATGCAAAAAAGAGACAGATTTAGAAGTTGTGCCGATTTTTTATGGTGTGAATCCATCTGATGTACGGAATCAGACGAAAACTTTTGCACCAGCCTTAATGAAACATGAACATTTTAAGGAGAGCATAGAGAAGGTGGAAAAGTGGAGAGCTGCTTTGAGAGAAGTGGGAGAACTTGCTGGTTGGGATTTACAAGACAGGTATAATTCTATGACATTTTATTTATTTATTTATATTTAAATGGGCCGTCTTCTTTCATATATCATGAAGTAAATAATAAATAGTTATTAGAATGTAACATAATATGCATGGATTGAAATATTACAAAATATATTGGTTAAAATTTTGTTATATTATCATATATATCTTCTTCTATCTATATACTATTAATAATAGGATTCCTCAATTTGGGATTGACTTTATGCTGCCTCAAAATACCTCACACACACCTTATTAAGTCTTAAAATGTTTAAAGAATAGGGTCCATTAAGTAAAATCACTCAATCTTAAATTGCTATTTTTTAAATTTTCAAGAAAAAAAATCCCTAAATTTTAGTCTTTTATTTTTATCCACTAATAATCCAATAACGGCAAAAAACTTGTCAAGGTAAACTTCCTAACTTTAGTCAAACTTAGAGGATGTAATTTGCATTTAGTGTCTTGTCTAGATAATAAAGAGTAATCGTCATTGATAGGATGTCATAGGTTGAAATTCTATGGTATCTATATTAAAAAAAAAAAAAAAAAAATTGTGGTCTCCCTCTCCATCCAAACTAGCCATAAGGCTTAACTTTTATTATTTGTACTCAAACAACCTTTGAAAGTTCACTAGTATAAATAATAGAGCTAGTTTAGAGTCTTTAGACCCCCAAATTTTAATTGCGGCTCAATTAATTTTAATCTAAACACATTTAATGTGGAATATACGTGATTAGCAAATTTATTAATCAAAGTATTCAACAATTGCATGGATGAACATATATGAGCAAGACAATAATGTAAAGGGCAGTAGAGTAAAGAGACTCAAACCTAAGATAACACACGATATGTTATCAAAGAGGAAAACCAAAAAAACTTGGCGTAAAATCGTCTTCACGGCCCTCCAAGTCGAAATGATCCACTAGTGAATAAGTTGGAGTACAAGGATACAAAAAAGACCTTCCAAGCCTAATCTACCCAAAATACTTGAGCCCTCCAAGCTCCAGCTATCAATGAATTTCACTGAGCCTTGTTTTCACTAGCTTCTCGGATTCCGCAATACTGCCTGATTGCACCGCCAAGCCTTACCGGCTTAATTTGGCAAAGACCCAATGCTTCCTAAGCTCCAAAACACTATCTATACCTTGAATGAGTGTGAGTGTGTTTGGGTAAAATCTCTTCTCAAGGTATGACAATGGGATGACAATGGGAGAGGAGAGGAGAAGAGATTACAAATGAATTTTCACTTAAGGATAAGTAGCTCTCTCTAAAAGGTGGATGTTGTGAAAAGCTCAATCTTTAAGATTTTCTGTCTGATAGCCTCCTTACAATTTTTTTTGGTAATGAGGGTATATATAGTATGGGTAAAGGATAAGAAAATCACACTTAAAATCTCAGTTGTCAAAGTGTCTTGTGGGTCATCTCGTGGGATGGTCAAGCCGCGAGTTGCTCGCGAGACATCTTGACTCTTGAACTTCCACATGTGCTCCTCACATGGCCTCTCGTGGGTTTTGCAATCTTGAATCAGTCGCGGGATAATTGTAAATTTAATTGTCTTGAGCAATTTTCACCGACTTAATACTAAACCCATTACAATTAAATCCCATAAAATACAAGAAAATAAATTAATGAAATTACAACACATTTGTCGTGGAATAAAGCCAACAAAAACGTTATGTAAAAAACATAACTTTACAACCTTAAAATATGATGGACCTATTTCAACTAACCATAACAAAAACTATAGCTCTAAATATGTCTGTTTGAAATATATAATTGATATGATATGCAGTTCTTATATGGGTAGTTCTATCCACGTTGCTTGAGCTAATGAATTCTAATGTGCTTGACCAAGGTTTATTCTTGGCTAGTGTATTCTTCCTCGCCCAAGGGTTTGGATTATCACGTAATTATTTTCTATCTTTTTTGCAGGCATGAGTCAGAATTTATCCAAGACATTGTGGAAAAGGTGATGAAGAAACTGAGTACAAAATTCTCAAGTGTTTCCAAAAAATTGGTAGGAATAGAATCAATGGTGGTGCAATTGATCACTTCATATTTAGGGATTGGGAACAATGTTTACATGGTAGGGATTTGTGGTATGGGTGGGCTAGGAAAGACAACTCTTGCTAGAGCTGTTTATGATATGTATTCTATTCATTTTCAAGGTTCTAGTTTTATTGCTGATGTTAGGGAAAAATCAAAAAAAGGTGGTTTGCTTCGATTACAACAACAACTTCTTGAAGAACTTCGGGGGGAAAAAAATAAAAAGATATGGGATGTTCATCAAGGAGTTAATATAATCAAGAATAGGTTACATAATAAAAAAGTTCTACTTGTCCTAGATGATGTTAATCACGTGGACCAATTAGAAAAATTGGCTGGAGAGCATGATTGGTTTGGATTGGGGAGTTGGATCATCATAACAACTAGAGATAAACATGTGTTGGTCGAACATGGAGTTCTTAACATATATAAGCCTTATGGATTAAATAATGATGATGCTTTAAAACTTTTTTGCTTGAAAGCCTTCAAAAATGAGCAACCCAAAGAAGGTTATATGCAGCTCTCCGAGGGAGTCGTAAAATATGCTAATGGCCTTCCATTAGCACTTGTTACTATGGGTTCCTTTTTAGTTGGAAGAACAATAGATGAATGGCAAAGTGCATTGGACAATTTTAAAAAAAATCCTAAAAAAGAAATATTTGATATACTTAAAATAAGTTACGATGGACTAGAGGAAACATGGAAAGAGATATTCTTAGACATTGCTTGTTTATTTAGAGGGCAGGAGAAAGATCAAGTAATACAAATATTAGAGAGTTGTGGTTTTGATGCAAGAATTGGTATAAGTGTTCTTGTGGACAAATCCCTCCTAGCCATAACAAATAATCCTTACGGTGAATTTTTGGAGATGCATGATCTACTAAAAGAAATGGGTGAAAAAATAGTTCGTCTAAATTCATGTGGAGAGCTTGGAAGGCAGAGTAGGTTGTGGCATTTGGAGGATCTGTTTTGTGTATTGGAGAATGATATGGTAAGAAAAATGATAAAGTTATAATTTTATTTTAGCAAATAAGATTGAGGAGGTATAGTGACATAATTTTGTTCAATATATATTAGTTCTTTTTATTTATTTTTAATTCCAATAGGTGATTGATTACCTTAGTATTAAAGTAACGGAATATAGAATGCAAACATTCATTTGACTATTTTTTATATTTTGATAATTGAATTCATCTTTCCTGATGAAATCAACCAATCACTCATCTCTTGGTTACTATCTAGAAGACTAGAACAAAAGAATATATATATATATATATATATATATATATTTGAGTTCAAGTTACACTTGGTATAACTCTAAGGAATGTTACACCATTCAATAACTTATTATTAAATTCATATTTTGAAAATTCTACTGTTGAATTACATGTTCTATGTGTACTTAACATGTTTGCCAATTTTCATTTCAACTAAATGTTATTTACCATTCGATCCATAAATTCATTTTTTATGCATTATGTTAAACTACAAAAACTTGAATTTAAACAATTGGTTGATGATATGGTTATTGATGTTTGATCATCTTTAAATTTTTCATGAAAGGATAATATATGAAGATGATGTGATCCAATGGTGGGTTTGTCAAAATTCACGTCCAATTGAAAATTATTGGGTAGTGTAACATTGTTTAAAGTTACATTAGATGTTTCATTAAAAAAAAAAAAAAGTTGCATCAGGTGTAACTTGAACCCATCTCTCTCTCTCTCTCTCTCTCTCTCTCTCTCTCTCTCTCTCTCTCTCTATATTTTTTTTTTGAGAAACCTCTCTCTCTCTCTCTCTCTCTCTCTCTCTATATATATATATATATGTTTAAAGGAAACTTGTTCTATAGGTTTTATTTTTATTTTTATTTTTTTATCACTTTGAAAGTAATGTTGTAATTTCCTATTTTTCCCCTTCTTCATCTTGAATTTCTTAAAGGTAGAAGTGCACCTTTCTAGTTTTAGTGCATGAAGGATAAAAAAAAGGTTTAAAATATGATGTATTGATGTTGTACTACAATCTATTAATTACCAGTAGGACTTAATATGTAGTACATTTTACTATTAAAATTTGATGTTGTACTATGATCTATTACTTACTAATGCGACTCTTTAGGGCCTGTTTGGATTGAGGGGGGAGGGTGGAGGAGTAGAGGAGAGTAAAGTAAAGTTGGCAGATAATAAACCAATTTCCGAACAACTCTACTTTACTCCTCCTCCCTTTCTCTCAATTCGAACGGACCATTAGTTTTTATTAGAGTCAGTTGTGTTTTAAAAATGTTTTTTAGAAATGAAAAATGTTTGGTAAAATCTGTGAAAAGTATTGTTGATGTGAAAAATTTCAATGTGAAAATGCAATTTTCTGGCTATTGATTGGGGAAAAAAAACTCCACAAATTGTATTCTCTTAAAAACGCAAAGTCAAACTCCAATCTTTTTGCATTTTCATTCACTGGGCAATTTCCCACCTTTAGCCTTTTTGAGTCTACCAATAAATAAGAGGAGGTTATATATAAGGAAAATTCAGGGATTTAGATATTTTTTTTAATCTCCTTTATGGCTTTCCTATGGTATAAAAACTTGAGTAATTCTAGTATTCTTATCATTTGCTTGTGTAAATCACCAAGCCCTTTGCTTTTGAAATCTTAGGCAACAGAAGACATTCAAGCCATAGTCTTCAAATATGGGAAAGAGGATTTCAATTTTGAAGAATTACCTGGACATTTTTCAAAGATGTCTGGTCTTAGATTGCTGATAATTAATGATCGGCACATCCCTAATGCCCTAAATCATGTTCCTAATGGCTTAAGACATCTTCAATGGCGTGGTTGTTCTTTAAAATATTTGCCATCTAATTTCCAACCAAAGGAGCTTGTTCATCTTGACTTGCAGGGTAGTGAGTTTGAATATCTTTGGGAAGGAGTAAAGGTAATTTTGTTCTGTTAATTGCCTTTCTATTATTTATTATTTTCTTTAAGTGTATCTACAATACACTCTGGGTGTATTTGAGCTTCGTCCTTTCATTAATAAAGTTGTTTTAATTTAAAAGATTTTTTTTTTTTAACTTATTAAACTAATTTCCATGTGTAATGGAAGCATTTTTTTTTTTTTTTTTGGTTTGGTTTTAGCAGTTTTTAGGCAAGTTAAAGTACATCAATCTTGAGAGATCCAACCTTATTAGGACACCAGACTTTTCAGGTTTTCCAAGACTTGAGGGACTAAAACTTTCTTGGTGCAGTAGATTGGTTGAGATCCACCCATCCATTGGACAACTCAGCAAGCTTAGAAATTTAGTCCTACGAGGCTGCATATCTCTTACCAATCTTCCCAGCATGTCTGCTGAAATGGAGTCCCTTACGATTCTTAATCTCCATGACTGCTCAGAATTTAGGAAGTTTCCGACATTTCTGGGAATTATGAAAAGCCTATCTGAACTTCATTTGGGTAAAACTGCTATTAATGAACTACCACCCTCATCAATTGAGTGTTTGACTGCCCTTACTTTATTAGATTTAGAACATTGCAATAATCTCAAATGTCTTCCGAGCAACATGGATAAATTGAGGTCTCTTGAAAAACTGGTTATTTTTGGATGCTCAAACCTTGCCAACCTACCTGAAAATATATGGAAAATAAGGTGTTTGAAAGAGTTTAATTTGAGTGGGATGTCTCAACTTGAAGAAATAGGACTTAATGGTACTGCCTTTTTGTCCTCATTAATTTATTTAACACTAAGTTGGAACAATTTTGTCACCTTGCCTGCAAGCATCAATCAACTTTCGAAACTTGAAGCTCTTGATTTACGCCACTGCGAGAAGCTTCAATCAGTGCCAGAGCTTCCATCAACTGTGAGATATATAAATGTTGAAGGATGTTTTTCCCTAAAACCATCACTAGGACTACTCAGAGTCAGAGGGCAAAGACCTTGGGCCAGGGGGCCTTATTATAATGAAAGTGGCAGCGAAGTGGCATTTGAAATATTGAAACTTTACCTACAAGTAAGCTCTTCTCTCTTCTCTCTCTTGAATTGTAAATATCATTCCCATTTAATTATATTTTTCTTTGGTGCAGGGACTTCTTCGTGCTAAAACTGGATATGAAACTTCTACAAAAAGGAAAAAGGATGAATTTCAGATAGTTTTTCCCGGATTTGAAATTCCATCGTGGTTAACTCATCAACGAGTGGGAAACTCATTAAGCATAGACCTGCCTCCAAATTGGTGTAATAGTAGGTGGATGGGATTCGCTCTTTGTACTAGTTTCAATGTAAAGGTCTTTCCATTCGGATCATATGGTCTTAGAGCTCGTGTGATAGCCCTTGGTGATAAGCCTCAAAGTCACTATACCTCTGAAATATTCTTTACATCGTGTCTCTTTTGTGCGTGCCACATTTGGTTACTGTATTTGTCTCGTAATAGTTGGTTTGCTACTGTTGGGAATGGTGAATACAGTCGAATTGAGGTTGTATTTGAGACTTCTACCCCTCACCTGAACGTGCAGAGAAGTGGGGTCAGTTTGGTATACGAGCAAGACAAGAATTAAACCAAGCAATTGCATAAAGTAGCAGTAGCGGCATCATTACTTACGAAGGTTGGGATGGATTTCACAATTCAACAAGAAGTTGTGATGGCTAGAGCCATATTGAACTTGAGTAAGTGAATTGTTAAGTTCTTGTTTTTGTTGGCTTAATTCAGTGACAAAGTTTTATGAATTTTTTCTCTCATTTTAAAGTTTTATTTTTTTTTGGCAAAATTGTATTTAGGTAGAAAGTACTTGAGCTTGGTCAAACTATGATCAAAGCTGCTCTTGCAACCTGGATGCGACCTGCCTAGCTTGCACATGGCAAATGAAGACGAAGGTTGTCTGGGTATGGTTGTTGTGACCTCTTCACAACCACTGGCATGCAGATAGAATGTCCTATTTTCTCCTGATCTGCCTTTTTAGCCTTTTCCAATAGTCCAACACTCAAACCTTGTGCATGCTGGATGTGGCTAGAGAGTTGGATCTGATTATTTAACACTCACACCCAATGGGTCTTGAACCTACCACCTCCCCATCCACCTTGCTCTTACAAGGGAATGCTACCACCTCCCCATCCACTTTGCTCTTACAAGGGAATGCTACAAGGGGATGAGGGAGGTGCCATTTGAGCTAGAACTCATGAGCTCTGTATAGCATCTGTGACCATTACCTTTTTTTTTTTTTTTTTGGGATAAAAACTATGACCATTACTTGTATACTTTACAAGGTTAATTTTTGTTTGATATACTTTTCATAACATTTGAATTATTGAATACAACCTAAAGCAGTATAAGTCACACATTTAAGAGTCATTACCACTTCAAGGAATTAGACAAGCAATTGATCCTAATAAATAGTGCACAAAAAATTCAACACAAAAAACAAATACCCATTTTGTTCAGCACATCCATGGCCACCGCAAATGCCCCCACACCCGGAAAAACAAGTCGATCTGCCTTTAAAATGTCCTCTGGAGTTTGCACCTACATTTCAAATTATATAAAGAAAATTAATATACTATCCTATATTCATCCAATCTAGGCAAACTAGAGTTATTTGCACACTATACTTAAAACCCGTATTAAAACTAAACATGCCTTCTCTCTAATTCAAAAACGAATAAATCAAGTATAAATAAATATAAACTACAACAAAAGCACTAAAAAAGTTCTCTTTTTTTTTGGTCCCGTCTTAACATTTTTAATTTAGACATAAAGAAATAGTTGCCAAGTGAAGCAATTCTACGAATTCAATTATAAAAAAAAAAAAAATTGAAAAAGATTACATATTTGATGTCAAAGCCGAGATAGCGGATCGCATTCCTCACGCTACGAACATTCCCAGCTCCATAATCGAGCAGCGTCACAACTTCAAATTTTTAATTTAAAAAAAAAAATTAATTAAACAATTATCAGAAAGCTTAAAATTAATTTTGTGTGAAAGAGAGAGAGAGTACCAGAGTCTCCGGAGGCTCGGACTGAGAGGTTTCTAGGAGATTTGAATTTGGCGGAATAGTGTGTTTTGCTGAAACTATTGCGACGAAATAAGAGAGATGAAGAAGACGGCGACGACAATAGTCGAGCTGTTGAAGATAACGGGGACGAAGAACAAGAAGAAGAAAATGGAGGCGCCTCCATTGTCAAAGCCCGAAACTGCAGCTCTCTCTGTCTCTCTGAGTCTCTGTGTGAGTGACGACTCGAAGAAGACAGAACGGTATGTGCAATATAGCTGTCTTTGTAGGGTGGCCTCGATCATTGACTGGGCTCTATGTCGTGTTTTAGTTTGGGCCTCTTGGCACTATACAGGCCCACATTGGATCTGCCTTAGACGAGTCCATTGTTGTTTTGTTTGTTTTGGGCCTGAACCCCAACCTCTTGGCACACAGAGGTCAAACCCCCATTTCCTAATTTTTTGTGTTTCACTTTAGGATAAACTTATTCCCAATGGTCAAGTATCCTAACGACCAGTAAGAGGGAGAGTTGGTGACTTACAAAGAGTTTCTCTGACCTGGGGCGGCAACTCACGCCACCCTAGCCACCAGGAGAAAAACGTGCCTACTCCCTGTGAGTGAGGCGATTAGGAAGCTACAGATTCTGCAGCGTGAGAGGCAGGGATGGAGTCTCTCTCGAGCATGTGGAAGAAACTCTCTTTATCAGAGTCCGAGGGAAGGAGCTTTGTTGTGGAGGAGAGCGATGGGAAAAAAGAGTTTTTCTTGGCTGCAAGGTTCTACACAGGTAGGATGCTGAATATGGACGTGATTGCAAAAACTCTGAAGGGTTTATGGAGAACTAGAAGGGGTTTTGAAGTAAGGGACATGGGCGAACACAGGGTGTTGTTCATTTTTCGGGAGGAAGGGGATGTGGAGCAGATCATGAATGGGGAGCCATGGACTTTCGACAAACACTTGGTGGCTTTGAAAAGGATTGAGAAACATACGAATTTAAGCCAGATTCAGTTTGAGACTACTTGTATGTGGGTACAACTGCATAACCTACGTATAGGGGTATCCTTTAGTGCTGTTAAGAGTATAGTTTCTGAAGTAGGCAAGGTGTTTGAGAATAATCCGGAAGAGAAGAAATATGAAGGCAGCAACTTTGAACGTGTAAGGGTAGGTGTGGATATCACAAAACCTTTGTGTCGAGGAAGGAAATTAGTTTTAAGGAATGGACAAGAGAGTTGGGTATGCTTCAAGTATGAGAGAATGCCCAACATTTGCCAATGGTGTGGCAAGCTTACACACA
This sequence comes from Quercus glauca, assembly GCA_023736055.1. Taxonomy (NCBI): domain Eukaryota; kingdom Viridiplantae; phylum Streptophyta; class Magnoliopsida; order Fagales; family Fagaceae; genus Quercus; species Quercus glauca. Next base: position 57,869,040 of record CM043322.1, read on the forward strand.
TGGATAGGGACTGTCCAACCTGGTTGAAGGGCAAGCAAGCTTTGAAGAAAGGTGAACAACAATTTGGGTCTTGGATGAGGGCTACAACACCAAATCTAGCTAGGATATCAGTGGTTAGGGTGGCTGGCTTTGATGAAAATGATACTGAAACAGAGGTTAGTGTGCAGGCTAATGAAGAAGGGGGACATGGTAGTGTTGACAATTATGAAACTAGGATCTTTCCCCATGACACAGTCACTCCAATTCTAGGGGAACAAGTGAGACCGAGGGATGATGCTGAGATTGAGGTGACTGGGGTTAAGAGTGCGCAAGTAGTGGAGGACAAGTGTGATAACACTTTACGGACTGATTCAGCTCAGGTTGTTGCATCCATGGGAGGAGCTGGCTTCAGTGATATGGAACCTTCAAAGCTGGATTTCCATAACCAATTACAGGAAATTGATAGGGAGATTGCGAGATATGATTCCAGTGAGGGAGGATCCAAGGAAGGTGAAGACATCATACATACTAGTGTGGGTGGGCATCCACCTCAGACTGGTACAGAAGAGGGGCGAGGTAGTTCAAGGACAGAGCAGCACGATACAACGAAAGAGAAGGGTGGGATTAATTCTCGTAGTCCTAAGGAGGGCAGGAAGTTTACCTCTTTAAAAAGAACTTTTCAAGATGTTGATGGGGGGGGGGGGGCTGAGGAGTCAGATGTTAGCAAGAAGCACAAAGGGGTGGGTCTTGATGTTTTAACGGTGGAGGCTGGGTCCCAGCCCCGCCGACAGCCATGAATCTATTAGCCTGGAACTGCCGGGGGCTTGGGAACCGTCATACAGTGGATGAGCTTGGGGAAATTATCCAAGCAAAAGATCCCGGGATTGTGTTTCTGTCTGAAACATGGTCCACCAAGGAACATATGGAGCGCATTAAATTGAAGTTGAATTTTGATGGTTTGTTTACTGTGACTAATGAAGCTAAGGGTGGTGGTTTGGCATTGATGTGGAAAAAGAATAGCAATGTTTGGGTGGATAGTTTCTCTTCCTATCATATAGATGCAATCATTGAGGGGGGTACGGAGGATGCATGAGGTTAACAGGTTTTTATGGAGAACTGGAGACGTGTTTTCGAAACGAAGGATGGAATATGCTTCGTATGTTGGGGTCAAAGCCAAAACTACCGTGGTGTTGTTTCGGGGATTTTAATGAGTTATTACAAGTGGAAGATAAACAAGGCGGTGCACCACGTGCTCATTATCTCATGCAGGCCTTTAGGGATGTTCTTGATCTCTGTGGGTTTGTTGACTTAGGTTACTCTGGTCCGGATTATACCTGGCATGGGCGACGTAGAGGTGAGTTGATTTGGGAAAGGCTGGATCGAGGGGTAGCCAACTACGAGTGGCTTGCGCGGTTTCCTACAGGTAGGATTCGGCACTTGAATTGTTTCACTTCAGATCATCGCCCAATTCTATTATCGTTGAATCCGAGTGGGGAACACCAAAGGTGGAGACGAAAGCCTTTCCGTTTCGAAGCTATGTGGCTAACAAATTCGAAATGTAATGGTATTATCTCTAGAGCTTGGGAGGTTGACCAAGAGGGTATTCCCATGCACGTGGTTTCAAAAAAGCTAAAAAAATGTAAGAAGATGCTTACGGCGTGGAACCGTGACCACTTTGGTAGTGTGCTGAAAAAAATAAAAACCTTAAAGGAAAGGCTTTGGAGGGCTAAAGTTGTTTCAGTAAGGTCCGGGGAGGTTGATGTGGTGGTTCGCTTGAAGAAGGAGCTTAATGAATTATGTGCATAAGAGGAGAGAATGTGGCAACAACGGTCTCGAGTTCAGTGGCTACAAAGTGGTGATCAGAATACTAAATTTTTTCCTGGTGTCTCAACTCAACGAAAGCGAAGGAACTTTATAAAGGGGTTGCGTGATGAGAATGGAATTTGGCAGGAAAATGAGGAGGTAATTTCGGGTTTGCTGATTGAGTATTACGCAAACTTGTTCACGTCTTCCAATCCTCGTAATCTTGATAGGATTTTGGAAGGGGTTCAACCAGTGGTGACTGAAGAGATGAGGGCTGCCTTGGCTAGGCCCTTTAATGTGGAAGAGGTGGAATGTGCTATTAAGGACATGGCTCCGTTAAAGGCCCCGGGTCCGGATGGGATGCCTCCTTTATTTTATCAAACCTATTGGACCGATATAGGTATGGATGTCTCTTAGGCCGTTCTTTCATGTTTAAATTCTAGATCCATCTTGAAAGTAAACCATACTTTTATCACTTTAATTCCTAAAGTCCAAAATCCAGAAAGTGTGTCTGACTTCAGGCCCATTAGCTTATTTAATGTGATTTATAAGATTGTTAGTAAGGTTATTGCTAACCACCTCAAACCTTTACTAGATTCTATTGTGTCTAAAACTCAGAGCGCCTTTGTTGCAAATAGACTTATCACGGATAATATTTTAATTGCTTTTGAATCTTTACATTATATGAAGAATAATTGCTCAGGTAAGCAGGGTTACATGGCTCTTAAGCTGGATATGAGCAAAGCGTATGATCGGGTGGAGTGAGCTTTTCTGGAACAGATACTTCTGAAATTGGGTTTCCATGAGGATTGGGTGGCGCTGTTAATGGAGCGTACTACGTTAGTGTCCTATTCTATTCTTGTGAACGGGGAGCCTAAGGGTCTGTTTAGGCCTTCTAGGGGTTTGCGGCAAGGAGATCCTCTCTCGCCCTATCTTTTTCTTTTTTGTGCTGAAGGTTTAAATGCAATCCTGAAAGAGGCAGCCTCAAAAGAAGAAATTCATGGGTTCTCTATATGTAGGAGTGGCCCGAAACTCACCCATCTATTTTTTGCAGATGACTGTCTTTTGTTTTGCAGAGCATCGTTGACTGAATGTGAAAAAATCCAAGAATTATTGGGTTTCTATGAAGATGCTTCGGGACAAATGATAAACAAGAGTAAAACTACTCTCTTTTTCAGTAAGAACACCGATGCACATACCATGGAGAAAATAAAGATGTCCCTGCACGTTCCTGCCATTCAGCAGTTTGAGAAGTATTTGGGGCTGCCTTCTTTTGTCGGTAGAGGGAAAAAAGCTTGCTTTGCACAAATTAAGGAGCGGATTTGGGCAAAAATGCAAGGATGGAAAGAGAAGCTTCTGTCTCAGGCTGGAAAGGAAGTTATGATTAAGGCAGTAGTTCAATCTATACCTACCTATTCCATGAGTGTGTTCAAATTACTTGGGGGTCTGTGCAAAGATATTGAAGTAATGATTTGGAAGTTTTGGTGGGGGCAAGGGGAGACAAAAAAAATCCATTGGGTGAAGTGGAGTGCTCTTTGTTCGTCTAAGTCTGTGGGTGGGATGGGTTTCAGAGATATTCAGAACTTTAATAATGCTCTTCTTGCAAAACAGGTTTGGAGGTTACTACATCATAAAGATTCTCTACTGTATAAGGTTTTTAGCGCAAAATATTTCCCTAACAGTAGCATCTTGGAAGCGTCGGTTCATCCACGATGCTCCTTTGCTTGGAAAAGTATTTTACAGGCAAGGGAGTTCATCAATAAAGGTGCGGTGTGAAGAGTGGGAAATGGAGAATCAATCAAAATTTGGGAGCATCAATGGTTGCCGGAGCTTTCAAATAGTATGATTGTCTCTCCAAGAACTGATATCAATGTCATTTTTGTGAAGGATCTGTTTTTGGCTGGAAGAAGGGTGTGGGATCCGGGTCTCGTGAAACGGCTTTTTTTGCCATGGGAGGCTGATTTGATTTGCAGAATCCCGGTGGGGGAGGTGCCCGCCGCAGATTTGTTGATATGGCCTCTTTCTCCTACTGGGGATTATAGTGTGCGAAGCGCCTACCGTTTGTTGGAGTCCAATGCTTGGAAGGTTAATCCGGGGTCATCTTCATTGGATGGGCTGAGCAAGGTTTGGAAGGGGATATGGAAGATTAAAACTCCTAATCGGATTAGGCACTTCATTTGGAGGGCTGCCCGTGACTCCTTACCTACAAAGAAAAACCTTCGACATCGTCATGTTCCTGTGGATGTTTCTTGTCCTACTTGTGATGAGAATTCGGAATCTCTTATCCATTGCTTGTGGCTGTGTGAGCACGCCCAGGCTGTGTGGAGATCAAACATCATTTTTGTACAGCTTTTTAGGAGGCAGTACAGGAGTTTTTTTGATCTATTGGAGGAAGTCATGGTTTTTGCGTCGGAGTTCCAGCTCGCTCTGTTCTCGACCATTTCCTGGAGTTTGTGGCAGAGGCGAAATAGATTGAGGGAGAATCAAACCACTTGGCCGTTGCAGGAAGTGGGTGAGAGGGCTAACATGATGGTTAAGGAATATTTGGAGCTTTGCATTCCTGGTGCTATGCCGAGGGGTCCTACTGCCCAGGTGCGATGGTCTCGTCCTCCTGAAGGGGTGTTTAAGGTGAACTTTGATGCTGCCTTGTTTGAGAATGCTGGTTGTGCGGGCATTGGAGTGGCAATACGAGATTCAGATGGTGAGATCATTGCGGCTTTATCGCAGCAGATTCCTCTTCTTTTTCAGTGGAGATGGCTGAAGCCTTGGTAGCTCGACGAGCTACTCTTTTTGCACAAGAGCTGAGTCTCTTTAAGGTGTTCCTGGAGGGTGATTGTCTTAAGGTGGTCTCAGCTTTGAATTCTCAGGACAACTGCAACACGTTGTATGGGAATGTGGTTGAGGAGACACGTCATCAAGTTTGTAAGTTTCATTTTTGTAGGTTTACTCATGTGCGTCGGGGTGGGAACAAGTTAGCCCATGCCCTCGCTAGAAGAGCAGTTTCATCTGCTGATTTAGATGTCTGGGTAGAAGAACTACCCTTTGATTTGGAGAGTGTATTCCAATCTGATTTATCTTAATCAAAAGAGCTTACCTTTTTCTCAAAAAAAAAAAAAAAAAAAATCTTCGAAGCAATGAAGGATCTAGACTAAAATTAATATCAACACTACAAAAGTAGGGCCATGGAGGAGACCAAGAAGCCATATAATAAGTAGCTTGAATGTTAATCCAAACTAAAGCCAAAAGAAGTAAAAAGTTCCAGAAGTTGGACAAAATGGAAAAACAATAAATAAATAAAAAAAAGGTAATATAATAAAGTGACATGGATTTTTAGATACATAAGATGTTGATTGAAAGTGAACCTTGTTAGGAATCTTGTAGTTTAGTGATATTGTCTAGTCTCTTTTACGAGAATTAGGATTCAAATTTCTTGTCCATTGTTCTATCTATTGAATTATCAAAAACATAAACCTTGTGTTGTGTTTATATTTCATGCTGGAAATTTACTTTCTAGCGTACATAAATGTGTAGATGGATGTGTGCTTGCAATAATGTGCTGCATCACAATAATTCCATGGTATAAAATAACTAAACCTTGGCACTGAGTGGTTGTTGGACACATCTGGTAAACTGAATGGGGATAATGACATGAATGGTAATCTTTACTATTTGGAATAAAATGTATTGTAATGGAATATCTAAACATATTTATAAGTTTGTTGTTCTTGTTGTTGCTGTTTTTTTTTTTTTTTTGAGATCATAAATTTGGTTGTGAGTTATAACATTAAAATAAAAATAAAAATATATTTTAGGAAATATCTTACTCATAAAATTATATTTCCTAAAAAATATTATTTTCTAAATTTGAAAGAGAGATTAGTTATTTTTTATGATATTTTATTTTCATAATTATTATGTGCATATGAAAAGTTTGTTTATTTGAAAATATATTAATTTTAGAAATTATTACACCTACTAAGGAATAATTTTTACACCCATTTTAGAGAGGAATAATTATTCCTCATTTTAAAAAATAGCTATTTATAAAGAATGACTATTCATTGTAATAAAAACATAACCAAACTACCAAATAGCTAAATTATAAGAATAACTATTATATTACAGTGTTTATTACAGTCTACCAAATATACCATAGATGTTTAATTAATGACTACCATTTCAATATAAAGGACAAATTTACACATAAGATTCTACATATATCAAACAAACTTGGATTGATGCGAGATGTAGAAGCTGCAAGAAGCAAAACATGTATTTGCTTATGAAAGATAATCTCAAATCCAGATGGGTTCCTCGAATCCACTAGGGTCCTTGAATCCACAAAGAAAAAAAGATTCTAAAGTCCATCAAAGAACTCAATAGACAAAAGTTTGAATTTTATTTCGATTTCTGCAACTTGTACTAGTTTGTGGTGTAGGTCATTGGCGAGCATGTGCAGCGCTTTGCTCTTGATGACTTTCAAAAGAAACAAAAATCTATTTCCTAGTGGTTAACATAGCTTAGGAAAGATGATAGCCCTTAAAACTTGACAAACAAAAAAATATATTCTAAAATATATCCTAATTAATACTTAACCATAATTTAAACCAAGTTTGACTTAAAAAGTATTTAAAACACATAAAAACAAGGAAATAAATACCATAAACTTAAAATAACAAAAATTACATTAAAAAAAATTCCAAAATTAATAAATTGAAAAAAATTAAATAATAGTTCCTGACTTCCTGTCCTACATCAACAAGTCGAAAATTCTTCAAAAAAAAAAAAAAAAAAAAGAGTCAAACATTCATGGAACATCCAAAAATGTTTCTACTATTTATATTTGATCCCGTATTAATATCCTAGGATATAGCTTAAATCTATGTAACACAAACTCCAAATTTACCACCTTTTTTTTTTTTTTTTTTTTTGGTGAAACAAATTTACCACATATTTTAAGGCCATTTTCAGCAATTATTGAAAAGAAGACTCAGAGCACGATTATCCATGTTGTATAAAAAAAATAAAATTAAGGGCTCGTTTGGTAAGAGATTTTTAATAACGTTGTTTAAGTTTTGTAAAAATATGTGTGAATGAAAAAGTGTGTAGAAATACGTGTTGTAGTGTTTAAACACTATTACCAAACGAAGCTTAACTTTCTTTGTTTTTCTTAAGAAGCAATGCATTTTCCCCTCTTTGAACCACATCAAAATATGGTGAAATAATAATAATAATAATAATAATTGCATTTGTTATATCTATTGTAGAAAGTTGTATAGTGTAGAAATGACAAAACTATCGCTTTAATGAGAAATGACAAATATTATTATTCATAATTTCATATAATACTATTCTTTCCTTAATGGAAGGAAGTCGAGGAACAATAGAGCACAAAGATGATAAGTAAAGAAGACAATAATATATATATATTTTTTTGATACCAAGACAATAGTAATTTAATCAATCAATCCCATCTTTCTATTTATTTTATAATAAAAAAAGAAAATTAAAATTTCACTAGGTTTATTTTTATTTTTATTTTTAATTTGATGCCATTGTTATTTTATATAATGGGGCACGTTCTCCAGGAGTAATTGGCATCTCTAGGTTGTTGAACGCACTTGCACCACATATTGCCTCTAGCCACCTTCAAGACTGAGCTCTTGTGGATTAGATACAAGAATTCAACAACAAATAACTCATCAAGAAAATAAGTGTGACATTGTTACAAACATAATATATACTAGTATGTAGCCCCGTGCATTTGCACGGGTACAATCAAAATAAATTACAATTATATGATTCAAATTAAACTTTTTTTGAGAGGTTCAAATTATATATGGTATTAGCTTACACTTTTTTTAAATTATATATTTCTAAAATATGTAATGGTTTCTCATTTGTGTGTATATATATATATATATATATATATATATGATTTAGAATTTAATTGGTTTTAGACTTTTCTTTTTTTGCTCCAAATAATTCACTTGCCACAAAAATTAAAAACTTAGATTGACACGTGGCGAAAAATTGGATTTCAATTTAAATCCAATTTAGAATGGATTTGGACTCATCGATTTTTACACTTAATAATTTACTTGGCACTAAATTAAAAATTAAATGGGACAAGTGGCACAAATTTGAGAATCCAATCAAAATCTAATTGGATTTTCTCTAAACTTTAACTATTATTATTATTTTTTTTAATACAAGATAGAAATTCTACTCTAGCATAATTTAAATGTATATGTGTGTGAAACTCATTCCTAGAGCTTTAACTATTATTATATGCTAGTGTATAATCCGTGCATATGCACTGTACAATTAAAAACAACACAATTACACTTATATGGATTCAAATTATACCTTGTTTAAGTCATAGATATATACATGAACTGTACTCCTTCTTTCTTCTTTTTTATTTTATTTTATTTTATTTTTTGGATATACACATGAGTTTACTCTTTTTATTGAGTTTTTTTTATTTTTTTTTATTTTTTTTATGGTTTATTTATATTTGACTTTTCGTTTTTTGCACAACAGTAACTCACCTAGAAATTTTTAAAAAATAATTATATATATATATACACACACTATAAAACACAGGCCTATAGCCGCATTTAAAAAAAAAAAAAAAAACGCGGCTGTAGGACATAGAAATATGGCTATAGGCCCATTTGGCCTATAGCCACATTTAAAGCCGCAGCTACTAAAGCGTGACTATAGGCCCGAAATGTCTATAATTGCATTTTTGCAAATGCAGCAATAAGTTTTAGGTCTATAGCCGCGTTTTTAACTTTAGCTATGTTTTTAAATCGCGGCTAAACTAAGTCCTTTAGCCGTGTTTCATAAACGCGCTACAACAGTATGTTCCGTAGTTGCGTTTGAAAACGCGGCTATAAGACTTTTTTTTTGCACTTTTGATTTGGCTATAGCTGTGTTTCTTAAACGTAGCCATAGGTTCTTAACATACAGCCGCATTTACAAAACGCGACTATAGGTCTCTATTTCCTTTTTTTATTTTATTTGGTTATAGTTGCGTTCGTGAAATGCGGCTATAGGTTAGTTTTTTTATTTTTATTTTTATTTTTTTCCTGTGTATACATTGTAACCTATACAAACACCAAAATACAGTACTTCACTTAAGAGTCATTACTCATTATTTTGTAATAAAGTTGTAACTTGATTTTTTTTTTTCATAAACTTCAATGCATTAAATTGAAAATTGAGAAAGCAAGACGAATTGGATGTAAGAGCAAACTTAGTTGCAATGTGAACAGCATAGTTGCAGCTTCTACAAACTCAAATAAAATCACAAACTACAAAACTTAAAGCTAACTCTCAGATGTTAGCCACAAAATGAGAAATAGACCAAGCAAAACAGGGCTCCTTGTTAGCAGCTGCTTCATAGCAGTCCTTTGAATCTCCTTCAAACAGAACGTGGCTCCATTTTGCAAGTGAACAGCTAGTTGGACTGCCCAGTGCAGCATAGTGAGAACTACAAACTGAAATATATTAAGTAGAGTTAGTAACCTCATTTCAAACAGCTTTAGCATACTTCAAATCTTCTTCCCATGGGTATTCTGACCAGAAGTTCTCAAAGTAAAGTCCTATGATACATTCATTCACGAGATTATGAGAACACCATTAAGCTCCAAGCACACAAAGGATAGATATACTATTCTCTTTCTAGCACTAACAAGTATGGGGATTTGAAAAATATAGTTCAAGAGTTTGGAAAAAATAATGGAAAGAAGACAAACAATATGTACATTTAATTCATACAGTCATGCACCATACCTGTTCATCAATAATAAATATTATGACAAATGCTTCTTCCAAAGATGCAGTAGATTGTCTCTCAATCACTGAGGGCATTCTGGCAACAGTTGCCTCTAGCAAAGATTACTTATATATCAACTAGACAAGAATTACTCATTCTTAGCACCAATTACGAGTTAATTTTTTTTGGCACCACATTAGTAATAAACTACTACCTTATTCACACATTAGGTTGTCAAGTAACAGGCTTTGTAAGTTGAAGTCGGATCTTTCATTTATTATGCAATATACAAATCACAATGTCAACTCTACATAGAAGACTAGGATTGTAACGATCTTTCTAGCTAAAACAACATACTATGTTGATGTCTCTAGTAAACCAAAGCCATTGTTCAATAGCCATTTTGATTCAATCTCTTTTATACACATAATAAATTGAAAATTTAATCATGATTTGAAATACTCCCTTCTTTATTTATCCATGGATCTTTTACTCATATCAATTTAACTGGAAGTAATTGATGCAATCAAAAAACAAATAAGTATCGTGACAATGAAGGGCATTTATTGTTAGAGATATCAGGTCCAAGACCTGAGCCTATTGTAACTGGTCTAGATTCAACGTAATAGAACATATGTACAGGCCGAACTACGTAATTTTACCTCCACTCTCCATTTCTCTCTTCTCATTATATTACAGCTCTAATTTTGCTCACTCAGACATGTGTCAAAGATTAATGAAGTAAAATTTTCAAATAAACCTAAACCATCAAAACATTTGAGCTCTCAAATAATAAAATTCTGTATATCATCTAACTAGTACTAAGCATATGAGGAGGGGAAACCCCCCCCCCCCCTCAAAAAAGAAAAAAGAAAAAGAAAAAAAAGAAATAGAAGAAGATAAAAATAAGGCCAACCTGATTGTTGCTTAGCCACAAAGAAACTTCTCCATGTTCCCTTTAACTCAATCACCAGAAGCATTATTCCAGTTGGCATATTTGACTTTCACACAAACCCTAGACACCATACATTTGTTCTTGTTGAGGTTAGAAGGGTTGGTTTTTTGGGATTGGTTCCATGCCTACAGAGTGATCGGATCAAGTTTCAAATAGAACTTAAGGAACCAAGTAAAGTCAATTAGCTTAATCAAATCAACTTTAACAGTCTTATCATGAACTTTAGCTTTATCGGTTGGTCGTGTGCTATTGAGGTCTTGGGTGTACTGCCTAAAGCAGCCCTATTTTGCATTACCTCCCAACATCTTGCCTACAAAATCACAAATTAGAATCGATTAAAAGATTAAAGAGATGTTGCATTAGCAACATGACATTGACGTTAACAAATTGAGCAAACTGAACAAACCTGATTATCCCAGGACGTAGCAACCAGGTAATTGGCCTTGGGACTAAAACAAAGATTAAGCCCAAAATAAAAAATATTTACTAATAGTACAGAAGCAATTAAGCTCAATGGTTAAGAATATTACCATTCTAATAGACTCAGAAACACATACGTTTAAATTAAGAATTTAAGAAAGCACAACAAGATTCATACTTGTATAATTCAAATTTCTACATGTCCATTGCCATGTGAGTGGTCCAAATCCCCAGCTAGACCTTGCTGTAGAGTTTCGGTACCACATATTCTCCAAGGAATTGCCTTTGGTAAGTTTCTTCTATAATATTGACTTAAAATATCTCATTTTAACTATTTACTTCGAAATTAACTAGGACACCTTCTCTTATTTTCTTGACATCAATGACATGCCACTCTAGACAAGCATCATACATCGTTGTGGTGAAATTGATTAAAAAAAAAAAAACCATGTATAGCTATCTTCTATACAATTACTACATTTTATGTTGCAATTCTCCATTCCATTCTCTAGAAAGAGAGATTGGCATAGATGGTGTGTGTTATTTTAGTCACAAGTGCCTTAGTTAGTCAACTTGATAAGTAAACCAAACAAATGTTATACTACATTACGTATAGCTTGTAACTCAAAATCCATGAGATGGATACCACAATCCAATGTCAAAAGGGACCCACTAGTCACTACTTGGCGGACTAGATCTGTAAAGTTATAGCTCTAATTCCAAAAGATGGATCCAAAAGTAGTAGTTGGAACTCAAAATCCAACAAGTGAACTGAGAGCCAAGTATCATATTCATTCAGGCTTTGACTGCTAAACTATTCAAATGCAAAACCACTTTCCAATAGTTGCAAATCCAAAATCCACACAAAATGGAACATTCACATACTTTAATATATATATATATATATATATATATGAATCACTTTAGAATTGATGATATTTGTTAGTTAGCAAGCCTCAAACACTTTGCAACACCTAACTTCATTAACTACATAATAAGGACCTTAACTCAATGCCATTAACTCCATCAATAACCTCATTAACCACATGCATATAATTGTCTACATATTGCTTTTTAAGTCCAATGCCAAGTTCTTTTGGAATGTCACTTTAAACTTAGATATGAAAAAATTAAAAAGATACTTTTTGCTACTATAAACTCGTATATCCAACCCAAGTACAAGGCTAATTCCAACTAAAACCACATGCCATATAACCATATATCAAACATAGGGGCATTTCCCACAAAGTGATTAATGAAAAGAAAGACATCTAATCTCCAGCAAGCAGGGGATCGAAGATGAAGAAGAATCTCAAGTGGCTTAATGTCTTCCTGGCTGAAACCCCCCATTAAAAAGCAAAAATAAACACGACCCATGCTAGTAAAAAGAAAACAAATATGACCCAACAACCAAAATAGCATTATAAATCAAAAACAAGTTTGAGATAGAGGCCGTTTTGTTCACTACTACCCAAAATCGAAATACTAAACTAAAAATCAAGACTGAAATTTAAATAATAAAAAAAAAAACTTACCAATAGGGAGATTTAGAGAGAGGTCCGAGTGAGATTGTACCATACAATATTGAGTAAGACCCACTGAAAATAGGAAAAAAGAGAAAGATAATTTCTAAAACTTTAGTAAGTATACTAGTACCATTCAGATTAAACAAGTTTAATACTCTATTCTCTTCTTTTCTTTTCTAAGCAACAAAATATAATGTAAATTGAAACCTAGATAAAGAACCCCAAAAGAAAATGAAACTAATATGAAAATATAAGAAATGCCCATTAATCTAGAGAGTAAAATATGCAAAATGTACATACCTAGTCTGTGGAGGAGATGAGCAAAGGGGAAGTGGGTATGGTGGGGTTGGGTTTATGAGTGTGTGTTTGAATGGGTCGGTGGTGGCCGGTGGAGTGGAGATGGAGAAGGGAAATGGGTGGTGGAGAGTGAGAGAACCAATTGTGTGCGAGCTGCTCGACGGTGTGGAGAGTGAGAGAACCACTTCTCGGCGGTGTGGGAAGATTAAGGGACGTCGGTGCCTTTAGATTGAGGTTCTCGGTGGCGTCGATTGGCGTGGCTCAGAGCATGACGACGTTGTGGATCGAGAGATGCCGTTTTTGCTTTTGAGAGTGATAGAGAGCGATCGTAAGCTAGGTTAGAGTGATCTGAGTTTGTGTGGAATTAAGGGATTATTTTTTTTTTAAAAAATTTATACCAAGCCTATAGTTGCGTTTATAAAATGCGGTTAAAGACATAACTTGTAACCATGTTTGAAGAAATGCAGCTGTAGGCACTTTTTTTATTTATTTATTTATTTTTTTTTAACACTTGGCCTACAACTGCGTTTGTAAACGTGGCTAAAGACATAATCTGTAGTCGCGTTTCTTAAAACACAGCTAAAGAAAGGCTATAGCTGTGCTTTTTAAGTGCAGCTATCGGTCCTTTATTATTATTATTATTATTATTATTATTATTATTATTATTTAAATTTCAGCTGGGCCTATAGCAGCGTTTTTAAACACAGCCATAGGCCCAAGTAAAAAAATGTGACTCAAGCCCTTATAAACATGGCTATAGACCTATCTATAGTCATGTTTTCATAAATGCGGTATAGGTTTTTGGTACAAGCTGCATTTATCAAAAATGCGGATATAGATGACCTATAGCCACCGCGTTTTGTAAACACAGCTAAAATAAACTCGGTTATAGGTCGTGTATTTTGTATTCATAGGACGCATGGCACAAAATTAGACAAAAATTAGAATCCAATTTGAAATCTTATTGGATTTTCTCTCAGCCTTACTTATTAATATATATATTTATATGTATTTGTCATTTATTTCAACTTGGTTGACCGTTAATTAGTTACCTGATACTTACATAGAACTCTCACCAAGTTCACGTAAACAATGAGTTCTTTATTTTTGTTGGAAACAAATCTTGAGCTTCAAATATACTAAATTCATTCAATCTTGAGCTTCAGATATTGTACTAAATTCATGTAAAAATGTAAGATAAACAACTCATTGTCTACATGAATTTAGTACAATATTTGAAACCAAGATTTGTTTTAAACAAAAATAAACTTATATAGAACTCCCATAAAAAAAAAATTAAAAAAAAAAAATTATATAGAACTCAAGTTAGGGCAACTTCTCTTGAAGATCTATCAAGAACAACAATTGCTTCTTTCAGTCTTAGTGCCAATGTAAAAATCTTTACGTCCACAAAATCATGTCTTAGCTTTAAATGTTGTACCAAGTGCATGTAAACAATGAGTTGTTTATTTCAAAAAAAAAAAAAAAAAGTTACGTAAACTTGGTGCAATATTTAAAGGCAAGATTTGTTCTAAACAAATATAAACTCATATAGAACTTAGGGGCACCTCATGTGAAGATCTATCAAGAACAACGGCCACTTCTTTCGGCCTTGAGTACCAATGCAAAATTTTTACGTCCAAAAATCATTTTGAACAAACAAAAGACAAATGATCCATGTCTTTCTTTTTCTCTCTCAAGAAATCACTTCTTCTATGGTCAAAATGATTGTAAACCTCAATCTTTATATAGGTGTCATGACCCAAATCCATGTAACATGAATTTAGATGCATAACTAACTTGCTGATTTTACATAACTCAATAAACATAATTAATTTCAAATTTAATTAAAACTCCAAATAAACAATGCTCTTAATAAACCATTTACAATATCTAAAATCCACAATTTAGAAATAATCTCCAAATACTATAAAATCTAAAGCGAAATAAAAATAACTAAAAATCCTTTAAGACTTCAAGCATTATTGACATTATCTAAAAACTCCCACGCTCTACCTTGCACCTTATGAAGAAATCCAAAGTTTCTGTTTCTCAATTAAACCTTAATCTGAAAATTGTAATTAATGGGGTGAGCCACACATTTAGTAAGCAATTATACACAATACACAACAGAATAGAGTCAAGCAAAACACGAGTATTTTGATTTCACAAATTCACTCAATGATATCCAATATGGTTTTCCAAAACATATAATGAACCATGTAATACATAAGTAATCGAATCTTAAAATCATTCAAAAACACATACAAATAATTAATTAGAGCACAATGTCACATATACACATATACAAATTCTCACATACAATCTTGTGAGCTGATACCAACATCTAACCCCTGCTGGTGAGGAATCAACACTTATTGTCATATACAACTCTGTGAGCAGGCTTACACATATATCTGATCAATTCTAAAAATACTTATTTTGAGTCACATATCACAAAAACAAAGTTTATACAAAAATAGAATAATTTTCTTAATATTAACAATTATTCCAATATTGAATTGAAACATAAATCAAAGGATGTTTGACTCTCTTAGGGAACAAATAGGAACTGAGGAGTTTATAAAAATATTTTACAATTCTTGAGTAAATTTGACAATTCAATTTGCTAAAAGAAACATTTTAAATACCATTTGGAGAATAGGAATATGACTTTGAAATCACTTGATTTTACAAAAATTTAAAGAACAAGAACCTTTTTAAAAAATTTACATTGAAACTCAATTCTTTTCGAAAAATAGTTTAGCTTAGAAATCATCTTTTAAATGAGATTCAGACATTCAAAACTTTATTTAAGATTCGAAGTTTCTCTTTAAAACATTATTTAAAAGTTGAAGTTTCTCTTTCAATGATGTAAACAAATTTCTTTTGATAAACTTTAGAAAACGTAAGCTTAAAAACATAACTTTTGAAAACTTTTGATTTCTAAGAACCTGATGGACAAAACTTGTGCATATTATGCATAATTACTTACCTCTCTTGCTAATATATCCGAACACAGCCAAGCACTTTTAGTCTTCTGTAAGCTCTAAACAAAAAATTACTTTAATCAATAAGCATGAAATTTCATGATCATAAACTACTTCTAAAAACACTATAATCCTCCACAACCTTCTCTTTTTCCTAGAGTCATAATATAGGCAGAACTATTTCCCATACGTAGAGATATCAAATTTGAATATACCTATTAGTTATTTAAAACAATTGACCAATATCCTTTCAAAAAAAAAAAAAAAAAACAATTGACCAATATATCAAATATCAAATTAAACCAACTACAAGACTTCATGTTATTATTGAACGCCACCTTGTGAAGATTCTCTTTAGGGTCAATCCTAAACTAGTAATATAATCAATGTATTCAAAGTCTAGTCTTGTCCTTCATACCAAAATCTTTCACACTCCAAAGTCTAATAACCAAATTAATCATGGCAGTGATACACTTAAACAGAAATTCTATTAATCTTTAATCACATGCCAATATTATATGACAATAGTTCTAATAAAAATTATAGATCTGCCCTTGCCAAGACTAGGGAATGATTACCTGATGAGAGACCAAGCTTTGAGCACTAACTATAGACTATAGATGATGCCTCCAGCTGTCCCTGCTATTTTCTTTTTCTTTTTCTTTTTTTCTTCAACTTTTGGTTAACGCGTATAATGAAGAAACCCTAGAGCCTTCCAAGATTAGGCTAGAGTAGAATTTCTATCTTGTAAAAAAAAAAAAAAAAAAAAAAAAACCTCAATTTAAGGTATTATTAACTACTAACCTATTTAGGTAAGCTAGAACTCCAAAGGATTCCACTAACTCTTAGACTTCTTATCCAAATAGGTTTTTATTCTCTCATCCTTTTCCTTAATTGATAAGGAGACTAAATGCTTTAATTCCTTAATCTTTCTGTAACTGAAACAAAAATAAACAAGGACTACACATTACCTAATTGTGCAGTCTATTGTTTCATCTCTTACTTTAGGTAGTAATCTTTGTTTGGCCACAAAATTACACCTCACATGTAGCATATCCAAAAACTAACTATATAAATAATCCTATCATGACACTATATGTTTATCCACATCACCTCTCAAAGCTAAAATAATTAATAATATTAATAATGATGATAAAATAATAATATTAATATTAATCATGACACTACTTGTTTATCCACGTCACCTATCAAGAACAACGGCCACTTCTTTCAGCCTTGAGTGCCAATGCAAAATTTTTACGTTCAAAAATCATTTTGAACAAACAAAAGATATATGCTCCATATCTTTCTTTTTCTCTCTCAAGAAATCACTTCTTCTATGGTCAAAATGATTGTAAACCTCAATCTTTATATAGGTGTGCAAATTTTAAAGGCTTTCAATGCAGCATTTAGATAATATAAAACATATTACATGTTGTTATGATGCCAAGACTCATCCATTTGCTCAAAATTTGAAAAGTAATCATGTTGTTCCTTCTTGCACAAACCTAATTAGGAAAAACATTAATGTTCTCATTCACTTCCACTACAAAAACTGGGACTATCTTAGTGCTTTTAAACTACTAAGATAGCCTGAAAAAGCTCTAGTATAGGCCAAAAAGGCCTATCTTGGCACTTTTTTTCCTAGCACTTTATAGCGTTACTCAACGGGTGTGGCAATAGGTTTGCTTGATCTACACCAACGCTTTTAAAAGCGCAGGTATAGGTCCCTGTGTTTTTGAAACCCTATACCAACACTTCTTAAACCGCTGTTATAGGGTTTTTTTTTTTTTCTTTTTCTTTTTCTTTTTCTTTAAATATAGGCTATAATGGCGGTTTAAAAGTGCTAGGGTAAGTTTTTTTTTTTTTAATATAGCCTATAGCGGCAGTTTTAAAAGCGTTGCTATAGGCTTTTTTTAAATACGGGCTATAGTGACGGTTTCAAAAGCGCCATAATAGGGTTTTTTTTATTTTTTTATTTTTTTATTTTAAATACAGGCTAAAAAGGCCTATAGCGGCAGTTTCAAAAGCACTGATATAAGCCTTTTCTTAATACGGGTTTTAGCAGCGGTTTCAAAAGCGCTACTATAGACCTCTTTTTAATAAATACTAAAAAGGCCTATAGTGGTAGTTTCAAAAGTGCCACTATAGGACATTTAAAAAAAAAAAAAAAAAGGGCAAAAATATTTTCCCTGTATTTTTTTTTTTTTTTTTTTATATTGTATTGTAAACCTCTATATATGATAATCACTAGATATAGGATTCGAACTCAGGGCCACTTGTGCATGATACCATAATAAATTGGGATTCATCACAAAAGCTTAATCTATTTCAAAATGATGAACTTAATAGATAATCATAATTCAAAAATATATAATAATATAGCTTAGAATTGTATATATTATTTCTCAAAAAAGAACTGTATACATCAAGGTGAAACAGCTGCGGAAAAAGTGTAGCAAAAAATGACCCATATGCACTAATTGATGGGGTTCCTCTTCTTCTTGTAACAACAAATGGAAAATGAGGATCGGGTAGTGTCATTGAACAAACATTACTTGAGAGCTTGGTATATATATAATTTAAAGCAAACAATACTAACTCAAATTGCTTATAACTCAAACTGTATGTTGAAATTGTGATTGAAACAATTTGTGAGTTCAATGAAGGCTTAAGAAACTCCTTGATAGAAGGACCCATCTCTTATGTATTTCTTGATATATGGCAGGAAATGCATACAACACAGATTATGCATGTGTTTCATTTGATTCAAAATTTTAGAAACATTGTAATATGGCATAAAAATGATTAAAAAAAATAAAAATAAACAAGCGTACATGTACATTACAAATTTGATAAAATCTTAATTTAATTTTATGTAATCTAAACATAATTTTATAAGATCTTATAAGAAATCAACTATTAAGAACTTTATATATATATATATATATATATATATATATATATATATATATCTCAATTGGGGATATGATTTGAACCATATATGTATGTCTCTATTAGAAACACTATAATGCATTAGTTGAGTTACAAGGCATTTGACAAATATTTTCAAGCATAATATATAAAAAGTATTAAAGGAGATGATATTTAATATATATCTATATATATAATAATAGATGAAGCTGAAAGAAACTCAAATTAGAATTCCAAATTAGAGTTTCAATTTTGTGCTATGTGTCCTAAATTATTTATTTTTAAAGAATTTTACTTCTTAATTTTAGAATCAAATGTGGGATCACATCATAAATATTTATCCAAATGAGTTATTAAGTACAAAAATCAAAGAGTACTCTAGAATCAATGAATTGCAAAAAAAAAAAAAAAAAAAAAAAAAAAAAAAAAGCTTTACAATAATTAAAAAAAAAAATATGGACAATTTATATTTTATACCTAATAACATCCTTACAAAATTTTTTAAAGAGTTAATAAAATATAAAAATGACTACTAATAGTATTTAAATTATATATAGGAATTATATTATACATCTTATTGTATATCTTTAAGTGTATCAACACATATGCATAGGGTTACAAGCTAGTAAATACTAAATAATAATGGTGACTATCAAGCATGCTATCAACTATAGTCAGACCCAAAACACTATTATGCCATCATAAAAAATAATGATTTTCAAAATTTAACATAAACATCACTCTAGAATTCCATCTATTCTTTTTATTTTTTTTAAACATGCACCTCTAAATTCTAATTAACATGGAAATGAGCTTAAACGAAATCTTTCAATAAGAGTCTACTTAGCCTAGCAAGAATAAACTAAAAGAAAAAAGGGAGTATAATATAAAAATAAAGACGGTAATTTTTTTAAAAAGAAAATTCAAGGCAATGGGAAAATTTTATGCAAAATCTACATTCACTTTTGCACCAACAAATCTATACAACTTCATATTACATATAAATTAACGTAATTTTTTATTATTATAAATTATTACATATATAAAGAAACCTCATTGCATGAATATATTCTACACTTAAATGTATAATGGAGATTATTCACCTAACAATCTTCATCCAAGCATCCTCCTTCTAGGGTCCCATCTCTTTTCTTCAAACCTGCGTATGAACAATTTTAAGTGAAAAAGTTTCAGCCAATGATTTCGAGTAAATAAAAGTCACATTTGCCCAAAATCTAAGCACCCTTTTTTTCCTTTTTGGAGAAGAAAAATCTATGCAGCCTAACACACCCTACACTGTAGTCCTGTGTATGTGTGGGTTCTGCCTTTTGCAATTGCATGCTCTTACTATGCAAAACCAAAAACAAAAGATCCTAGAATTTCTTATGTTTCAACATCTTATAGGATTACATATTGTCAAACATCATCAGCATGAGATGTTAATTCAGTGAAGCAATGTGAAAAAGAGTTGGAAGACATTATCTAGCAAACTAATTGAAGCCATCCTGTTCATATGTTCATTGCATGCATGTGTACAAAATAAAAAAATAAGTTATGTTTTCTTTGCTCACACTGTCCAATATATATCAATCCTAACTAAGCACATATGAGTTCAAAATAAAGATAGTCGTTTTTATTTATGTTTGCAGAACAGATTGCTTTACAGTTCCTATGCTATAATAAATCCCATGATAATTGTAATGTCAATTCTTTGAAGATAAAAAATCTCACCAAATTGTACTTACAGGAACTTGTTTGGACTCGTCAAAGTCATTGAGGGAGTCACTATGATATTTGTTGTGGAAACAGTGTGGGAATCTATGTGAGTCACCAGGGGACTTGTGGGACTTACGTTTTGAGTTGCTGGGAGAGTCACTCTCATTTTTCCTTTGACCATAAGCAACATCATCACCAAAGAAATTTCCTTAACGCCTTCTTAATTTGGAAGATCATATAGGTTGAATCATCAAAAATATATTTTAAATGAAAAACTTAGCACACAACTAAATAGAATAGAAATTTTATAAAAACTAAAGGAAAGATCTTTAATTTTAGATTTATTCTAAGAGTTTTCGATACACATGTAAATAGTTTTGTAGATGAAGCTAATGAAGTAAATGATCAAAATAAGTTAGTTGATGGATTCAATATCAATGTCTACTATTTCCAATTTTCACTTTTCACCAATGGATCATTTTTGCATATTATAACAACAGGAAAATTACTAGAAATTTGAACAATCCCCATATTGATAGATTTATTCCAACAGCAAAAAATAACTTCTATGGATTATCTAGAATCAATGCACAGAAGAAACTATGTTTGCAAACTTTGGAGGGCATACACAATCAGTTTAAAAGGACCATTTAAATGTAGAGACCAAACATTTGAGGATTGCTAAATAAATTTGTGAGCTAAAACTGAAAGTTCAGTCCAACACATAAAGGAGAGTCCTAGTATATAATAACGTCACTTACTTGGGGGGAAAAAAAAGCAAAAAGTATTTGTTGTCTCGTATTATTATAACTAGTGTGTAGTCTTATGCATATACACGGGTATAATTAAAAACAATCACAATTATATGATTCAAATTATAAATGGTATTAGTTTACATTTTTTTTAATCCATACATTTCTAAAATATATAATAGCGTCTCATTATATATATGTGTGTGTGTAATAATTTAGAATTTAATTGATTTTAGACTCTTCGATTTTTGCACTCAATAATTCACTTGCCACAAAAATTAAAAACTTAGATGGACATGTGAAAAAAAAAAGACTCCAATTAAAATCCAATTTAGAATCTAATTGGATTTGGATTCTTTGATTTTTACACTCAACAATTTACTTGACACAAAATTAAAAATTATATGAGACACGTGGCGCAAAATTGACAATCCAATTAAAATCTAATTGGATTTTCTCTAAGTTTTGGTTATATATATATATATATATATATATATGTATCTAGATTAAAAATAATTTTTCTTTTGTTTATTTAAAATAATAATAATAATAATAATTTAAATTATTGATAAATCTTAGTAATAGATAAAAAAAAAAAAATTTCAAGATTATAATAAAAATATGAAAATGTTGATGTTTAATATAAAATAGTTAAACATGGAAATAAATTTGGATTTTGATAAATTCTTTGTCATATATAATATCATATCCTAAAAGTTAAACAATTATATCGTTGATAACAATATCGAGGTTCAGTGAGTTGAAATATTTTGGTAAAAGTATAATACAATGAGCGTTTATTACATTTTTTACACGTTTGAACACACAAATTATGTAGCTTTTAGAGTAATTTTATTTTGTACAATATATGAGATTGGTTTAAAAGATGCATGTGTAATATATAGAATAATACACATTAATTTTATTGACTATATATAATATGTATGACTACGTTTACCAAAAAAAGAAAAAAGAAAGCTATGCTTGATTGCTTCTCCTCCCATTACTTAATTGAAAAGTAAAAGAATGAAATTCTATAAATTTAATTGAGTGTTTTCTCTTTCCTAATTCTACGAACCAAACATATCATTTCATTTGTACAAGCCTAAATACGAAGTCATCAACCCACCAACCAATGGCAAAAATTAAGTACTTGGATACAGCGTTTCTCCCCTAATGTTGCATTTGCATTTTTTAGTGGCCCCCATAGTACTGTTCATGGAGTCGCAATTTGTGAAAAATGCACTATTAAAATTTGCTACAGTGTCCAGAGCCATACAGCTGGCCTACACCTTTATTTTATACTTTTATGTTCATTTAAATATACCTATTCTACCTTTTTCTGGTAAAAAAAAAAAAGTTTGCTTACACCTTTTGTACTTTTGTTCATTTAAATATACCTATTTTACCTTTTATCAATATATAAAAAATAAAAAAAAAAAGTTTGCTACAGTATTTTTGTTTTAAAAATTATTTTCCTACAGTATTTTTAACAATAAGTTTTCAATTTTCAGCAAAATAAGTAATATTCAAATAGACCCTAATAATAGACAAACCTATATATGTTTATCCTATACATCTGATTTGTATCATTCCTCTTCATATACGCAAGATCAACACACATAAATCCTACCTACAAGTGAGTATTAACATTACGTAAATTCTTTGCTACACAAAAATATCACGTCTTTTGATACACAAAATATTATTGCATATATTCTTTGCTACACAAAATATCACCTTCTTTAAAGTTATTTTATGTGCTTTTCTTTTCCTGAATAGAAAGTTTATATACTTGCATGAAGAGAAGTTGCCCTATAAATTAAGTAAGCCATTGCTTCACTAGCAAAATACAGAGGAATAGGTTAGAGGTCTTAAAAGAAATGAGAATACTACATGGGGCAAAGAATATATTTGACTCGAAACACACACGTCCTTAGGAAATACATATAAAGCATGTTGACGTTGATTTCTCACTTTAAGCTATTCTGTACCTCCTAGCCCTAGGGTTATGGAAAGTATAAATTCTTGGATTGAACAAGGTGAATTCCAGAAGTAGATACCAAAAGTACCATAAAATCATACGTAATATAGGCTCACTTTTTGGTCATCTACTTCATCATAGAAAATCAACCATCATTTCTGCAAAAAGAAGTAAAATATTTTGGAGAAAAATTAGCAAATATGATTCAACTTTTGTTTACCCTTGTATTAGCGGAAATGGCACTGATTATGACCCTCTTGTTTAGAACCCCGCTAAGGAAGCTAGTAATCATGGGGTTGGACCAGTTGAAGCAGGGAATGGGTTCATTGGTAGCAAAGAGTGTGGCAGGGACAATGGTGGTGGTGTTTGGGTCTAGCATTTATAGTGTAATGAAAATCCAGAAACGTTCTGCGGATGCTGGCATAGTTAATCCAACTGATCAGGTTCTTATGGCAAATCGTCAACTAGAAGTGTGTCTTATAGGTAAATTTCTATACGTATAGCCTCAACATTTTTTTTCCTTAGTTTTGGATAGAAATGTTTTGTTTCCATTCTAATGTTCAGGCAATTGTGCCTGTCATGAATTAGGATCCTAACTATATTCATTAATGAATAGGTAGTTAATAATTTATTATATAATTTTTAGTTTAAATAGATTCCAAAATAATACTAATAAATGTTTGTTTAGATACCATGATGTGACAAAATTTTAACAATTGTAATTTAAATTTTAAGAACTCAATATTAGGCTTACCTTAAGAAATCTTATCTGTAGTTGTTTTATTAATGTTCTTGTATCTTTAACATTCTTTATTCTATCATTTGTTTTATGTTTTTTAAACATTAGGACTGATTTTTAATGTGTACACAACCTCAAGATGAAGCTTTCAAAGAATGCATATTAGAACTGAGCCCCAGCTATGGTTGAAGAGGCTGAAAATTGTTACTAGACAAGTAGAAATTTTTTAGGTTTATAGATTTATGCTGTGTTTCTCTTGTTAAACTTGAAGGTTATTAGTGAAAATCTTGTCCCTTGGATTGCACAGGGTTTTTCTTTTTCCTTGCGTTGATGATAGACAGACTACAATATTATATTAGAGAGCTCCAGCATCTGAGAACAAGCTTGGAAATGACAAAGAAATTAATGGAAATTTGGATTGGTATAAACATTTAGCCATGCAAAGAGTCATGTCCTATCTTATTGGTACCACAACAAGAATTTGATGGCATTGGATTATTTTCTTGTTTACATGTAATACCAAAATTTCAGTCCTATTACAGGGTGCGTCAGTGACTGCTGCTTCACTCAAGAACCTATTAAGGAATCTGTAATGACCATATTAGTTAATGAAGGATGACTTCACACATAATATTCTACATCAAACAAACTTGGACAAGTTGAAAATTCTTGGGCCAGCCAAAAATGTTCTTAATATATTTGATCAGCCCCTTGAGGTTACTTTGGGGTGCCCTGCCAAGTTTCCATTTGAATATCCTAGTGTAGCTCAATCAATGTTATACAACATCCAAATTTTGGCTAAAATGGATATTTACTCCTAATTTGAGAACTATGTAGCTAAATGCCCTTGTTTTAAAAATATTTAGTAAAATGTCTCTGTTTTTGGAACTTGATTTTAACAAAATCAAGTTACATGTAAAACTTGACATTAGTAATATCGAGTTCTATGCATATTTTGTTATTTAAATTTTTTTGAAAATTTAAGTGGAACTCGACATTGCTAATGTCGAATCCTACTTAAAAATATACATAGAACTTAATTTTGAAAATATCGAGTTTTATACAGAACTCGATTGTGTTAAAATCGAGTTTCAAAACAGAGACATTTTTTTATGTAGTTTTCAAATTAAGGATAAATACTCATTTTCCCCCCAAATTTTAACCTCCTATTCCTATTAAAAAAAAATTACCTCATATTTGTAGGGTCAATTTTAAAACCTCATCAATCAAAATTCTCAGACCACGATTATGTGCACAACTAACTCTCTTTTTTTCTTTTCTTTTTTTTAACTTAACATATTAGATTTTCCTCTCTTCAAGACTTCAACAAAATCTAGATTTGGTGGGAAAAAAAAGCTAGAATTGTATTTTTTATTTATTTTTTTTTTATTTTGTAGAAAGTTGTATTAGGGGCACAAAATTCCCGCTTCTATGGACTTCCGAAAAGGTAATTAATTGGTAAGAAATATCATTAACATCCTTTCATAAAGATGATGAATTTCACAAAAGATATGTGCTCCATCTTTCTTTATTTCTTTTTCTCTCTCAATTCTATGGTCGAAATGAATGTAAACCTTAACTTTATTTATATAGGCGTGCAAATTTTAAATGCTTTCAATGCAGTATTTAATTTAGATAATATGTAACATATTAGTATATTACACGTTGTTATGTGCTATGGCTACCAATAGAGAAATTATTAGGTTCGTCAGAAAGACGGCTAACGTGGTCCTCCCTGACTTTATAACCAATAAAATGCTGTTATTTATGCAAATGTGACATCATCTGATAATTTTTATTTTTTATTACTTGTGCTGATTAGGAAGTTTACACATACATTTAAATAGATAGCATCATTTTATTGGTCAGGGAGGACTACTGGGTTCTTTTGATGTAAATAATAATTTCTCCTACCAAGACTAATCCATTGCTTAGAATTTGAAAAGCAATTGTGTTGTTCCTTCTTGAATAAATCCAACTATGGGAAAACATTACTGCTCTCATTCACTTCCAATGTTTTACAAAATCAATTTTGCCAAGATTCCCTGATAAAATTAGATATCTAATATCAAAATTAATTAATTATTAATATTTCATGTTGTTTCCTGTCTTTCCTTTTTAAGCAAAAAGCAAAAAAACACAAGGGACACGTAATGTGGTTTTGGCAGCTGGTAAAAGAGAAGTAATCGTGACTGTAAAATTTGGCAGTATAATTGAGAGAGTGATGCTATATTACTCGTGCATTCACCTTATACAGAAAGAAAGAACGAAAAAAGAGGGGGGGGGGGGGGGGGGGGGGTGGTGGGATTTAATAAAAGGCAGGAAATCCATTATTTAGATTTCTGATTTTTAAAGACATTCACTTGCAATGTTGTGTTGAAGACTCATCTAGCACTATATGACCTTACTGGTCTTGGATGTAATAGATAATGCACTGAACCTGGCCTTAGGTCAACTTATACCAGCAGTTTCTAAAAGCGTTGTTATAAGTCTCCTACATTGGTGGTTTTGAAAAGTGCCAGAAAAAATGCCCTTATAGGATGAGTTTTTTTGTAGTGTCCCTATTACCACCAAAAAAAAAGAGTGTGTTTCGCTTTCCTTATACTATGAACCGACATATTATTTCATTTGTAGGGGCCTAAATACGAAGTCATTGACTCACCAATCAAAGGTAAAAATAATGGGCAAACCTTGTCCAGAGGATATTCTATTTTTAGAAATTATCTTATACGATTGATGTGTATAACATTCCTCTTCATCAAATACTCAAGATCAACATACATTAACCCTACCTACAAGTGAGAGTATTATTATAATTACATATATATTCTTTGCTAAACAAAAATATTACCTCTTTTGATACACAAACTATTATTGCATATATTCTTTGCTACACAAACATCACCATCTTAATTTTGTTTACATAGAAAGTTAATGTGCTTTTCTTTTCCTGAATGGAAAGTTTATATACTTGCATGAAGGGAAGTTGACCTATAAATTAAGTAAGTCATTGCTTCTCTAGCAAAACACAAAGGAATAAGATAAAAGTCTAAAAAGAAATGAGTATACATAGGGCAAAGAATATAATATTTGAATTAAACACATTTAGGAAATAGAAAATGTTAGAACCACAACTTTTACCACAATTTGCTCACGTGGCAAGTTGTGAGTGGTGGGTCCACAATCTCACCACTCACGACTTGCCATATAAGCAAGTTATGACAAAAGTTGTTGTCCGCATTACTCCTTATGAAATACATATAAAGCATGTTTGACGTTGATTTCTCACTTTTAAGCTATTTTGTGCCTCCTAGCCCTATGGTCATGGAAAGTATATATTCTTGGATTGAACCATGTGAATTGTAGAAGTAGATACCAAAAGTACCATAACATCACACGTGATATAGGCTCACTTTTGGGTCATCTACTTCATCATACAAAATCAACCATCATTTCTGCAAAAAGAAGTAAAATCTTTTGGTGAAAAATTAGCAAAGATGATTCAACTTTTGTTTACAATTGTATTGGCGGAAATGGCACTGATTATGACCCTTTTGTTTTGGACCCCGCTAAGGAAGCTAGTGATCATGGGGTTGGACCAGTTGAAGCAGGGAAGGGGTCCTTTGGTGACAAAGAGTGTGGGAGGGACACTGGTGGTGGTGTTTGGGTCTAGCATATATAGTTTAATGAAAATCCAGAAACGTTCTACGGATTCTGGCATAGTTAATCCAACTGATCAGGTTCTTATGGCATATCGTCATCTTGAAGCGTGTCTTATAGGTAAATTTCTGTATTTGTAGCCTCAACATTTTTTTTTCATTAGTTTTGATAGTTTTTTGTTAATTTCCATTCAATTTTAATCTTCGGGAAATTGTGCCTGTCGTGAATTAGGATCCTAATTCCTAACCATTCATTATTAAATAGGTAGTAAAAATTTTATTATATAAATTTTAGCTTAAATAGATTTCAAAATAATACTAACTAGTCGCTAACCCGTGCGATGCACGGAATATATTTCACTTTGCTTAAAATAAAATTTAAAATGAAAAAACATCATAACTTATCAAAATAAACATAAAATATACAATATTCATCGCAAAATGTTATTTGAGAATAAAATTACCATCAAAATGATATAAAAAAAAATTTCATGTCCACACAACTCATCAAGGTGGAATCTGGTTATTACTAAGATCTTATATGCAATTTACCAGAAAGATATCATGTCAGTTTTGATCTTCATTCTCTTTTTGCACATTAATAGGTTTTTACTAAGATCCTATATGCAATTTACCAGAAAGATATCATGTCTTAAGCACTAACAACAGATAATCATTCACATATACTTCTTTAGGATCCTCTACAACACTTGTAGCAATGCAAAAGTTAAAAATAAAAAATAAAAATAAAAAGTAGTAGAGATTGCAAACAGAGAAGAGAGAGTACCAAGTTTTTGTTGGGTTTTATGCTTCCACACCTTGGGCTGGAAGACATAGGTTGCAGCTTTGATTTTTCTCCAAAAAATAGAGATTCTTCATCTGCCATATACAATATAAAATAATTATTAGAATTTCAACTCAAAAACCAAACCCATAAAAACACTGTCAAAATATAGAGATTAACCCAAATACTTATAAGAAAATCAATTCTAAACATAATAAAATAATAAGATAGAATGAAAATTTCAGGCACATATGAAAGCAAATAAAAAAAGACAAAACCTACGCTTTGAGTTTAGGGTTTTGAGATGGTAATTGCTAGGGTTTTAAGGAGAGAAGAGATTTTGGTATTTTTATGCAAAAAACGTTATTTTAGGTCTAGGTGATTTATTTCCTTGTTTTTAGGCTCTTTTAACGTTTTTTTAGGTCAAATTTGGTTCCTATTATGGTTAGGTATTAATTAGGGCTTATTTTAGAATATATTTTCTTGTCCATCAAGTTTTATGGAGCTCTTAAATAGGCCTCCAAGTTTGTATACGTTTTTCAATATTATTGTTATAAGATATAAAATCTAAAATAAAAAGAATCAAAAATAAAAAGAAAAAGAAAATAGTGATGATGTGGAAAATTGTGAGAGCTTCAAAAGTTTCGGTTTTATATATATATATAGATAAATGTTTGTTTAGATACTATGATGTGACAAAATTTTATCAATTGTAATCTTAGATTTTACGAACTCTTTCTTAGGGTTAATTACCTTAAGAAATCTTATCTGTAGTTGTTTTATTAATGTTCTTGTATCTTTAGAATTCTTAATTCTATCATTTGTTCTTGTTTTTTTAAACATTAGGACTAATTTTTACTGTGTACACAATCTCAAGATGGAGCCCTCAAAGAATGCATATTAGAACTGAGCCCCAGCTATGTTGAAGAGGCTGAAAATTATTACTAGAGTCTAGACAAGTAGAAATTTTTTTGATTTATAGATTTATGCTGTGTTTCTCTTGTAAAACTTGAAGCTTATTAGTGAAAATCTTGTCCCTTGGATTGCGCAGGGTTTTCCTTATTCCTTGCGTTGATGATAGACAGACTACATTATTATATTAGAGAGCTCCAGCATCTGAGAAAAAACTTGGAAATGACAAAGAAATTAAGCAAGAATTCTGAGCAACTGGAAATGAGGAAATTTGAGGAGGCGAATAAGCTACAGGTTAAGCAGCTGGAATCTGAATCAAAACAAAGCCAAAATAGACAAATGTCCCAGAAGCCAGCGCAAGGATCATAAAAGAAACAATCAGGAAGAGGTAGTGGAGGGCCTTATAGTTTGCTTGAAGTGTAATATATCTCTCATTAAGACCCAATGTGCATGTATGTATGTTTACTTATCCCAAAAAAAAAGGAAGAAAAGGCATGTATTTTATTTATTATAGAGATGCAACAATGTAGTGCATCATATATATTAGATTAATAACTCCTTGGTATTCGATCACCTGTAAATTACATATACGTGGTGCTAATTGTTGTAACTCTCAATTGCATTTTCCTGTTTCAATTTCTCAAATTACAAAGATGGGAATGATAAAGAACTAAGGTGCTCCTATAATCTTGTGATTTTCTCCTGTCCTGTGAAGAGAGTTTCACAATTACGTACTATGGTTAGGAAGGGCCACTGCAAAATTCAATCAACAGCTTGTTTGCTTAACCGGTTGACATTAACTTAATTAATCAAATTAATTTTCAAGGGAAGGTGATTGTGCAAAATGATCATTCCGAGTGGACCATTGAAGATCTTGATTCCCAAGACAACTATGATCTACTTGAACATCTATATTAATTTACCTCATAATGTAAGGCTAGGGTATAATTCAACACATGAACCCCAGATCAGAACAGAAGTAAAGTAACCCTTTATTTTTCCTTTTTCTTTTGGAACAGAATCATCAATTCTCTTATCTTTTGTCCAAAAATGCATATTAGCATCCTTTCTTTAGTCTAAAAGGAAGGCATGGAACGTCTGAATATTTCAAACCATTTAGGCGCGCGGTTCCTTTAGTTATGAAACGACAAAGCAAATAAAAATAATAAAATACGATAATTCAATCAAAGAAATCCATTTGATTTATTAATGCATATAACAATAATTCGATCAAAGAAATTCATTTTATTCATTAATGCAATCGCATATATTATAATATATATATATATAACCGAAGCCTCTGAAACTCCCACAATTTTTCACATTAGCACAAAAACTTGGTGTACTATCAACGTATTTGATGTGTTAAATTTGTCACAAACGTTTAAATTTATCATCAGTTTTATATTATATATAGTTTAATTTTGTGATCTTACATTGAGTTTACTTGAGTTGCTAATCTTTGTTGCGTTTGAATAAGTCTTGAGTTTAATTGATCTAATATGTTTTTCATCTTTGAAATTTCAGAATATACCAGGAAACCATAAGAGAATCTGACAAAAGTGGGAATCCACGTAAGGAAGAGGAAGACAAGGCACTAGGTTTCTTCAAAAGTGAATGATAAGGTATCAAGGTTGGGTGTGCATGTGATGGGTTCTGAAATATTTGGCACTCAGAGCTCTAATTGTTTGTGTTTGTGCACGAGTTCCTCTTATATGGTTTAATCATCATCTATCCACTTTGTTCTCTCTTTGAATTCTCATGTGTGGCTGTCTTTGTGTTGATCTGCACTAACAAAAACTTTGGCAGCTAGGGACAAACAATATTTTGTAAATAGTCCACAGGCCCCTCTTGGATGCTAACTATTGTGTATGTTCCTTTTAGTAGATGTTGTATCTTCATTATATTGGTTGAAACTTGGCTATATGATGTTTTTAGAATGACCTGACTATTTAAATTTTATATGACTTTAAAAGGTTTGTTTCTCAGTTGAATGCGGTTTAGTTGTTTGATAAAATTCCTCTTTCAAAATATGCACAATACACGTCTAATATGAGTGTGTATATTGTGTTTGTTTCTTTGCTTTTAAATATGCATAATTGTTTGTAGTCTGAAGCCCAGTTGAAATTTTCACCATTTCAATAAATCTTTTTTGTATATAATAAACACACAAGATAGTCTAAAGAATTACATAAAAATTATTACTTTTCTGTTCGATAAGTTGTGGTATTTTATTAATGGAAACGATTAATATATGCTCAAGATAATGAGCATGAGCACATCGTAACATTAAAAAATTCTGCTTAAAAAGATTGCTTCTTTAAGCTTTATTCTGCAATGTTTTATATTCTATAATGTTCTGTTGATCAAATTGGTTGCAACCTAATAATCCTAATTATGTGACATTATCTGCCCATTTTGTAAGCCATTCTTTGTCACATCTTTGCTAAAAATTCTATTTTGCAGAGTGTTTTGATATGCTTATCTAAGCAACATTTTGTGCTAACCTTATATGAATTTTCTAATATGTGTTGGTGTCGTTGGATTTGATTATATTGGTTGAAACTTGGCTATATGATGTTTCCAAAATGACTTTACTATTTAAAATTTATATGTTAATTATCCTTAATTTATTGTTAAGTTGGTGCTAAATGTTATTCAAAATCATATTTTGAGAGGTACTTTTTGGTTTTTATTTTTATTATTATTTTTTATTTATATAGAGAACGTGCACTGGCATTTTTTTGCTTTTCCAGTGGATCTTGTGCACTGATGTTTTTTTGCTTTACCAGTTTGATAGTTATCGTCATTGAAAGTGTCAGTTTATAATTTTAGTACAAATTTTGTAGTTTGTTATTGTGATTATCATGTTTAGTTTCTGCAGAAATATAATAATGATGACTATGAAAGGCTTATTTCATTTATTATTTTAATTTATGAGGGGATCTAAGAATATATTCCGCTCTCAAAATGGATTTTTACCCCAATTGTTTTAGGGGCTCTATATACTTGAGAGACTCTTTGAAGTTTGAAGTTTCTGAGTATGCTCTTAGTTTTCGATATTAATTTATGATGTCTATGTCAAATTTATATTTCATTCCCCCCTTTCTCTCTTTTTGTATCATTGCGTTATTATTTTATTATTTTTTTAATAATGACTTCTGTGTGGTCGGTCAAAAAAAGTGGGAATGTAATTTATATATATAATTATAGGTTATTTTTGGTTGTGTAATTGGGATTCGGCCATCTTTATATAGTTGTTGGGTATGATTTAAAAAAAAAAAAAGATTCTATTGATCATTGACGGAATGCAACACCTACTCTTCTAAGTTTATGAAAATTATTCTGAAGGAAAAATGTCAACAAAAACTTATTTCTTTCAATAGGTTAATTACTTACTTTCAACAAAAATAATTGTCAACAACTTGACTTTAAATTATCCCGTGTATCGCACGGGTTAGCGACTAGTATATATATATTTCTAAAGCCAATGTATATTATATAGTAAGGGAAGATTGTTCAATTCACGCTTGCTCCTCTAAGTTGTATCTACTCTTAGCAGATGCACCTTCCACCCACCTTCAAAACAGATATAATTATACTGATTAGATACAAGGAGTAAATAATGATAACTCAAGGGAAATAAAGGATTGTGTCCGATAAAATTTTATGAATTGATTTAATTTAACAATAACAAATATACAACTTCCACTTGAAATAGACTTGAATTTTTCACATACCTAATATTAACATATATACAACCAGAGTTAGAGGAACCTCTCTTGAAACTCTACCATGAATATCGATTGCCTCTTTTGGCCTTGACCTTGACTGCCAATGCAAAAATCTTTACTCCAAAAATCATTTTAAACAATGGATATCCAGTCATAAGCAAGAAGAATTTCACAATTGATAGGTGTTCCATCTCTCTTTCTTATTCTCTCTCAAGAAATCACTTTCTTCTATAATGGACATGGCTGTAAACCTCCAAATTTATATAGGCGTGTAAACATTCCAATGCTTCCTTTACAACAATATGCTCACCTTACTCATATTTACATACCGTGCATAGACTTGTCAATATGCTCACAATTTCAAAAGTTGTCATATTATTGTTCCTCCTCGTGTAAAACCAAGAATTTTATAATATTTTTTTATTTTAATTTTCCCATAACTCCCTTGTTTTACAAAATAATATTGCCAAGATAACATGCCAAAATGATCTATGATTGGCAACGATGATTAAATTTTCAAATGCATGTCCTTCATGCCTTTCCTTTTTAAGCAAACGCAAGGGACAAGTAAGGAACAAGAAATAATAATTGTAGAAATTTGGCAAGGTAATTGAGTGAGTGATGGCTACTTGTGCATTCACCTTGCATGAAAGGAAAGACTCGATAAAAGAATTTTTTTTTTTTTTAAATCTTCCTTCATTTTTTAATAAACATAATCCATTGTTCAGATATCTGATTTTTAAGGTATTAATTGCAACAAATTGATGTTGTTATAATAAGTGATGAAGACATGAATTTTTTTTAGGGATCGAAGCTATAACACACAAAGTATTTCTGTAACAAGATCTAACATATATTATTTTCTTTTATATATGTATAACACATATTTCAGTCATGTTAGTTGTAAGAGCCCAAAATTGATAAGCCCATTTAGAACAGTTAGTTACATATTTCAGGCCCAGTGTAACTAATTTGTTAGAGGATGGGCTTGCAAGGTCAACTTTAAAACTTTGCTAAGATTCAGTTATGAAGTCAGTGGAGTTAAGGCTTATAAAGTAACAAAAGGAAGTATGAAATATGGATAAAACACTTCATCAGGTCTGGCCGAGGAGGCAATGTTCATAAAAGAAGTGCTTAAGTGTTTGATACAGGATGATATTCTATCACTTCTAATCCTTTCTCAATGATTCATCCCCCTTTTTGGAGGGATTATTTTTCCTTATATAGTCCCTCCCATTACATTTGAGCCCTCCACTTGTACATCTCAAGGTATTAATTTAAATGCTTGTCTCATCAAGACTCTACTAGAGGTGGTAAATGTGCTATAAGCTGTGGGATTATTGTTCAGGGGTCATTCCTTCACTAATGCAGTCAATTAAGTTGGTACAGTGCATTGAATGCGGAGGTGATGCCTATTTTACCTAGATATTTCCTCTCTTCTTTACTTGCACGTCTTTATTGTCTTCCTCGGTATCTTGTCTTTTGGTCCAAGTGGCCAGCTGAAAAATTCTCGAGGAGAACTCGCTCTTTGGGCTCCTCAGACGATGGGTCTCTCCTCGGACTTTTATCCGCGTGTTTGGCCCGAACTAGTGTGCAAATGGGCCCTTTTCCATCCTTGAACTAGGCCCTTGGGCTTTATGTTGTGTTATAATCCTCCCCTCCCACATTAATCTTTACAAAATTTAAAATAATATATTTTTTTCATTGAGTTAGTATGTAAACCGTGAATTATCTTTTAAAAAATATTAATCACAATTAGTATTTTTAAACATTTTATATCAAAATATTTCGTTAAATGATTTATAGATTACATGGCTAATTTGTATACACTAAAAATTTTAAAAATTAAGAAATTTTAAAAATTTAATCAATTTAAATAATAAACATCATTTTACGTTCCTCAACATATACAAGTCAATATATATAAGAAAAATAAAACAATAGTACAGCCTAAAGAAAAAACAAGTTTTTCCTTATAGATAACAAATGCAATATGGATAGGTAACTTCTAACAAAGAAATTTGCAATTGCCATTTCTTCTTAAAAAATAGTGTCTATATCTCTAATTCTCCAATTAAAAAATAAAATAAAAGGTTTTCATTTTTGAAAAATAATGAAGACAATCTAAAATTATTATATAATTCTTCGTTTTAGGAAATAGCCTTGTAAAGGACATATAGTCGGACCTTGCTTTCTTCTTTTGTGGGCTTGGACTTTCTTTTTTCTTTTTTTCCTTACCTTAGTAAGCTTGGACTGCTGCTTGTGATGTCTACGGGTCCACTCACATCTCCTCCGTACCCTCTTTTTTAAGTTTTTGATAACTAGTGTGATGGGCCGGTTTCTCTTGGGCCTTTTGTTTTCTTTTTGTTTAATATATTCCTTTAATTTTTTTTAAATGGTGCTGCGCAAGGATCATAAAAGAAACAACCAGGATGAGGTTGTGGATGGCTGTATGTGCACTCATCCCAAAAAGGTAGACATGTATTTTATTTATGGTAGATATGCAACAATACAGTGCATCATATAATTAGATTAATAACTCCTTGGTATTGACCTGTAAATTACGTATACGTGGTGCTAATTGTTGTAACTCTCAATTGCATTTTCCTGTTTCAATTTCTCAATTACAAAGATGGGAATCATAACGGATTAAGGTGTTGGAGTGGGTTGTGTTTCAAACACTTAGCATTGTGTTTTGTGTCCCACCTTGGTTAGGAGTGAGATTAAAGTGTTTATAAGCCATTATCCATTATTCATTATTCATTTTGAGTGATAATTTGAAAGATAATGGATTAGGTGTTAGAGTTGAGATTGGGTTGAGTTTAGGCTTGCCTTTATCACTCTTGGGCTATATCTTTTTTTCCTTTCTTTTCCATCTCACTCAATTCTATTCAGCTCGTTGGGAGTATGAATGGCAAGTTTGGGGCAGGTTTCTATTCAGGGCCCAATCTGTAGCCCAATCTTAAAAAATAATTTTCAGCCTTGGATTATCCCTTACAGCCAACTAATATCAATTTGAGAAGTTTCTACGTCCTTAAGAATAGCTAATAGCTTCTACATCCCTTCCACTTATTAATTTTTCTTCTAAAAAGAAATAAAAAAGATTCTGAGTATGACACATTCCAATAAGTAAACCTTGTATCCTTAGCAAATAACATGAAAAACAATTCTGGTCATGAATATGAGTGGTAAATTCTTTCATAAACAGCCTCCAACCAACATACATAGATGTTTCTTACAGAGATTAAAAAATATATATATGTTTCTTATAGTAGCACATAAGAAAGAAAGAAAAAAAAGATGGCAATCTCATTTGCTGCAATCACTTCAGAGAGTAAATCAACTGAAAGTTGATGATTCTGATTTCACAAGTAACGAACCCAAAATTATAAATAAATAAATAAATAAAAAAGTAACAAACCCAAAAAAAAAAAAAAAAAAGGAGAACGATGAACTTGTGAGAGAACAGCGAGGAAGGGTGTGGCTGGCAGCGAAGAGAGTGAGAGTGAGAGCTTGAGAGAAAGTGGGGTGGCCGGCGGCAGAGACATTGAGATAAAAGGGTGGCCGGCGGCAAAGAGAATGAGAGTGAGAGTGAGAGTGAGAGTGAGAGTGAGCTCGAGATGGAGGGGTGACTAAGGTGCAAGGTCAGGTTTAGGGCTTGGGTTAGGATTATAGTGTGTGTGTGTGTGTGTAGTTAGGGCAATTTTGTAAATATACTACATTCGGGTTGGGTCAGGTTGGGTCGAGTACCTGCAGGTCGGATTCCTTTTGCTATCCCTAGTTGGAAGCATTTAATGTGCTGCCTGTTGGGCATGCACAATAATTGTTGGAGCCAGCTCACTATTCCTTCATTTCCCTTGGCTTATAAGACCCTTCATCCCTCTTTTCCTCAAAACATCTTTCCTTAATAGTCGCACTCCAAAGCTTCTCTGCTCCTCTGTTTCTTCTCTTCTCCCATAGATTTTTATACACTTGTTTGGGTGTAAGGAAAGGCAAAAATAAATAAGGTTGTTCTTAGTTTTTCTTGTTTGAGTGTGTGTTCAACTTGAAAAAATCACTAAAGTGTAACCATTGGGGGTTGTTTGGCCAAGAGAGCCATTTGCACCGAGTTATACTCCGGATAGCATGAATCAACTTTTAAGGACAACGCATTTTACGTGATTTTACAGCTTGTGAGATCTTTCTAATGCTATCTATTTATTTTTGTCATAGCTAATTTTTTAGGGTTTATATTGTTGAATCAAAACTTGTTTATTTAGCCATATTTTCCAACATAAGGTGCTCCTATAATCTTGTGTTTTTCTGCAGTTCTGTGAAGAGAGGTTGCACAATTACTATGGTTAGGAAGGGCCACTCCAAAATTCAATCAACAGCCTGGTTAACCGATTGACATTGACTTAATTAATCAAATTAATTTTCTAGGGAAGGTGATTGTGTAAAATGATCATTCCGAGTGGACCATTAAAGATCTTGATTCCCAAAACAACTCTGATCTATTTGAACATCTTTATTTACGTCATATTGAAAGGGTCTAATTCAGAACAGAAGTAATCCTTTATTTTTGTTTTTTCTTTTGGAACAGAACCATCAATTCTCCTCTTTTGGCCAAAAAACGGTGTAGGGGGGAAAAAAAAGAAAAAATGTATATTAGCATTATGCTTTATTTGGTCTGAAAGGAAGGCATGGAACATCTGAATTATTTCAAACCATTTAGGCATTACCTTTATTTATGAAACGACCAAGCAAATAAAAATGATATATGTAACTATCATTCAACCAAAGAGATAATTTTCTATCCAATCACAGTTATTATCATTTTTTTTTTTCTAATGCCAATGAAGCAATACATAATAAGTAAAGATTTCCCAATCAATGCTTGCTTTTTGTATGCACTTCAGCAGATGCACCTTCAATCCACCTTCAAAACAGATATATAAGATACTGATTAGATACAAGGAGTAGGAATGATAAATCAAGGTAAAAAAAAAGTTATGTCCAAGAATATCGATCGCCTCTTTTGGCCTTGACCTTGACTGCCAATGCAAAAAAATTTACGTCCAAAAATCATTTTAAACAATGGATATCCAGTCATAATCAAGAAGAATTTCACAATTGAAAATTGTTCCATCTCTCTTTCTTATTCTCTCTCAAGAAATCACTTTCTTCTATAATGGAAATGGCTGTAAACCTCCAAGTTTATATAGGCGTGTAAATACTCCAATGCTTTCACTACAGAAATATGCTCACATTACTTATTTTTACATACCATACATAGACTTGTCAATATGCTCACAATTTGAAAAGTTATTATATTATTGTTCCTCCTCGTGTAAAACCAACTAAGAATTTTTTTTTCCCTTTAACTCCCATGTTTTACAAAATAATATTGCCAAGATAACATGCCAAAATTACTATGATTGACAATGATGATTAAATTTTCAAATGCATGTCCTTCATGCGTTTCCTCTTTAAGCAAACGCAAAGGACAAGTAATCTATATTTGGTAAGTAAGGAACAAGAAATAATAATATTTGGCAGGGTAATTGAGTGAGTGATGGCTACTTGTGCATTCACCTTGCATGAAAGGAAAGCCTTGATAAAAATAAATAAATAAAAAAAAATTCTTCCTTCATTTTTTTAATAAACATAATTCATCGTTCATACATCTGATTTTTAAGGTATTAATTGCAATAAATTGATGTTGTTATAATAAGTGATGAAGACATGAATTATTTTTAGGGATCGAAGCTATTACACACAAAATATTTCTGTAACAAGATCTAACATATATTATTATTATTATTATTATTATTATATATATATATATATATATATATATGTATGTATGTATAACACAAATATATCGGTCATGTTAGTCTTTACAAAATTTAAAATAATATATATTTTTTTTCATTGAGTTAGTTTGTAAATTGTGAATTATCTTTTAAATAATATTAATCACAATTAGTATTTTTAAACATTTTATATCAAGATATTTCGTTAAATGATTTATAGATTACATGATTAATTTGTATACACTAAAAATTTTAAAAAGTAAGAAAGATATAAAATTTAAACAATTTAAATAATAAACATCATTTTACGTTCCCCAACATATACAAGTCAATACATATAAAAAAAAAAAAATAAAACAATAGTACAGCCTAAAGAAAAAACAGTTTATAAGAAAAACAGAGACTAGGGAGATATAGAGAGAGAGAGAGTAAAAGCTAGAGAGAAACGAAGATGAAATTTCTGTAATTGAATTAATTGAATGAAGTCTCAATGTACAATGCATATATATATTACAGATCAAAGACATGAAAGCTTTAACTACTCAAATATAACTAACTCTAACTAACTCCGTAATACACGGATTCTTCTTAACAACCTATCCAACCAACTCTACTATTACACGTGTCCACATATATAAATCTGGTAACTAACATCAAGCTAAACTACAAGTCGTAGCTGGAACTCAATTACTTCAGTCGTTTTAGCATATTTCAAGTAAAGCATTATATCTGTTTATTGCTCTGCCTTTCTGCCTGAATCACTTCTTCAAACATCCTTCTCATCAACATTTGCATCTGGCTTCTTCTTCTTATTCTTATCAATGCCTTTATCTGAATCTTGACACAGTTTTTTTCCCTATACATAACAAAGGCAATATGGATAGGTAACTCCTAACAAAGAAATTTGCAATTGTCATTTCTTCTTTAAAAAATAGTGTCTATATCTCTAATTCTCCAAGTAAAAAATAAAATAAAAGGTTTTAATTTTTGAAAAACGAAGAAGATAATCGAAAATCATTATAATAATAATTGTTTCTAAAAAAAATCATTCTAATTCATCGTTTTAGGAAATAGCCTAATAAAGGACATATAGTCATGGGCCTTGCTTTCTTCTTTTGTGGGCTTGGAATTTTATATTTCTTACCTTAGTAGCTTGGGCTAGCTAGTGATTGTCATGTCTACGGGTCCACTCACATCTCCTCCGTACCCGCTTTAAGTTTTTGAAAAATAGAGTGATGGGCCAGTTTCTCTTGGGCCTTCTGTTTTCTATTTGTTTAATATTTTCCTTTAATTTGTTTTTTTTTTTAATGGTGCTGAACCGAAGGGCTAACGAGTAGAGCAAACCTCATTTCTTTACCAGCCCAAATTCAATTATATTAATTCAAACAAAATTATATTAAAGTCGGTAAGACACTATGGTTACTAAAAAAAAAGGCCTTTTTCCTCTATGCCATAAAAATGGGTAAATGTAGCAAAGAGCTTTTTCCTCCAATTCGATGGACAAACGCTTTTATTTGAATCCTCTAACAGCCTAGCATGGTTTGAAGGCCATTTAAAATTTGAATTTCAAGCATATCAGCACACACATGTTTCCAAGTTCTTTTAGTGAACCCAACCATTGCCTCACCCTCGATGGGCATCCCCATGATAATTTTCACATCTTGCAATGTGATCGTCATCTCACCATGTGGTAGTGGAATGTATGGGTCTCTAGGCACTATCACTCTACAAATGCAGTGATTAATGCATGATCAAGCTCTATGGATGGGGCCATGTGCATACCCTCTAGACCAAGTGTGAAGGTCCCTTTTTGGATAGTGTCCAGGCCCAAGATGAAGTGAGGACCCTGGGCCCTTTTGTTGTAGTTTGAAGGACTGGGCTTGGTTCACCGCAACTAATGGGCTGTTTACAAACCAAGTGGTGCACAGAGCAAGAATCCTACAATACGTACATACTAGCTAGCAAGAATATATGTATTGAACAGTAAGGAAAACAGCAAAGGAAAAAAAAATGTAAATAAGAAACACATAGATAACTGTTAAGGATCCTCAGATCAGTATAAAATATTTCATTATTTTTCTTAATTGTGGATTACAATGTGCTCACTTAGACATGTTACAAGGTCCAAATAAGCTAAAAAATTACAGACTTAGATAGCTATCTAAGCCTCTAAGACTTGCAAAGTTTGAATCCCTTTTGTAAGGTTGAATTTAATCAACCATCTTGTTGGCTTTATTCCGTACCAAATTTTCTTATATTTTAGTAATTAGCAACCATGTATTTAGGTGGGATTCATGTAAGGGTAGTGTGTGAGAGAGTGTGAAGAAATGCTCAAGATTGTGCAAGGATGCAGAGACTTGCGACTGATTAGCGACTGGCAAGCCGCCAACTACAGCACAGGTGTGAAACATGTAAGGGAGTTGAAGAGTCACGCGAGCTGTCGCACTACAGGACAAAAGTTCCAGGCTGGCCAGGCCATTAGCTCACAGCTTGAACTCGCGACTCAAACCAGTCGCGAGGCCAAGTCACCAGACCACACGGTTTGGAAAAAACTGACTCTTTGCATTCCAAACACACACCACTATATATAGACCCTTATACCCATGAAATGTAGAGAGCTTCCAGAAAGAATTTTGAGAGAGAAAACCTAGAGAAAAACAAGATTGATCCATCCATAATCTTCACCTAAGAGCCTTTTCAAATTCCTCTACTCTCTTCCTCTCCATTGATACATCCTTGAGAGGTTCTTAGCCAAATCTTTTTCTCACCATATCCATATCTGTGAGTAGGGCTGTACACGGTGCGGTGCGGCCGGTTTTTGTGGCCATTTCTGCACCGCACCGGAATCTTCGGTTTCCTAAAATCCCAAGCCGCCTCCGTGCCTGAGGAATGGTTCTCCGGCAACATTGGTGGCGGTTTCAGTCGGTGCGGTGGTCGGTGTCCACCTATCTATCACACAAGAGAGATCTAAAACCCAAATCAAATCCAGAAAACTCAAGTATTCAAACCACAAATCAAAACTTAGATTAAATCTAAATATCAAAAGATTCAAAACCCATTACAAACCCAAATATTAAAACCCAAACAAGCTCAAGATTCTTGAATCTAACCATTGATTGACTCGCCTGCGAAGTCTAATAGAGTAATCGAACACCAAGAAATGAAGGCAGAGACAACAACTTGAAGATCTGACCTGGGTGGCAGCAAAAACAGAGGTGCTTGAAGATAAAAAGCTGAAATGGTGGTGGGTTTTGTGTTGTGGGTTTTGTGTTGTGACAAAGAGGAGAGAGGAGAGGGTGAAAACGCGGCATCAAGCACTAGTTGCGGCGGCAGCAAGTGGCGGACGTTAAGGGGAGAGAGAGAGGAGAGATGAAGAACTTTGTTGCTGGGATTGGAAAAGGCAAGCAGATGAGACAATGAGTGAGAGACATGGAGAGGGTGGGTAAATAAACTCAGGTTTTTTTTTTTTTTTTTTTTTTTTTTTTTTTTTTTTTTGAATCTGATGATAAAACTACGTCGTTTTGGAGCTGATATTAAAATTTAATATCAGGTCCTAAAATGACGTAGTTTTAGTGCCAGATTTTATATATATAAAAAATAATAAAAAGAAAGAAGAAAACCTATCCTTAAGTGTGAAGTCCAGGCTCCAGCGTCGCTTTCTTCTCCTTCCTATTCCTCGCATCTGCTTTCATGGCTTCTCTGGTTTTTCTTCAATCAACTGAAACATAAAAATAAAAAACTGTAAACATTGATACATACATGTTAAATTATAGTGTGTGTATTTATATATATATATACCGGTGCGGTGCGGTTTCTCGTCGGAGTGCAAAACAGCCACCGCTCGCCGCACCGGACGCCCTCGGTTTGTTCAGATCGCCGCCGATCACCGCGCCGGACATCTACGGTGGGCTTGTGAAGCGGTCGGATCGGTTCGGTGCCGGCCGGTTTCATTGGTGCCGGTCGGTACCTGAACAGGCCTATCTGTGAGAAGGTTTTTTGGTGCCTTGGGAAGCAGTTCGGAAGGGCCCAATTCATATTGGTTGATGCTATGGGCTATAGCGGAATCCGGTAAGCTAGAAAAGAAAAAGGTTCGGCGTAACTTCGTTGGAGCAAGAAGCTTGGAGGGCTTAGGTACATTGGGTAAATTAGGCTTGGAGGGTCTATTGCTGTTCATGTATCCCAACTACATTTTCTAGTGGATTATTGACCGCTTGGAGGGTGGCAGAGAGGTTTTACGCCGAGGGCTTCGGTTTCTTCTTCGATAACACATCGAGTGTTGTCCTTATATTTGCATCTCTCTTCCCTTTATCTTTAACATTTAATTACTGCTGTGGTTGTGATTATTTATGGTTTAGATTGTTTATCAATTCTGTTTTATCTTATATTCATGTTCCACACATTTATTGTTTGATAAAAAGTTTGAATTAATAATTTGTAATTTGGGGTCTAAACGTTCAATGGTATTTTATACATATATTGAACTTTTAATTAGTATCAGAGCGAGTGCACTCTTAGTGGTTTCATTACCTTAGTGCGATCCCTAACCCCTTGTTGAGATGGATAGGTCTCAATCTCTAAATGTGCCACCATTTTTTGATGGTAATAATTATACTTTTTGGAAGTTCCGAATAAGGGCATTTTTTTGTTCTATTGATGATGTTGTGTGGGATGTAGTTGAAGTTGGTTGGACTAGGCCAGAGGCTACCAAATCCACTTGGGATAAGGCAGCTTTTGTGGCGGCTAATGCTAATAGTAAAGCCTTGAATGCTATTTTCTGTGGTGTGTCTCTAGAAGAATTTCACAAGATTTCACATATCACTATTACTAAGTAAGCATGGGAGATTCTGGAGATAACTTATGAAGGAACTAAGAAAGTGAAGGACACCAAACTATAGATGTTGACCACTCTTTTTGAGGAGCTCAAATTGAGCGAGGATGAGTCCTTTGACTCTTTTTATAGTAAGCTGAACGAGGTGGTCATCGGCAAATTCAATTTGGGGGAAAAGACGGAGGATTCTAAAATAGTAAGGAAGATTCTTCAGTCACTGCTAGAAAGTTTCCATGCTAAAGTGATGACTATTGAAGAGAGCAAAGATCTTGATGACATTAAAGTCCAAGAGTTGATTGGCTCATTGCAAACATATGAATTGTCGCTGCCCACGCAAAGGAAGAGCAAATCTCTTGCTCTTAAAACAATTGATGAGAGGGCAGTATCTCGTGACTCTTTGGATGAGGATGGTGTAAATAAAGATGTGACGTAACTTGTGAAAAACTTTTGAAAATTCTTAAAACTCAAGAATAG
The DNA here is from genome assembly GCA_023736055.1 of Quercus glauca. NCBI lineage: Eukaryota > Viridiplantae > Streptophyta > Magnoliopsida > Fagales > Fagaceae > Quercus > Quercus glauca. The sequence goes on from CM043322.1 coordinate 57,913,107, forward strand.
TGGGAAATTTGGTGACAAAGGAAAATTTTAGAATTTTGGAAAGGAGAAAAAGGAATTTAGAAGGAAAGATGGTAGAGAACCCCAATCTTCACAAGGTATTATGTGCTTTGAGTGCAATGGATATGGACATTTCAAGAAAGAATGTCTCAATTATTTGAAATTGAAGGGCAAGGTCTATGCCACTACTCTAAGTGACTTAGATTCATCAAATTCTAATTCTGAGGATAGCTGTGACGGAGAAGGAAATTACTTCGCATTTATGGCTATTGAACATGTTGAGTCCTCGGAGGACCTGAATCAACTTGTACAAGAACTTGGAGAACACAATGATGAAGATTCCATTGGGATTGTTGAAGAATCAGATGCTGAAGAGGATGAGAATACAGCTAGTCTTCAAGAGAATTACACCCTACTCATTGAAAAGTCATGAGAGTATGCAAGGGTAGCAAAGGCGGCTGTGAAGAAAATGAAGAAAGCAGAGGAAGACTACAAAAGTCTCCTAATCAGATATAAGGAGGCAAAGTGTGAGATTGAGATACTATATGGTGAGCTATCAGAAGCTTATACAAAAATGAGATTTCTTGAGCAAGAGGTGGTGCCAGCATATGCCAAGATTGAGAGGGTCTCCTCCAAAAAGCTGGAAGATGTTATTTCATCTCAAAAATATTTTTCAAATAAGTCCGGGCTGGGATATACCAGAGGGAGTAGCTCATCGGCCAATGTCACCAAAGAAGTGAAATTTGTGAAGGCCATTGAGCCGATTGTAGAAGAATCTATTCCTGAAAAAGTTAAGGTTGAACAAAAAAAGAAGGTGGCTGATCAACGGGTGTTAAATAAGTCCCGTAATCAATCTGAAGCTAGGTTTGAAGCTAGATTGCGAAGATCACAACGGGGTCATAGAACGAATCATGTTTGTCACCATTGCGGATTGCAAGGACATACTAGACCCAACTGCCATAAGCTGAGAGTATTGAACAATGCAAGCGCTCCTTGGTCACAAGGAAGAAGAAATGACCGGAGGTCTAGGGGTGGTGAGCAACCAAGAAGTCAAAACAGTGATCCAAGAATGATGAACGTGATGAAGATGATCTGTGCCTTCACCAATTGCTTGGAAAGCTTCATAAGAAGGTTTGAAATTCCTAACTCTCATACCCAATCCGTCAAAGATATCACCCTAAACGCACGTGATGTGTGAGTGACGAAAGGTACTCATGCATAAGCATTACAACATGTCCATGCATTAACACTTCCCATGTTTTGTGTATATGCTTGGTTGTGTACTTCTTGCAAGTTTTGAGTTGAAATATTACTTGTTTGTTTTTGTTTCAAATGTTTTTACATTGTTGTTTTTGATTAATCTTCTTCTTACTTTTGTGTCAAAAATCCAAAAATACATAAAAAGTAGAAAATCCAAAAAGTTTGATCGACTTTGTTGAGTTTTGTCTCAAAGAATGTTTTGCCTTGTACTTTGGTACTAATGGCTTTGTGTATCTACGAGCTTAACTTATTTCTATTGCACTCATATCATTGTGGGAGAATTTTTGAAATCTATGTGACTGTTGTAAATAAATCTTCATCCTTGTCATGAATAATTAGTGAATGGTTTTGTTGATCTTGAGACATGCATAGACTTTTGCCTATATATCTTCCCACTCTTTATTTTATTGTTTTGCTTAAAGAGCTCACCAAATGTAAATCTCAAAATGAAAAGAGATATTGATCTACAAAAGCCTGTCGCACATACTAGTATTTGACTGGAAAAAGGGAAAGCGACCAAAAATAAAATGTATGATACCCAAAAGGCCAAAGGCTTACCCATAAATTGAAATATCAAAAAAAAATTTTAGGCATCAATCTCACAATGAGATGTATTGAATCAAAAAGATCAAATGATATGTTGTATATGGAGCCAAATGAAAAGTTTCAAAGTGATGTTATCAAGTTTTATGGGAGGTCATATATGCTTATTTCTATAATTGAGATGGGTCACATTATCTAGTGCTAATTGTGTATGTCTTAGTTGAATCGATCATTGAAGCTTCACATTAGACTAAGGACTATCTCATCCTTGATACCCACACACATCACACATGTCTATGATCAATGAATGCCACATTTATTTGTGTGATTGTACTTGATTAAATGTGTTTTCACATGCTCAATCTTTGTTGATCAAACATAAAAAGATTTTTAAGTTTTTATTTATTTTTGGAAAGTATTTTGTTTTTACAAAAAATTGTCAAAAAATTTTAAAAACAATGTTGCCCTGTTCTGGTAACTTAGTCGCGGGTTGATCTAGCCGCATGCCCTAGTTGCGAGCCCACTTAGAGATTTTTCGCACTCACTGGCGGGTCAATGTCCCAGTCGTGAAAAATACTTAGAATATTTTTCAAAATTTGAATTTTTAAGATTCTCGCGGCTCATTATGGCGACTTGTTCGCAGGTAGAAGGTCTAATCGCAAGGGGTACACAGAGATTTTCACGGCTCACATTGCGACTCTCTCACGGATAGACCTTCCAGTCACGAAAAACACTTAGAAAATTTTTCAAAAATTTTGGTTTAAAGTGTTTTGGCGGCTTAACCTGGCGACTTGCACGCGGCTTAACCCAGTCGCGAAAAATGCATGTTTTGCGTTTTAAAGTCAGTTTTTAAAACTTGTCGGTTTTTCCCTCAAATTTTTGTGACTGTTCATTGTCTTCCCCATTTTCACTCTCTCAAACTCACCGTGTCACTCTTCGAAAAACCTCCATTTTTGCATCTTATCTACTCCAATCTTTAGGAAAAATGTATGGGTTTTATCTTTCTCACTTCATATTTCATGATTTGAGTGTTATTTTCTGGAATCTGAGGGTGTTGTTGCCATTATGTTTTGAGAAATATCATGTTCATACTTGGGTTTGTTTTCTTTTGTTGAGTATTCTTTGGTTGAGTGTTAGTGATTTTGATTGTCAATTGATTGTATTACTGTTGTTTTTATGGAGTCTATGCTCTTTACTGTGTTTCATGAATGTGTTGCTCCATTCATATCATGTTCTTGGTATTTTGTCACAATATTTGTCATTTGTGACTTTGTGATGCTCATTGCTTACTTGATACTGAGTTGTAATTGATCATTCATCATTTTCGAATACCTACTTCACTAAATACATCAGCGTTGCTTATGATTTCTTGGTGTTGATCTAGTTCATGTTTTTGTGATTGAGTGAAATCTCTCTTATTCACATTCTTATATCTGAATCTAATCAAGTTGGTGTTTGTACCTTGTGGCATTGCATTTGGTTCTTTGCTGTATGTCTATTCTCTTGCAGATGACTCGTCGTTCCTCTAAAGGCAAAGACATTGTAATCGATGATCCATCAACCCTGGTTGCTAAACAGACATGACTCTCGTCTCAATCGTCTAGAGACTCTACCACTGAGAGATTCAGGACACCTCTTGACTCAAATACCTACGCAGACATTTTTAGAGAGGCTCCTCTCATTGTGGAACGAATAGTCAAATTTAATACCCTGGGGACAATGTTTATTCCTAAGATTTTTGAAGTAAGAGATTAGGCTGATTTGTTTGGGAATTTTGAGGATCCGATTGAAGAATTGGTTAAGGAATTCTACTATAATGCCAGATACACAGGGGTAGAGTTGAAATGCTGGGTATGAGGAACGGAATTTTCCATCAATGTAGATTACATTGCTAAAGTTCTTCGCATCACCAGACCAGTAAATATGGATCTAACTCCGTATGATGATAGAGTACTTCAAGTACAAGACATTCTTCAAGTTCTTGGGAATGAACATAAAGTGGGAAGCAAAGGATCATCTATAGGCACTGCATAGTTTACGCCTAAACTGACAACTCTAAAACTCATTATGTTCTCCAACCTCTACCCACTGTCAAACACTGCCTACATCAATCTTGGAAGAGCTAAATTTCTGTGTGACCTCATTACCGAAGTTCTAATTGACATCTGTGCACACATATTTCAGATCATTGGAAAAACAGCGGCTCAATCAGCAGCACGAACAAATCTTCCATTTTGTAGTCTCATCATGAAGATCATACTTTATGAAGGTGTCAGTCCACCATCAGATGGAAAAATTGTGCCTCGTCCTCAACCAATATCCATGTACACTCTCCAAGCAAGTAAAAGTCACTCCTCTAAAGCACCTAAGAGTGAACCAGTCACTCCATTTGGTCAAAGTTCAGCTACACCTGTGCAATCAACTGGCACTCTATCTGTTCCCCTTGGATTTCAAATGGCCAAGCAAAGCCACTTGATTGAAAATGTGGTTCATTGGATCTCCGATTTAGAACGGCTTATCTACTCCACCAACAACTAAGTTCAAATGCGTCTCACGGCCATTGAAACACAATTGGATGCTATTTAGCAAAAGTTGGAAGAGAGCCTTTAGCTATTCATGACAAAAAGGGGGAAAGTGATAGCATACAGTAAGGAGAAGTGTGCATATTGAAAGGGGGAGCTGTGTGCTCTAGAAGAGGAAGTTGATATACATTTACATACTTTACATACTTTTGGATAGACTAACAAGTTTATGTTTCCTGTTTATAATTATTATACAGTTCTAATACTTTGGTTTTTAGTTATATGATGTTATTCAGTTAGTTTTTGTATGGTACTTTTGTAACTATTTGCTTTTGTAAGCTTTTAGGTTTTTGTACCCTTGTTTTGTGACTTTTGTACTTGTTGCTAAATGTTATGCATTTTCTTCAGTATATCACTCTTACGCCCTTATAGGATCTTATTTCTAGATGCATATATGTTTTTATGCATTGGTTGAGTATTAGACATGCAAATGATACTCTACAAATGAGCTTATCAGCTTGCATGTCCGAATATTCATTCCTTGTGTGAATGAGTATTGTGATCACTTTTGTATGGTGATTGCCTGTTTTGGTCAAGCCATGGTCTATTGCTTTATTCCATTTTTCTTGATCACATTATGCTTGCTCCATATGCATTTCAAGTTTTCTGCATACAATGATATTATTGTGTTGTTGTGTTTAAGGAGATACTTGTTCTTATGGTTCAAGAGCTCATCAGAATCTAGAGTTAGGAGTGAGTGAGTTTTGTTCAACGGTTCCCAACTCACACGTTAAGTCTAGAGTTTGTTGTAGGGTTTTGTCACGGAATAGCCAAAGGGGAAGATTGTAAGGTTGAGTTTAATCAACCATCTTGTTGGCTTTATTCCGTGCCAAATTTTCTTGTATTTTTGCAATTAGTAACCCTGTATTTAGGTGGGATTCATGTAAGGGTAGTGTGTGAGAGAGTGTGAAGAAATGCTCAAGATTGTGCAAGGATGCAGAGACTCGCGGCTGGGACTCGTGGCTGACTCGCGACTGGTAAGCCGCCAACTGAAGCACACGTGTGAAGCATGCAGGGGAGTTGAAGAGTCACACCAGTTGTCGCACTACAGGACAAAAGTCCCAAGCTGGCTAGGCCGTTAGCTCGCGGTTTGAACTCGCGACTCAAACTAGTCGCGAGGCCAAGTTGCCAGACTACCCTGTTTGGGAAAAACTGACTCTTCGCATTTCAAACACACACTACTATATATAGACCCTTACACCCACGAAATGTAGAGAGTTTCCAGAGAGAATTTTGAGAGAGAAACCCTAGAGAAAAACAAGATTAATCCATCCGTAATCTTCACTTAAGAGACTCTTCAAATTCCTTTACTATCTTCCTCTCCATTGATACATCCTTGAGAGGTTCTTAGCCAAATCATTTTCTCACCATATCCATATCTGTGAAAAGGCTTTTTGGTGCTTTGGGAAGCAGTTCGGAAGGGACCAATTCATATTAGTTGATGCTATGGGCTATAGCGGAATCCGATAAGTTAGAAAAGAAAAAGGTTCGGCGCAACCTCTTTGGAGCAAAAAGCTTGGAGGGTTTAGGTATACTGGGTAGATTAGGCTTGGAGGGTCTATTGTTGTTCATGTATTCCAACTATATTTTCTAGTAGATTATTGACTGCTTGGAGGGTGGCGAAGAGGTTTTACGCCGAGGGCTTCGGTTTCCTCTTTGATAACACATTAAGTATTGTCCTTGTGGTTGCATCTCTCTTCCCTTTATCTTTGCCATTTAATTACTGCTGTGGTTATGATTATTTATGGTTTAGATTGTTTATCAATTCTGTTTTAACTTATGTTCATGTTCCACACATTTATTGTTTGATAATAAGCTTGAATTGATAATTTGTAATTTGAGGTCTAAACGTTCAAGGGTGTTTTATACACATATTGAACTTTCACATTTGAATCCAAGTATGTTCTACAGTGACTGTTTTTGAGATACCGGGTGTTGTTTTCCTACTTTCTTTGAGTTTTTTGACAGAATTTTCTTGATGATTCTGTTGTGATTTACTATTGCTGAATGCCCCTGTAATGTTGGCTGCTTCTTCCTTTTATAGTGTCGTTCTGAGGTCCCAGGGTACCACCGATTCCTCTCCCTTGGTCCCCTGGGTACCAGAGCCCACGTTGTGCCAGTTACTTTGATGACTGGTACTTTCCTTATTTTTCATAGTTTTCTTCTTTTTGTGCTGTTTCCCTAAAAGCTTCTTGCTGACTTTCTATTCTGGGGTGTCCTTAGAGAGCTGACCTCCAATTTCTCTTCTCTTAAGGTTTCTAAACCTTGCCTTTTCAGACTCAGCCTTTTGGCTGACCCTTTTGTCATTTTTCCCAGGTGAGTCGAATTCATTCCTACCAGATTGAAGGTTTTCTAAGCTACTTCCCTTTATAGTTCTCCTTTCTGGGTTGCCTGAGGTACCAGCCCCCTTGTTCATGAGTTGTCACTCTCCAAGCCTTTTGGTTCCTTTCTGTATCATTTGGCACTTGAGAAAGACATATCTGTCCTTCGTTTCTTGTTTCTTGGTGCTCTTCTTGAACTTTCTCAATCTTATCCTAGCTGTGTTGCACGCCCTGAGGATCCCAAGCCCCTAGCAGCCTCTGGGTATCCCGAGCCAGTTCCTTTTACTGGATTTCTTTTGATTTTCTGATCTTGGCAAGCTAGGCCTATTTCATTTCTTCATTTCGCTTGTTTCTAAGGCCTATCTTTTCATGAGTTCAGGGCTTTAGATCTTTTGGGCTTACCATCCTTTTCCCTTATGGTGAGCTCAACCACTTTAATATTACTTTCTTTGGAGTTGGCCCATTGTGTATTTTTGGGCCTTGGCGTTATGATTTTTTTAGACCTCAACACCAAGCAACCTCACAATGGCAATGACACGATCATCTACCATAGGATCTTCATGTGTCAACTCTTCATGACGACTTCAACAATACAATGTGCCAGGAGGATTCTGCAAATGTTATAATAAGATAAATATCTTATACTATAGTCAATTATGCAATATGCCATTAAAAAAAAAATCAACATTCAAAAGAAGTAGTATACTCTATAAGTTTAGATTAATGCTTTAAAATTATAAAAATAACGCTTGTGTACATATTAGTCCTCAAAAATGTCACATCGTTGATATTACTTATTAACAAGAAGCATGATGCAAAAATTTTTACCTGGCCTTGAGGGTTCCAAAGTAATTTAGATCGATGATTTTCTTGTTCCTTCAAAACGAGACCATCAATGGATCCAAGATTTATCGTTATGCTACAGAAAGATTTTGTCATATCAGATAAAAAAGCATTATGGGACCAATTAAAGAAAATAAAAGAGAAAGCCATCTAACAAAAGGTAATCAGTACATATGGGACCAAAAACGCTACTCAACTATTCACAATTGATTGAGAGATATTTTAATAATCAATGACCTCTCCTAAATCAATACAAACGAGGACAAAAATATTCCATGCACCCAACATATGGTCCTAACGCCATACCTTGTAATTATCCTAATGAAGTCTTTTGTCTAATCTCTCTTGCACTGCCTAGAAATGTCTGCAATGACAACAAAATTTGTCAATTTTGAATTGTATCATACATTTGAATCAACACATATAGCTGATTACGTACACACTTTCAGATCAATCCTCACGTGGCCCAATTATACAAATATAAATAGCCACATATCTTAGGCCACAAACTTAAGTGTACCTCGAGGCAACTTGTACAAAACTTGAACTTAAGGCCAATCTTAGGACCTAGCAGTTGCATCCACTACAAAAATCCTTATGTTGGATAAGTTTGATTAGATCAATTTGAAGCTTAGCTTTTCTTAAAATCAAACACTAACAATCTATTATTAATCCCAATAAGTAAGCATTTCATCCACATACTAATTTGATTTCAAAAAAAGTTCTAGAGAATTACTGAAATAAGTAAACCATTTAGCAAAACATTTCACATAATACAATCTTTTTGAGGCATTTTAACACACGCATCATGCATTATTGTTGCAACCATTCCTACATATAATCTTATGCTTTTATTAGTATTCAATTATAAACTTAAAAAAATCCTACTATTATTATAAACCCAAATAAATCATACAATTAAAACATCCAAGCAAATATATCCTAAACAAACTTAAAGCAATTCCTCTAAAAATCGAAACAAATTATTCAGAAACCAAAAAATATTTACAACAAAACCCTTACAAAATTTCACAAATAAGTAAGGTAAAAAAAAAACGAGCTTGCCTTGTTTTCTAATGGAGTGCCGCTGCTTGTCACCGCCATTAATGGAGAGGCCATTGTTCGTTGGAGAGGCCATTGTCCGTTGAGCAAGACGTAAGGGATGGCACAGTGGCAGAGCAAATAAAAGAGACGAAGTGGCACTGAGAGAGACAAGGGACTAAGGGAGACGAGGGACTGAAGAAGACGAGTCAGAGTGAGGGAGGAAAGCGAGAGTAAGAAACAGCGGTATTGTGTGAGTGAGAGAGGTCGGAGGGGGAGAGAGAGAGAGAGGGACGTTGTTACTATTATGTGACTTGGGAAAAATAAAAAACTATAAGGTGTAGGTTTACTGGACTGGTACTCGAGTTCCATTTAAAAAAAATTTACCCAATTGGAACTCGAGTTCCATTTGGGTAAATTTTTACCATTTGGAACTCAAGTTTAGCAAACTTGAGTTCCATGTGGTTTTTTTTTTTTTTTTTTTTTTTTTTTTTAAATTCCACGTCAGACTTATAAAAGTTGGACTTCGAGTTTGTTAAAGTCGATTTTGGGTTGGAACTAGAGTTTAGTAAACTTAAGTTCTAGAATCAGTCTACTTAACTAAATAAGTTCAGACGCATGCTATTCACTTAATTTCCTAAAAAGTTACTATTCAGTAAATTTTGCTGAAAATAGTTAAGATTTTATTATATAATTTTTAGCTTAAATAGATTCCAAAATAATACTAATAAATATTTGTTTAGATACCATGATGTGAAAAAAATTTAACAATTGTAATCTTAGATTTAAAGAACTATGTTAGGGTAATTACCTTAAGAAATCTTATCTATAGTTGTTTTATTAATGTTCTTGTATATTTAACACTCTTAATTCTATAATTTGTTTTATGTTTTTTAAACATTGAGACTAATTTTTACTGTGTACACAACCTCAAGATGAAGCCCTCAAAGAATGCATAATAGAATTGAGCCCGAGCTATATATGGTTGAAGAGGCTAAAAATTATTACTAGACAAGTAGAAATTTTTTTGGTTTATAGATTTATGTTGTGTTTCTCTTGTTAAACTTGAAGCTTATTAGTGAAATTCTTGTCCCTCGGATTGCACCTAGGTTGCACGGACACGCCATTTTTGGCGTCGTGTCGGTGTCAGACACCGGAACGAGTACGACTCGCCGGATTCCGGTGTCCGGCGAGTGTCCTCTTTTTTTTTTTTTTTTTTTTTTTTTTCGTTTCTCCGACACGCGCTGACACGGCTCCGATGCGGCTCCGACGCGGCTCCAAGGTGTCCGACACGCCAGCAGGGAAGAAAAAAAGAAAAGAAAATCATAGATTGAAGAGAAAAATTCCGGCCGAAATCAAAGATTCGGCCGGCACGCATTTTGGGCTTCTTTCCCTCTTAAAAAATAAAAAGAAAAATCACAGCCACTGGATCTTCTGTAGAGGAGATGAAAAAGAAAGGAAAAAAAACAAAGAAAAAAAGGAATGAGATGAAGGCATGAAGCAGAGCCGGTGTGAGAGAGAAAATACAAAAGAAGAAGAAGAGGAAAAAGAGGAGAAAAGAGACTGAAGCTACCTGAGCCACTGAAGCTTGAAGAGACGTGGGAAGTGGGACTGTGGGAACTTTGGAAATCAGAAGAAAGAACAAAGAGTGGTTAGGTGAGATCATGTGAGTGGGTTGGGAAATGGGAAAAGTTAGTGGAAAAGGTTCCTTCTAATTGCCCAATTTGTTTCATTTATTTACAAAAAGACCATTACTAATTATATTTTAATAACAATTAGAATAATCTATTTACTTTATTTTATAGGAAAAATCATCTGCTTATTTTATTTGAGTTTTTTTTTTAAATATAAAAAAGTGTGTATATATATATATACACACAAGGTAATATGTATAAAATGTTTACCAAAATATATATATATATATGTATATATACACACACAAAAGGTAATATATATAAAATGTTTACCAAATATATATATATATATATATATATATATATATATAAAACATGCCTAAATATAAAATATAATTAATTATTTAACCGCCGTGTCGTGTCCTTATTTTTCAAAAATTGCCGTATTCCTGTGTCCGTGTCCGTGTCGTGTCCGTGTCCGTGTCCGTGTCCGTGTCCGTGCAACATAGGATTGCACAGGGTTTTCCTTATTCCTTGCGTTGATGATAGACAGACTACATTATTATGTTAGAGAGCTTCAGCATCTGAGAAAAAACTTGGAAAGGATAAAGAAATTAAGCCAAGATTCTGCGCAATTGGAAAAGAGGAAATTTGAGGTGACGAATAAGCCACAGGTTAAGCAGCTGGAATTTGAATCAAAACAAAGCCAAAACAGACAAATGTCCCAAAAGCCAGCACAATGATCATAAAAGAAACAGTCAGGAAGCAGAGGTTGGTGGAAGGCCTTATAGTTTGCTTAAGTGTAATATATCTCTCATTAAGACCCAATTATATGGATGTATGTGCACTCATCCCAAAAATGTAGACGTATGTTATATATATTTTATTTATGTTAGAGATGCAACAATACAGTGCATCATATAATTAGATTAATAACTCCTTAGTATTCACCTGTAAATTACATATACGTTGTGCTAATTAATTGTTGTAACTCAATTGCATTTTCCTGTTTCAACTTCTCAAAGTACAAAGATGGGAATCATAAAGTATTAAGGTGCTCCTACAATCTTATGATTTTCTCCAGTTCTGTGAAGAGAGGTTGCACAATTACTACGGTTTGGAAGGGCCACTTCAAAATTTAATTAACAGCCTGTTTGGTTAACCGGTTGACATTGACTGAATTCATCAAATTTTGTATAGGGAAGGTGATTGTGTAAAATCATTGAAGATTTTGATTCCCAAGACAGCTCTGATCTACTTGAACATCCGTATTTACCTCATATTGAAAGGGTCTAATTCAACACAGGTACCTCAGATAGATTAGAACAGAAGGAACTCTATATCATTATTATTATTATTATTATTTTTTGCTTTTTTCGAACAGAAGTACAGAACCATCAATTCTCTTCTTTTTTAGCCAAAAAAAAAGGGGGGGGGGGGGGGGGGGGGGAAATAGAAGCAAAAAGCTAAAATGTATGTCAGCATCCTTTATTTGGTCTAAAAGGAAGGCATGAAGAGTCTGAATGATTTCAAACCATTTGCTCTTCCTTTATTGTTTCTCAAAAAAAAAAAAAAAAAAAAAAAAAAAAAAAAAATCCTTTAAAAGAATCTCTCTTGAAATCCATTGAACCAAAGAAATCCATTTATTTATTTCTAAAGCCAATGGAAGAATATATAATAAGGCGAAATTGCTCAATTTATGCTTGCTTTTCCAAGTTGTATGTACTTTCAGCACATGCACCTTTCATCCACCTTCAAAACAGATATAATACTAATTAGATACGAGGAGTAAATAATGATAAATCAAAGGGAAAAAAGGGATTGAGTCCAAGAAGATTTCAAGAATTGATTTAATAATGTTAGAGATATATTAGACATATATTAGCCCAATGTAATAGGCCCAAGCTCATTCCTGCTTGTATTAGTAGTCTAGGGTTTAGTCGCCTATATATACTCATGTTAGGATTCATTGTAACACAGGTTATTGTATTACACTCTTATACAATAAAGATGTAACCCTTAAGAGATTCCTCCTTGGATGTAGGCCGACAAGGCTGAACCACGTAATCCTCGTGTTCTCAGTGTCCTATTCTATGCTTCCCCTTCTGCATCCACTTTAGCATGTACACAACATGGTATAACACATCTTATTGCTAATAATATATTTATCATGATATCAGAGCCAAACTTCGTTCTTGGCATCAAACAAACATCTCATACAGTAAAGAAGATTGATACATGCGTAACACAGATCCACAACAGTGCCCATGCTTGCTTTCAGATCAGGACCCACTGTATCACACAGCTCCCACGAAATCATCGTTGTTGTGTCACTACTGTGTCCAAGATCCACAAACTCAAGCAAACCCGTGGCTTCAATCTCAGATTTGTGCAAAACAAGCCTTTGCCTGTCGAAACAGACCCCACAGACGTGCTCCTCGGCCTCTCGCGAGAAAAACCCAGAAATCTGGTCACCCAAAACCTAGCCACGTGCCACCACGCACCGCAGTGATCTTCGGCGTAGTTCTCCACGCGCTGCCTCGGATTCCTCAGGAGCAGATCCTCCTCCGGCAACACGCGCCGCCATGGCGGCCTTGTAGCTTGTCGATCTGCCAAACCACCGAAGTTCGAGCATCAATCTCCCTCGCACACGCTTGTACGCGCCTTTTGGAGTTCCAGCCACGCGCCGGTGGAATACTTGCACGCGCCACACACGCCGAAGAACTCATGGTGACGTCATCAAGCAGCCATGTCAGCCCTAGACACGTCATCAAACACGTCAGCTCGCCACATCAGCAGTGTCGTCTCGTCATCACCACGTCACCTTGCTGACTGTTGACCCGGACCTACCCGACTCGGACTACCCGGATCTGACCCGTGAGCACTGACGTTGACTTTGACTTTTGCGTTGACCTTTGACCAAAAGTCAAAAATTTCCAAAATGGCCTATCTTACTTAGTTTTTCGCGTAGATTCTAATTTTGGACTCTGTTTCTTCATTTGAAACTCCAAAATTGGTGAATTGGTACATTCTTCATTGTGGTTTCTTCAAAGGCATTCTTCAAGGCATCTCCAAGTGATCTTCTCATGCTTATCCAACCTTAAGCCTTCATCGAGCTTCCGCCTTGAGTTTGAGGGAGGGTGTTAGAGATATATTAGACATATATTAGCCCAATGTAATAGGCCCAAGCCCATTCCCGCTTATACTAGTAGTCTAGGGTTTAGTCGCCTATATATACTCATGTTAGGATTCATTGTAACACAGGTTATTGTATTACACTCTTATACAATAAAGATGTAACCCTTAAGGGATTCCTCCGTGGATGTAGGCCGATAAGGCTGAACCACGTAATCCTCGTGTTCTCAATGTCCTGTTCTATACTTCTCCTTCTGCATCCACTCTAACATATACACAACATGGTATAACACATCTCATTGCTAATAATATATTTATCAAATAATAACAAAAAATACAACTTCCACTTGAAATAGTCTTGAGCTTTTCACATACCAAATGTTAACATACAACCCGAGTTAGAAGAACCTCTTTTGAAACTCTACCATGAATATCGATCGCCTCTTTCGGCCTTGACCTTAACTGCCAATGCAAAAATCTTTATGTCCAAAAATCATTTTAAACGATGGATACCCAGTCATAAGCAAGAAGAATTTTACAATTGAAAGGTGTTCCATCTCTCTTTCTTATTCTCTTTCAAGAAATCACTTTCTTCTATAATGGAAATTGCTTTAAACCTCCGAGTTTATATAGGCGTGTAAACATTCCAATGCTTTCTTTATAGCAATATGTTCACCTTACTCATATTTACCTACCATACATTGACTTGTCAATTTGCTCACAATTTCAAAAGTTGTCATATATATATATATATATATATTTGAGAAATAATTACAACATGCTACTAACTCTGCAGCTCAAACCCTTTCCCCCTACACCTAAGTACTTTGTGTATGGGGGAGGTGTCAATTCAACTACAAGGCCTTTGACAAAAGTTGTCATATATATTATTGTTCCTCCTCGTGTAAAACCAACTAAGAATTTTATTTTATTTTGTTTTAATTTAATTTTCCCATAACTCTCATGTTTTACAAAATAATATTGCCAAGATAACATGCCAAAATTATCTATGATTGGCAACGATGATTAAATTTTCAAATGCATGTCCTTCATGTCTTTCCATTTTAAGCAAACACAGAGGACAAGTAATCTATATTTGGTAAGTAAGGAACAAGAAATATTAATTGTAGAAATTTGGTAGGGTAATTGAGTGAGTGATGACTACTTGTGCATTCACCTTGCATGAAAGGAAAGACTCGATAATAATAATAATAATAATAAAAACAATTTTAAATCTTCCTTCATTTTTTAGAAAACATAATCCATTGTTCATATATCTAATTTTTAAGGTATTAATTGCAACAAATTGATATTGTTATAGTAAGTGATGGAGACATGAATTTTTTCAGGGATCCAAGCTATTACACACAAAGTATTTCTATAACAAGATCTAACATATATTATTTTCTTATATATATGAGTTGGATTCAAGTTACATTTGGTGTAACTCTAAGTAATGTTACACCACTCAATATTTTTTAATTGGATGCGAATATTGACAAATCTACCATTAGATTACATTATCTTCGTATATTCTTTATACTTGCAAAATTTCAAGGTGATCAAAGATTAATAGCCATGTCATCAATCAATTATTAAAATTCAAATTTTTGTAGTTTAAAATAATGCATAAAAGATGAGTTTATAGATTAAATGGTAAATAGTATCCAATGGATATGAAAATTGGCATGCATGTTAAGAACATGTAATTCAATGGTTGAATTTTCAAAATATTAATTCAATAACAAGTTATTGGATGGTGTAACATTGCTTAGAGTTACACCAAGTGTAACTTGATCCCAACCCCATATATATATATATATATATATATATATATATATATATATAACACAAATATTTCGGTCATGTTAGCCTTTACAAAACTTAAAATAATATATTTTTTTTCATTGAGTTAGTTTGAAAACTATGAATTATCTTTTAAATAATATTAATTATAATTAGTATTTTTAAACATTTTATATGAAGATATTTCGTTAAATGATTTATAGATTACATGAATAATTTGTATACACTACAAATTTTTAAAAGTAAGAAACATATAAAATTTAATCAATTTAAATAATAAACATCATTTTATGTCCTCAACATATACAAGTCAATATATATGAACTTCAATTCTTTCGAGTGGATTTGTTTACCTTGAGAATAGTTAGGTCAAATCCTCCTTAGGTTTTTACCTTGAGACAGTTCGTTTCATTGGTTTTCTTGGGTGATCATACCTGTGTGTTATTTTCTTTTTCGCTATGAATGATATGATATTTTACTGTTTAACTTAGATCTCATAATTAACCTAAGTAAACACTTGGCTAATTCATTAAGTTAAACAATCTATTTTAAGGGGTCTAAATAAACAAATAGTTCATGCTAAGTAAAGAGACTTAGGTACAGGTGGGAATGGTCAATGCCTCAATGGTGAATAAGGAAACCATAAATTAAAAAAGAGTATAATTTTCATCAAAAACATCTGGTCTCAAATAGGCCACCAAAGGTTGTGGCAGGCTGCCTCACTTTTCACAGGTCACTCTAGGACATTTTAATTGGTCTGCCAGCAATTTTGTAGGGGTGGAGAGAGAGAGAAACTAGGGAATGATACTACACAATTCTTATAAATGGGTACTGGTCACATTTATTGTTAGCTTGGTTTATAATCCTCTCTTAGTAAAATTAGTACTAAGTTTATAAAATAACACCGTGCATTATTAGCGTGATGGTTACTCCACTGGTCACTAATTTTTACTGTGTACATAACCTCAAAGATGAAGCCCTCAAAGAATGCATATTAGAACAGAGTCCCAGCTGTGATTGAAGAGGCTGAAAATTATTACAGGACAGGTAGAAATTTTTTTGGTTTATAGATTTATGCTGTGTTTCTCTTGATAAGCTTGAAGAATATTAGTGAAAATCTTGTCCCTTGGATTGCACAAGGTTTTCCTTATTCCTTGCGTTGATGATAGACAGACTACATTATTATATTAGAGAGCTCCAGCATCTGAGAAAAAACTCGAAAAGGACAAAGAAATTAAGCCAGGATTCTGAGCAACTGGAAAGGAGGAAATTTGAGGAGACGGATAAGCCATAGATTAAGCAGCTGGAATTTGAATCAAAACAAAGCCAAAAGAGACAAATGTCCCAGAAGCCAGCGCAAGGATCATAAAAGAAACAATCAGGAAGAGGTTGTGGAGGGCCTTATAGATTGCGTGAAGTGTAATTTATCTCTCAGTAAGACCCAATGTGGATGTATGTATGTTTACTTATCCCAAAAGAAAAGAAAACAAAGGCATGTATTTTATTTATGATAGAGATGCAACAATGTTGTGCATCATATTAGATTAATAGCTCCTTGGTATTCACCTGTAAATTACATTTACGTGGTGCTAATTGTTGTAACTCTCAATTGCATTTTCCTGTTTCAATTTCTCAAATTACAAAGATGGGAATCATAAAGGATTAAGGTGCTCCTATAATCTCGTGGTTTTCTGCAGTTCTGTGAAGAGAGGTTGCACAATTACTACGGTTTGGAAGGGCCACTTCAAAATTCAATTAACAACCTGTTTGGTTAACCAATTGACATTGACTTAATTGATCAAATTAATTTTCTAGGGAAGGTGATTGTGTAAAATGATTCGGGGTGGACCATTGAAGATCTTGATTCCCAAGACAACCTTGATCTACTTGAACATTTATATCAATTTAAATCATATTGTAAGGGTATAATTCAACACACGAACCTTAGATCAGAATAGAAGTAACCCTTTATTTTCCCTTTTTCTTTTGGAACAAAACCATCAATTCTCTTATCTTTTGGCCAAAAATGCATATTAGTATCCTTTATTTGGTCTAAAAGGAAGGCATGGAACGTCTGAATATTTCAAACCATTTAGGCGGTTCCTTTAGTTATGAAACGACAAAGCAAATAAAAATAATTAAAGTACTATAATTCAATCAAGAAATCCATTTTATTAATGCTTTCTCCTCCAAGTTGTTTGTATTCTCAGCAGATGCACCTTCCATCCACCTTCAAAACAGATATAATACTGATCAGCTACAATGAGTAAATAATAATGATAAATCAAGAGGAAAAAAGGATTATGCGCAAGAAAATTTTAAGAATTGATTTAATAATAACTAAAAATACAACTTCCACATGAGCTTTTCACATACCAAATGTTAGCATACAACCCAAGTTAGAAGAACCTCTCTTGAAACTCTACCATAAATATTGATCGCCTCTTTCGGCCTTGGCCTTGACTGCCAATGCAAAAATCTTTACGTCCAAAAATCATTTTAAACAATGGATATCCGGTCATAAACAAGAAGAATTTCACAATTGATAGGTGTTCCATCTCTCTTTCTTATTCTCTCTCAAGAAATCACTTTCTTCTATAATGGAAATGGCTGTAAACCTCCAAGTTTATATAGGCGTGTAAATACTCCAATGCTTTCATTACAGAAATATGCTCACATTACTCATTTTTACATACCATACATAGACTTGTCAATATGCTCACAATTTCAAAAGTTGTCACATTACTGTTCCTAGTGTAAAACCAACTAAGAAATTTTTTTTTTTTTTTTTATAAATTTCCCCATTAACTCCCATGTTTTACAAAATAATATTGCCAAAATTACTTCCAAAATTATCTAGGATTGGTAACAATGATTAAATTTTCAAATGCATGTCCTTCAGGCCTTTCCTTTTTAAGTAAACGCAAGAGACAGGTAATCTATATTTGGTAAGTAAAGAACAAGAAATAATAATTGTAGCAATTGAGCGAGTGATGGTTACTTGTGCATTCACCTTGCATGAAAGGAAAGACCTGATAAATAAAAATTAAAAAAAAAAATTAAATCCTCCTTCATTTTGTAATAAACATAATCCATTGTTCAGATATCTGATTTTTAAGTTATTAATTGCAACAAACTCATATTATTATAATTAGTGATGGAGACATAAATTTTTTCAGGGATCGAAGCTATACACACAAAGTATTCCTATAACAAGATCTAACATATATTATTTTCTTCTATATATGTATAACACAAATATTTCGGTCGTTTTAGTCTTTACAAAACTTAAAATAATTTTTTTTTCATTGAGTTAGTTTGTAAACTGTGAATTATCTTTTAAATAATATTAATTACAATTAGTATTTTTAAACATTTTATATCAAGATATTTCGTTGAATGATTTATATATTACACGATTAATTTGTATACACTAAAAATTTTAAAAAGTAAGAAACATATCAAATTTAATCAATTTAAATAATAAACATCATTTTACGTTTTTGTTTTTGTTTTTGTTTTTTTTTTTTTTTTTTTTTTTTTTTTTTTTTTTTTTTTTTTGCTAAACTTCAATGTCATTCATACGAAAAAGAGGATACTATAGCTTGGGAGTCTACCACACAAGCAGAGAAGATAACCTCAGGTAGATTATCCTTGTTAAAACACAAAAGTAATGCAGAATTCAAAGCTAACTTTGCAGCATTATGTGCTACAATATTGCAAGACCTACGGACCCAAACAAAAGAGCAACTAAGGAAAACTGAAACAAAGTTTAGGATATTAACAATATCATTGCTGATGGCCCAGTTAGGCACAGAAGGATTGTCAGACAATGAATCCATAAACATCTTGGAATCGCTCTCGATGATTACTTGTTTCCACCCTTCACTAGAGGCTAGGTTGACTACCCATTGGATTGCACTTGCTTCCGCTTGGATGGGGGTGCAGCCATGGTGAGGTTTAGCCCAAACTTTGATCACCTCGCCGAGGGAGTTCCTTGCTACTACTGCTAGTGCAGTTCTTGATGGTCCAGTTGCAGCATCCACATTTAGCTTGATGAACCCAGTCAAGGGGGGCTTCCAAACCTGGGAAGAAGGTGCGCAATGAGCTTGGTTGGCAGCCTGGATTACAATACGAAACTCTGTGCTTCTGCTTTGAATCTGCAAGCATGCTTCACGGATGTTAACTTTTTCGCCTTGGAATACAGCTCTGTTTCTTAAGTTCCATATTCCATCTACCACGAAGGTCATTGCTGAAGAAACATACCAGCTTTCTACGTCCGAGGTGGTGGTGGTAGGAGGGCGTGCAATGATGAGCTTGATTATGTCATCGCTGCTCTGTACATTCTGAGAATCAATTCTGAAACGCCAACAAGACTCGAACCAAACAGCTCTCGCGATTAGGCAAGTAAAAAACAAGTGGCAGATGGAATCAAACTCATTTCCGCACAAAGCATAAGAGGAGTTAAAGGTTTCAAACCTTTGGTTCAAGATGTCTCTTGTTGGTAGAGAGTTTGTCGCCATCCTCCATAGTAAAATTCTGATTCTTTTCATGGTTTTGATTTTCCATAAGCCTTTCCATTGAGCCTCGTTCAGGGGGGAGGTAATATTAAAATTGTGGTTGGCTCTGTAAACTAACTTCACGGAGAAGACACCCTTAGCATCAGAAATCCATATCAATTTATCTGGTCTGCGCCTTTGTGGAATAGGGAGAGCTAGAATTGCTTGTGCCGAGGCTGGCTCAGAGATTTCATTGATTAACCCAACTTTCCAGTGATAGGTGGTGTTGTCAATGAGCATGGAAACCATCATAGGAAAATCTGCATACACTGCCTGTTGAGGTTTGGGAATGAAGTTCTGAAGCCACGGAACGCAGGGGTCCAGCCAAACATTAATGATAGCTCCATCTCCAATTAAGTAGCAAGCCCCCTTAATGATCAGATTTTTTACGCCCTCAATGGCCCTCCAAACCGGTGAAGCTTTTGAAGGGGGCTCATCATGTAACTAACTATGCCGAACTTTGTACTTAGCTCTTAGAATGGACATACATAAACTATCCCTCTTTGAAGCTGTCATCCATGCTAATTTAGCTAGGAGAGCATCATTGAACTCCTTGGCCTTTCTAAGTCCCAAGCCACCTTTGCAAGTTGGCTTGCATATGTTATCCCAGGCTGTTAGAGCTAGGAAAGAGCCATTTTGGGATTTTGGTTTCCACCAAATCTGCGGGATAGAGCATCCAGCTTATCACAAACACCTGAGGGGATTTTGAAGGAGGACATGGCATAGTTTGGAATGGCTTATGTAACCAACTTTATAAGGGTGGTTCTCCCCGCCCTAGATAGCGTTTTGCTCCTCCAACCTGTGAGCTTGGATTCAAGCCTATCTACCAAGTATTTGAAATCCTTGGATGGGGATTTGGAGAGGAAGAGAGGTGCACCTAGGTAGACAGCATCATGCTTAAGCTTTTTCATCTCAAGGATGTGCTTGATGGATCTTTGGGACTGTATGGGCATGTGTTTTGAGAAAAAAAAAACTCCAGATTTTGCCTTATTCAGGCCTTGGCCGGACCACTTGCAATATTTGTCTATGCACTCCACAATGGTTGTAGCATTCCTCCTGGTGGCTTTAGAAAACAAGACTATGTCATTGGCATACATGACAAGGGAATATATATAAAATAATAGTACAGCCTAAAGAAAAAACAATTTTCTTTCCTATACATAACAAATGCAATATGGATAGGTAACTCCTAACAAAGAAATTCCCAATTGTCATTTCTTCTTAAAAAGTAGTGTCTATATCTCTAATTCTCCAATTAAAAAATAAAATTAAAGGTTTTAACTTTTGAAAAACAAAGAAGACAATCCAAAATCATTATAATAATAATTGTTTCTAAAAAAAATCATTCTAATTCATCGTTTTAGGAAATAGCCTTGTAAAGGACAGATACTCATGGGCCTTGCTTTCTTCTTTTGTGGGCTTGGGATTTTTTGTTTCTTACCTTAGCAGCTTGGGCTAGCTGCTGATTGTAATGTCTACGGGTCCACTCACATCTCCTGCGGACCCACTTTAATGGCCTGTTTGGATGGATGGGGGAAGGAGGGAGAGTGAAGAGGAGTAGAGTAGAGTTGGCTAAAAATAAGCTAATTTTGTACAAAATCTAATCTACTCTACTCTACTCTACTCCCCCTCTCTCTCCCTCAATTCAAACAAACCATAAGTTTTTGAAAAATAATGTGATGGGCCAGTTTCTCTTGGGCCTTCTGCTTTCTTTTTGTTTAATATTTTCCTTTTTTTTTTTTTTTTTTTTTTTTTTTTTTTAATGGTGCTGAACCGAAGGGCTAACAAGCAGGGCAAACCTCATTTCTTTACCAGCCCAAATTCAATTATTTTATTTCAAACAAAATTATATTAAAGTCGGTAAGACACTATAGTTATTAAAAAAAAAAAGGCCTTTTTCCTCTCTGCCATAAAAATTGGTAAAAGTAGCAAAGAGTTTTTTCCTCCAATTCGGTGGACGAGCGCTTTTATTTGAATCCTTTGATTGTCTAGCATGGTTTGAGGGCCATTTGGAATTTGAATCTCAAGCATTTCAGCACACATATTTTTCTAAGTTCTTTTAGTGAACCCAACCATTGCCTCACCCTCTATGGGCATCCCCACGATAATTTTCACATCTTGCAATATGATCGTCATCTCACAATGTGGTAGGTAGAATGTGTGGGTCTCTGGGTGCCATCGCTCTACAAATGCAGTGATCAATGCATGATCAAGCTCTATGGATGGGACCATGTGCAAACCCTCTAGATCAAGCAACCTCACAATGGCAATGACACAATCATCTACCATAGGATCTTAACATGTCAACTGTTCATGTTGACTTTGACAATTCAGTGTGCCAAGAGGATCCTGTAAATGTTATAACAATAGATAAATATCTTATATTGCAGTCAAGTACACAATATGCCATTAAAGAACAACTCAACATTCAAAAGAAGGTGTATAATCTGTAAGTTTAGATTAATGCTTTAAAATTATAAAAATAAGGCTTGTGTACATATTAGTCCTCAAAAATGTCACATTGTTGACATTACTTATTAACAAGAAGCATGATGTGAAATTTTTTGCCTGGCCTTAATGTTCCAAGGTAACTTAGATTGATGATTTGCTTGTTCCTTCAAAATGCTACCATCAATGGGTCTAGGATCTATTGTCATGGTACAAAAAGATTTTATGTCATATCAAATAAAAGAGCATTATGAGACCAATTGAAGAAAATAAAGGAGAAAACCATCTAATGAAAATCGTGTGTGTATATAATATATATATATATATATATATATATATATATATATCTATATATATCTATATATGTAAGGTAATCAGTACATAGGGGACCAAAAACGCTACTCAACTATTCACAATTGATTGAGTGATATTTTAAAAATCAATGACTACTCCTAAATCAATTCAAATGAGGACAAAAATATTCCATGCACCCAACATATGGTCCTAACGCCATACCCTGCAATTATCCTAACAAAGTCTTTTGTCTAATCTCTCTTGCATTGCCTAGAAATGTCTGCAACGACAACAAAATTTGTCAATTTTGAATTGTCTCATACATTTGAATCAACACATATAGCTAATTACGTACACACTTTCAGATCAATCCTCACGTGCCCCAATTACACAAATATAAATAGCCACATATCTTAGGCTACAAACTTAAGTGTACCTTGAGGCAACTTGTACAAAACTGCAAAATTCCTTATGTTAGATAAGTTTGATTAGATCAATTTGAAGCTTAGCTTTTCTTCCAATCAAACACTAATAATCTATAATTAACCCCAATAAGTAAGCATTTCATCCACATACTAATTTGATTTCAAAAAATGTTCTAGAGAACTACTAAAATAAGTAAACCATTTAGCAAAACATTTCACATAATACAATCATTTTGAGGCATTTTAACACACGCCTCATGCATTATTGTTGCGACCACTCCAACACATAATCTTATGCTTTTATTAGTATTCAATTAGGAATTTTAAAAAATCCTAATATTATTATAAACCTAAATAAATCATACAATTAAAACATCCAACCAAATATATCCTAAACAAACTTAAAGTAATTCCTCTCAAAACCTAAACAAATTATTTAGAACCCAAAACATATTTACAACAAAACCCTTATAAAATTTCACAAATAAGCAAGGTAAAAAAGACCGAGCTTGCCTTGTTTTCTAATGGAGTGCCGCCGCTTGTCACCACCATTAATGGAGAGGTCGTCGTCCGTTGAGCAAGAGGTAAGGGATGACACGGTGGCAGAGCAAATAAAAGAGACGACGAGGCACTGAGAGGAATGAGGGACTAAGGGAGATGAGGGACTAAGGAAGACAAGTCAAAGTGAGGGAGTGTGAGTGAGAGAGACCGGAGGGGGAGAGAGAGAGAAGGGCGTTGTTACTATTATGTAACTTGGGAAAAAAAAAAAAAACTAAAAGGTGTAGGTTTATTGTACTAGTACTCGAGTTTACTATACTCGAGTTCCATTTAAAAAAAAAAAAAAAAAATTACCTGATTGGAACTTGAGTTTACCAAACTCAAGTTCCATTTGGGTAAATTTTTACGGTCTGGAACTCAAGTTTAGCAAACTCGAGGTCCATATGGTTTTATTTATTTCTTAATTCCATGTCATACCTCTAAAAGTTGGACTTTGAGTTTGTTAAAGTCAATTTTGGGTTGGAACTTGAGTTTAGTAAACTCGAGTTCTAGAATCAGTCTACATAATTAAATAAGTTCAAACGCATGCTATTCACCTAAAATTTTCCTAAAAAGTTACTATTAAGCAAATTTTGCCGAAAATTGTGCCTGTCGTGAATTAGGATCCTAACTATTCATTATTAAATAGGTAGTTAAGATTTTATTATATAATTTTTAGCTTAAATAATTCCAAAATAATACTAATAAATGTTTGTTTAGATACCATGATGTGAAAAAAATTTTAACAATTTTAGATTTAAAGAACTATGTTGGGTTAATTAATTACCTTAAGAAATCTTATCTGTAGTTGTTTTATTAATGTTCTGGTATCTTTAACATTCTTATTCTATCATTTGTTTTATGTTCTTTAAACATTAGGACTAATTTTTATTGTGTACACATTCTCAAGATGAAGCCCTCAAATAAGAATGCATATTAGAACTAAGCCCCAACTATGGTTGAAGAGGCTGAAAATTATTGCTAGACAAGTAGAAATTTTTTTGGTTTATAGATTTCTGCTGTGTTTCTTTTGTTAAACTTGAAGCTTATTAGTGAAAATCTTGTCCCTTGGATTGCGCAGGGTTTTCCTTATTCCATGCATTGATGATAGACAGATTACATTATTACATTAGAGAGCTCCAGCGCCTGAGAGAAAAAACTTGGAAATGACAAAGAAATTAAGCCAGGATTCTGAGCAATTGGAAACGAGGAAATTTGAGGAGACAAATAAGCCACAGATTAAGCAGCTGGAATCTGAATCAAAACAGACAAATGTCCCAGAAGCCAGCGCAAGGATCATAACAGAAACAATCAGGAACTCACAGGAAGAGGTTGTGGAGGGCCTTATAGTTTGCTTGAAGTGTAATAATCTCTCATTAAGACCCAATGTGGATGCATGTATGTTTACGTATCCCCAAAAAAAGAAAAGAAAAAGAAAAAGGCATGTATTTTATTTATGATAGAGATGCAACAATGTTGTGCATCATATTAGATTAATAAGTCCTTGGTATTCATCTGTAAATTGCATATACGTGGTGCTAAATTAATTATTGTAACTCAATTGCATTTTCCAGTGTCAATTTCTCAAATTACGAAGATGGGAATCATAAAGCATTAAGGTGCTCCTATAATCTTGTGATTTTCTCCAGTCCTTTGAAGAGAGGTTGCACAATAACTATGGTTAGGAAGGGCCACTCCAAAATTCAATCAACAGCCTGTTTGGTTAACCGGTTGGCATTGACTTAATTAATCAAATTAATTTTATAGGGAAAGTGATTGTGTTGTGTAAAATGATCATTCCGAGTGGACCATTGAAGATCTCGATTCCCAAGACAACTCTAGTCTACTTGAACATCCATATTAATTTAGATCATATTTATAAGGGTATAATTCAACACATAAACCTCAGATCAGAATAGAAGTAACACTTAGTAACCCTTTATTTCCCTTATTCTTTTGGAACAGAACCATCAATTCTCTCATCTTTTGGCCAGAAATGCATATTAGCATCCTTTTTGTGGTCTAAAAGGAAGGCATGGAACGTCTGAATATTTCAAACCATTAGGCGGTTCCTTTAGTTATGAAATGACAAGGTAAATAAAAAAAATAAAAGTACTAGTATAATTCAACCAAAGAAATCCATTTTATTACTTATCCAAAAAAAAAAAAAAAAACTATTTTATTAATGCAATTACATTTATTATCATATATATATATATATATATATAATTCTAGAGCCAATGTATAATATATTATAACCGAAGATTGTTCAATTCATGTCATTTCCTCCAAGCTGTATATATTCTCAGCAGATGCACCTTCCATCCACCTTCAAAACAGATATAATACTGATTAGATACAAGGAGTAGAAAATGATAAATGAAGGTAAAAAAAAAAAGATTATGTCCAAGAAAAATTTAAGAATCGACTTAGAGTCTTGAACTTTTCACATACCTAGTATTAACATACAATCGGAGTTAGAAGAACCTCTCTCGAAACTCTACCATAAATATTGACCGCCTCTTTTGGCCTTGACCTTGATTGCCAATGCAAAAATCTTTATGTCCAAAAATCATTTTAAACAATGGATATCCAGTCATAAACAAGAAGAATTTCACAATTGAAAGGTGTTCCATCTCTCTCTCTTATTCTCTCTCAAGAAATCACTTTGTTCTATGATGGAATTGGCTGTAAACCTCCAAATTTATATAGGCATGTAAATATTCCAATGCTTTCATTACAGCAATATGCTCACATTACTCATATTTACATACCACACATAGACTTGTCAATATGCTCACAATTTCAAAAGTTGTCATATATTATTGTTCTAATCCTCGTGTAAAACCAACTAAGAATTTTATTTTATTTTATTTTAATTTTCCCATAACTCCCATGTTTACAAAATAATATTGCCAAGATAACATGCCAAAATTATCTATGATTGGCAACGTTGATTAAATTTTCAAATGCATGTCCTTCATGCCTTTCCTTTTTAAGCAAACGCAATGGACAAGTAATCTATATTTGGTAAGTAAGGAACAAGAAATAATAATTGTAGAAGTTTGGAAGGGTAATTTAGTGATGGCTACTTGTGCATTCACCTTGCATGAAAGGAAAGACTCGATTAAAAAAAAATCAAAAAATTCTTCTTTCATTTTTTAATAAACATAATTCATTGTTCAGATATCTGATTTTTAAGGTATTAATTGCAACAAATTGATGTTGTTATAATAAGTGATGGAGACATGAATTTTTTTCAGGAATCCAAGCTATTACACTTACACACAAAGTATTTCTGTAACAAGATCTAGCATATATTATTTTCTTTTATATATGTATAACACTAATATATCGTTCATGTTAGTCTTTACAAAATTTAAAATAATATATATTTTTTTTCATTGAGTTAGTTTGTAAACTGTGAATTATCTTTTAAATAATAATAATCTCAATTAGTATTTTTAAACATTTTATATCAAGATATTTCGTTAAATGATTTCTAGATTACATGATTAATTTGTATACACTGAAAATTTTAAAAAGTAAGAAACATATAAAATTTAATCAATTTAAATAATAAACATCATTTTACATTCCTCAACATATACAAGTCAATACATATAAAAAAATAAATAAAACAATAGTACAGCCTATCAAAAAAAAAAAAAAAAACAAAAAAAAACAAAAACAAATTTTTCCCTATAGATAACAAAGGCAATATGGATAGGTAACTTCTAACAAAGAAATTCGCAATTGTCATTTCTTCTTAAAAAATAGTGTCTATATCTCTAGTTCTCCAATTAAAAAATAAAATAAAAGGTTTTAATTTTTGAAAAACAAAGAAGACAATCCAAAATCATTATAATAATAATTGTTTCTAAAAAAAATCATTCTAATTCATCGTTTTAGGAAATAGCCTTGTAAAGGACAGATAGTTATGGGCCTTGCTTTCTTCTTTTGTGGGCTTGGAATTTTTTGTTTCTTACCTTAGCAGCTTGGGCTAGCTGCTGATTGTAATGTCTACGGGTCCACTCACATCTCCTCCGTACCCACTTTAAGTTTTTGAAATATAGTGTGATCCTCTCAAAAAAAAAGAAATATAGTGTGATGGGCCAGTTTCTCTTGGGTCTTCTGTTTTCTTTTTGTTTAATATTTTCATTTAATTTTTTTTAAAATGGTGCTGAACCGAAGGGCTAACAAGTAGCGCAAACTGCATTTCTTTACCAGCCCAAATTCAATTATATTAATTCAAACAAAATTATATTAAAGTCGGTAAGACACTATGGTTATTCAACAAAAAAAAAAAAAAAGGCCTTTTTCCTCTATGCCGTAAAAATTAGTAGAAGTAGTAAAGAACTTTATAAATTAACTGGTTTATAATCCTTAGTGTTTTCAGCAGAAAAATTTAAAATGGTAAAAGAGAATACATTGAGAGAGAGAGAGAGAGAGAGAGAGAGAGAGAATTTTAAAATCGTATATAAACAAATAAGTTAAAATGCTAAAAGAAAAAAAAATTAATCCAACTTCTCACCCTAGAAAAAGAGGAAAAAAAAAAATTCCCGGGCCTCCCTAATCCCACGGATAAGGTCAATAAAATTGTTTTTAAGTGCCTTGTCCCTAATCCCACGGATAAGGTCAACCGATAAATCCAGATATATTCGTAACAGGCTAATAAAAAAGACCTCAACTCACCAACCAATGACCCAATGCCAAAACGTGTTTTCGAATTGCCACTTGCCTTCCCAAAGTCACTCTTGGGTTCCACATTTTTCTTTAGATGCATGGAGACTTTGACCTGTAAATTAAAGTGAGCCATTGCTTGGCTTCACTATCAAAAACAAAAACCAAAGGAATAGGTTCAAAGTTGTACAAACTTACCAATAGGAATGAGAAAGCAAATAATTGACTCTAGTGATTTTCTAGAGACAGAAGCATCTATCATCCTCCACTGGTCAAACGCACGAGGCCTTAGGAAAATCCCTTTTTATACTTTGCTAATAAAATTTTACGCTATATATATTCCTCTTCCTTGTATGTATGTTTATTTCTAGAAGAAATAGCAATATATTTTATTTATTCAAACAAATTAATTTGGATTATGATTAGTTTTATATATTAATAGATTATAGGATGTTAATATTTATTTTTATCTATTTGGAAGTTGGTTTGGTATAAATTTAAACTGTATTTTGATAATAAATGAATAGTAGTCACAAATTTTAGAGTTTTAAATTGTTAACTAGTTTAACGTGAAGGCCTAAACTTCCTTTTAAGTAGTCAAATTATCAAATTAGGAGGCATTGGTTTCTTCATAGTAACAAACAAAAAATGTTGGATGACTTGTATCCATAACAGTTGCACTACTAAAACTATCCCACAAGTGCCATACACAACGTAGAGGCAGGGATATTGGTCGATGATAGTCTTGGACAAAAAAACAAAAAGGATCTTGGTGGAAATAGCACACCTTGCTGCAAATCGTAAACCTAACAAAAAAAGGGTTTCTAGAGACAGTGCGAGCATCATGGAGGATGTTAGGATCCAACCAGCCATGTCCCATCATATATATTACTGAGTAGCCCTGTGACCACCATTTCAAGTTGTGCAAGAGCAAGCAAAAGTAGCAACCATATGCTTCATCTGCAGAATCTAGGCCTAATTTACTTATTTTTGCCCCACACACACACACACAAAAACAAAAACCTTTGCTTCAGATTTTTGGATAAATTTAATCGTGTGATTGCCCAATCAACCCCTAACAATAACTAAAGGGAGCATACCACCTACCAATAATTAAATTATCCACTTGGCTTATTGGCCAATCTTCCCCTAAGAATAATTAAATTCAACTATGTTACAAATTTTATTACAATTCTGATGTGTGGGTCAAGACTCCTTAATAAGTGAAGTTCAACACGTGGTATTTTTAACTTTTTTTTTTTTTTTTTTAAATGGGAAATGGAGTGGAGACATGGTTCGAACTCAGATCACCTACTTCAATATATACCATAATAAATTACTGATTATCCTAAAAGCCTAATTATTAATAATTAGGCTTGAATAAGTACTAAAGGACAAAGAGAAATTATTATAACAAAGTGTTCGAAGAGTTATTAATTAGAGAGTCTCACTGTCAAACTTGTTGTCGATGATACTGATTAGGCAACATTGTGAGGGCATCGGTACAAGATGGTAGAGAGAGCCAACTAAAAATAATTAAAGCAAGAAGTGGGTATTGTGTAATTTTCACACCCTAAAAAATTTTCTTCTATTTCTAGCAAAAATGTTTAAAAGTTCAAATATTTCCTTCACATTTTGAAATATATAAATAAATATATATATATATATATATATATATATATATATATATATACACAACACTTGCAACTGTGGCTCCAGTCAATGAGTCTATATATGGAATTCCGTATGTAGTACAAACACGTGTTTTTAATTTTTTATAGAATTCCTAACTCAATTTGTAATCTAATGTTTAGGTCAGACATACCTTTCTCAATTGACTTTTACTCTAATCCCGATTTTCAACATGTTGTAATTATATCTTCATAATTTCCCATTTGTTCCCAAGTTGCTCATATTTATTTATTTTTTTGTTGAGGAAAGTGTTGGGTTACACGTGTGAGTAAAATTCCACATTGAATAAAGATGAGAAGAATGAGTAATTAATATAACATATAGAGACACACTTTAATCCAAAAGGCCTAAGCCCAACGGGTATGTGCTCAATTATGTTATATTAACTACTCATTCTTCTCATCTTTATTCAATGTGGGACTTTACTCATACGTGTAACCCAACAATCTCCCCCTCACGCGTGAGTCTACCTCTCTATGGGCTTCAAGACCTCTCTGTGGGCCATAAACAAGTCCTACTCACTCCCCCTTGACTAATGGGCTTTTCACTTTATCAACGCGTCATCCATGGGAACCACGTGTCAACTCTGCACGCACATCCATAGGAACTCCGCACGTCCATATCCATGGGAACCTCACATCACACCATTATTTAACACCATTAGCAATATTCCAGGATCTTTGTGTGTGGGCCGTTTAGGCTTTCTCTGTCTCCGCTAGGTAGGGACCATGAACACCTCACCACCTTCGCCGCACACCACTATGGGCTCTGATACCACTTGTTAAAAGTTTCAAATACATCAGATTTATTTTTCAGAAAATAAACTCATACCTTTCTGCTTGAGTCATCAATGAAGGTAATGTAGTACCTTGAACCTCTAAGGGATGCAACCGGAGAAGGCCCCCACAAATCAGTGTGTACTAACTCCAATTTTTCAGCCTTCTGTGCCCTGCCAGTTTTCAAGAAGCTCACCTTTTTCTGCTTTCCTAAGATGCAGCTTTCACACATGTCAAAATCAATTGACTTCAATTCTGGTAACTTTCCTCTTAACAACAACATCTTCATCCCTTTCTCATTCATGTGACCAAGCCGATGGTGTCATAAGCTTGTATCAGTACTTGCATTAGCAACTGCAATTGTGTTTCTTGGACTTGAGGTCATATATAGAGTAACGGTCTTCTTTCCACGAGCCAATACCCTAACTCCCTTTGTAACCTTCCAAGTACCACCAACAAATAATATTGCATGTCCTTCATCATCAAGTTGTCCAACAGAAATCAGATTCCTCATCAGGTCAGGAATAATATCCGAACGTCTCTCATACCCACAACATCCAAGGCTGAACCATCAGCCAAATACACCTTACCAAAATCACTAGCAACATAATTCTGTATAATTTCTCGGTGTGGAGTGGTATGAAACGAAGCACCTGAGTCCAAAACCCAATCATTAAGTGGACTGTCTACTGCAAGAAGTAATGCATCTTGTACCTCTTCTGTTACGGTATTAGCAGAATCATCTTCATTCTTCTTCTTAGGACTTTTGCATTGGTTCCTAAAGTGACATGTTTTCCCACAATTCCAACATTGTACTTGTTGGCCTAATCTAGATTTACTTCTGTTTCGATTAGAATTTCTGGATTTTGATCTGCCCCGATTTGAATTTCTGTTATTACCTCTGCTTCTTGTCTTAAGGTTTAGGGCAGAATCAGATCCTGAGGTTTCACCTGCATCTCGTTTACAAATCTCCTCAGCCAGAATTAAATCCCGTATATCATTGTACTTGAGCTTTTCATTTCCTGTAGAATTGCTTACTACCATCCTCATTGTCTCCCAACTGTTTGGCAAAGAAGCCAAAACGATCAGTGCACGAATCTCATCATCAAAATCAATTTCTACAGACAACAATTGATTTGTGATAGTGTTAAATTCGTTCAGATGTTGTGCTACTGATGCGTTTTCTGCCATCTTCAAATTGAACAGTTTCTTCATTAGATGCACCTTATTGTTTGCTGACGACTTTTCATACATTCCGGACAAAGCCTTCATCAGATCTACTGTGATCTTCTCCTTCACAATATTGTGCGCAATAGACCTAGACAGAGTTAACCTGATAACTCCCAATACCTGTCTGTCAAGAAGAGCCCATTCCTCAGCCTTCATCGCCTCAGGTTTTGTCCCCAAAAGAGACATGTGCAATTTCCTCCCATAGAGATAATCTTCAATCTGCATCCTCCAATACGCAAAGTCTGTGCCATCAAAATTTTCTATTCCAAACGCCTTTCCTGCTTCCTCTACCATTGTTCCCACTCAAACCTAACCTTAGGCTCTGATACCAGTTATAGGGAATTCAACTCGAAATCCCAACCTGTGAGAAAAAAAAAAATAGAGAAAACAGACGCGAAAGAAAAACAATCACACGTACAAGATAGTATTTACGTGATTCGGCAATTTGCCTACGTCCACGGAGTTGCAGGGATTTCACTATTATCAGGGAAAAGTACAGAATGGGGCTACAGTGTTTTTTTTTTTTTTTCTCTCTCAAAACACGACAACAACACAATAAACCCTAATCACCAATAAACCCTACGACTTGGGCCTGTCGGCCCAAGCCTCCGCTCTATAGACTAAGCCTTAGTAAATCTCCCATTAAAAACCACGCAACATTATTTGAGTCGGGTCGAGTCGTCAACCGAATCAAACATAAACTAGGCTCCACAAAGCCCAACAGAAAGTATAAATTTATGTACGTTCTCTTAAATATTTTAGAAAAAATGGCTATTTGGATTTTCAGTTTCCATCACCCATAACTCTGTTTCCATAACCTATAACTCAAAATTGGTGGGTCCCATGGCTGAGTAATTTGTTTGAATGTGTTTTTAGTTTTTGTTTCCATCACTTAATTTTTTGATTTTTGAGTGATGAGTTATGGAAATTGAAAACATATTTTAGATGTTTTCAAGTTATGGAAACAGAGTTATGATGACATTTTGGTAAATACACATAATTGAGGGACCCACAACATGTAAGTAATCAAATCCGGTCTTCTTCTTCTTCTTCTTTTTTTCTTGTCCTTTCACGCTAGGTCTGGCCTAGTCTTCTTCTTTTTTCCTTCTTTTCTTTCCTTTTCACATTGGGTTTCTGGGTTTGGTTTTTTTTCTTTTTTTTTTTTTTCTTTCACGCTGGGTCTAGGCTTGGTTTCTCTATTCTTCTCTTCTTCTTCTTTATTTTTTTTTTCTTCTTTTCTTTCCTTTTCACATTGGTTTTTTTTTTTTTTTTCACTGGGTTCGGTGAGTTTGGGTATTGGGGGTTGGAAAAAAAAAAAAAAAAGTTGCACCAAGTCAATCCATGGGTCCCACAAAAAGTAAAATTTTTTGAGTTATCAAAATTGGAAATAAGTGCCAAACATACTACCTTAAGAAGTTGTGGTATTTTCAGTGATAAGTGATGAGTTACAGAGTGATGAGTGATGATTTTTTAAAAACCAAACAGCCCATAAGGCTTTCATTATTGGCTCTTGCCCCTTTTTAAATGGTACTATGGTAGTACTATGTAGTAGTTGATTCTCAATTCTATATTTGTTTGTACATGATACACACGGTCATCATCGTTCATTGATCACATATTGTTGGATGTTTTCTTTCTAAACATATGCTTCTTTTTCTCATTCTTTTAATTTTTTGGTGGCCTTAACTTATGCATATTTTACAATCCAAATAAATAACTTGTACTTTTTGAGTTTTTTTCCCTCTCCTAATGTAGGTGTTCACCTCTTACAGCCCTGTCAACTTATTTTTGCTACTATTCATAAGTCTCACTGTACTTTTTAGTACTATTTATGAGTCCTACTGTACTATTCAGCTAACTTTTACATTTATCTATAGTACTTTCAGCAAAAAGTTTTCAGTTTCAATTAAATAAACTGTTTCCAAACGGACAATAAATGTTTGTAATCTTCCCATTTCATACATAGCAGTATACTTATAAAGTGTCAAATAGAAGACTTAAATTCAAGATTTTATGAATTACATGAGACTTAAAAATGACCAGACTAACTCTTACAATTACTTATACACATACTTCTTGTTATACTTATACACATACTTGTCGTTTTATTAGATTACTTTTATTGATGAACCAATTAGATTACTTTTAAAGGTCAAATACTAGACACCTCTGTATATTATAAGCTCAGTACAATATTCTAGTAATTACTTAACTTTAAGACATTGGAACCGACCCCAAATTTCTCATGAGTCATAACCCAAATTCATTTTTGCGTAGATGAACTTGAAAACATATTTTATGTTAAGCTCCAGTGAGTCGGTGCTGAATTGAAAGGCTCTATAAAATACAAATAGTTTAATGCTAATATAATAGTCATATGGATAATATAAACCAAATCACTAATAATAAAAAGGTTATGTTAATGATTTATTAATAGACTATTTTAAAAAGTTTTAAAATAATTTTTATGAAAAATATAAAAACTTGTTAAAAGAGTTAGTTATCTATATATAAAATAATAGGTGAAACAGAGAGAGTGTGAAATTGAATTCCAAATTAGAACTCTAATTATGTGCCACGTGTACTCCTAATTAGAGTTCTAATTTTATGCCATGTGTCTAGAATCTGAAATTGAAGTTGAATTTTACATCATGTGGCTAAATGTATGTGGGCTCATTCTCATTAAAACCATTTCTATGTATCGGGTCAAGTGAGTTACTGTGCTAATTAAGTTTTTTCTTGATTTTGCAGTCAAACGTGAAAACCAAAGAGATTAATATCGGTGATAAGAACTTGGTTTGGGTACAATGCATAATTTCCAAAAAGATAAATGTATGTGGGCTCATTCTCATTAAAATCACTTCTATGTATCGGGTCAAGTGAGTTACTATGCTAATTAAGTTTTTTCTTGATTTTGCAGTCAAACGTGAAAACCAAAGAGATTAATATCGGTGATAAGAACTTGGTTTGGGTACATTGCATAATTTCCAAAAAGATAGCAAAGCCAGAGTTTGCATCTTTGTTATAAATTGCTTACAAAGTTTGCATTTTTACATTTGCACTGAGTTTCGGATTAAAGTGCTTTCTTCTTGGTTCTGACACTGAGTTTTGTTTACTATTCACTTACAAAGTTTGCATCTTTACATTTGTTATAAATTGCTAATATGTGATTAGATGCACATTATGCCTAAAATTCACTATCCTTCTATTTGGCTTTTTGTTTAGGTTTGGCACCTATAACAATGAAGAAAGCACTGCTGTGGACCAATAGATGATACTTTTTGTAGGCTGCAAAGGAACTTAGTGATCAATGGAATCTCACGCGAATTGGAGAGGACCCCGCTATAGATGTCTGGATGGCAGATGTGAGTCACTATGTTTTTAAAATTTTCAGTGAAGGTAAAGGTTATGAACAATGTAAATTTTCCGGAGAGAGATTTATTATTCTATATTTATGCAAGTTTGGTCGCCTTCTTGGAATGGATCAATCCACCCTGTCTTTCTACTGGAATTTTTTATTCAGATTGTTACAATTTAATCCGAAATTTTATTTGAATTTTCCTATTGTTGTTACTATCATATATTATCATTCCAACTGTTCAATTAGAATCTGAAATTGGAGTCCAATTTTACTATACACGTGTACAATCTAATTATTTTTAATTTTACTGTCATGTGTAGAAGCCAATGAGATGAAATTAATAACACATTAAACACTCATGTTTTTGGAATCGGTAGTACCAATCTAAATCCATTGGACCTGCTTCATGATAATACAACTATGAAGGATGTATAAAAACACGCACAAACCCATCTCTCTATAAAAAGAGACTGGAGAGAATTTCTTTTATCAGCCATGGAACTTCAGAGGTTTTTTCTTCACACAAATGCCCATTATGTTACAAAATGACCCATCGTAAAACTACAAAATGAGTACAACTCTGAGGGTTTTTTTTTTTTTTTTTTAATTTTTTAAGCTACCAAAATTTCAATCACCAATAGAGATTGAAGATTCAAAAGCGTGAATGGATCTTTTGGATAAACATTGTCACAAAGTTTCATCTTTCTGTGTAAAATATATATTGCTAAGTTTTGTTAATGAAAATTTCTGGTTAATAATATGAATTTAAACTTAACTGAGCATTTTAAACATGAATAAACTCATGATTAATAATATATCTATTCCCATGCGGTAGCACGGGGCTACATACTAGTTTTTTATAATAAAATTTATAAAATTTCTAATATTTTGGAAAAAAAAAAAAAAAGTCAACGAACTGGTTGAATTTTTTAGTGCCGTCCACATAATTCCACGTATTCATCCATTCGAAGAACAAACGACAAAGTATTCACCAACCGATGACAAGAAAAGTGAGCCATGTTGACCTCCAACTTTTATACCCAAAGTCTCTTCTGTTCACATTGGAAGCTTCTTTGCTTACCAAAAAAATAGAAGTTGACCTGTTAATTAAGTTGACTTTGTTAAAGTCTTTTTTCATTTTATTTTAACAATGACTTTGTTTGAAGTCTAGTCCTATAGATCTAAATAAAACTTGAAAGTTCATACTCTGCCATTGCTTCACTTGCAAAAGACAAAGGACTAGATTCAAAGTTTTTGTTTTTTTGGGAATAGAGAGCCAAAATTTGACTCTTGAGGCATTTTTGGGGAGATCTCTATAACATAAACTGAAAATCTAAAGTAGCAACAATTTTCTTTTCTTTTAAATAATAAGATTTGAACTCACTGTTACATTATATGTATAATTTAGAATGTGTTTGGATAGGACTTAAGGTTGAGTCTGCATTTTCTATTTCACGTTTCGGACCCTTTTTTTTTTTTTTTTTTTTTTCAGCGTTTCCAGAGCTGTTGCGGCTACTGTTTGCAAATGTTGACTTTTTAACTATGAATAGTGCATCTGTGCATTGTTCACGGACCCACAAATATCACTTTTTAGTAACTTTTTCATTAAAAATTGGTCCCAGTGTATTATTTAAACATTTAAAAATTATTTTGCTATAGTATTTTCAATTTTCAGTTTTCAGTTTCAACAAAATAAGTTCTATTCAAACGGACTCTTACTATCGGGTTAAAATGCATGTATGTGGATAAATTCAACCATAAACGGAGTTATCATGCATTCTTTAAGATTGATTGATTTTTTTTTAAGCATTCTTTATGATTGAAGAAAATATCGAATATGTTAGCATTAGTTACCAGTCAAGTCCCATTTACATTTCCCACCAGACCCAACTACTTTTACCAACTAGAATTTCCTGTATAACTCAGGAAAATCACAAGGGGATAAACATTAATATAATCAACTAAATTCCCGGTTATTCGACCAAAAAAAAAAAAAAAACTGCATTTATTGTGATTCTCCTGGGAGCAATGCTTACTATCGAGTCTCATGATGTATTGCACCATTCGTGTAAAATGAGTACGGATTGCTCTCGAATTATTAAATAATTTTCTTTTTAAACAAAATACTAGCCCAACTGTGGATACATTAAAATCCCAAAAAAAAAAAAAAAAAAAAAAAGCAGCTATGGATACATTAATGAATGTAGTGAATGTACAGAGTGACGGATTGGAATTATGTGGGAAAGATGCTTACAACCCACTGTTCATAATAGTGTGGAGACAGCTAGCTAGTTGTGAAATTTGTATAACAAGATACTTCAATATTGGATCCAAAATAAAGGGGGTGAGGTGCATTCACCTATCCATTGTCTGGTGCATTGTTCATGCTAAGTAAAGAGACCTAGGTATAGGTGGGAATGGTCAATGCTTCAATGGTGAATTAGGAAACCATGAATTAAAAAAGAGTTATAGTTTTCATCAAAAATATCTGGTCTCAAATAGGCCACCAAAGGTTGTGGCAGGCAGCCTCACTTTTCACAGGTCACTCTAGGACATTTTAATTGGGCTGCCAACAATTTTGTAGGAGTGGAGAGAGAGAGAGAAAGAGAGAGAGAGAGAGAAATTAGGGAATGATACTACATAATTCTTATAAATGGGCACTAGTCACATTTATTGTTAGGTTGGTTTATAAACTTCTCTTAGTAAAATTAGTATTAACTTTATAAAATAATACTGTGTATCTTTAGTGTGATAGTTATTTCACAAATATAAGTACTTATGAGGTGTGTGGAGAAAAAACCGGAGTTTAAGTATTTAAAAGGAAATTTCACTAACATACACTTAAATTAGACTGGGTAAAATTCTATCTCATGTTAAAAAATAATAATAATAATAATAATGAAATGAGTGTTCATTTGGAAATGGTCTCAAATGAGCCACAAAGAGAGGAATCACTCAAGGGGTAGGAACTCAATTGACCTCTCAAAGTCTCCCCCCTAAAGTCGCTTTTGTTAAATATAGAGACAAACTCCAAAAAATAAAAAGAAATTGACCCATTATAGGACTTGCTCAAAGTCAGTCCTCTACACCAAAAAAGGGATAGAGAGGGTTAAAAAAAGGGCTGTTTCACATCGGAATAGATAAATCAAACTCTGCAAGTTTACCTTGGCTTTTCCAGCAAAATTAAAGGAATTGAGGGATTGTAAAGAAATTCTATTGGCAGAAACAAGATAAAGATCATATTGAATGAATTAGGATTCAAATGAAGTAACTTAGATGGAAGAAGACGAAAATTTTCATTATCAGATTCAAAATTTAAAATTGCTAATACAATATCATCTTTGACACTATCATATTCCATTACAAAGTCTCTCCAAACACTAATGGCACTAATACTGTCAACAGAGTATTCAAATAAATCCTCATCAAACATTAAGCCTCCAAACTCTTCCATTTGAGTAACTTGATCCAGGGCTAATTCAGATTCAGCTGTAATTTCATCCAAAAAGAACTCGTCGAATTTTTCAGCTAATTTCTCATTTTCCTCTATGCCATTGCTTCTCACTGTGATCCAATCTTCATCCCAAGTCCAATTGGGCTCACATGAAACTGATGAAATAGTCCTTCCAATCAACCTCTTGATCCTTTCAGCTAGAGAATTGGACAAAATACCTTCATGGGGTACATTCCTAGGACATTCCAACACTTCCATGGAATCCCAAAGACCCTGTTCCAATACACTATTTGGAGAACTCGTAGTAAAGTCCTTGACCTCCACAGAAAGAGAATCCAATTCTGCAATAAATGGATGCTCAAGAAGCTCTTTAGCTGCCCACCTTTCCCTTGGATCCCTCCTCAAACACTTGCTCAAAAAGTCTTTAGCTTTACTTGACAACCACCTTGGAATCTCTGGCGCCTCACCGGAAAAACCAATCCGATAAAGAGCTGATACCGGATTAGTCATCTCCGGCCACGGGGTACTTCCAGTAGCCATTTCTATGATTGTGCATCCAAGAGCCCATATATCAGCTGCAAAACTCTGCTCTTCTCCACGTGCCACTTCCGGTGACATGAACATCGGAGTACCGGAAATTGCTGATGTGGCAGAACCTCCATTGCCAGCAACTCTTCCCACTAATTTAGCACAGCCCAAGTCAGCAATTTTTGCACCATCCTTGCCAATCAATATGTTCTGGCTCTTTATGTCACAATGCGCCAAGCCATTCATATGAAGATATTCCAAGCCTCGTAGAACTTGCTCTGTGTATGATCTAATCATAGGCTCAACTAGACACCCTCCTTGCCTTTGAATTGCATCTTTAAGCGTGCCACCAGGTACATACTCCATGCAAAGATTGTACACAGGCTTGTTATTTTCATATGAAATGTCATAGCCTATGTACTTAACTATGTGAGGACAACATAGTTGAGACAAAAAATGTTGTTCTTTCTGCAAGAACATAGAGCAAGAGAGCTCGGTGGTCTTGACCGCGAATAGCTCACCGGACGGGGCGGCCGTGGCTAGTGAGACGGTGGCGGTGGAGCCGCGGCCTATTGTTGGTCCTCTAGTCCACTCCATGAAGGTAGAGAAGCAGCAGAGAGAGAACAGAGGAAGAAATATGAAGATCTATGGAGAGGTTTGGGTTGTTGGGTTTTAAAAAATGAGCTAGTGTATGTACAAATTTAAATATCTTTCTTGTAGACTTGGTAGTTGGCCAATGTTACTATACTTTAAAAAAATTAAAAATTAAAAAAAAAAAATCTTAAGGATTGAAGATTCTTAGAAACCCACGTGGCAAAAGGAGGGAGAGGGATTAGAAATTCACACAGCAAGAGCTACCCGTCTTCAGACGGCGGTAACTTGGGTTTGGAATAAAGCCATCCACATGGTGACACATGAGCATGTGCAAAGATTGCGCTGTTTTAGAGGGGTCAGGACATGAACAAAGTGATTATTAGTGATTACCAAAAAGAATATAGAATTACTTACACCAGTGATTTTGCGGCGGCAAAGGGACAAAGCTAAAGGCAAGAAAGAAAAATGTGAATGTGTGTAATGTATATTCCAACGCGGAATTGGTGAATGTGATATTAGTTGGAAATTGCTTTTGTTAAATCAAAATATGCGAACCAATCTAAGTAATATACCAATGTTAATTTCTGTACTAGTGACAAAGGGAAAAGGTTATAGGATCTGAATTCTGAAAAGAAAAGGAAGTGTCATTGAGAGGCTATTTTCAAATGGGTTTGGGAATATATGAAACTGTAAAGTAATTTTCAAAAGAAACACGGTTTCGTATTCATGTTTTATATGTTATATGTTTTTTTTTTTTTTTTTTTTTTTTTTTTTTGGGGTTAAATTTCCTCGGAGACTCCAAGTAGGCTCCTAGTTACCGTATCTTGACGAGTTAGTTTATGTTGGAGGTCAAAGTCTCCTATTGTGTATTATTTATTGCAAGATCAACGCTAGAAACCTGAGAAGGGTAATTAGAATGAATTTTTCAATGTGAAATTGGAAGATTCTTAGTGGAATCCAGTGGATAAACGCGTAGACGTACAATAGAGGAAATTGCAAAGAATTTTTATTTTAAGGTTTTTGGCTTTTCAGCAAAGCAAAAACAAAGGCAGAATGGACGTAAACCAAGTCTAGACGTTAAGATTCTGAGTAACTATCTACAACTGTATCCCAAGTCCCAAAAAAAAAGGAGTGGATTTTGGTTAATGGGACGGTGTGTATTGCTGCAAAAGGATTCTGGATTTGGACGAGTAAACTCTAAGCAATGCCAAATATGAGTCATGCCTTTTCTTGACCTCCCAACATTACCATATTCTATCCTTTGCCTTTGCCCACATTTAGTAGAATAAAATATACCAATGTTAGCACACAATGTGGAAACTCTGTAAAAATTGAAAAGGGGAATGGATAAGTTAAGCGTGATTCGTTGTGTCGGTGAACAAATCCTTCAATGCGTGCTGTGCTCTACACCGCTCTTTAGTCTTTTAGCTTTACAGCTATACAAGCTGGCCAAACAGGAGTGTTCTCTTAATGCAACCCCCAGAAAGGACAGAGATAACAACTCACTCACTGACCCCCCTTCCCCCTTCCCCCCTATCATATATCCTTTATGTAGAAGCAATCAAAACAACAAGGCAACAAAATTTTCTTGGGTAGATCTAAGTATTACAAAGATAATCTTGTATTTTTCATATATCAAACATGGAACTGACTTGGGTCAGTGCTCTTGTGCACAAAACCCATTGAAATTTGGACAAATGTCAAATAATTATCGCGCGTTCACATTTCAACATATCCCAACCTTTGCCTATCAAACATTTACCGAGACATCGGGCCTATATATGACATACTCAACATTTGTTTTGCTTATTTAACTTGTTTGTTTATGTTATTTTTTTTTAAGCACAATATTTTAGTACAAACGTTATCCTTAATATATTTTTTAACCAATTTTCTAACAAATAAACAAAAAGCTAATCCAATCCCACTAATAAACCTTCCTTCCTTTTGCACCTTTATTTTATTTTTTTGAAAGCCCTTTTGCACCTTTATTTTGATAAGTTGAAATAAAGGACTTTACAAAACGTATACTTACTGGTCCGTCTTGCATTTAAATCAGTCCCGTCTATTCTCTTCTCATTGTCTCTGTTCTTCGTCTGACATTACCTTTTAGCTTTCAACTTGTGCCCA
Organism: Quercus glauca; assembly: GCA_023736055.1. Taxonomy (NCBI): domain Eukaryota; kingdom Viridiplantae; phylum Streptophyta; class Magnoliopsida; order Fagales; family Fagaceae; genus Quercus; species Quercus glauca. Next base: position 57,954,980 of record CM043322.1, read on the forward strand.
ATAATTTCCTGGTAAATATTAAATACTCCAAAATAAAATCTGTCACGCCACCAACAATTACTGTCCTCCGAATAATTCGAATAATAAACTCTATCCTTTAATATTTTGCCCATTATCCACCGTGAACCAATGAATATCAATTCCAAATCGAATGAATTATTTCTGAATTAATACTCTCATCACGACTCCTACCTCTCTCCATCCACAACCAAAAGCAATACAATATACTTTCTTGTCAAATGTCATGCCACAAAACCCTGACAAAACATCTTCTGGCTTTGCAGGCTGTGCTCAATGCATAGTCATTTCTACTGTCTCCCAAAAACAAAAACCATCCACGTGTATTTTTTTTCTCAAAATTTAATACACGACAATCTCATGAACCACCACCCAATGCGTTAAAGAAGATTTCTCCGACCTGGTTTAGAGAAAACTTAAAATCTTTTTTGAAATCTGACAGTTTTGACTTGACACTGCCTATCGAAAATCTAACAATTAAAGAACTATTTGCAAGGCAATCTTTACCAGTTAAGCCCAATTCGCAGTAGCTTGTAGCTCAGTTGCCTTTAGAAAAAGGTAAAATAATCAAGACAGACCATAGATACATGTTTATATTATAACGTATAATTCTTTTAACATGATTAAAACAAGTTTGATGCGGATTCACAGAAACAAGCTCCACATTATGCCCACACATATTTACATGTAATTGTCATTTGGAGCTTAAGTTCAACACCAAGGACGATATTACAGTACAACTAGTATTTCGGAATGCAACATGTTCGGAAGAGATGGATAGACAAGGACAAACTGAAACAGTAGATTAGGCAGCTTCAGCAAACCCAACTCTCTGATTGCCATAGTCAAATACTGTATGGTAGCGACCCATGAATACATCCCCCAGGATCCTGTGATGCACAAGAATTGAATGGATATAAGTTCCAGTCCAACTTTACCAGCAGTGAGATTATGCATCTCACTTTGAATATTAATATCCAATAAAATCATTGAATGGACTTATTATGACACATGAATCTTAAAAGGATAGTTAATCAACAGCAGAAGTTAGGTAATACCAGAGAGGTCCACGAGGAGGTGGCACATCCAGAGCAGTAAATCCACTAATGCATTGAGCTGCTTCTCCCTCACCAACTTTAAGGACATACTGATTGAATCATCCAAAAGAAATAAACTTGACGTTTGAGAATAATGCACTTCAAAGGTAACAAATGCCCAAAATAACCAAAATGAATTACATATCCATGTTCACAAACAGCAATTTAAATAGCCATAGTCATCACTGCGCCATAATATGACAAGGGCATAAAAATAAAAAAGAGAGAATCTAAAATTTTCCTGAGCCTTGCTACTGAGCATGTTGCAATTGGAAGAAAAAATTGCTCTAACACCAGCTGGAAAAGAAAACTAATTACATATATAGCATATTTTAGTGACTGGAAAAAAATCATATAGGATGCACCCAAAATCAAAGCAACAACTAAGTTCCAGAACCATTTAAGAATATTTAAGTAATCATATCAAACCTGCTCAGGGCTGAGATCAAAAACCCTTCCGCCAATCGTAAGGGAAACATTAGGCAATGAAGACAAACTGCCACAATCAACTGCTGATTCTCCCATTGGACTAGGCAGCCGGTCACAGAGCTGCAATTGTGACAGAGTATGAGCAAAGCACATAATGGCAGAAAATGGGGAGAAAAACTGGATTGAAGGGTTACTTCACCTCATTGACATAAGTTAGTATACGGTCCTGTGTTTGATTCTGCTTAAGTTGGTTCTGCATCCAAACAACTGTCATCTCACATGTAGAGCACATTGCATCGCGCAAACCATTAGATGCTTTACGAGTGTTATCCACAACGCTCTCAATGTCCATACTGACCATGACATATTTGCAAAACTATTAATTAGTTGAAGAAAACACCCATAAAAATTGGTCAAATTAGTGATAGAAATGTATATTTCCAATTGTAAGAAACCAGTTGACTCTTACCTTACACCTCGAGTCCCATCGAAAGTGCACAAACCAATCTGTGAGCAGATTTTCATTGGTTGGTCCTGGCAAAATATAGTGTTGGTCATTAGAATTGAACAAGCATATATAATACAACAATTAGTTAAAAGAATGGCTTTTATAGCATGTCAACTTGGTAAATACCTTTTCTAACAGCATCTTGATTATGGTTTCTCCATATTCTGCAACTACAGCCTTGCACTCTTGACTTACAACCCCAGTGGCTCCTATTGCATGATTGACTTCAGTGATGATAGTCTGCAAATGAGAAAAAACAATATCGATCAAACAAAGACAAACAGGATGAAAGTGTGAATATGTAACACTCTTTTCTGATGCATTTAAATAGCATGACCACTGCATTTAAAAAAGAAAAAAAAGCATGACCACCATAAACACATTCAGGGTAACATCAATCACCCAGTAAAACGTTGACCCATGACCTGAATTATCATACAATGTAAGCAGCAACACAGAACAACAGCAAAAAGCCAGTAAAATATAAATCACTTTTCCTATTAAGAGTAATATGGATAACAATCTCAAGCAGGAGATAATGCAAAAAATCCATGATAAAAAGGGACACACAAACACAAATTTCTTTTTTGATTGGACAAACACAAATCATCTGCTTCCTCATTTTTAGGTTAGCCCATATAGTAGATGACAAGAGATAAAAGAGAAAAAGAATGGACAATAAACAAACATGCACATCCAAGAACACAGCAGAAAAAGGAATTCTGTGTAACAGGCACGTTTAAGGCATCAAAATCGAGTGTATCCACACAGCTTTGAATCTACACATGAGAAGAGGTACACACCGTTGGGCCTGCCAACAAAGATGTTCCAGAATCTGCAATTGCTGAACATCCACTGGCACAAAATCCTGAAATAGACATGTTTGAATCACGATGGAACTAGTAAATGCTACAGGAACAGCAACAAAAACTAATGAAGGCTAAAACCCACATGTCCTGGGAAAAATAGTTTCACGCTCCATAAACCAAGAAAGCAACCAAAATTTCTATAATTCTTACCAGTTGTTTGACCATCAATCAATACATCACCCATGTCAAACTGCCAACAAAAGGAACAGGAACACATTTAGAAAACTGAGATTATCTACAAGAAGTCATTGATATTACAAGTGCATGAAATTTGGAACACCAACCTGCCAATAGCCTTTCTGTGTCACAGGAACATAAGTATGCTTCCCCTTGTAATGGTTAGGATCCACCCCACCAAAAACAATCTCACCCCCTTCTTCTTCATCTGTATTTCGGTTAAACCAAAATGAAAAAACCGGTTCCTTAACAAGACCTTGTTTAACCATGTTGTACCTGGAGCACTTCAATAGTTACCAAACTTGGAATGGAAGATCAACAAAAATCGAAATACAACAAGCAGTAAAATATGATAGTGAAGGTGTAATAATATATACCACACAGGTACAGCATTTCCAACTGAAATCTCTTTAAATCCAAGGCCAAGTATGCCATCAAACTTGGCCACCAAGAATGTGATGCTGGGCTCCCTAGTTGCCTCAATAAATTCCTGAGAAAGGCCACCTTTGTCAATAAAGGGAAACCAGCAAGAAGAATTTGTGTGTATGTAGAAAATATATGAATGTATAAAATAGTACCAAAACCTTGAAACTACCTGATTCTTGACGACAAGATCACCAACTTTCACATGGTCTTGACTGAAGTACCCAGAAATAGCTCCGGTTCCATAATGGATATCAGCTGGTTTACCTGCACAATGTATTAAAAACAAAATTCTTTCTTTAATTTGTAGGAAAGTGCCACAAATACAAGTAGGTATCCATTTGCCAAAAACCCAAGACACTCAATTCATCCATCCTCTCAATCTACACACCCAACAGATTGCAATGGAAACAGAGACAAAATATTGGTGCCCATTTGTCACTAAACACACAAGCATTGCTAATATAAATAACATAACTCATGATATGGGATACCTATCAGTAGAAGAATTGAATGCACACTAAAAGATTGAAAGAATTCCAATAAGAAATACAAGTATTTCAAGACCAGTAAACTGAAAAAGGAAACAGACACAAACCATTCTTCTTGTAGGTACTTGAACTGCTTGACTTGTACTTGGAATGGAAATAGCAAGCAACCTGGACCCAGATGCAATATCATGACATTATCTCCCATGGAAGATTATGTAAAAAGTAATTCAAAGAATAAATCACACACAAATATCCAAAAAGAAATTAAATCACAAAAACTCACCGAGAAGTAACACTTGGAAGAGGGCACCCACAAATTAGAACTACCAGTGTCGAATATTACAGTGAACTTCTGAGGGGGAGTACCAACACCAATCTCTCCAAAGTACTGGGCATCCATGTAATTCTTTAGAGATACAATATCAATGTCCTCTGGATCTCCTGAGTTCCCACGGAGATAATATTTCCGAATAGAAGCACTCCGGACCTCTCCATCTTTTGACTCGAGCTGGGCAGCAACCCTGTTATTTTTATCAAGCTTCGTCTTTTTTAATCCAATTCTGACCAACCCGCCATTGGAAGCAGAGAACACCAGAGGAAACAAGAGGAAGCAAAGGAAGAAGGTGGCCACAACTGTTTTGAGTTTCGTACCCATCTTGCTACCTGTCAATTGAGAAGACAATTTCTTATATGAAGGCAAAACACTAATAAACTAATAATAACTTGTAAGCTGGGAAAAAAAGAAATCAATTTCTACACAAGTGGTTTACAGACCAGCCCAAGTCCACCAGAGCTAGAGGCATTTCCCCACATGCTTAGGCACACACAGTTGCATATAAAAGCATACACAATCACATTATTAGACACAAGTTCTCACTAAAAATACATTTTTTTTAAAAACTAGGACCTAAATATGCAATTTAAAAGTCCCTAAAATACATCAAAAGCATAATTAAAGGAAGAACTTCATATTGTTTCATTTTATCATAAAGGGACATGTAAATTTTGATTCTTACCCTCTCTTTTGTTCATGAGATCACAGAGAATGAGCATAGATATAAACATAACTTTCACTGATTTCTGGCAATTGATTTCCGATATAATTCATCATCTCAAATTAATAAAAGCCATGCGTTTGTATTACACTTGATTAAATGAAGGTTTAGCCGTTTAACTTCTCTCTAGTCCCAAAAGTGGAAATCCAATTTTATTCCCCCCCCCCCCCCCACGGCGGGGCCGGGAATTTCTCGGCAACCAAACAGAACTGAACTAAAGAAGCCCCAACTTCCTAACACGCAATGATCACCCTTGTATAACAACAAAAAAAAGTATCTTACCCAACATGTATATGCAACACTCTACGTGAGACCCCCACAGAAAACACATGTAGACCGCACATGCATATTATGGTTATATGTTACGTGCACCCATGGCACAAGACAACCAACTAGCACAACAGAATAGCAATACCAAACATGGAAAAATAGTGCCATATCTTACACGCCAAGCTAGAGTTCCAATCAATCAAAAAAAAAAAAAAAAAAAAAAAAACACACACACACATACACACAAACAGCTCGTCGTCGATTATGAGTTTTCAGTAGCAATCAAACCTTATGTTTGATTCCAGATAAAACAGTGAAATTATTCATTAAAAAAATTACAAAATTTAATTTTTTTTAATCCGAAATGTAAATTTCAACTTGATCAAGTCAAGGGGGCTGCGATTCACTACAATCGATTCTATGGAGGTACCTAAACCTAGCTTTAAGTTGATCGACAAAAAAATTAAAAAAATTAAAAAAAAAAAAAACCTAAAAATTTAAGAATTCAATCATTTTATTTTCCCACCGTTTCTCAGCAACCAAACAGAATCGTAAACAGAGAAACTCAACCTCATAACAATCAATCATCAAATTCATTACAAAATTAAGAAAATAGAAAGCGCAACAATTAAAGCAACATCAAGTAATCACCAAAAAAAAAAAAAAGATTCAAATTAGTACAAAAGTCAAAGATCATGATCGATTCCAAAAAATAGGGAAATGAATTTCAATTTAGAAGAAGAAATTACAGAGAACGATGGAGAGAGTTTAAATTTACTCACACGGGTCACACAGCTCTTGACTCTTTTTGAAGAAGAAAACAAAAAAGCACCGAACAATTTAGCAATGGTAAAGCTCAACAAACCGTACTGGACGGTTCGGTGCGCTATAAACGAGGGAGATATTTCAGTGTAGTCTGGTATCTTTTAATCTGGACCGCACACGTTGGTGCGATGCCAGAATGGACGTACGAAAAAAAAAGTATTTTCTTTTCTGATTTATCAAGGAGAATTTAGAAATGGGGCTGTGACTCTGTGTAGTGATGTGCATGGAACTCAATAAATAAGCGATAACCATGATTAAGATTAACCCAATCCAATCCTAGGTGATAGATTAGTTTTGAGAAGTGATAAACTTCACGACATTTTTACAATAAAATTTACGCGATAAGTTATCACTGATTCTAATTTAAGCTCACTATTAAATTTATTTTTTTATCCACAAGTAACAGTCAGTAATAATTTACCGTTGAAAATTTGTTATGAAAATATTGTAAAAATATTGTAAACATAACATTTGTCATTAGTTTTAAGATCAAATAAAATGAATCAATTTCTTCTATGATTTTTAAAATCTCATTCTTATATTTTGACATGAGCATATAGAAATTCAATAAAGTGATTATCGTTATTTTAATATTTATTTATTAAAATTTTTTATGGGAATTTATTTAAATTATTAAAAATGTGACAAATTCAATTTAACCATCTTAAAATAGAAGGATAGAATTTTGAAATTTTATCTTTGAGTTATTTTGAGAACTTTATACAAAGTTGACCCCTAAATTAGGTTGAACAATTTTTTTTTTTTTTTTTTTTTTTGATGGGAAATACGACAAAACTTTAATAATCAGAAGAAATAACAAATACATCCTAGTTGAGAGCTTGTTTAAGGAAACAAGGAGTCTCTTCAACCAAAACAGACAAATTTGCAATGCCTAAAGCATTTCTTGCAAGTAAATGGGCTGACCTATTGCCATTACGACCAACATGGGAAAAGTCTACACAACGAAAAGAATGGGAAGTGGCTACTGAGCTATAGACCAATGCAGCAACTGATGAGGAAGGAGGAGACAGGTCCTATAACGCATTAATCAACGTCAAAGAGTCACTGTCGAGTGTGAAATCCTGAATGGACATATCCTTAGCAAACTGAAGACCCAACTCTACGGCCTTTGCTTTTGCTTCAATGGCGCCTAGAGGAGTTTCAAGCTTCTTACTACACGTACCAATCAGATGACCCTCATTGTCCCTAATCAAAATTCCCACACCTGTCGTATGTTGCTCCTTGAACACAGCACCATCCACATTTACTTTGTATCGGTTCGGAGAGAAAGGCGTCCATTTCACCGATTCAGCTAGCTGCTTCAGACTCTCAGAAACCATCAAACATGCTTGGTATTTGCCTAAATACTCCTACGCCCCTTGCAGAAAGGCCTGACAAGATTTCTTTGCCCCCCCCCCCCCCCCAAATTCCTACACTCATTTCTATTCAACCAGAATGCCCAAGCCACCACGATGAGCTTCTCCACTTCACTATGCTCCCACTGGGCAACCATTACTACATACCATAGCATATCCATGAATAACCCGAAGTGCTGGACCCGTGATTCTTGAAATAGAGCAGACAAACACTAAATGTCACTGGCTCCTGGACAACTCCAAAAGAAATGGCCTGATGTTTCTTCAGCCATTTTGCACTCATCATAGCAGCTATTCGAGAGCACTTTGTGCCTAACCAGATTATCCTTCGTGGGTAGCACATCTCTGCAGGCCCTCCAAGCAAAATGGAGGATCTTATGTGGGATGTTGCAGCTCCATATGGACTGCCAGAACCTTCGTAAATGACTCCCATCAGACATATCTCCCACTAGTGCAACTAGTCTCAACTCCATGGCAAGCTTATATGCACTTCGGACACTAAAGAGACCATTGGTTGTCGGAGCCCACACTTGCTTGCCCTCTGGCAGATTGGCACTCAAGGCAATACCCCAAATCAGATCAACTTCGTGAGGTAGGAAAACATTACACACCAACTCATTTTTCCAAGCACCCTTCTCTTCATCTATAAGTGGTGCAACCTGAGAATCCCCAGGTATGTTGGAAACAAGAGAGACAACTTCATAAGTAGAGGGAGAGGGCAACCACTTATCCTTCCAAATCATGATACTACAGGCATTGCCAACTTGCCACCTTCTGCCTTTTTTAACTAAAACCTGAGTAGCCATTATACTTTTCCAAGCAAAGGAAGGATTTCTTCCAAGACTTGCATCAACAAACTCACAAGTTGGAAAACATTTGGTCTTAAAGAGCTTATACAATACAGAATCAGTCCCAATCTGTAGCCTCAAACCTTGTTTTGCCAACATAGCCAGATTAAATTGTTTTAGTTGCTTAAAACCCATACCCCCACAAGCCTTTGGAGCACAAAGTTTCTCCAAACTAATCCATGCCATTTTCCATTCCTCCTTGTATTGCCCCCACCAAAAATTCCTAATCAGACTTGTCATCTCTTCATAAAGAAAGTCAGGAATTTTAAAGCAACTCATAGTGTACGTTGGAATAGCTTGAGTAAATGCTTTAATCGGGACTTCCTTACTAGCTTTGGATAACAGTTTTTCCTTCCAACCTGCCAACTTCTTAGCCAGTTTTGCCTTGACTTCCTTGAAAGTATTCTTCTTATTCCTTCCCACCAAAGATGGAAGACCCAAATACTTCTCACGCTCATAAATCACTTGAGCACCAAATCTAACTTTTATCTCATCCTGGATTTCCTTTGCTGTGTTAGGGCTAAAAAACAGGGAAGTTTTGGAACGGTTCAACTGTTGGCCAGAAGCTTGCTCATACGTGCTCAGCACCTTCTGTAAGACTTCACACTCATCAACAGTGGCTTTGCAAAAAATTAAACTGTCATATGCAAAAAATAGATGAGACAAGCAAGGACTTCCCCTACTCACAGATATGCCTTCCAACAAACCATCAGCTGTGGCTTTTTTTATTAGTGCAGAAAGACCCTCAACACATAGCAAAAATAAATATAGAGAAAGCGGATCACCTTGACGAAGCACTTTGGTGGGAGTGATATGATCGCTAGGTTTACCATTAATCCAAACAACATAAGTGACTGAAGAAATGCATTGCTTCATTAAGCTTCTCCATCTCCATCTTGAGTGAAACCCCAATTTCTCCATAATTTTGTCTAGGCATGCCCACTCTACCTTGTCATAAACCTTGCTCATATTAAGCTTAAAAGCCATCTCTCCTGTAGTCCCTGTTTTCTTCAGATTTATATGATGCATCGTCTCAAAAGCGACTAAAACATTATCAGTAATTAATCTACCATTCACAAAAGCACTATGAGTATCACTGATAATAGTAGGGAGGATTTTTTAAAGTCTATTGGCTAAAGTTTTAGATGCCAGTTTATAAATGACATTGCATAAACTTATTAGTCTAAATTCAATCTCTCTTTTAGGTGATTTAGTTTTAGGGATCAAAACAATATAGGTTTCATTAAATTTTGGTGAGGTAATACCCAAATTTAAGAAATCCAAAACTGTCTTAGTCACTAAACCACCTACCATAGACCAAAATTTTTGAAAAAAAAGAGGGGGCATACCATCAGGGCTTGGAGCCTTTAATGGATGCATCTACTTCAAAGCTTTGTGCACTTCACCTGCTTGGAATTCCCTCACTAGCATAGAATTCATGGATTGGGTCACCTTTGGTTGCACGGCCTCTAAAATTTCTATAAAATCTGAGGGTTCTGAGGATGTAAACAAATCCGAGTAGTACTCAATGAAAACCTTCTCAATCTCCTCATAATCAACCTGCCACACATCATCTGCATCAAAAACCCCCTCAATTAAATTCTTCTGAAACCTGGAGGAAGCCCTAGCATGGAAGAAACGGGTATTTTGGTCTCCCGCCTGGAACCTGTTGGGGTTTATGCCCTAAAATTCAATTTATTGGCATGTCCTAAATAATTAAATTGTTTAATTATATGAGACTATCTTTAAATGAACTAATGTGACATTATCTTAGTCCATGAAATGCATAGTATGTGATTTATGTGAAAAGTCACAGAAGATATAAATCACAAGTTTTTTGTAAACTCAGAATTTTAGTTCGTAATCGGTGATAAAATTAGGCATTTCATCTGCGAAGACTATAACATATCAACTAAGATGATTTGTTTTGTTATGAAAGTGGAGACTTCTAGTTGATATGTTGATATGTTTTAAGAGTTAAGACATATTGAACTGGACCGCTATGAGATTTATTATTCTTCTAATGACTGTCAAATGAATAATAAATCTCACGACTTCTATTTACATCAGCTATAAATCCTGAGAGAATAATGGACCTGATCATGAGATGTAGGTTACTTTGATATATCAGGAGTGAGATCTATAAATTACGATCAAAACCTCAGTATATTGGGCAGTCGCATTTAGTGTTAATGGAACATATATTCTCAAGATGGAATTCATAATCTCTTAATGAAGATATAAAATATTCCCTTGAGATAAGTTTAATGGGTTTGGTTATTTAAAGTATTGGGCCCAATCACTTTAGTAAGGAGTTACTAAAGTATATATATTTATGGAATTGGATTTCATTAATATATTATGAATAACATAAAGGATTAAACTGGATACTTAAGAATTAAAATGTAGTAATTTTCAAAGTGGCAGTCTATATTCATGACTTTGTATTACTACGAATATTTTAATGAAGGGGTTAAATGTATAATAAAGTCTTGGGATATAATTTATTAATAAGGCCTAGAGTGCAATTTTATTCATATAGTAGTATTGAATATAATTAATGGTAACTTTGGACTTGTCAAGAGTTGACAGAAAAACCCAAGGCCCATTGGAGCTAGAGTCTTATTTGTTCCCTTTTAGTCCCACTCCAAGCCACACACTAGAGCCCAATTGAAATGGCCCATAAAGTTAGCCCAATTAGATAATCAATTATATTTAAGGAGAGAAACATACAGAATTTCATAAGTCTTAGAAGTGGTTTTTCATTAAGATCATAGAAGGAATGAAATGATGTATGTAAGTGTTGGACACTCTTTTATTCTCTCCTTGGAAACTGATTGAGAGACCATACTTCTTGGGCATAAAGTGGAATTGGAGTGAATATTAAAAGTCTTCCCAAGTAATTCTTAAGTACTTCAAGTCTTGGTTTTGAATTTCACTGCATCAAGGTACGCTTTTTATTCTTTGTTCTAGAATTCAAGGTTACATATTATCTTTTATGAATGAAGTAGATCCATGATTGTTGCTTCCGCTGTGTATTTTGTATGAGATGCAAAATCAGATTTTCCAATAGAACCAATTCAAGGTTGCCCTATATTTCCACATGGTATCTTCTTTATCAAGCCAGCAATTCAGCTCCTCTCTAGTTTCTCTTAAATCTTTGATAACAACCAGTGATAAAGCTTGCAATTCCAACCACTCCAATCGCTTTTGCAAAAAAGCAATCTTCTTCCCCACATGCCCATACTTAGTCGTATTCCATACCTCCAATTTATTTCGGCAAGACTCCATGCAAGATAAAATAGGGAAATCCGAAGCCAAGCATAACCTTTCCCCTCATGCCTCTGTCATAATTTTCTCACATCTCTCGTCTTTCAACCACATAGATTTGAAACTGAAGATTTTCTTGAATTTCTGATGTTTTTTCTTTGAGAATAGATGCAGCAACAAAGGATTATGGTCTGAAACAGAGGAGGATTTATGATGAAGCTTAGCAGTAGGAAATAAAGAATGCCAATCTGAAGAAACTAGAGCCCTATCCAGACGCTCCTTGATTTTAGTGCCATCCCTTTTCTGATAAAGCAATGCGAATTTTGGTCCCTTAAACCCAACTTCCTTCAGGCCACAATAATTAATAGAAGCAATAAACCGGGCCATTTGCTGAATAGGCCTAGATGCACCTCCCTCCTTCCCAGCCTGACACCTAATTTCATTGAAGTCCCCAATCACTAACCACGGCAACTGTGAAATATCCCTTAAAGAATTAAGCAAACGCCATGATTCAACCCTTTGTGAAGTCTCAGGATGACCGTAGAAGCCTGTCAAATGCTAACACCTAATCCTATCACTCCCCTCAATCAATGCATCAATAAAAGAGAGCAAAGAATTCAGAACATCCACTTTAATGTCAAGCTTTCAAAATAAAGCCAACCCTCCTTTTAAACCATCACTTGGAACAACAAAACTATCCTTAAACCCATGCTGGTTGCGTACAATTTTTACCCACTCTTCATTGGACTTAGTTTCCATTAAGAAAACCAAGTTGGGTTCTTCTAACCTAATAACCCTTTTCAAGGTATTAATTATCTGAGGGTTCCTAAGCCTTTAACAGTTCCAGCTTAAAAGACTCATTGGACCTAGTGGGGTTGCCTAGCAACCTCCGTCGATCCCAAATGTGTGGCAAATAACATACTAAGTCTTTTAATCTCCTCATTAACTTTCTACTTTTTTTCAATTTCAGAGACCCCCCCCTGAACAACCTCTTCCCTCAGCTTTTCTTTTTGGGCTTGAGTCCTCCATATTATCCATCAACATTTGCTCATTATTGGGCCTACAAGGAAGCCTAGTCCACGTATCTTTTTTATGCTCTTCTGTGGGGTCAGCTTAATCAGTTCTGCGTACATCATTAGACCCTTTAGGTGCATGTTTTTTTCTAGTTTTCACAAATTTCTTCTTCTTCGCAACTTTAGCCCAGCTCACTGAAAAACTTATACTACCCAACTTGGCTTCCATGCTATCAGAGACATGATCGAACCTAACTACCTTAGACTCCCCTAACTTTTCCACTGAATCATGCACCAAAACCAACATTATCTTCTCCACCTCCTTTCCCTTAATTTCGCGGATAACCTCAGCAACTAGTGTGCTTGAAGTTAGAGTGTTATCAACCAACTCCTTATCAATTTCCTCAATTATCACTTCAAAATCTGCTAGTGTTCAGGGAATGTTGGAAGTACCAGATATCTCGGAAGGCTCACTAATCAGATTACCTATCCCATCACCACCCCCAAACTGCTCCGCCGCCGTTGTGGATTCCTTACTGCTCCCTGAATCATCTATATTGAAGGGCGTTGGTTAAGCCCTACTAGCATGGGCCTTCCACCCCAAGTAGGTTGCTCAACAGATGCTCTGCCCGTCATTGACTCATAACCTTTCACCTCAAGAAACTGCCTCTTGGTTGGACTGAATATTGACGCCTTAATCTAGTGCCCATATTGTTGCTATTCCATGGGCAGGTTACCATTGCTTTTCAACCAGATTTTGCACTCCTTATCATCATGCGACATCATCCCACACCAGAAACAGATATTCGATAATCTTCATATTGAAAAGATACCCAACCCTTCAAATCTTCCTCAAAATTTACCTTTCCTCCTCGACACAAGGGACGAGAGATATCAACCAAGACCCTGACCCTCATAAAAGGACCTCCCCTCAACTCTAAAGCATCCTGAGGAATAATAACTTCGCCAATAGATTCTTCGATCTCAATGGCAGTCTCTGGGATCTTAAACTTGTATGGGAGATCATGTATTTGAATCTAGAACTTTACCCTATTAATGTAACATCCCGACCCAATTTTATAGTTAACCTGTGTTCAAATGATTAATTATTATTTTAAGTCACTTACTTTCTAAAATTAATATAAGAATATTTAATAAGCATATTATTTTATAATACCTTTGAATAAAAATTGTAAAGATTATAAATAATTTAATGGCTAATTGTATTATGAATATATATAAGTATGTACAAAACTATATTAAGTGGTTTAAGTTGTTAGATGCATAGTGGGTAGTGTTTTAATTAAGTATGATGCATGGGATGTTATAGTTGTATTTCCACCCACATATGCAACCAATTGAAATTCAACACATGTAAGGCTAAAGCATCATGCATGTTGACTTCTTAAGCCCCAAAGACCAACACTTGGCCGGCCATGCAACAAAAAAATCTTCATCTCAATTCTCCCTTGACTTTTCAAAACAACTATAACTTCCAAGAAACTCTCTTGCTCTCATTTTCCATGGGTCCACACACAAATCAAAATTTCTCACTCATTTTACACTCTTTTCTCTTAAGGAAAGAGCTAGAAACTCTCTTAAGTCTTCTCTCAAGTCCACGGGTTCACACACCAAAAGAAAGACAAAGCTCCATCTCATTTCTTCTTCATACTCTCTCAAGAAACTAGAAGACTCAAATACGCTCTCAAGCTCTCTACGTCTCATACTTTCGGATCTAGCCATTAGGAAAGGAAAATCCTTTCATGCAAGAGTGATTCTATGTCTATTTCCCTTCAAGAACCATAAACTTGGTAAGGGTCTAGCTACTCTCACCTTAGAATCCATAATTTCTTCATGGAATCTTCAGTAATAGTATTTGTGGTTTGTGAAATTTGGAAACCATGAACTTGTAAATATATATATATATATATATATATATATATATATAGTATTTTGAGAAGCTTTGAAATTATGTTGGTGTTTGTGAGGGTGCCTTTTTTTTTAGCACTATGGCCCAAGAATTCTGGGCCGTGTGAGATGTTCTTGGTGGACTGGGATTGATTCTCCGCAGCTAAAGGGGCTGTTTTAAGAATCAATTAGTGCACAAAACATACTTTCCATAACACAAATAGCTAACAAAAAAAAAAAGAAAGCAAGAATATTTGTATTGAACGACATTTATGCAGTAAAGGATTAATGCAAATGACAAAATGGAAAATATAACATAAGAACAAGCTGGGGATCCTCTAATTATGTGAGGTAGATTTCATTGATTTCATTAAGTTATGACTACAATGCTCACTAAGACGTGATGTAAGGTTCAACTAAGCTCATAAGTTACAGACTTTGATAGCTATTCAAGTTTCAAAGACTTGCAAAGTTTGAACTTGTTGAATCCGAGCATGTTCAATAGTGGCTGTGCTGGGATACCGGGGACGGTTCCTCTGTTCTTCTCTCAAATTATAAAGTATTTTCTGCAACTCTCTAGGACTTTAGGAAAACAATGGTCAATGCTCAAGATGGTCTGATCGTTCTAAAAAATGAGTGTCCCCTATAGCATGGATCCCTTCCTCCTTTTATAGCACAACTTCGGCCTCCCTGGTGAACTAACGATTCTCCGTTTTGCCCTTTGGAGCCTGTACCATGCCTGGTTGTTTCAGGATCATGTCGTTTCCCTTTTCTTCATAGTTCCTTGCTTTTTGTTCCGACCAGATGAAAGTCCCTCGGCTCCTTTCCATTTCTAGATTTCCCGTTGGCTGGCCTGAGGCCCCTTTTGGCTTTTCTTCTCAGCGCCCCAGCCTTTCCCAATTGTACTCTTCTTTGTCTTTATCTCCAAACGGTTGAAACCGGGTTCCTGCGTTTTTTGCTCTGTACCTCCACTACGTGTTTGGGTCACAGGGTCCGCGTGCCCTTTGTCTCTTGCCTTTCTTTAATTTCTCTGTTATGATTCTCCTGCGCGCCCAAGGATCCTCCACCTCTGGGAGGGTTTCTGGGATTCCGGCCCAGTTTTTCTTCTTCTTAGTTTGGTTTGGTTCGCTGGTTGGGCCTCTTCCCTAGATCCCAGCCCTCTGGGCTTTTTTTCTTTCTTTCTTTTTCTGTGAGAGCCCACCATTTATTTATTTTTCTCCCCTCTTTTGTATGAAATGGGCCCAATACCTTTTCTATCTCTGTGGGCCTATTGGTGGGCTGTTTAATCCGTTTTTGAACCTCAACATTTAGCCCCCCGAGCTCATGGGTTGCCTGCAGCCCATGCGTGAGTTTTTTTTTTTTTTGCAGGATCCTCTCTTGTTTTGATCTTTCCACGGGGATCCTGATCTTCCACCTTTTCTTTTCTTTTTTTGGTATCCTGGCTCCTTTTTTTTTTTGTAACTCTTCCCCTTTTCGCGGTACGTGGCAGTTGGGTTGAAATAAAACTCCCACCACTTACTTTTACGTTTCCCATACACTCATTAATAACTGCTGATAACCTTTTTCTTTTTAAATTTAATTCCTGGCAACTGGCGCGTCTTTCCACGCATTGTCTTCTCTAACTGTTCTTATTCCTTCTCTTCTAGCATTTTCTCATTACTCTTCTTCCTCGTCTACCTGAGTCCTCTGTTACCAACCTCTTTTCGATCAGTATCATTGCCATCTTCTTTCTTTTTCTTTCTTCAGATACCCATTACTTCAATGGCCTCTTCTTCTTCTCGAAAAAGGAAGGAACGTACTCCCAGTCCTTTTGAAGGTGAGGGCTCTTCTAGTTCTGCGCAGGATGAGTCCGTCACTGTGCACCCTGCTTTTCCTTTGCGAGACCCTTGATACACTCCTAGCTTATTCTTTCCTCGGGTGTCTAATGGCGAGACTCCTCCATCCCCACACACCTGGGTTTTCTCTGGTCAAGCGGGTTTTGTTGGTTTTGCACAAGTTCCAGACCCTAGGGAGATTTTTGATCTCCAAATCAGGCGAGGACTTCGAGAAGCGGTTCCCATCTTCTTTGATTTTGTTGCTGGAAAGATTCAAGGCTGGCCCATTTGGGTGGATAATAAGCTTTCTGATAAAGAGTTTGTGGGTCGCTTGGAGCGTGCCGGTGTCCTGAAGGCGGTGGCTATTTCCAGAAATCTTGAGGGTTTCAGAGATGCCAAAGGCCTTAGGCATTTGGTGCACCGCTGGTGTCCTGCTCTGCACACTTTTTCCTTTTCTGTTGGTGAGTTGACTGTTACCTTGGAAGATGTAGTCAACAATTTTCTCCTTCCTGTGCTTGGGGATGAAAACCCCTTTGATATTAAGCTTTCCGACGAGGATCTCGAAGTGGAAGAGAAATTATTTGCTCACTTTGGTGGACGTACTGCTTCTTCTGGTGGGAAACCGGCCAGGATGGGCAGGTGGGTTATGACTCTTTCGCGTGAGAAGGATAAGGAAGACAGGCGTGCTGGGTTCCTTGCATTTTGGCTTAGCAAGTTCCTGTTCAGCGAGTTCCCCGGGTATGGAATCAAGTCCACTCTTTTTCCTTTGGCGATTAAGTTGGCTCAGGGCGCTCAATATCCTCTAGCCCCCATGTTTTTGGGCCATGTTTACTCTCAATTGGATCAACTTCATGGAGATGAGGCAGAGGGTGATTCTTGTTATGTTATCACTTCTTCGCTTCATTGCGCCATTCTCCAGGTATTTATGTGGGATCGTTCTTCAGTTACATTGGCAAAATGTAGAAATTTAAAATTTGTGAAAGATAAGTTTCAGGGTTCCCCTGATGTGATAAAAGGGCTTTGTGGCAGCTCTACTGACAGCCACCCTATTATTTTCCGTTGGCTGAGTCTAAAAGGTGGCAATCTTAACTTGGTTGAGTTGTTTGATCAAGCGGGCCATTTGAATTGGCGCTCCCCTTGGGAGTTTGGCCCTGGTTTTATTTGCGATTCTGTGTTATCTCCCTTTCTGACTTCTACAGGAAATACTTTTGATTTACGTCGTGGTGATGAAGGTAGTTTAGCCTATTTGGCTTGCATTAGTCCTTCCTGGCTTCCTGTGCTTTCCTCGACTGGCCCACAGTACACCCATTACTCGGCGTATCGAGTACTTCGGCAGTTCGGTTTTGACCAGGATATTCCCCCAGTGTTTAATGACATAGTTCCTTCTCTTCCTTCTTTGGATCCCTTTATGAGGCTTCAGGCTTTTTCTTATTGGTCACGACGGAGTCCTCAGTTTGTAGTGCCTAACTCTCAGAGAGGAGTTTTTGCCTCTAGTGGCTATGCTGGTTATTGGATGAGGGTTCAGAAGTCCTTTGCTGATTATGCTGGTTCTGAGACGATTGGGAGAGTGCCTAACCCTGACATCTCTTCTGCCCCAACATCCAACAGGCGCCTGTCCCTGCCTACTGCTGGTATTGTTTCTGCTGCTCTGAGCAGCAAAACTGGTTTTGCAGAATGGCATGCTTCCAGAAAAGGCTGGGTGACTTATGCGCAGGATTTCCCAGAGAATTGGTTGGGGTGTGACCTTGTTGTTGGTGCTTCTGCTGAGGTACCAATTAAGAAAGGGGCAGTAGAAGCCATAAGTCCTAGCGCTCCCATAGGCATGAGTAAAGGGAAAGCAATTAAACAGGAAAAGTTGAAGGAGGCCGCGGCTGAAGAGAGTGCAGAGGATGTTAGCCCTAAGCCAAAGAAGAAGAAGGTTGGAAAATCCCGGAAACAGTTGGTACTTGCTGAGGAGAAGGAAGTGGAGCAACCTTTGGCCACAAAGGGCCGAGTGAAGAGTAAGGTAGAGTCTTCTTTTCCCCCAGCTCTTGTGAGTCCTTCAGTTCATGGTTCCTTGGGACCCTCTGGACGTACCCGTAGTAGACAACAGAGACTTGGAGACCCTGTTGAAAGAGAAAGAAGGGCAAGGCCTCTTTCCTCCTTTGCTCTTTTGCAGCTTTGTTGTTTCTTCCCTTTTCTCTTTTTTTTTTTTTTGAACTAATGAGTGATTGTTTGTTTTTTGTTTTGTTTTTTTGTTTTTTGTTTTTTTTTTTCTTTTGTGCAGTCCAAGCGTAAGCTAGATCCCAGGAAGGGTAGAAGTCAATCTTCTGGTGAAGATGTAGTATGGTTTTCCTTACCTGTGTCTTTTGTTGCTTTCTCATATTTATTTCACAAGTGTTATTCACCCGTGTTGTCCTTTTGCTCATTCTCCTTTTTTTTTTTTTTAGGTTGAGGTTCCTCCCCCTGTGGTTGGTGAGACTTTGGAGGAGGAGATGGCTGAAGCTGCATCTCAGAGTAAGGAGGAGGAGGCTCCCATCGATGACATAGCTGAGGAAACTAGGCAACCAACGCAGGATGTCCAGGCTGCCCAAGATCCTGAGGCTCCCAAGCTTCCCGCGTCCCCAGGTTCTCACTTTGAACAGATTCCCAGCCCTGTCAGGACCGTGTTACCTCAGACTGGGTTAAGTACAAGGACCTTGGGAGGCGCATCATCATCCGGGCAAACAGGTGAGCCTTTCTTTTCTTTTATATAGCCTTTTACCTTTATCTCTTTTGCACCTCTTCTTTTTTTTTTTTTTTTTGAGTTCTTCTTCTTTCCAGGCCAAGCCACTGCAAGATCTGCCTCGGTGCTGCTACTTCTTTGGAATCGGAGGATTCTGAAGGTGGGGTGTTGACTGTCCTTACTGCATTCTTTCTTTCTTCTTCCCTCGTCCCCCTTTTTTTGTGTTTTTTTTTTTTTTTTTTTTTTTGTTATGGCGAAGCCCCCTGTGTCCCTGCCTTCTTTTAGCCGTTTTGCTGGGGCTTCCTCACCTTTTTTTCAACTTGCCTTGTGTTCTTTCCCAGAATCTTTCAAGAAATCAGAGGAGGAAGAGGAGGAAACTTCACCCCAAGAGGCTGATACTGGTTTTTCTTCTATCACTTTTTGTCCCCCCCCCCCTTTTTTTTTGAAGTTAAGTCACCCCCCCTTTTTTTTTGTAGGGGTTGATATCAAAAATCCTGAAATCGTGGCTCCTGAGGGAGGTGTAGGATCTGCTCAAGTTGCTGCTCCTTATGCTGTTTAGGAGGTTGAAGGTTCCTTTGGGACCCCGGGCGATGATGCAGCAAAGGGGAAGGCCCCAGAGATGGTTGTTTCAGACCCTGCTTCAAGGCTCCCCACCTTTTTGGCTCGTTTTGATCTTCTGGAATTCAACAGCCTCCCTGCCAGTCATTTCTGCCACTTCGGATCCTCCTATGGCAACTTCTTGCGGTTCTCTGTGCCTATGGAAGGTCTGCCATTGCTAGAAGGGCTGCTTAAAAGTCATGGGGACTTTACCCTTGGTTTCAGAGGAGGAGTATTCTTGGGGAACATTATGATGGAGCTGCTGTGCACCGTGTTGATTTCTCTGAGAGATTCCTCGCTGGACTCTCTTTCTGAGGAAAAGCTCTTGGAATGGAGGGGAGTTGTTCAGGATCTTTTGGAGGCCAAGTTTAACTTGTCCTTTTTGCTGGAGTACCTGCGATCACTAGCCCAAGCGCTCTTCTAGAGGCAAGCTTCTAAAAGTATTGATACTGAGATTGCTACTGCTGAGGAAGCTTTAGCTCGCGCTCACAAGACTTTGCAAGATCTGAAAGTCAAAAGGCAGAGGGTTCTTTCTTCAGCTGTCCTTGCTCTTCCCTCGAGTGGCTCTTTGTTGGCTGGCTACCTTACTTAGCTTTTCTCTCCCCTTTTTTTTTTTAACTGTTTGGATATGTGTGAACAATTTGGGATTGTATAAATTTTCTATTTCTTTGGTTGGACAATGTTTCTGGTTTTTTTTTTGTTTAGATCTGCACTTGTGCTGTGAGACTGCTTCTATGTACTTGTGCTTTAGTATGGCTTTGCTTCTAATCTTTTTCAAATGGCATGTGGATCTTCTTTTCTTGTCTTCTCTCTTTTTTTTTTTGCTGAGTCCTAGCCTGTGATTCCCACAAATTTTGTTGCAGGTTCCAACTAGGTACCCATTCTTTTCCTTCTTGATTGCGCAAGTACTGAACTGGGTACATTTGGCAACGTATTATTGTATTCTTTTTTTTTTGTCCCCGCTCATGAACTTGGCAGGTTTCTTTTTTTTTTTTTTTTTATATCAAGTACTGGGCTAGGTATCCTCAGTTTATGCTTGAGATCCTAAACCATGTATTTGAGACTTGGCTGCTTCGCAGCTATCTATGGGGTGATCCTGAGTTATGTATCAAAAGATTTCCCCAGGTATTTCCCCCCCCCCCTTTTTTTTTGTTGCACAAGTACTGAGCTGGGTACGTTTGGTAATGTATTTTTGTCCCAGCTCATGAATCTTGGCAAGTTTTTTTTGTATCAAGTACTGGGTTAGGTACCCTCAGTTTATGCTTGAGGTCCTAGACCATGTATTTAATTTTAACTGTTTGTAGTTATCTGTGGGGTGATCCTGGGTTATGTAAGAAGATTTCTTCAGGTATCCTCCCCTGATTTTGCCCGTGTTAGGAATTTTGTGATACTTAGGATTTAATAACTGAAAAAGCGAAAGAAGAAATTTCATTGAATCTTAAAAACATAAATGTCATTCAAGGAACACAGCAAATCTAACCAAGATAGTAAGGATCGTAGAATGTCCTTCTACCTCCAGTTTCGAACAGAATTACTTAAATAATAATATATGAAAGAAGGAAAGAAGAGGAACACTTAGCAGGTTGGAGCATTTTGGCAAAAGGATTCCAGTGTACTGAGACCTCTCCCTTCTCATGCGTAGTATTGTTTCAGCCACTTCCCATTTATGGGCTCTGTCAGGATTGTCCCATCTTCCTTCGTGAGGTAGTAGTACCCACTATCATAGGCCTCCCTGATGATGTAGGGTCCTTCCCACTTTGGGGCAAATTTGGAGGGTCCCGGTAGGTTTCTTCTCACATGTTCTGCTGTCCTTAGTACCAACTGCCCTTTAGTGAAAGTCCTCTGGCGTATTGCTTGTGCATATGCTCTTGTCATCCTTTGCTGGTACCTCTGGCTTCTTCTTTTGGCTAGCTCTCTTTCTTCCTCTACCCCCTCCAGGTCTGTTAGCCTCCTTTCATTGTTTGTGTCCTCGGTGTCCTCCTGACTTTCCTCAAGTACTACTCTTGGTGTGGGAACAATTAATTCTACTGGGTTGATGGCTTCTGTCCCATAGACTAGGGAGAATGGTGAAAATCCCGTGGTTGTTTTCACAGAGCTCCTGCACGCCCAAAGTACATCTGCCAGGTGGTCATTCCATTTTCCTCCATATTCTTGCTTCATTTTTTTAAGGATCTTCAAGATCACCCTATTAGTGGCCTCTGCCTGGCCATTTCCTTGTGGGTAGTACGGTGTAGACCTTCCATGCTTGATGTAGTAAGCCTCTGTTAACCCCTTTATGTCTTTATTTATGAACAGGGTCCCGTTGTCGCTGATCAACCTCCTGGGGATCCCAAACCTCGTAATGATATGGCCTCGAATGAAGTTTGCTACAGCTGCTCCAGTGGCCTTCTTCAAGGGGATGGCCTCTACCCATTTTGTAAAATACTCAGTGGCTGCCAAGATCCATATGTAACCACTGGATGAAGGATTTATAAGCCCTATGAGATCAAGCCCCCAAGTGTGGAAAGGCCATGGGGTTGTCATGTCTTGTAACGTATTTGGGTGAGTATGGATTGCATCTCTAAGGACTTGACATGCGTGATAGGTTTTGACTACCTCTTCGGAGTCCTTTTTCATTGTTAGCCAGTAATATCCCAATAGTAGTAACTGTTTATAGAGCCTCCTTTTTCCTGGGTGACTTCCACAATCACCAGAATGGACTTCTCTGACCACTTCCCTGGCTTCCCTTGGTCCCAGGCATCTTAGGGGATCTCCACTGTATCCCCTTTTGAATAGGATCCCGTTTTGTAAGAAATACCTGACTCGAGCTTCTTGAGCTGGTGGGCCAGCGTCCTGTCAGTTGGTAGGATCCCTTGAGCCTAGTATTCCATAAAAGGGGTCCTCTAGTCTTCTGTAACAAATACAGCATAGCTTTCTCCCCTGTCTATCGAAGGTTGGCATTCTTGGCATTTTTCCTGTATAGTTAATGCTTCTTTACTCATATTTGGCCAGTAGTACCCCATGCGCTGCATCCTCCTGTATAGACTGATCTTTTCTAAGGTCCCGCAGACTTAGGTATGTAGTTCTTCCAACCTCAGCTTCCCCTCTTTTTCATTGATACATCTGGATAGGATCCCTCCGGGCAGTCTTCTGTATAGTTCTCCTTCTATTAGAGTGTAGTCTCTCAGTTCCTTGACATTCCCTCCGGATCCTGTTTCTTTCATTTTTTCTTTCACTTCGCTCCTCCAGTCCCATTGCTTGGACTCTCCGGGAGATATCTGTTGGAGGATTTTTAAGATGGAATGCTCCTGCCTTCCTATTCTGACTAGAGTGTCTTTTCCCTTGAATGGTACTTGGGATCCCAGGGTGGCAAGCGCATCTGCAAATCTGTTTTCACTTCTCTGCGTGTACTCTATGCTAAAGGTCAGGAATTCCTGCTCCAGCCTTTGTGCCCATGTCCTGTAGGCTGCCAAACTTTGTTCCCTTAATGCAAAGTCACCTTTCACTTGGGATACCACAAGATTGGAATCTTCCAGTACTCTCATGTGTTTTACCCCAATACTTAGTGCTATAGTTAGCCCGGTTAAGTACGCCTCGTACTCGGCTACATTATTGGAGCAGGAGAAACCAAGCTTGAAGGATAGAGGTATGGTGTCTCTATTTTCACAACTCAGTACAATTCCTACCCTATTTGAAGTTGCTGTAGCTGACCCATCAAATCTCATTGTCCATTTCTTTCCCGGGATTTTTGCTACTGCTACTTCACCTGGGATCTCTTCGCTTAGTGGGCTTTCCTCCTTCCTTGGGAATTGCGCCAGGAGATCAGCTATGGCTTGACTTTTGACGGCCTTGGGGGTCCTGAGGCCTATGTCATATTGAGAAAGCAGGACCAGCCACTGTGCTATTCTCCCTGTTAGGAGGGGCTGATGCAGGAGTGCTTTTATGGGATGTGATTTAGTTACTAAAAGGATCTGGTGGGCTGAGAAATATCTCTTCAGCCTCTGAGATGCGTAAATAACCACTAGGCAAGCTTTTTCTATCTTGGGATATCTGGTTTCAGCATCCTTGAGTGTTCTGCTCACATAGTAGACAGGTTGCTCGTTCCCACCATCATCCTCTTGGGCCAGCAGGGCTCCTATTGCTTGGGCATTTGATGCCAAGTATAATAGCAAGGGTCGCCCACGTACTGGTGCCTGGAGAGTGTGCAGATGGTTCATGATCTGTTGGACCCTTTGGAAGGCTTCCTGCTGTTCTGCTCCCCAGGTGAACTTAGTTCCCTTTTTTAACAGCTTGGATAAGCCCCCTGTGATCGAAGCCAGTCCTGGCACGAATCTCCTGATATAGGAAACCCTTCCCAGGAAGCTTTTGAGCTCCCTCACTGTCGTTGGTCTTCTCATAGTAGCAATGGCTGCAGCTTTGGCTGGATCTACACTTATGCCTCTGTGATGCACCAGGAACCCGAGGAACTTTCCTGCAGATACTCCAAAAGCGCATTTCATGGGGTTCATGCGTAGCTTGTATTCTCTGCATCTTTTGAAAACTCGTTCAAGTATCTGAAGGTGCCCTGTCCTAGTTTTTGATTTGACCACAATATCATCCACATAGTCCTCCATTTCCTCATGCATCATATCATGGAAGATGGCTGTCATGGTTCGCTGGTATGTGGCTCGTGCATTTTTAAGGCCAAAGGGCATCACAGTATAATAAAAATTTCTGATTGGTGTCCTAAATGCTGTTTTCTCGGCATCCTTGGCAGTCATGCGAATCTGGTTGTACCCACTATACTCGTCCATGAATGAGAACATGGAACTTCCCGCAGCTGAATCCACAAGGAGGTCAATATTAGGCAGAGGGAACTCATCTTTTGGACATGCTTTATTCAGGTAGCGAAAATCTACACAGCAACGGATCTGGCCGTTCTTTTTCTTCACAGGTACTATGTTAGAAAGCCATCTGGGGTGCTGGATGGGTTTGATAAAGCCAACTGCTAGTAGCTTCTTGACCTCTTGAGTTATCTGGGCTTTTATATCAGTGTGAAAGACCCTGGCTGGTTGGATCACTAGTTTAACTCCTGGGTCCACATTGAGAGCATGGACCACTAATCTAGAATCCAGACCGGGCATCTCATCATAGGTCCATGCAAACACATCTGCGTATTCTTTGAGCAAAGCCAGCAGTGGCCCCATCTCTTGTGTTGTTAACCGACTACTGATGAAAACCGGTTTCTGGAATCCCAGTTCAGTCCCTAAGTTTACTTCCTGTAATTCTTCCTCAGGCTGGATTTGTGTCTCTTTGACTAGTTCCTCTTGGACTTCCTCCTAGGCCATCATACATTTTGGTGGTCCGGGACCTTCCTGCACGATGCACTCAAGTCCCGCGCACCTTCACAAACGATATATTAATCTTCCCTCGGGCTCTCGTACTACTACACACTCCCGGGATCCTGAGGCGCTGGGCTCCTTCTTTTGCCTTTTTCTCTTTAGGAGGTCTCTCAAGTCATGGGTACCTCCTCCCTCTTCTTTTTCCAAAATAGGTGCTCCTGGGGTCCCTGGCATGAGACTTTCATCATCAGGTCCAAACTCATCATAAAACATTGTTTCTACAAAGTTTACTTCTCCTTGGTTGAAAGGGTTGTGGTTGGCAGGGATCCTTACAGGCCTCCTATTCAATCTCCCCTTAACGCACTGATGGTACGTGGATGGTATAAGGCGGTGCTTATGGAGCCATGGCCGTCCCAGGAGTACATGGTAGGACACTTCTGAATTGATTACGTGAAATCTGGTCAAGGCCACTATTGGCCCCACCCTTAGGGCTAGCTGTATATATCTTTCGGTTGATTCTGCTGATCCTCCAAATCCGGTTATCTCCATGGGAGCCCCCAGGATCCTCCTTCCAGCCAGGCCCACGGCTTCCAAGGTACTCAGGGCTATGAGGTTGAGTGATGCCCCTGTGTCTACAATTGCTCTTCTGAATTGGACACCATTTATGGTGGCCATTAGGTAAAGAGGTCTACGGTGGTCTGGATGCTCAACCTCTATGTCTTCATCAGTGAAGGTTATGGCATTTGTTGTCCCCAGGAAAGCTCGACTGGCATGTGATTCTGCCGTGAAACATTCCATTCCTGAATCTGCTGCTATAGTCATGAGGGATTCCGTGGCCACCCTTCTTGCTTCTGGTCCAAATCCCAACTGATTGAATAGTGACCTGAACTTGGGATTTTTCTGGAGGTTCCTGACTGTGTTTGGGTGGAAGGATCCTCCTGACTCTTCTGCTTCTGCTGAGTTCCCATGGATTACCACAGCTACTACCCCCTTTCCTTTGTGGTTGGGCAGGGGGTTTCTTTGTACTTCTGGTTCCTTCTGGGTGAGCTCCAGGGTTCCTTTTCTTAGCTTCCTGTGGAAAAGCCTGCGGAGGGTCCAGCAATCCTTGGTGGAATGCTTAACGTAATTGTGAATCCTGCAAAACAAAGGATTTTTCCTTTCTTCTTCGGTTGGTGGCCTGGACACAGTGAATAGCCTAATCACTCCATCCCCGATTCATTTGTCCAGGACGTGGTTTAATTCTTCTACGGTACATGGGATCACTAGTGGTTCCTCGAACATTTTTCCATCAGGCCTCTTCCTTTTTTCTCCCACTGATGCTGTCATGGCTTGGGATGCTGGTGCCCTCTTCGCCTTCATAGTTTGTGCTGTCCTTCTTGTTCTCTGTAACAGGTCAGCGAACTGTGTGATACATAAATTTTCGAGGTTGAGCCTATAATCAAAAAGCATGTTAGAGATGCAAGTCTCCACAAGCTCTTTTTCTTCATGGTCCCCATAACAGTCTAGGGACACATCTTCAAATCTTTTGATGAACTGGACAGGATCCTCTCCAGGCCTCTGCCTCACCATCTGAAGGCTTTGGAAAGTGACCTTGTCCTCACCAGGGTAATATTTTGCACAAAATCTTTTCATCATTTCGTCCCAGGTCTTAATGGACCCAGGCCTCAGTGTAGTGTACCAAGTGTACGCTCTGTCCACCAGGGACTTAGCAAACTCTCTTAGGCACAGCTCCCGGTCTCCTGCGTAGGGGCCCATAGTGTGGACGAACCTACTCACGTGTTCTACTGCACTTCCATTCCTTCCATCAAAAGGATGGAACTTTGGTGGCTTATATCCTTTGGGGTATGGCTTGCCAAGGAGTTCTGGTGGGAATGGGGGATCCCGAGAAAATTGCTTGGGGGTCCCGGAAAGTTTTTCCCTTTCTTGGTCCAAGAGGGCACTGACATCTGCCAGTGTCAGATATTGGGGGTTAGTTCCTCCTCCCATTGCTGATCCTCCCTCTGGCTGGGTTCTGTCTTGGTTACCCACATGGGGGGCATTGTCTCTGACTTCTTGCGTCTTACTTTCTTTGAGAAGGTGAATTTCTTGTTGCAACTCTTCCAACATCGCGGTCATTTGAGCCATAGGGTCTAGCTCTTGCCTTGCATTCCTTTGTTCTGACACGGCCTCGTGCTCTGTTAGGGGCACCTCGCCTCTTTGTCTGGAGGCTACTTCATTTTCTCCCACGGGCTCAGAGGCCGTGGGTGGCATGTTTGCACCTTTACTGTTCCTTTGTCTTGGAGGCATGTTCTGCGAAGGGATTGCTTCTTCCCTTTTCTTTACCCAGTCCCCAGCGGAGTCGCCAAAATGTGAGGGTGCCTTTTTTTTTTAGCACTATGGCCCAAGAATTCTGGGCCGTGTGAGATGTTCTTGGTGGACTGGGATTGATTCTCCGCAGCTAAAGGGGCTGTTTTAAGAATCAATTGGTGCACAAAACATACTTTCCATAACACAAATAGCTAACAAAAAAAAAAAGAAAGCAAGAATATTTGTATTGAACGACATTTATGCAGTAAAGGATTAATGCAAATGACAAAATGGAAAATATAACATAAGAACAAGCTGGGGATCCTCTAATTATGTGAGGTATATTTTATTGATTTCATTAAGTTATGACTACAATACTCACTAAGACGTGATGCAAGGTTCAACTAAGCTCATAAGTTACACACTTTGATAGCTATTCAAGCTTCAAAGACTTGCAAAGTTTGAACTTTTTGAATCCGAGCATGTTCAATAGTGGC
Organism: Quercus glauca; assembly: GCA_023736055.1. Classification (NCBI taxonomy): domain Eukaryota; kingdom Viridiplantae; phylum Streptophyta; class Magnoliopsida; order Fagales; family Fagaceae; genus Quercus; species Quercus glauca. The sequence continues at coordinate 57,982,755 of CM043322.1, forward strand.
TGTGCTGGGATACCGGGGACGGTTCCTCTGTTCTTCTCTTAAATTACAGAGTATTTTCTGCAACTCTCTAAGACTTTAGGAAAACAATGGTCAATGCTCAAGATGGTCTGATCGTTCTAAAAAATGAGTGTCCCCTGTAGCATGGATCCCTTCCTCCTTTTATAGCACAACTTCGGCCTCCCTGGTGAACTAACGATTCCCCGTTTTGCCCTTTGGAGCCTGTACCGTGCCTGGTTGCTTCAGGATCATGTCGTTTCTCTTTTCTTCATAGTTCCTTGCTTTTTGTTCCGACCAGATGAAAGTCCCTCGGCTCCTTTCCATTTCCAGATTTCCCGTTGGCTGGCCTGAGGCCCCTTTTGGCTTTTCTTCTCAGCGCCCCAGCCTTTCCCAATTGTACTCTTCTTTGTCTTTATCCCCAAACGGTTGAAACCGGGTTCCTGCGTTTTTTGCTCTGTACCTCCACTGTGTGTCTGGGTCACAGGGTCCGCGTGCCCTTTGTCTCTTGCCTTTCTTTAATTTCTCTGTTATGATTCTCCTGCGCGCCCAAGGATCCTCCACCTCTAGGAGGCTTTCTGGGATTCCGGCCCAGTTTTTCTTCTTCTTAGTTTGGTCTGGTTCGCTGGTTGGGCCTCTTCCCTGGATCCCAGCCCTCTGGGCTTTTTTTCTTTCTTTCTTTTTCTGTGAGAGACCACCATTTATTTATTTTTCTCCCCTCTTTTGTGTGAAATGGGCCCAATACCTTTTCTATCTCTGTGGGCCTATTGGTGGGCTGTTTAATCCCTTTTTGAACCTCAACAGTGTTTTGTTGAAGGTAGATTAGGGTTTTTACTAATTAATGATTGTATATGATTAAGGAAGTAAGAAAAGTTAGGACCTGTACTTTTGATGTTACTGCTGGGATTTTTGTTGTATTTAATTCGGCTATAAATGGTTAAATGATTGTATGTAAGTGTTTCCTAACATGTCTAATGAGTGTATAAAAATCTCTGTAACACCCCGACCTAACTTTATAATTAAATTATGTGTTTAAGTGGTTAATTACTATTTTAAGCCACTTTCTTTTTATAATTAATAGAAGAGTATTTAATAAGAATGTTATTTTATAATGCCATTGAATAAGAATGATAAAGAGTATAAATAATTGAATGGCTAATTGTATTATAAATATATACTAAGTACGTACAAAACTATATTTAAGTGGTTTAAGTTATTAGATGCATAGTTGGTGGTGTTTTAATTAAGCATGATGCATGAGATATTATAGTAGAAATTCCACCCACATGCAATCAATGGAAATTTAACACACATAATGCCAAAGCATCATGCATGTTAACAAACCTAAAGACCAAGACTTGGCCATGCAATCACCAAGTTCCACCTCATTACTTCTTTGACTTTCTCAAGCAACTAAAACATCCAAGAAGCCTCCTATTCTCATGGGTAAACATACAAATCAGAATTTCTCACACACTTTGCCCTCTTTTCTCTTAAGGAAAGAACTAGGAACTCTCTTAGGTCCCCTTTGTCAAACCCACGGGTCCACACATTAAAAGAAAGTAAGACTCCATCTCATTTCTTCTTCACACTCTCAAAGAAACTAGAAGACTCAAGGAATTTTTAGTAATAGTATTTGTGGTTTGTGAAATTAGGAAATTATGAACTTGTAAATCTATATATTTATAGTGCTTTAAGAAACTTTGATATTGTGATATTATAGACATATATGCTCTTTTAATGTGATGGATATAACTTTATAAAGGTAAGGATATATATATATATATATATATATATATATATGCAAAGTGGTATTATTCTTTGTAGAAAAGTGTAAGTGTGAATGCAAGAAAAGTTGGGAAAAAGTGGGCTTTGATTTTTCTTCCCTAGCAATACACGTACCTTCCACCCTAAAAGTCCACACTTCTCATCTTCTTTGGCTGCCCCAGAAGTCCAGCAGCTCCTTATCTTCTTTCTCTACTCCTTTTTCTTTGTTCTTGGTTTTTCTTCTCTCTTTGCTCTTGCACGGCTGCATCTCTCCCTCACTCTCACACCAAAAATCATAGATATCTCTCTAAGAAGAAATTAAGAGCCTAAAAACTAAGGTTTCATCTTCAAAGTGTGTGGGTAATTAAATTAAACCTCATCTGATTTTGGGTATTTTGATAGTATAATTGTTTTGTTTATTTTCCTTTCTTTGTTCTTTGTTCTAATTTTAGAAGCTGAGCTTGTGATTCTGTTTTAGTGACTTGAAAGTTGATGATGTTGTGGTCTATTGGATGCTTATTAAGGTATTTTATTATGTGTAGGATAGGTATAAAAATACCTAAGTGATATGAAGGCCATTTGCTATTTGTTGATGGTTTTAGTAAGACCATGTGCTGAAGTAGTCACTGTGACAGATTTAATGTTTACCAGAAGAAAATTAGGTATTAAATTGTATACAGTGAATTAGGATGCTAGAAGTTGTTATTATGAAATCTAAGACACATATAGTTGTAATGGAAATGGTCTCACTGCATTTGGATAAACACAAAAATAATGGTTTAATTTCCAAGTTGCATGAAATTACGCCAGGATAGATTTGAACACGTTGTCTTGTATGATTTTTAATAAATCATGGTTTTATACTTTGACTACGAAATTTTTATGGTATATAATGGACATACAGAGGAGTAGGTCTGTAAAATTTTATGACATTTGGATGTGTGTTGACAGCCCATTTGTATTTTACAAATGGGGCATATGCTGCTGAAATGAGCAATGAACAACATATGCTAAACCTGACTTTGTGGATTTAATTCTCAAGTTAGGGTGAATGTTTTGAGCTATAATTTAATATGCTTATCTTTTGGTATATTTATAGCATAGATTAATTTTTATAGCTTGATTCAAGGTTTAGTACTCAAAGGAGGGATTCTAAACCATCCACCTGTTGTTTTTATGAAGCTTTCTTGTTCAATGCGTTGTATGTTACCATGTGAGTGTATATGGTTATATGACCATGTTTAAAGGATTTTATACTTATGTATGCATTATTACTCTAATCTCAAAGTGCCTTTTGAAATGAAATTAGCTCCTATGGAGATATGATATTAATATGAGAAGGATGGTTTTTTTTTAGGTTGGTACATCATTTGTTGGTGTGTGCATAATTTGTTTGTGAGAACCTCTTTGAGGTGGGATTAGGATTTCCTTGATTCTAAGAGATAGGCTTTGAGATGAATGTGTAAATTTATGATAGGGAATAATGGAAGGTAATAAGCTTTGTTTTCGGTTTAGGTGTTACCAGTTGCCAAGTCTAAGCTCCTTCGACTTGAGGCTGTTGGTTCCTCTACTTTCAGGTAAGGAATAAGTTATATGAGCATTTGGTAAGTCATGAGGTTATTTTAAAGTATATTATACATTAAAAGGTTTTTTATTAGAGATATGGCATGTAAGCATTATCAGACAAAGATATGTTCGTAAGCTTTCGAAACCTTATGTAGATGATTTAAGCATATTGATGCTATTACTGATTCCATGAACATGATGAATAAAGAAAAACAATAGAAATGCTATTATTGTGAAATGTAATGCAAACTATGAATTTCAGTATGATGAATAAGTACGAAATATTTTCGGGTTATGTCCTCTGGTGATCTGAACTCTGTCAGTAGGGTTTAATTACTGGCTTTCCATGGAAAATGTTATATGATTGGCCATTAAGTGGGACTGGCTTTACTGTACCCGCCCTTGTTGATTACGACCAACTTGTGGTGGAAGTCAACCTACCCCCATTGTTGGAAGATATGTATTATGATATGATCCTAGGAATACTTGGCATTGTAGGGAATGCTAGATGCCTAGCACCGTGATGCTAGAAGCCTCCCAAATAAGTACAGATTTATCAGATATGGACTAATCAACAAGTTATTTATGAACAGCTATATTATGTTATTAATCATGAGAGAATTATTTTGTTAAATACATTGTGAAAAGTTAAAAGCTCTCATGAAAAGAAGTTTCTGATGAAAAGAAAGCTGTTCATTAAAGATAAAAGTTTCTAAACTTCTGTTGTGCTATAAAGATAAAGTTTCTGATGAAAATACAAGTTTATGTTAGAAGTTATCAGATATCTGTTTTTCTTTATGAAACGTTAAGTTTTATGATTATGAAAGTTATAATATTTTACAAGAAGAAGTTTATTAAAGAAAGTTTTATTATTCTTTAAGATGTTTCTAGTTTAAGACAAAGTTATCGATTATCTGATTTAAGTTAAAATGATTATTTTGTAATAAGAATATATATATATATATATATATATATATATATATATATATATGATAACTTTGTAAGAAATGAAAGAAATTCAATCTGGAAGGTTTTGGTAAAATTATTCTGATAAGAAAAGGAAGAACAATTATTTTTCTTATGAAGAGCGTATAAATTATTATTATAATAGAATAAAATATTATGCATGAAAAGATGTTTTCCTATCTGAATATTTATAAAATAAAATGAATTGATTTATATGCATCTTTATTAAATTCTCATATATTTTACCTTTATTGGACTTCGTAACTCACCCTACTATTTTTCAGTCAACAAGTTTTGTTTTGGAGTAGAGAGAGCTTTAGTCGAGTTTTGGAAGGAGCTGGTTTTAGTTTTATATGTATAGATCCTAAATTAGTATTTGATATTTAACTTTGTAGTATTATGTATTTTAGGATTTAAAGAAAGTGGTGTACTTTAAAGTATTCAGAGATGTATTATATGGAATTTAGAATTTGAGTAATTGGTGGATTATGTGATTCTTTGAGTACAATGTAGATACTCTGAATGTCAAGTAAAAAGTTATATAAAGAAGAAAAGAAACAAGAATTTAAAGAAAGAGGAAAGTTTTTTGTAAAAGCTAAGTTGGTTCATGTTAATATCAGGTTTAGGCTTGATATTAGCATGCCGGTCATGGTCATAAATCCGGGTATTGGGTTTGAGGCGTGACAATCCCCATAGGAAGATACCATCGTTTGATAATTGTTTGTGAATTTACAAGAAAATGTTTCAAAGCTGCCTCTATGACAGATTCTGTGTTTATTCATGGTAAATTATGTATTAAATTGTATAAAGTGAATTTGGATGTTAGGGATATTTCCTATGAAAGCTAAGACACGTGGTTGTTATGGAAGTGGTCTCACAGCCATTAGATCAATAAAAAAATAATGGTTTAATTTCTAAATTGCATAAAATTCTGTCAGGACAGATTTGAGCACGTTGTTTTGTATAATTTTTAGTAAATTATGGTTTTGTACTTTGACTCCGAAATTGATATGGTATTTATTAGACATCCAGAGGAGTTACTCTATAAAATTAAATGAAGTTTGGATGTGAATTGTTAGCCTATTTGTATTTTATAAGTGAAGTATATGCTGCTGGAATAAAACAGTGAATAGTAAGGGACATGCCTAACTTTGATAATTTAATTTTAAAATTAGGATGAATATTTTGAGCTATAATTTAATATGACTATCTTTTGGTATGTCTAGATCATAAATAAATTTTGTATGTTGCCTTGTGTAAGTTTATGCATGCACCATTGCTTCCAATCTCAAACACATTCTGAATTAATTGCAAAGCTGATTTACATGATCTGAATTTAAACATTAAAACAATGATTTCTCTATGATTTGGTACATCATGTTGTTTGATGAATGTATTTTGTGTTTGTGGGAACCTCGTTGAGGTAGGATTAGGATTTCCTTGATTATAAGAGATAGGCTTTGAGATGAATGTGTAAATTATGATAAGGAGTAATTGATAGTAATAAGTTTTGATTTTGGTTTAGGTGTTACTAGTTCCCAAGTCTAAACTCCTTCAACTGTAGGCTTTCGATTCCTCTGCTTTCAGGTAAGGGATAAGTTATATGAGCATTTGGTAAGTCATGGGGTTATTTTAAAGCATATTATGCACTAAAAGTTTTTTTATTAGAGATATGACATATAATCATGTTTCAAACAAAGGTATGTTCATGAGTTCTTGAAACCTTATGTATATGATTTAAGCATATTGATGCTATTTCTAATTCCACGAACATGATGTTTAAAGAAAACAATGGAAATGCTATTATTGTGAATGGTAATGCAAACTATGAATTTCAGTATGATGTATAAGTATGAAACGTTTTCGGGTTATGTTCTTTGGTGATTTGAACTCTGCCAGTAGGGGTTAATTGCTGGCTTTCCATGAAAAATGTTATATGATTGGCCATTAAAGTAGGACTAGCTCTACTATACCCGCCCTTATTGGTTACGGCCAACTTGTGGAGGAAGTCAACCGACCCCTATGGTTGAAAATATGTATTATTGTGTGATCCCAGGAATACTTGGCATTATAGGGAATGCTGGATGCCTAGCACTGTGGTGTTAGAAGCCTCCCAAATAAGTACAGATTTATCAGATATGGACTAACTAATAAGTTTTTTATGAACAACTATATTATGTTATTAATCATGTGAGAATGATTTTGTTTAAATGCATTGTGAAAAGTTAAAAGTTCTGATTAAAAGAAAAAGTTTCTGATGAAAAGAAAGCTGTTCATTAAAGATAAAAGTTTCTGAAATTCTGTTGTGTTATAAAAAGGTAAAGCTTCTGATGAAAGTACAAGTTTATGTTAAGAAGTTATCAGATATCTTTTTTTCTTTATGAAATGTTAAGTTTTATGATTATGAAAGTTATAATATTTTACGAGAAGAAGTTTATGAAGGAAAGTTTTATTATTCTGTAAGATGCTTCCAGTTTAAGGCAAAGTTACCGATTATTTGATTTAAGTTAAAATGATTATTTTTTAATGAAAATATATATGGTGATTTTGTAAGAAATAAAAGAAATTTAATCTGAAAGGTTTTGGTAAAATTATTCTAATAAGAAAAGGGAGAACATTTATTTTCTTACAAAGAGCGTATAAGTTATTATTATAAATAGTATAAAATCCTATGTATGAAAAGATGTTCTCCTATCTAAACGTTTATAAAATGAAATGAATTGATTTACATGCATCCTCATTAAATTCTCATGTGTCTTACCTTTACTGAGCTGTGTAGCTCATCCCTTCCACTCTTTCAGTCAACAGGTCTTAGTTTGGAGCAGAATAAGCCTTAGTTGAGTTTTGGAAGGAGCTGGTTTTAGTTTTAAAAGTATAGATTCCAAATTAGCAATTTGATGTTTAGCTTTGTAGTATTGTGTATTTTATGATCTAAATAAAGTTGTATACCTTAAAGTATTAAGAGATGAATTATGTGAAATTCAGAATTTGAGTAACTGGTGGATTATATTATTCTTTGAGTACAGTATAGATGCTCTGAATGTTAAGTGAAAAGTTATATCATTTAAGTAAGAAACAAGAATGAAAAGAAAGAGGGAAGCTTTTGTAATTGTTTTGTAAAAGTTAAGTTGGTTCTTGTTAATATCAGGTTTAAGCTTGATATTAGCATGTCGGTTATGGTCACAAATCCGAGTATCGGGTTTGGGGCATGACAGTTAAACTCAACTTCCTTAACAGGTTTATTACCTTCTAACCTTTGTATCACTACTAAGTGTCGATCATAAGACTAAGGTTCCCCAAGCAAAACCTTCACAATGTCTACCTCTTGATCAAAAGTAAACAAAAGAATATTATCTCCCACATTAGTAATATGGAAGCTTGCCTTTGTGTGCCAAAGAGGACGAAACATTCGTGCTACTACCTTAATGTTCAGCGCCTTCTTAGTAAATAATTTCGCTACTAACACACATTCTAGTACCTGATTTTTCTTTGACAGCACAACCTTCTTACCTTCCCACGCCGAAAGAGACAAGTTATCACATCTACGAGTAAGGTCTTCCATCCGAGTATAGAAACAGAGTACCCTAAGCTTGATATTAGCATGCCAGTCATGGTCACAAATCTGGGTTTTGGGTTTGGGGCGTGACAGTTAAACTCAACTTCCTTAACAAGTTTATTACCTTCAAACCTTTGTGTCACTAGTTCACTACTAAATGTCAAGCATAAGACCAGGGTTCCCTAAGCAAAACCTTCACAGCGTCTACCTCCTAATCAAAAGTAAACAAAAGAATATTATCTCCCACATTAGTAATATGGAAACTTGCCTTTGTGCGCCAAAAAGGACGAAACGTTCGTGCTACTGCCTCAATGTTCAGCGCCTTTTTAGTAAAGAATTTCGCGGCTAACACACATTCTGGTACCTGATTTTTCTTTGATAACACAACCTTCTTGCCTTCCCACGTTGAAAGAGACAAGTTATCACATCTACGAGTAAGGTCTTCCATCCGAGGATAGAAACAGAGTACCCCACCCCACGTAGAAGAGAAACAGACCCTAGCCCTACTAGTAACAGAGTCACTATAGGGGAACTACCACGTCTTTCTCAAGGAGAAAGGAAACATCAATACTACAACCTAGGTTTAGGGAGCAGCGGGAACCCTAACCCTAGATCGAGAACTAATGTGTAACAAGCGGTTTGAACATTTTTTGTCTTGGCATAAAAATTGGCAGTTTTAATTTTAGAATAAAGTAAAATTGCATGGTATTAGAATTCAAGACCATCAATTTTATTTTTACTTTTTTTTAAGGAATAAACCATCAAATGTATTAAAAAAGTTGGATCGTCAATCCACACTTATTAGCCTTTATGTGAGGAGCCAAATGAGCCAAACTCATTGCTAATGGTTTTATATTAAAGACACATAATTTTTTTTTTTAAGAGAGTTTTAACCTATGACATCTGCTTTTGATGATACTTTTTAATCATCAAACTAAGACACCAATCGGTTTTTGGTGTAGGCGGGAATTGAACCCCAGATCTCTTATTCAACCATTAGAGACTTTACTAGTTGAATTTGTTGTCCCTTCAAGTAAGGCCATCTGTCCTTGGATAAACATTGTTTATCGTAGGGCTTTGTGGGGTTTTTCTTTGGGGCCTGGGAAACATGAGTGTCTTCAACCTATGGAAGGGATAATGAAACACTGAAGTAACCTGTGCCTAAATGAAAGAGAGGATGGTACTCTTCAATTGACTACAGAAAGATCATCTAGAGAAACAATTCTGGCTGCTAAGTTTTTCACCAAGCAAGCACTCAATACAGAAGTAGTCATTCGAAACTTGTACCCATTATGGCACTCAAAAAATGGCTTTTAGGTTCAGACGTCAGGAAATCACATCCTCCTCTTCGCTTTTGATAACAAAGAAGAGGCAGAAAAGATACTCTTACTCCTACCATGGAGCTTTGATAAGCACCTTGTTGTCCTATGTCGCTATGATAGTGCTACCCCTATTAGCGAACTCAATTTTAATAAAGTTACAATGTGGGTCCAAGTACACAATATCCCATTACCCTTTTTAAATAGGGGAGTAGCCGAGGATCTCTGCAATGTAGTTAGAGAAGAGTGCAAGGATACAAAGCTTTCTGAGATGGAGGGCAGTCACTACTTCCGAGTAAAAACTACAGTGGATGTTACTATCCCTTTGTGTCGTGGTCAGAAAATATCCCTGGAGAATGGTGAAACGGGTTGGGTAAACTTCAAATATGAAAGATTACCAATTATTTGTTACTAGTGTGGCTGCCTCGACCATGTAGGTAAAGATTGTGACAAATGGATTGAAAGTAATGGCACCCTATCTCCTGAAGACCGGGAATATGGTCCGTGGATTAGAGCTTCCCCTTTCGTTATGCCTTGGAAAACTATGATCAAAGTCCCAGGATACTATGAAGCTCTGAAAAAGAGAAAGGCCTAAAAGTAAACAATCATGAACATCCGGTGGCTGAAAACCCAGTGGTTTCATCTCCGGTGACTCATAACCAAGTCACAAGGCAAATAGAGTCCACAATTAGCATTAATGATGATACGTTACAGGGGGTTACTGCTACAAACGGATTAGGGAAATCCTTTATTGATACGTTACTTGATATTGATCAAGAAATAAAGAAGTTTGACAGCAAAGCATGCACTAATCAAGGAGTAAATGCCGTGGAGGATAAGGCAATAGAATTTGACTCAAACTTGGACTCTTCAATACCGTATCCCACCCCTCCTATACAACCCTTGAACTTAAGTGATCACGTGCAACACCACGCCCTTCACCCAAACTTTACTACAAACCCGTGCTCCCCTGGAAACATTCCAAGAACCTCAAAAAGAATCCCACGATCACCACAAGACTCAGACTCTGCTCAGAACAATACCCTCCCTTACAAATGTACCCTCACACTAGAAGATGCTTTTGAACAACCAAGCAAAAAAAGAGTGTTTTCCCATAAATCAAAATTTGGATTGGCGACGGTTGTATCTTAACCCTGCCATGAACAATGAGTCCACTTTGTTGGAATTGTTGTGGGCTTGGGAACCCACAGACAATTCAGGAGCTTGGTGACTTAGTCCGGGTACAAGATCCTGCAGTTGTGCTCTTAGCCGAAACATGGCTGGATGAAGTTAGGCTAATCGAACTACGAAATAAAATGGGGTTTGGAGATACATTTGGAGTTTCCTGAGTCACAAGAGGTGGGGGACTAGCTTTGTTTTGGAAAAAAGATGTTGAACTATAGGTGGAAAATTCATCTCTGAATTATATTGATGCCATTATCAAAAAAGGGAAGGAAAACAATTGGAGGTTTACAGGTTTTTATGACTTTCTAGAGACTCAAAATCACATGGAATCATGGAATAAATTGCGATGGCTTCATCATAAGTCTTCCCTTCCTTGGATATGTGCTGGCGACTTCAGTGAGATTCTAAAATCTCATGAAAAAGTTGGTGGCAGACCACGACCAAATGGGCAAATGCAAGAGTTTAGAGATGTTTTTGATGAGTGTGGGTTCATCGACATGGAATATGTGGGAAATAAGTTCACTTGGTACAAAAATTATCCGAATGGCAATACAACATGGGAGCGGCTTGACAGGGCCGTGGCAACCCAAGAATGGCTAAATCTATTTCCAGCATCAAAGGTGCTCGCTCTTGAGTGCGGTACCTCAGACCATAAACCCATCATAATCCATCCGATGGGCATCCCCAGGAAGAAAGCAATGCCCTTGAAGATTTGAACAAGTGTGGTTGGATGATAAGGGCTTACATGAAACAGTCCACACAGCATGGAGTCAGAATTTTGGGACCTCTCCTATGACAAACGTTGCTGGAAAAATCACAAATGCCAATCAAATTTGCAACGATGGAGTAAACAGAATTTTGGTAATATTACAAGACAGATAGATGAGAAGAAAAAACAATTGAAACAAGTAAAGAGTGTGGCGGCTCAGGCAAACAATCTTGACTAGGTACAACAACTGAAACACAAAATAAATGGGTTGTTGGTGGCGGAGGAAAAACTTTGGCACCAAAGGTGTCAATCTCATTGGATCAAATCCGAGGACAAAAATACTAGCTACTTTCACAATAGAGCTTCTCATAGATTTCGCCGCAATAGTGTCCATGGTCTTCGAAATGCAAATGGAGAGCATTGGGGATGACAATGTAGCAACCCTCTTGGTGGAGTATTATACAGGTTTATTCACCACAGCAACCCCATGTGACATTGAATCAATCTTGCAACATGTTCCACGGACTATTATTGAAGAGATAAACACCCTCCTTGTCCGTGAGATTACAAAGGCAGAGGTAGACACAACTCTATCTCAAATGGCTCCACTAAAAGCCCCAAGTCCTGATGGGATGCCCCCAATTTTTTTCCAACACTATTGGGAGGATATTGGAAGCAATGTAGCTGTCGCAATACTCTCATGCCTCAATTCGGCCCACATTCCAGCAAGTATAAACCACACCTATCTCACTCTTATTCCAAAAGTGAAAAGTCCTGAACATGTAACTGAGTTTCGGCCTATAGCCTTGTGTAATATTGTGTATAAGCTTTTTTTAAAGGTCTTAGCAAATGGTCTAAAAGCCATATTACTTGATATTATATCTGAATCTCAAAGTGCTTTTCAATCTGACAAAGCAATTTCAGATAATATATTAGTTACTTTTGAGACATTGCACTACATGAAAACAAAGAAATCAGGGAAAATTAGCTCTATGGCACTCAAACTCGACATGAGCAAGGCTTTCAATAGAGTGGAATGGACTTTTCTTCTACAACTGATGGAAAAGATGGGTTTCATGGAAGATGGGTAAATCTAATTTCTGAATGTATCAACACTGTTACCTATTCCATCCGAGTGAACGGTGAACCAAAAGGGAATATTGTCCCTTCAAGAGGCCTTATACAAGGTGACCCTTTGTCACCGTATCTCTTTCTGCTGTGCTCAGAAGGCCTAAATGCTCTCATCCAACAAGCTGTGAATAAAGACAAAATTAGGGGGTACTCCCTTTGCCGGTATGGTCCAAAAATCTCTCATTTATTTTTTGCTGATGATAGTTTGTTGTTTTGTCGTGCTCAGATAAGTGATAGTCAAGCCATACAAAAATTTTGGAATTATATGAGAAAGCTTCAGGACAGCATATCAACAAGGAAAAAACCACTCTTTTCTTCAGTAAAACTGTATCCATGATGGTAAAAAATGATATAAAAAATTTTCTTGGGGTTCCGGAGATTAAGGAATATGAAAAATATTTAGGCCTTCCAGCGGTGGTAGATAAAAATAGAAGTGCCAGTCTGAATTTCATCAAGGAGAGGGTGTGGGGAAAAATCCAAGGATGGAAGGAGGAAATGTTGTCACAAGCCGGTAAAGAAGTTCTCCTCAAAGCAGTAGTACAAGCAATTCCCACCTTTGCAATGAGTTGCTTTCACTTGCCGGTTGGTCTTTGTAGAGACATTGAAATGATGATCCATAAATTTTGGTGGGGACAAAGAGGTGACCGGAGAAAAATTCACTGGAAAAATTGGGAGACCTTATGTAAGCCAAAGGTAGATGGAGGCATGGGGTTCAAAGATCTTTGCAAGTTCAACAAAGCTATGTTAGCCAAACAAGTGTGGAGGCTAGTGCATGATACAACTTCTCTTTTCTACAAGGTGTTCAAAGCCAAATACTTCCCAAATTGCAGTGTATTTGAGGCAAAGGTGAAATCTGGTTCATTTGCTTGGAGAAGCATTTTATATTCTAGAAAACTCATTTTAATGGGTGCCAAATGGAGGGTGGGAGATGGTTCTCAAATCAAGATCTATGGAGCAAACTGGCTGCCTAGAGAGACACAAGGCCGTGTGGTGTCACCCCCTTCACCTACACTTAGCTCAGCATCTATTTCAGCTCTAATTGATCCACTCACGTATGGTTGGAACTCTTACATTATTGACAACACTTTCTTGCCTTTTGAAGCCGAGCAAATCAAGTCTATTCCACTAGGACTCACCAAGCAACCCGATCACTTGTATTGGCCAAGGAGTAGGGATAGTTCCTATTCAGTAAGCATGGGGTACCACTGGCTATGTGCAGAAGAAAATAAAGAATTGGCTTCACCTTCAAATTCTGACAAAACTCACAAGTTCTGGAAAAAAATGTGGAGGGTAGATGTACCAGGAAAAATTAAGCACTTCTTATGGAAAGCTTGCTCAAATGCATTGCCTATGAAGGAAAATTTATTGCGGAGAAAAATCATTGCAGAAAACTCATGCCCACTCTGCAAAAATCAGGCCAAATTTGTCCTCCATGCTCTATGGGACTGCGCCTCTTTCCATCAGGTATGGGGTGCAAATTTCAGCTGGGTTGATCGCCAAAAAAACATCTAAGAGATCCTTCCAAAATTTGGTGGAACTGATCCTCGATAAACCCCATCAATTGGAACTCTTCACCACCATTGCATGGTTCCTCTGGTCAAGGCGAAACAAACTCAGGCTGAAAGAGGAAATACTCCCCCTAAACCTAGTTGTCTTGGAGGCAAAGAGGTTCCTGTCACTCCACCAGCAACCAATCAGCAAGTTCCCATGGCAGTAAGCACATGCAAGTCTAAACTTCGATCGATCGAGCCAGGCTGAAAGTAACAAATACTTCTGCAGCCTCTCGATTCCAACTTTACATAAAAGATACAACTTTGAGCAAGCCTAAACAAGACTAAACAAACTGTTTTGATCATGGTTTGCCAACATTACACATTAGAGTTCTAAATACATAAAATGCTAAATCTTTAGAACCTAACAAACTCCCCCTTTGGCAATACGTGACAAAACACAAATTAAAAGCTCAAAGTTTACAAATAAAAGCCCTTTACAAAAATAATGCTCATAACAACAAATTCAATCCTAACTACTATCCATCAGTTGCAAGTGTAGACAGCAGCTCAATTGAATCAACTTGTATATTCCTGAAACACTCAACAAACGCATAAACGCATGTGTGACAGAAAAACAATAAATCAACAAGTATGTAAACTAACTCCCCCCCTAAGTTAGATAAATCAAAAACAATGTTAACTCCCTTTTAAACAAAGCATTCTTGTATTTTTCACACAACACACAATAAAGACATATATCAATGAATAACTCATAAATATAAATCAATAAGCAGTGAACACAAGAATCAAAAATCATATAAATCAAAATAAATGTATCTCCCCTAACATGAATAGCCCAAAAAAATATCAAATGAAAGAATACACAGTGAAGCACCTAGATACAATCTAATATCTCCACTAACTCCGCAGAACACAAAAAAAAAAATCTCCCCCTAACTACAAAATCTCCTCTACAAGTGACAAAACTCTACTCCTCCTTTTTGTGACGGAATGCCAAAGGGCAATCATAAGCTATCATCAAAAGGAGGTGGTGAGGGTGAACGACGAAAATGCACCAAATCGGCTAGCAACGCACGTAGCTCATCAAGCAAGTCCACCAAAATCTGACCATGAGCCACCTGGACGGTCATGACAGTCTCCAAGGTACGACGAATATCGAAGTCATTCGAAGGAGGTGGAGGAACATCAGCAGCAGCAGTATCACCAATAAGATCAGCAACATCCTTACTAGAAGGACCTGTAGAAGTAGAAGAAGGGGGTGCGGTACCAGAAGGCTCAGACCTAGGGTGTTTAGAGCCAGCTTGAAGATGAGCAGCCCTCTACCTAAGAAAAGACGCACCTATGAGAGCAATAACATGAACGAGCTCAGAAGAAGGGAAGTTATCTAGACCAATATATAACAAAATTCTATGAATAAAAATAGGATGAACAAGAGCATGAGCTGAAGATGAACTTCTATAGACTTCGTTCAAAGAACGAAGAAACAGATAAGGAAAACTGATGGGAGCATCAGTAACAAGAGCGTACAAAAACACACACCGCTCAAGAGGAATGGTGTAGAGATGAAAGATGGGCCACACAGAATGACATACTATCCTAAAGAAGAGATAGTGCAACTCAGATAGCTCAGCAGTGGTGATTCTAGGATCAGAACCCCACTGGATAGAAGACCCAGTGATGTATGACATAACATCATCTAATGGAGGAGACTCATCATACGGATAGACAGGGTGCTGGACTAAAGGTACCCTAAGAGCATCAGCCACTACATTAGGAGTAATGGTGAACTCTACACCTCGTATCTAACTCTTTACCAAAGTGTTGGAATCATAGATGCGGATAGAGATGTTCGAAAAGAACTCTCTAATCAGGGTAGTTGGAGGAGGAGGATCAGAAATATTCAACAGAGGTAACCAGCCCCAACGCTCAAAATTTTCCCTAATGGCAGGATCAACCTCATCTAACATAACAGAATGCTCAGCCCATATCTTTCTCTTAAGGTTCAGTGTCTCAAAACTCTCTTAGTTTTTCTCACTAGGAAACCTCACATGGTCAAAAGGATGAGGAGAAGGTAGGGGAACAGACCTAAGAGCTCTAATCTTCCTAGGCATGATGCTAAGGAAAGAACAGAGACACAAAGATAGAACCAAAAAGAACAAAAAAAAAAAAAAACACAAACCAAGGGCAGACTGCAAGTTAGCACAGAAAATATAGAACAAAAATCTATATGATGCATGAACAATCAAAATATCATGATGCATGATCTAATGCAGTAAAACTAAATTCAATTTGAGTTCACATTCATAAAATTGGCTTGAGCATAGAGTTTTTAAGTAAAACCCCAAAATTTGAAAACTACTTGTTTGTTTTTATAAAAAAGTTGACTAATTGACCATCACACAAGCTTGAACACACATTATAATGATCAATTACAATAATTGGACAAGGCAATTTCACAAATTAAACCCAATTTGAACAAAATCCCCAATTCGGATTAATTTCAAGCCCTAGAAAATTCAATTTCTCACAAAAACCCAAAATTGATCAAATTAACTCATCAAGATCATGTTTAAAACATATCCCAACAAAAACCTAATGATCAATTTCACATAAAAAAACTTGAATCATCAAAACCCCAATATGCATAGGTCTAAAAATTTCAAAGAAAAATGCATGAAAAATGCATGACACTTGAAAATAAACTCAAAAGGAAGGGTATAATGGACTTACAGGCTTTAGAGGAGAAAAACCTTGCAAAAATTTGGGAGGAAAACGACAAAAAAAATTTGATGAGTGAGCTTGCCGAGTCGGAGAGAGAGAGAAAGGTTTGAAACTTTTTGAAAAAGTGTTTTGAAAAAGTCAATATCTGATTTAAAAAAAAAAAAAAAACTGAATCACGATTTTCGATTGATCGAAAATTACTTTCGATCGATCGAAAATTACTTTCGATCAATCGAAACAATCCGAGACTCCTTAAAAATTTTAAGGACAATTTCGATTGATCAAAAAACAGACTGGATTAATCGAAACAGACAAAGACTCACTAATTTTTTTTTTAAAAAACACAGTTTTGAAAAAAACAAGCACATTTTGGGCAAGAACTCCTTAAAGCACTGAAATTGATGAACAAAATGCATGAGTATGGAATGAAATGATATTAAACCCAGTTTTTCAAAAAAAATTTTCAACCATTCTCCCTTTAAATTCTCAAGCAACAAATATGTTGTGCATAATACTCAAGGTATTTTCAAACTTGGTTGGTTAGACCAAAAACACACACAATAACATGTACAAAGTTTAGCAAAGAGTAACTTGTGTAGTGTGTGCAACTAGCAAAAACTTGAGATACATGTGAGGTGATATGTGAATAGCAATCAATCACAAAGTCTACAAAATTCATCATATAGAATTCGAAAGAGACTATCACCAAAAGAGTTACATTTTATAACTCCCACATCTCCTAGATCATAAACTTGCAATCATGTAAGTTTCTTGAATTTTGCGTCATAATATACACACAAATTTTAATTGTTCAGAAACTTATTAAATAGCCAGGATAATGTACACATTAATGTTAATTATGTGATTTCGCATTAAGCCTAATAGTACATACCGATTTTAAGCATTAAGCAATTAAACCGAGGCTACACCTTATATTTTTTTTTGTGCATGTGCTACATTTTCTCGAGCACAAAATCTTACGATATGCACTAAGGTGTTCATAATTGGCTAGTGAATAGTGGTGAGATGGTTATTTATTCATTTCTCAAAAAGTTCAAGTCTGATAGTCAAAGACATGTGACTTCAAGATCAAGACAAAGTGATCAAAAACCATAAATATCTTTCCCACACAACATGCACTACAAAGCTTCAACTAGTAAAGTGCAATAAATAAGCTCATCAAAACTAAACAAGGTACATAAGACATGTTATGTGAAAATAAATTGACCAACCTTGTTTTCAAAAACAAAGAAAATAATGCCCAACACAATTTGTTTCCCCCTTCTTTTTTATTTATTTTATTTTAAAGAGAAAACAAAGAAAACCTAGAATGAAATGCATGAATAATATGCAATGCAAATCCTAGGGAAAAATAACAAATAACAATGGTCACAAAGGATAGAGCATTGAAGCACAAGGACCATGTCAGAAAGACTCAATTAGATTGAGTCTTTTGCATCCATAAGATTTTAGATGCACCATGAGCATTAGAGTTTCTATTCACGTTCGAGTGATTTCCAACTCCAGGATTAGAATAAAGGTTTAAAACATTTACCAATTCTCCAATGAGTGTCATAGGATCTTGTGCTTGAGACACATGCATTTTTGGTTTGTTTGCTCTCTTAGTAGCTTGAAACTTGTAACAGTTAGGACGAATGTGTCCAGACTTCCCACAAAAATGACAAACTCAAGCAGGTTTACCATGCATCTTGTCCTTAAAAAGGGTAGACTCCTTAGGTTTAGACTCTTTCAGATCAACCCTAATCTTCCTAGATGGTGAAACTTCTATGGGTTTGACAACCTCACTCATAGGGGGTTTGACAGTTTCACTCACAACCTTACTCACAGAAGGTTTAGAAGAAGATGAAGAAACAAAGTTTGTGGAATCGGGTACAGACACAAAGATGCTTTCAACAAAACTTAAACAAGATTTGTTAGAAGGATACTTTTGAACACTCAGCATTTGATCAAGTTTAGAACTAGCAAATCTAGCAACAGATAAATCAAGTTCTAATTTCTTAACTTTGTCAAGTAAAAGCATATTCTCAGTTTTCACATTGTTCAAAAGTTCATTAGTATTAAACAGTTTAACAAGCAAATTCTTCTTATCAAGCTCAAGAGATTCAATTTTCTTCAGGCCAAGTTCAACATTCATAGCATCCTTTGCAGCAACTTTGCAAAGTTTATTATAGGCCTCTTGAAGATCTGCATCTTCAGAGAGTTCCCCATCAGAAGGATTCTCTTCAACAGACACGCTTTCATTGACTACAGCAGTAGCAGTGAAAGCAATGTAGTTTCCATCCTTGTCACATCCAAACTCATCATCAGAAACTCATTATCACTAAGGGTTACAGCCATAGCCTTGCCCTTAGACCTCAAGAATGTAGGACATTCAGATTTAACATGACCATACCCTTGACATCCAAAACATTGAGAACCTAAAGAATTATTAGAAGATTGACCTATTTTTTCTCTAGGTTTTTCAGTGTTGCTAACCTTAGTGGGATCATTCTCCTAAAATTTCTAGATTCAGCAGTGTTTGTATTTTTTTGTCTTTCTATTACTATTCTTAAAAAAGTTTCTAAAGTTCTTGGCAAAGTAAGCAATCTCTGTAGCAAAGAGCTCATCATCAAATCCACCAACCTCAACATCATCAATTGACTTAAGAGCCATTGACTTGGATTTGCTAGCTTTGGGTAGGTCCAACTCATAGGACTGAAGAGATCCTACAAGTTCATTAACAGGGATGGAGTCCACATCCTTACTCTCAGTAATGGCAGTCACTTTGGGTCTAAAGTCTTCAGTTAAAGATCTAAGAATCTTCCTAACAATTTTAGGTTGATCATAAATTTCACCCAAATTTTATGCAGAATTAACAATATCATTAAGCTTAGCATAGAATTCATCAAAAGTTTCATCATCAGACATCCTAATGCTTTCAAATCTAGAAGTTAATTGCTGCAATTTATTAATCTTAACTGCTTTTGTGCCTTCATGCACAGTCTGGAGGATATTCCAAGCAGTGTGAGCAACCTCAACATTTGAGATTCTCTTAAATTCCTCCATTGAAACAGCTTTAAAGATAGCATTCATAACTATGCTATTGAACACAACTGCTTCTTTTTGAGAAGTTTGCCACTCACTCACAAGAGTAGTGGGCTTTTTCCATCCGTACTCAACGGAATTTCAAACCCTCTCATTAATAGATTTTAGGAATGCTTTTATCCTTACTTTTTAATAAGCATAGTTATTCTCATCAAAGTGAGGAGGAATAACAAGAGAGTGTTCGTGTTCCATGACAACAGGGGTCAAGGATCAGCTCAGAGATCAAAAGATCAACAACAAGAGAGCTACCTGCTGTGATACCACTTGTTAAGTTTTTAGACCCCTTAAATAACAATTGAATTAACCTAGTGAATTAGCCAAGTGATTAACTTAGTCAAATTATGCAAATCTAGGTTAACGCAATCAAATAATCATATCAAACATATAGCAGTGGAAATATAAATAACACAATGATATGATCACCAGGAAAACCAAACCGGTAAAAAACCTGTGGAGGATTTAACCTAGTTATCCTTAAAGTAAACTTGAATCCACTATATGAAAGAATCGAAGTTCATACAATAAGACTTACAAGCCCCTATACTCGACTTCCTATTGCTACTCACCAGTAGAACTTACTGACACGACTACGTGCAAACTCCGAATCCACAGATTCCTTCTTTCTTGGATTCTCCACAAGTACAAGTACTCCCGCTTATGTTTCTTTAAGCTCCTATAGCAGCAACTGAATGATCATCAACATGTTGAAGTAATCTCCTTTTTGATAACTTTAAGTTTATGTGAAGGAAAACTCCTCAAGAATCTCACAAGAAATTCACACAAACCGTAAATATGAGCAATAAGAGCATCACTAAAAACGTGGCTAGGGTTTGCCTTATATACCTAGGGCAAAAACATAAAATCCTAAACGTTTTAGGAGTTAGGGCTGAGTTGGAAATTCTGCAGAAAAAACAATCTGGCCGACTTTCGATCGATCGAGTCTAAACTTCGATCGATCGAGCCAGGCCGAAAGTAACAAATACTTCTGCAGCCTCTCAATTCCAACTTTACATAAAAGATACAATTTTGAGCAAGCCTAAACAAGACTAAACAAACTGTTTTGATCATGATTTGCCAACATTACACATTAGAGTTCTAAATACATAAAATCCTAAATTATTAGAACCTAACAATTAAAGTTCACTAACCGAGGGTTCTAGTTAACTTAACTAATTAAGTATTTGATGGTTGAATAACAGATTTGGAGTTTAGTTCCCGCCTACACCAAAAACCGATCAATGTCTTGGCATGATGATAAAGATGACAATTACCAAAACTAGACGTTATAGGTTGAAACTCTAAAAAATAAAAAAATAAAAAAAAAAGTCTACTAATCACATTTCACTACCATATCACTTTGTAAACCTTTTATAATAAAACTAATATGTAACCCATGCTTACGCACTGGAACGAAGAATCGCAGTGGTGCTATTGATATTAGCTTGAGTTATTAAACATATAGGACATAGTTTAACCAATACATTTGGAGGAGGTACTAAAATAGTTTTTTCTTGCAATTTTCATGATATTGGTTACGCTAAGTTTCTCATTATATTGCTATTACGAATATAATTTTGAAAATCACTATTAGATCTACATATACAATATTAATTCACAATTATTATTTGTGAAATTATACTAAATACATCACAAAATAAAATAAAAAATTGGTCAAATAATATTTCTTAAATTGAATGGAGATATGTGTATGAGATCATTCAGCTCAATTACAGTTTATTATGTTCAATATCTTCGTATACAAATATCTGAATAAAAACTGTATAAAAAATATATTCATTAGTTTAGAGTTAGAAAAAATAATAACAAAATTCTAAACAATTTAATTTGTATGGAAAGCTAACAAAAGCAAAATCCAATTTTGATTCTAATTGAATTTTCTATAAACTATGGTTTAATATTTATATATATAACCTAGTTAGTAATGGACCATACATAGTCATGGTATATTATATAAATGACTTATAAATTTGAATTATTTTTAGTTATATGATTAAGTGTTTTATGGTTTATTTGTATTGAACTCCTCATTTTCTACAATTAATTAACTCATTTGGCACAAAAATTAAAAAACTTAGATTAGATGAGACACGTGGCATAAGATTAAACTCTAATTGAAATCCAATTTTTACACCGAATTAACTCACTTTATACAAAAATTTAAAACTTAGATGAGACAGGACATGTGTCACAAAATTAGACTCTAATTGAATTTCAACTTGAATTCCAATTGATTTTTTTCTCAGCATTATCTATTAATATATATATATATATATATATATATAGAGAGAGAGAGAGAGAGAGAGAGAGAGAGAGAGAGAGAGGTTTGTAATAGTTTTATCATTTTCTTGTTTATTTAACTTTGGATATATTTTTCACCCAAAGTTTTTGCTATGTCTTGTTTATTACTATTAATATATTTATTTATCCTTTATTAGATTCAATTAAATTTCATTTTTTCACTCTTTTTATTAAGGTTTTCATATCAAATGGATATTTTCTAGTAAATATTTATAATAAAAAACTATTTATGAATGAATGAAACATAATCTATAATAGAAATTTATAATTTACAAGTAAAATGTATTAATAGAGTGCACAACATTTGAAGGGATATTCTTTCAAACATTATATTATCAATTAAATTTTTTTTTGGACCTTAATTAATTTTTTTTCACACTATGAGACAAATAAACAATACACTAAATTGACCAATAGATGGGACCTTATAAATTTTCTTTTTGCCAAGTGAATGGCCTTCATTTAAAAAAAAAAAAAAAAATTACTACATATTAAGTTAGAGTAAATATAATATAGTATATTGGTTAATAGGGACCTTTTTAGTTTGGTTGCATTAGGACTTTACCTAGCTAGCTAAGTGCCTAAGAGTTCCGTCAGCCTTGTTGCCTTAACTAGACTAAGGGTGTATTCTTGTTCCTCTTATTCTTTCTTTAAGTCTTGGTTAGGGCCTATTTGAATTGATGAGGGAAGAAGGAGGAGTGAAGGGGAGTAGAGTAATGTTGGTTGAAAATAGATTAATTTTTGGTCAATTTTACTCTACTCTACTCTCTCTTCCTCCCCTTCAATCCAAACAGACCATTAAAGTCTTAAAGAGGAGGGAGAGCTAGTCTGAGTTACCTATGAATGGGTTAATTTCCTTTAAGTCTTTCAATTATGAAATTTTCTTATTAAAAAAGGACCTTATACAATACACCTCTAATTTTGTTTGTCAAAGACCGTCCACTTTATACTAAGGCTATATAGAAAGTACTTACACAGTTACACTATATCTCAAAGTGTAGATGTAATCATGACAATAGACACACGTAATGCATCTTGTTAAATCTATTCCAATATTAATATTGTAAGAGCATTCGTAATCAACTTTGCAAAAAAAATTTGTTATCTATTTTAGCATAAGAATCTACCTTTTTTTTTTTTTTTTTAATTTATATATTCACTTTCAAAACAGGTCATATCAAATTATTTCTTTTACACTTCATTTCTTTAAAACATTAATTTTTCTTAATTTTTTTAATTATTTCTTTTTGTTCACACACAAAAAATACTATCCACTTTCTTGTCTCATCCTCAAGACACGTAAAGAAAGAATAAACAACTAAATGTAAAATAAATAGCATCAATGTAAATTTACATAGTTACTATAGCAAATTTGTAAATTTATACAATTATACACGGACTGATGTGTGTCATTTTAGATAAAATTGTGTAAATTCTACACAATTTTAATGTAAATAAATTTGTAAAAAATAATTATGATATGTGTTTTCTTTTTTTCTCTCTCCCTTTTTACTGAGTCAAATTTTCGTAAATTTTTAAATTTCTCTTTTATTTAAATCCTTTTTCTATTCTTTCTCTCTTTGCAGTCTCGATTCTAGTCTAGGTTTTGTAGAGTTTATATTAAAATCGTTGACTTTAGTTAAGATCTATCAAATTAATATAGATAATCTTCTCCAATATATATATATATATATATACCCAAATATTATCGTGCGTCATAGATAAATTCCTGTAATCTTTTAATTTCTCTTCTATGTAAATTAATTTCCAATTCTTTATATCTTAGTCTAGAATACTTAATTTTAAATAAATAAATGCTGAAAAATACGCCAAACCTTCATGAGTTTATATGTTCATTGACTTAAGGTCTATCGAATTTAGATAGAAAGTTCAAGAAGTTAGGTAGATAAATAAATAAATACATATTTATATATAAAAATAATTTTATAGTGGATTTTATACCAAATTGTTTTGATCATTTTGGGTCAACTAGAGGTAATAATAGTTTAAAATGCTGGGTCTTGGAACATTGGAATTTCAAGAATAGTACATGCTGTAGGGAATTCAACCCGAAATCTCAACTTGTGAGAAACAAAAAAAATAGAAAAAACACACACCAAAACGGGCAAAATAGAGAAAACACACGCCAAAATGGGCAAAAAAAAAAAAAAAAATAGAGAAAACACACGCACAAGATAAAATATTTACGTGGTTCGGTAATTTGCCTATATCCATTGAGTTGCAGGGATTTCACTATTATCAGGGAAAAAATACAAATTATAGTTACAGTGTTTCTCTCTCTCTAAAAACACGACAACAACTAAACCCTAATCATCAAGCTGCATTTTCTATATCCTGCACACAGGATACACAATGGGTTACAAAACGGGTAAAAAAATTTTCGGCCCAAGCCTCCGCTCCATGGACTAAGCCTCAGAAAATCTCCCATTAAAAATCATGCAACATTATTTCGGGTCGGGTCGGGTCGTCAACCGGATCAAACACAACTAGGCTCTACAAAGCCCAACAAATCTCCCACTTGGAGAATAGTTCAATCACTAACATCAACCGCAATCCTCCAAAAGCAATCCCTCATCCCTGCAACTCATCCTCCTGTCCTTAAGCTAGAAGACCAACTGAAGCTGCACACAGCTTCAGCTTCTCAATAGTGACACCCTTAGTCAACATGTCTGCTAGGTTCTTAGATCTACAGATCTTCTCAAGTATTACCAATTTATCTTCAACAAAGTACCGGATAAAGTGGTATTTTGTCTGTATATGTTTCGACTATGAATGAAAATTCAAATTTTTAGTAAGAAAAATTGCACTCTAACTGTCACTGTGTAGAATACCCATCTCCTGCTTTTTACCCAATTCATCTAAGAAACCATGTAGCCAAATCATCTCTTTTCCAGCTTTAGTTGCTGCAACATACTCAACTTCTGTTGTAGACAAAGTAACAATCTTTTGTAGATTGGAAGCTCAGGATATAGCTGTACCACCCAGAGTAAATACAAACCCAGTAGTACTCTTTCTGCTATCAATATCACCAGCAAAATCACCATCTATATAACCCTGTAGTTTCAAACTTGCACCTGTGAAGTAAAGACAAGTATCTAATGAATCCTTCAGATATCTCAGAATCCACTTAACTGCCTCCTAATGCTGCTTTCTAGACCTACTTCTGAATCTGCTCACAACTCCCACTGCATGTGCAATGTCTGGCCTTGTACACACTATAGCATACATCAAGCTGCCAATAGCTGAGGCATAGGGCACCTTACTCATATGGTCCCTTTCTTTTCCTGTCTTCGGTGACTGTTCCTTACTCAGTTTGAAATGACTACCCAAGGGTGTACTCACTGATTTAGCTTCATTCATGTTGAACCTGCTGAAAACTTTCTTTACATACTCTGACTGTGAAAGCTTCAATGTTTTGACAATTGTTTTGACAATTGTTTCTTCAGATTATTAATCTCCTTAATGCTAGACCCTGCAATGAGCATATCATCCACATACAACAGTAAAATGATGTAAGAATTGTTAAAGAATTTAACATACCAACAATGATCAGCTTCACATCTCTTGAACCTAATTTTACGCATAAAACTGTCAAATTTCTTGTACCATTGTCTTGGAGCTTGTTTTAGGCCATACAAGCTCTTTCTCAGTTTGCATACTAGATTCTCTTGTCCCTAAACAATGAACCCTTCTGGCTGAATCATGTAAATGTCTTCCTCCAAGTCACCATGAAGGAATGCCGTCTTCACATCTAATTGCTCAAGATGTAAATTTTCTGCAGCCACCATTCCCAGCACCAGTCTAATTGTTGACATCTTCACAACTGGAGAAAATATCTCTGTGTAGTCAATGCCTTCCTTCTGCTGGAACCCTTTGACAACTAATCTAGCCTTGTAACGTTTGCTACCATCATGCTCATTCTTTATTCTGTATACCCACTTGTTTTGCAAAGCCTTCTTTCCTACTGGCAATTCAGTCAGTTCCCATGTCTAATTCCCCAACAAGGAATCCATCTCATCCTTCATAGCTAACTCCCACTTGCTTGAATTCTCATCTTGCAAGGCTTCATCATAACACTCTGGCTCACCACCATCAGTCAACAGGAGATAATTTAGAGTAGGTGAATAACGCTGTGGAGGTCTAATGTTCTTGGAAGATCTACGGACTTCAGCTACAGGTGTACTATAATCTACCTATGAATCTACATTCTCCTTATCTTCTTCACCCATTTTCTGGACAATACGTTCAATTAATTCATCTAAGTTGACAAACTCGGATTTCTTTTGATCTATCTCTGTAACATCTGACACTGCAGTTGACCTGTCCTTATACATAACTTATTCATTAAATATCACATTTCTACTTCTAATGATTTTCCTGTTTTGTTCATCTTAAAACCTATAGCCAAATTTCTCACACCATAGCCAATGAAAAAACATATTTTAGACTTTGTATCAAGTTTACTACGAGCATCAGAATCAATATGAACATAAGAAACACAATAAAAAACTTTTAGATGTGAAAACTTTACCTCTTTACCGCTCAAAACCTCCTCAGGAAGTCTGAACTCTATAGGAATTGATGGCCCTCGGTTTATCAGGTAAGCTGCAGTGCTAACAGCATCAGCCCAGAAAGTTTTCGGTAGTCCAGCATGCAACCTCATACTCCTAGCATGCTCATTGAGAATTCTGTTCATGCGTTCAGTCACACCATTCTGCTGTGGTGTCCTAGGAATGGTTTTTCCATCCTAATTCCTTATGTAGCACAATACTCACTAAACTCTCCATCTATGTACTCTCCTCCATTATCTGATCTCAAACATTTTAGTTTCAAACCTATTTCTGTCTCAACTATGGCCTTCCACTTCTTAAAAGTTTCAAATACATCAGATTTATTTTTCAGAAAATAAACCCATACTTTTCTGCTTGAGTCATCAATGAAGGTAATGTAGTACCTTGAACCTCTAAGGAATGCAATCGGAGAAGGCCCCTACAAGTCAGTGTATACTAACTCCAACTTTTCAACCTTCGGTGTTCTACTAGTTTTCAGGAAACTCGCCTTTTTGTATTTTCCTAAAATGCAGCTTTCACACATGTCAAAATCAATAGACTTCAATTCTGGTAGCTTTCCTCTTGACAACAACATCTTCATCTTTTTCTCACTCATGTGACCAAGCCTACGGTGCCATAGGCTCGTATCAGTACTTACTTCAGCAACTGCAACTGTATCTCTTGGACTTGAGGTCATATATAGAGTGCCAGTCTTCTTTCCACGAACCAATACTATAGCTTCCTTTGTAACCTTCCAAGTACCACCAACAAATAGTATTGCATGCCTTTCATCATCAAGTTGTCCAACAGAAATCAGATTCCTTCTCAAGTCAGGAATATGTCGAACCTTCTCCAGTAACCAAAGAGACCCATTGGGCAACAATATTCAGACATCTCACATACCCACAACATCCAAGGTTAAACCATCAGCCAAATACACCTTACTAAAATCACCTGCAATATAATTCTGTATAATTTCTCAGTGTGGAGTGGTATGAAATGAAGCTCCTGAGTTCAACACCCAATCATCAAGTGGACTGTCTACTGTAAGAAGTAATGTATCTTGTACCTCTTCTGTTACAGCATTAGCATAATCATCTTCATTCTTCTTCTTAGGACTTTTGCATTGGTTCCTAAAGTAACCTGTTTTCCCACAATTCCAGCATTATACTTATTGGCTTGATCTAGATTTACTTCTGTTCCAATTAGAATTTCTGAATTTTGATCTGCCTCAATTTGAATTTTTGTTATTACCTCTGCCTCTTGTCTCAAGGTTTAGAGCAGAACCAGATCCTGAGGTTTCCCTTGCATTTCTTCTGCGAATCTCTTCAGCCAGAATTAAATCTCGTATATCATTGTACTTGAGCTTTTCCTTTTCTGTAGAATTGCTTACTGCCATCCTCATTGCCTCCCAACTGTTTGGCAGAGAAGCCCAGACGATCAGAGCACGAATCTCATCATCAAAATCAATTTCTACAAATGACAATTGATTTATGATAGTGTTAAATTCGTTTAGATGTTGTGCCACTAATGCATTTTCTGCCAACTTCAGATTGAACAGTTTCTTCATCAAATGCACCTTGTTGTTTGCTGACGGCTTTTCATACATACCAGACAAAGCCTTCATCAGATCTACTGTGGTCTTCTCCTTTACAACATTGTGTGCAACAGACCTAGACAAAGTTAACCTAATAACTCCCAATTCCTGTCTGTCAAGAAGAGCCCATTCCTCAGCCTTCATAGCCTCAGGTTTTGTCCCCAAAAGAGGTAGATGCAATTTCCTCCCATAGAGACAATTTTCAATCTGCATCCTCCAATACACGAAGTCTGTGCCATCGAACTTTTCTATTCTAGATGCCTTTCCTGCTTCCTCTGCCATTGCTCCCACTCAAACCTAAACCCTGGGCTCTAATACCAGTTGTAGGGAATTCAACTCGAAATCTCAACCTGTGAGAAACAAAAAAAAAAAAAAAAAAAAAAAGAAAAAAAAAAAAGAGAGAAAACACACACCAAAAGAAAACAATCACATGCACAATACAGTATTTACATGGTTCGGCAATTTATCTACGTCCACGAAGTTGCAGGGATTTTACTATTATCAAGGAAAAAATACAAATTACGGCTACAATGTTTCTCTCTTTCTAAAAACACGACAACAACTAAACCTTAATCATCAAGCTGCGTTTTCTACATCCTGCGCACATGATACACAATGGGCTACAAAATGGGCCAAAAAATTTTCGGCCCAAGCCTTCACTCCATGGACTAAACCTCAGAAAATTTCCCATTAAAAACCACTTAACATTATTTCGAGTCGGGTCGGGTCGTCAACTGAATCAAACACAACTAGACTCCACAAATCCCAACACATGCTACCTTGAATAAAATGTTTGGCTATTTTTAATTTTTATATAAAAAAAATGGTTGGCTATTGCTACTTAAGCGTGCTAAGCATGCATCATATAATAATTTTTTTTTTTTTTTTTGAGAATCCATATAATAATTTTTCCATGTAAAAGGGAATTTATTTTGAGGATGGGTACAAAAATAATAATAATAATAATAATAATAATAATAAGAAGAAGAAGAAGAAGAAGAAGAAGAAGAAGAAGAAGAAGAAGGTATTACAAACACGCGTCTCTATCTAATTGAGCACTCTAGGATGCACTCTCGATCTGTTTTGTTTTTCCTATTAATTAAATAATTAAAAGGCTCAACGCATGAAAGGCTTTAAAGTTATGATTTATTTATATCAAGGGTCCATTTGGATAGGCTGTTCACAAAAGTGCGTTTTAAAAACGAGCATTTTTAAAACATGCGTTTTGAAAACATCATTTTAAAAACCACAAATATGCGTTTGGTAAAAATGTGAAAATATGCGTTTTTTATTTTCAAAGCTACATTATGCGTTTGGATAAGCTATTTTAAAAATAGTTGTTTTGAGTGTAAATTCCAAAAAAGGACTTAACTATTTTGTTAAGGTTATTTTGTTATTTTTCCTTTAATCAATGATTTTTTAGTTAGTATTGAAAATATGTAATTAAGCCTAACAATTACATTAATAATAATAGCAATAATGATGTTATCATTGTTGGAATTCAAGGAGAGAAATTTATATAATTTAAAATTGAAAAAAAAAAAAAAAAAACAAGAGGAAGATATTAAAATGATTAGGAAAATAATTATATTAAAATAATTACTAAAAAAAAAATTAGCAGAGCTAATTGGTATAACTCAAGGGAATCAAACAAGTATTAAAGTAAATTTAAGATCATGAAATAAGCAGAGCTCATCAAAGTCATTGACAAAGAGTTGAAACTTGAAAGTAGAGGTAGATAATGTTATCATTAAGTAATCCATTTTTTTTAAGATAAACAAGTTTTGGCCCCAAGGAAGAGGAACTGTAGTGACCTCCACTTCATAAGGCAAAGGTCCCCAACCAATTATGCAGCTCCCTTGGGGTTGTTTTTAAGTCATCCATATTGTTTCAAAAAAGTGAGTATTCAAGGTTATCATTTTATTTATTTATCAACCTCATCAAAGGATCTATACTTCTACCACCAGTGGTAAAGTTTTGTCCCAAAATCTCTTAGCAGCAATGAGCCAATAACAATCATTCTTGACAAATATCTGATACAACTCTAAATAATACTCATTTGTCCTTTTGGACAATGTTTGTATGATACTTAAAAACAAAGAGTAACAACAAAGCTCAAATGGCAGCTCATAATAAGTTTATTTCCCCACTCAGAGCCTCTTCGTTTTAGAATCACTTTTCAATAGTATCATCCCAGAAAGCTTGTTGAGCTCATATAGCAATCCAACTAAGAAACAAAACATGCAAACTCGATGGACCGTGCTAGCAGCAATCAGAGCCACTGCTTCTGCTATTAAAACATCACAGAATTTCCTATAGTTTTCCCAAAAAATGAAGCTAACCCAATTTCAGTAAAAGTGCATGTGCAAAAACAAAATGAGCACTGTAGTTGAACTCAAAACCCACCCACCTCTCAACTAGACTATTCTATACCATGGTTGAAATATATGATTTGTGTTTTTAAATGTTGAATTTTGACGTTGATCAAGAGTGACAAAATATAATGAAAACAAAACTTTATTTCACTTCCAATCACTGCTATGTTTCCTTTATTGTGCTGCATATTTTTCCACAGAATTAAGTCTTCATAAATAACTCTAATGCCCACAAACAATTATGTTAAGCCTAGTTACACAACCTCAACAAACAAGATATAAAGAACATATATCCCAAGTCAAAATTTTGGCAAATAACACAGTTCAACACACCTCATAATAAAGACCTCCCGCCCAAACTCTCTCTGCATATCTGAATTTACACGCTCAGATACGAGGATGATGCTCAGCACAGCGCAGTGTATCAATAAAGGGGGTAGAGAGGGGAATCGGGATTGCCTTCATCTTTGAAAATTAATTCCTGGGAAAAATCAAAAAGAGCAGCAGCTAAGATTCCACTGCCCATCCTAGTCCTGGACAACATCTCAGCTGGTCAGAGGGCCAGTAACTATTATACTCCTAAGGGTATGAAAACTGTATATATATTGCTATATTGAACAATGTGTACATGGCAAGTATATATAATTCAACTAACTCTCTAATACTAAACGACCTTTAGCTTTGATTTATATCTCTAGATTAATGAGATCACAGTTCAATAGCAATCAGATCACAACCAATTCATCATCATTCAATCATTTCAAAAAAAAAAAAAAAAAAAGCATTAGAAGCTTATGAACCACTTGGACACCAGAAGGATTAACTTTGGATGCCAGTCCTACTAATCTGAAACTCAGTTCCAAATACTATAATTCTTTTTGAGTTGAAATACTTTTCAAACCTATGTACAAATTTTTACTTTTAAACCGACAAATTTGCTTGAACCTATTAATAAGTAACCAAACTGTGCTTTAGAAGATGGGGGCTGCAAGCAAAGGAAAGAGAAGTAAAGCATTTAAATTTTGCATGCCCCGGTTGTTGTGAATTTGCATAAAACAATACATGCTTTACTCTGAACCTGTGATTACAATTATCTTATCTGAACCTAGACTGCTATTGGTGCTAATATTCAAGGCAAATTTGAAGCTAAAAGTGGGAATGTCTCATAAGGATAACAACTACCAAGACTTAGAATCTCTCTAAATATGAATATTTTCTGCAATAAAAAAGAGGCATAAACACAATCCTAATTCTTGAATGAGAAACATAATAAAAAAAAAACTCCTATTCCCAACCCACCAAAAAAAAAAAAACACAGGGGTCTGATTCCAAAGATATCTATGTGTCTAAAAATAAAGCAATAATTATAATCAAAACCCAAAATGGGCAGATCTTAAAAGCAGCCAAAAACCCAAATAAATCCACAACCTAGAAACAAAAACAACGGCAACAACAAATCTTTCAGTCAAAATAAGTTCTAGCATTTAGGTTTCTAACAATGTGTAACCCACCATGCAAAAAACCCAAATCTATAACATAAATTCAGCAAAAGAGGAATGGAGAATTGTTACCTGGCAAGCGAGATGAAGAATGAAGTCCAGAAACAAAGCAGAAGAGAGCTCGTGGAGACTGAGAGAACAAGGTAGCATATATACATGGAGGAGTATAGACTAATTGAGAAAATAGAAGAAGAGATATATATGGGGAAGGGATAAAGCTGGTATTTCGGTAAAACCGATTATCGTTTTGGCGCTATTTTGATTTTCTAAAGAAAAAAAATAGCGGTAACCCAATTTGCGTTTCTGAAAAAGTAGAGTTTTGCAATGTTTTGTAAACACAAAAAATCTGGGTTTTGAAAACGCAAACGTGCTGATTTTTGTAGAGCCAAACGGTTTATAAAATCAAGTTTGCACTAAAACGCGCGTTAAGGCTTTGCAAACAGCCTATCCAAACGGGCTCCAAGTAAAAATATAGAATTCCCAGGCAATCTCTGATCTCTATTATTTTTCTTATTTTTAATAGGTAGATAGTGAAAGAAAGGAAAAGTGAAGTTTGAATCACAAATACATATAGCACCACAAAGTACATCATTATCAAAGACTATTACTTGAACCCATCTCTATTTGCCTTTTAATCCAATAGCAAATTTCTATGTATTATCTTTACTGCATATAAATTCAATTGAAAGTAGGTTAAGTAACTAATTTTCCAAGTTTGCATGTATTATCTTTGCTATAACTTCTCTTTGTTTTAAATTAATTTGGTTTTTAATAAGAGATTAATGATAGCTTTATTTTTTATTCTAGAAATTAATTTCTCAATGTTGTTGAGCACATAAGCCTTAGAATTTGATTCTTCTAGTGTGTTATTGTTGCTGGCACGTAGAATGATTTACAGCCAAAATATGGATGATAATTAAGTATATATTTTATATATACACGTAAAAAAGAAAAGCAAAGTTTGAAGAAAATTACGAAATAGTTTGAAATACTAAGGTAAAAGAATAGGAACCTATTTTTAAAGTTTCCCCATTAAAAGTAGTAGCTGTTGATATTGATCTCTCTATGATCAAATAAAATGGTTGACATAAATTAAGCCAAGAGATTTAGCACATGAACATTCTAATTTCCTTTTCAATTTTCTGCTTTTATTTGGATCTAAGAATAACAACAATGAAGCAAAAGAGTACAGTTGGAAAAGGCAAAAAAAAAAAAAAAATGGTAAGGATATAATCAAGGAGATAGTTCTCATCAATATTGATAGAAAAAAAAAATGCTTGTTTTAGATGGAAAGTTTTTAGGTACTTCAAGAGTATAGTGAATGATATTCCTTCCTTTTACATTCATAGTAAAGTCCACTATGAATATGAAAGAAGGGAGTATCGTTCACCGTATTCCAAAAATACTTAAAAATAATTACTTGTGCTAGATGCGTTCTTGTTCTCTTTCTTGGCAACTAATTTAAGTATAAAGCAAAATTCAAAACTATAATTTCATCCATCCTTCTTACTAATAATAAGGAAAGGAAATGTCATTAACCCAGAGGCCATTGGCAACATATACATTGCTGAAAGTTGATGCAATTTTGGTTTTACCCAAAAAAAGTTGATGCAAGTTGGTAATTACAGGCTGCATGGATCTTAAGAAATTTACTATTCATCCTTTGTTTTTTCTATATATCCACTTCTAAACCTAGCTAAGTACCGACGTCCTCAAGCCTCGTTTATTAAAAGGTTTAACTTAGGTGCTAGAAGTCAAAGACTTTCACAGTTGCTTGATCAAAAGGTAAACTTAAGGACTAATCTAAATGCTAGCTAGGGAGTCTGAAAATTTTAGGTTTCTTGCATGTAGCTAGGTATGAAATAAGCAAGACACGAAGGCCACAAGCAAGAAAAGGCCAATAACTAATCCTAGCTAGCATGCATAACTCTAATAATTAAGTTCTATCTTAACCTAATCTTAAGTTGAAAATGGCTTGTCTTGCAAAGCACAGTAAGGTCAAGACAGCTTGCACGCCCACATATATAGTAAAAGATAGGCCGGCCATTGCCACCAGCTTGCACCTAATTAAGTTGTCCAAACTGTAATACTGTTGGGACTGTTACTAACTATTGGGAAAATAGACTGACCATACGACCAATATAGAATATACCCAGCCCTCCAATGTTGACCTTGATTGCTGTTTAGAGTAATTGCTTAGGCAGCTCTTTGAAGTTTGATGGCCTAAAATCAGGCTCTACAGACTGACCCTACCATATATACCCAATCCTATACTCAGAGATCTCAAATTGCCAACAATATTTCATATACCCTGAATACTGAAAAGATAAGGCAAGAAAGGAACCCTTATTTTACCCAGAATAATAACTTGAAATGTAAAATTGATTTCCTACATATATATAGTCTATTAGAAATATAGATCTAAATAGTGTTAGTCTAGAATTAATCTATCCATATATATCCTTAATAGGCAGATTATAACACAACAATTTTATATATACACTAAATTGAGATGTAGACTCTTAAAGCTGCTTTTTCTTGTGGATTTTATTTTTAAGTGCCATGAGGCCAAACCAAATTAATCTTATTTCCTCTTAGGTACATAATCAGAATTTCATCTTTGGGGAAACCAAAAGATGAAAAAAATGGAACTAAAAAAAAAAAAAAAAAAAACTAAGATTTAAAACTAAATTAATATATGAAAAATAAAAAGAATATCTATTTAGAAAATATAAGTGTGGGGCCCAATTATTTGGCAACCCCAGCCCACCCTATATATATTGGGCCCAAGATCCATGCCGAGGAGAGTACCAAGTCCGAGAATAAGTGGGAGAGGCCCAAGTCATCAAGGGACCACACCGAGGATGCCCACGTCCTCAACAGGCCCACATTGACAGTAGAAAGCTGTTACCCACCCATTAAATGTACGCCACCAACACTCTGGCCGCGTTAATGGTAAAGTGACCAGAAAACAGTGATGCCTTGGTTACTGCAAGTAACAGAAAAGCTTGCAAAGGCGGCTGATGGGACGGGTTCTTAGACACAAGTTCGGATGGCCGACAGGTGGACGGCAGAGATCAACCGAACAAGACTATATAATAAATAGAACCCCCAAAGTAAAGGGGTTGGACCCTTGGGAGGAAAAAAGGGGTTCTTCAGGGTGTCCAAAAACAACCCTTGTATTCATCTGTTCTGAGAAAAGAGCTCCTCGGACTGTGCCGAGGAAGAACTTTTCTCAAGAACACTTAGTTGAAACCCTGTTATTATTCTTACAAACCCTTAGTCAAATTCTTGTTATTGTTCTTATGAATCTCACGTCGACTGTTGTCTTCCTTGCTAGTGCTTAGTCCTTCTATCCACTTTCTACAAATTTATTGTACGGGGCCATCCCCAAACGGGTCCCCACAATAAGAATAAGTACAAATGCACAGCCACTCTATAAACATGAGGTAGATTTTCTAGTTTCCAACCATTGCCAAAGTTCTATAAAAAAGTTCTATAAAAAAATTGATTACAAATATAGCCCTATATGTTTGTATGCGTGCGTGTGTTCCAATGAGTGTGTGTAGGGCCGTAGGCACGCATGTGTGTGTGTTTTGGATTTATGTATATACCATTACCACAACCTCCATCAAAATTTTGAGTAAAAAATTATTATGAAATATATGGATATAGAAGAAAGCCAAAAAATGAATGTTCAAGAGAATGAAACTACCTTAAATTAAAAGTAAAATAATAACCTTGCTTAAAGTTGTATAATCTATAATTTCTTAGTTTGTCCTTCCTTAATTTTCAATTGATTAAGAAAGATTGTTACTTACTAAAAGATTATAATTGTTAAAATACCAAAAACGTAAATCTAAAATAATAATAAAAAAGCTATTTAATTCTATTTTATTAAGAAGGGACACATGCAATGCATCCGTCTTTTTTTCCTCCCTTGCTAGACCAATTGAATTCTTGGAAAAGTTAGATGTAATTTTTTAAACTAAATATCTATATGATTATTACATAATTTAATTAAATTTAGGGGGCGGGGGTGTTATAGGTCCGGGGCCATGGCCTCCTTATTGGCCTTCATTTAGGTCTGTCTCTCTCTCTCTCTCTCTCTAAACAGTTATGATATAAAGTCTATGCCAATTAGAATTCTCTTACCTTTAAGGTTACAATACCTAATGCGCTAGCTGGCTGTTTTCCTCCAACAAAAGATGACCCACAATAGATATAACCAAAGTGATGAATTGGTCATATAAAACAGAGAAAAACCATAGACCACTTCTCTTTTGGTCGGAATTCTTTTTAGCTTTGAGTCTAACCCTTAAAGGAATTTCCACCCTACCTCTTTATTAATTAGCTGCGAAGAGGGACTTGAAAACCTGATTTCAAAATGGTCCTTGAGAAAACATAGTGCCGCCACCTAGATATTAAATCACAAGCAGCAAAGCCCTAATGCCGCCAGGCTTTGTAACAATTCGGAATTGAAAGCTGACATTTAATAAAACAACATGCAAGTAGGTAATTGTATAGTGTACATATATATACCAGCATGCATGGAAATGCCTTTTCTATGACAAATTCAATATAATATATATATATATATATATATATATATATATATTCTTTCAGAGAATGGAATATTATTGCATATTGTTGGTTCATTTTGGTGGAACTGTATTAAAAATATGGGGAAATATAGGAAAGGAATATTCTTCAAAATAAGACTTGCTACTACATCTACATGACGAGTCGGCAGTTTAATAGTATCAATACTTTGCAAAACTCATATAAAAAAATAAATAAATAACACTTTGCAAAATGTTCTAGCATCAATTTCCCGCACAAATTGCAAATTTTAGTAAATGAAATGTTTAATAGTATCAATACTTTGCAAAACTCTTATTAAAAAAAAAAAAAAAAAAACACTTTGCAAAATGTTCTAGCATCAATTTCCCGCAAAAATTGCAAATTTTAGTAATGAAATGGAGTAAAAAAATAAAGCTATACTTTGATACTTTAGGTCTATATAGTACAAGCAGCATCCTCATGAATATCCATTTATATTTGAGAGATACAATTTAGACACCGATTTTATGGCTTATGTCAATTTTAAGTTAATTAGAGAATTAAGCCCAATTGTGAATATAATTAACCAATTGACATGCAGATGCGTGGATAGATTTAAAAAGAAAAAAAAAAAAAAAAAAAAAAAATCTCAATCACAACACAGGCATCCCAAACATACCAAAGTGTTTATAGAGAGAAAAACCCAAAATAGAGCAAATATATATATATATATATATATATATATATGTATATATCTAAGGCCAATAGCACCAAACAATCCATTAATAAGAATAGTTTCAGTACAAATCAAATACAAAACCCTCTAAGCTAAGTAATGGCTTTATACTTGAGCCTCTAGCTTCAGTTAGCAATCGATTTCTCAATTCTATTCTCCTTGTTAGTCTTCGGATCCGTAAGTTGAGCTACCAACCGCTCAATCAAGTCTCCTTGATCACTTCAGGTCCTCTTGAAAATTTGAGATTGTTCCATTAATTCCCCAACACCAATCAACACTCAAGAATTCAAGATGTGTGTGGTATTAACTCTCCTCTCAATGAATTTGGAATTTGGAATAATAGAGAGGACGAAGATAGAGAGAACAAAATGGGTTTTGCTCTAGGGTTTTAGTTGATTTCTAGTTCTTCAATATGGGAATTCTCTAAAAAAAATCATGAGAAATGAGAGTTAAATAATGAGGTTTATGAATCTGAACAACAGTAAAAAAAATATTACATATTTCTCAAATTCTGGCAACCTTGATGGATAAAGTGAAAGGCAAGGTGAGAGGCGAGATTGCTATCCAACAGTTTTTCAAATTAAATAACTTGCCTATAAAGTGGCCTAACCCTTTCAACTCACTCATGCGAGATTGTAAAGTCTTCAATTTCAACTTTAGCTCTTGACTTCTTCAACGAATTACTAGATTAATATCCAACTAAGTGTACAAATTACAATGAAAAGTAGTATAAAAATTAATACAAGAAAATAAGGCACCGAATATGCCAACACACTAATATCCTAACATGGTTGTATCCATTGCTCTCTCTCTCTCTCTCTCACTCATGTATAGTGCTGTGAAGCATGCCTCATATTCTTTGGATTCGATTAGAATATAAAGTACAAGTTGCACATACGTGTATTAAAATTTCATATCGGATATGTATTATAGAGGTTGATCTAAATTATATAATTGATTATTAAAATCCCTAATTACAACCGAATTAACTATTCCTTTTGGGTATAGCTGGGTTAGCACTATTTTGTGTTTTGACAAATACAAATTAACTGCATATAAGAGATTTACCAAAGACAGTGACATACAGAACAGATTGCTTTTTTAGTTGACATAACATGGGTCCCAACGGTTAGCGAAAAATTGAGATTAGAGTTAAAAAAACCCAGTGACATATAGATGAGAATACTTTTGTAGTTGACATAATATGTGTCCTAACATTTAATGAAAACAAAAGAGAAGTGCACAATTGGCTAATAGCTAGAGGAGAACACGGTCTAATATTATATTTATCCTGAAAAAAAAAAGAAATTGAGATGAATTTTTTTGTTTTTTGGTTTTTGCTTCAACTAACTGAAAGGTTGCAGTGAACTGTTTTATTAAAAAGAAGCTACAGTAGTATATGCTTCATCAATTGTTGTCATTGCTGTTTCTTGTAGTTGGCTGAGTACTGTTACCACTGTGGTTCGAATGAACGTTACCAATGATAGAGGTAATGGCCGCTACTAGAGCTGCAGTGAAGTTAGGGTCTGCTGTGATGGCAGCTGTTGCTGAGCCAATTGCTTCACTCATTGAGGGTGTATGTATCTGATTGCTGGATGCAAAGGGAGGAAGCTCTATTCCTTGAGAGCTATGAAGACCCACATATTTTGATTGGTTTTGAAGGGCTTGACCGAAAACTTGTGGCGCAGACATGAAATGTGGCAAGCTTGAAGAAAACATGTTAAACTGGCCTTGTACTGCCCTCTGGAACTGTGAGGCATTATGAGGCTGAGTGAGGTCCAATGTAACGGTAGGAAATGGAGCTGAAGCTGAAAGTGTTGCGAAACTTGGTGAGCTAGAAAGTGCAGTTCTTGCTAGTATGTTTGAATTCATCAGTGCGTCTGCACTGGGCATTGATCCTGAGAGTAGCATTGATGCAGCTGCTGATGTATAGGATGCCGTTGCCATGGCAGCCGGAGGGAGTGGATGGTTGTGATTACCTTCGTAAGTGGTAATAAGGATTGACCGGTCTTCTGCACATCTTTGTACCTATTGAAAAACCAAAATTCCATAGTTAGTCTAGTGATAAACAAAATCGAGTATGAAACAAAATGATATTTCAATTTATTTCATTGTTCATACTAAATATTAGTACAAAATTTAAAAGTATATTAAGTGACGGGACATTCGTTAAATTTAGGATATAAAATTTTAATTAAGCATAAAAAGAAGAGAAGGAAGCATACTTGTTTGCGAACAGGACAACTAGCTCCCATGGTGCAACGATAATAAGCTCGAGGACATGGATTTCCTTTTGCCATCTTCTGCCCATACTTTCTCCATTGGCATCCGTCATTAATCTGGGGCATAATTAAGATTGATCAAATTAGAAGCTAGTTTCAATTATCATTTAAGCATTTTATAAGTAAAATAACTTTTTGATATATATAATCCAATGGTTTCTATTGTTTTAACTATTTATTGGTATAATTTCCTTTTAAATTCCTTAATAACTATATAATTAAACTCCCAATTACAAAAGTAATTGGTGCTAGACTAGCAGCTAAAACTTTTCATTTTTGACTTTTTGGGTGTGTGCACATGTAAGCTATACCTTGTTCATTTTGAGACATTAACTTCCTCGATGTTATCAATTATCAAATTAACAAGAACATGTTTGTTAAAATCTTTTTCTGGTTGTAAAAATTTTGAACATATGCAAGTTCAACAGTACTGCTTACCGTAGTTCCATCTGATCGTGCTCGAACTGAGACACGTGCTTTTCTGATCATTGACAAGGTTTCTGAGTTTTGATGATCAGCATCCCTGGAAGTAGTAAATCTAGGGGCTTTGTTAAGAACCGACCCTGGAATTGCTTGGTCTGGGCTATCCTCTCTCCCAGTTGTTGTAGTACCATTCCGAGAATCACTCTTATCTAGATCCAACTGAATAATCTCACTACTACTACTACAAATCTTTTGTTTTTTATACTCTAACTCAACCTTGTCTTTCATAAGTGAACTAGAACAATCCCGCAATCCACCTTCAGAAGAAGTATGTGATGGCTCATCTTTTTCAACTCGATGCAGATCCATAAACTGTCTTGTTAGGCCTCCTCCATTGCTTTTATCTCCATTAATCACCTAAGCAAATTCATAGAGAATTAATGTACTATTAATTTGAAGGTGCTTATCAAATATCAACACGTCCCCCACATCGTATAGAAGTGAGAGGTTTGTGTACTGTGTACAACATTTTTACATCTATCTAATAGATATACAAGATGAGCTTTCTTTATTGTAATTTTAGTAAAATTACCTCATCAACTATTCCTGTTTTGGCCTTTTGAGTCTGTTGGTGTTGCATCAGTGTTGCAAAATGAATCTGCAAGGAATTGTAGTTATCTTTCACCTGACTAAGCAAAACTTTTAGGCGTTCATTTTCCACACTCATCCGGTCCAATTCAGCCTGCAGAGCTATCAACTACACCAAGAAAAACCTTCATCTTAATAAATCTGAAAACTAAACAAAACAGAAATAACTTTCAAACCCGGATAATAATTTGTATCAAAGTTTAATACCTCATTAAAACTTTTCTTGTTACTCGTGTTGTTTGCTCTATCATCCTCATTTGACTTCTCGCTATTAGTATTTGTGGTAAGATTCAAACCAGTCTAAAAAAAAAAACCCTAAAATCAATTGTTTGGAAAAAAAATTAAAAAGCTAGTGAACACAGAAAAATCAGAAACTTTTTTGCATAAAATTTTGAACTTACGTTAAGTCCCAAACTGCGGATCACCACATCTTGTGCACTCTCTTTCTTGACATTAACCCTATGACTTTCCTTAGAACAGTTCCTGTCGGTGGGGAAGAAGTCCATTTCATTGACTATTACTGGTTTCCAATTGGCACTTGCAGGAGAAGGAACATCTTCATCACCGCTGTTACGAATTGGGTCGGTAGGGATGTCCATGATATCATTCTTGAACCTACTAGTATGATTTGGTTCTGTATAAGAGTTTAATACAGTTGGCTTGTTGGTAATGAAGAAACTAGTTGAATCAGGATCTATAGTGAGTCCTCCTCCTTTGGCCATTAATAAAAAGGAAGTAGAGAGAGAAGAAAAGAGAAGGTGCAGCTGTTAAGTTTGAAGTCCTTTCTTTTTAACAGGTGCAATGGACTCGGCAACAATAAGGGCTTGGACTAAGACCAATATGTGTGTGTGTAGAGAGTGATCTTTATAGTTTGAATATTGACACAAATGTGATGATAGTGAGGTAAGATGGTGCGTCAAGTGCCCACGTGGCAGCCGTCCGAGTTGTGTGTGAGAGAGAGAGAGAGAGAGTGTGTTTGTGTTGAGACTTAAGACTTGAGAGCTCAGGCTTGTACAATAAGAGAGGAGACACAATTCATAGACATTCTGCAAGACCACGACAACCTAACCTCAAATTTTTATTAAGGTTTTATTTTTTTATGTGTTGTTGATTATTATTTATCACCTTTTTTTTTTTATTGAAGACGACTGACATGTATGTTCAATAATTCAAACATAATTAATCATTATTGTTTTTTGTATTCATAGTATATTTAATCTTCATGAAGAAATAAAAAGTTTTAGACTAGATTATGTTTTAGATTCTTTATGTTTTCGGACCCATAAATTCTGATTCTTTGTCCATCAACTACATGAAGTATTTATCTCCCAAAAAAAAAAAAAAAACACTACATGAAGCATTACAAATTGCAAGATCTTTTATTTTCTTTTCGTTTTTTTTGGTTATATAAGTGTGTGTATATATATATATATATATTTTGTGGTCTTACAAATTCAAAGTTAAATTTCTCTTAAAAATAATAATAATTAAGAAAGCTTTTTTTGGCCCTATTATATTGGATCTCTCTGACGTTTATTCCAACCTCGCCCAGCAAGCTTTTACTCTTCTACATATAAAAGTCAATTTTTCGGTTAAATGACGAAATCATTTTTATGGACTAGATTCTTCATTGTGATGGTACTTGTGTCTAGGGTTATAAAAAGAACCAAATAATTACCCTGTGAATAGCTTGAGTTTGGTTCGTTAAGATACTTGCTCGTGTTCGTTAATGAATTAAACCAATTAAATTTAGCAAAATTTTAATGTAATTTTTTTAAATGTAAAGTTGGATAGCTAATGTGCACTAAGAAGGGTAAAATTAAAAACATAGGGTTTAAAAGTAAAATTTGTATTAAGATAGTTTATTTAATCAACTTAAGAGACCTTGCAAACACTAAGAGTTTTATAACTCTGTAGCATTGACGAATCTCATCTATGAGGAGACTTAGGATTGAAAATTCTCATTTTCTTTTATTGTAATAATTGAGATATGTTATATATATTAAAGAAAAAATTGTGAACAAATTTGAACTAGTTCTTGTTCTTAAAAACTAGGCTATACTTTAACTCAATATCAATAGTTCAACAAACCAAATTTAAACACCTTAGTACCTTCCAACTGGAGTGCTTAACAATTTTACTTGTGTCGAATAGCAGTAGGAGAAGATTCTTGTGTGGCATAAGTCATGCATGGCTCCTATTCCTATACCAATATATTGCCAAAGATTTCTGACAATTCAGACCTTATCCTATTTATTTTAATATCTAAACGAAGTTGAATTCTTATTTCTTAAAACAAAAAGTCAATTGAAGAGGCTAACTTATTTGCTCAACATGTTTTCCTTCAAACTTATGTTTGTCTGTATAATGAATCTTTCAAATCCTAAATTATAGGGCAACAAAGTAGACTAAGAACAGGAATCTATGACTAAGAAATAAATATCAAGAATTATACTAGTTTAAGTTATTTCAAAACAAAAAAAAGGTTTTATTTTTTATTTTTTTATAATTCAATAATTACATTAATAATGGAGGAATAGAGTTTTAAACATTAAATGTCTTTGTTTAAAATACCAGAATTTGCTAATTGATTTACAAGGCTATTGGCAACAGGTTGTTTGATTACTCATTTTCAGAATTGAAGTATTAAGTATAGTACAAATAAAATTATTTCTTAATTTAATGAAAACAAATGGTATTTGCCAACAGATCCCATATAAGCGCAAATTGTAAAGCAATGGGGTTTGGTATATTTACAAATATTAAAATATAGCATATTTTAAATTTTATAAAGTTAGTTGTATATATGTCCTTGGAATGCACGAGTTAATGCAAAGCCCTACGCAATTTTTGTTTTTTTGTTTTTTTTTTTATAAATAATACTAAAATAAATAAATAACAATAACAATAACTTAATTTAAAGTAATAAAAATGGTAATATGGCCGCAGAATATCATATAATATCAAAAATTTATCCAAAACCAAAATTATTGCAATGAAAAAATAAATTTAGAATATATAATGATTTTTTTTTTTTTGAAAAATAATTGAAGTAATATTTTTAAAATTTCTTGAAACTTTTTTTTTTAAGGAACAAAATTTCTTGAACCTTTAACAATAGAGTTTACCATCGTGCACTCTTGGTGCGATAGTCACTTCACAAGTATAAGTGCTTATTGGGTGTGGGAGAAAGGGCCGGAGTTCAAGTCTTCAGGAAGGAACTTCACACACATATACACTTAGATTAGGACAGAGTAGAATTTTTATCTCGTATAAAATAAAAATAAAAAAAAACAATAGAGTTTTTTTTTTTTTTTTTGAGAAAGAAAAACAATAGAGTTTTAACTTACAAATTAATGTATTTATTATTTATAATAAGTCAAACTATAAAATCGCGTAATGCACCATAAAATAAAATATAAACCTAACTTTTAATATATAGCATATGATAGGTTGAAATCTTTTCTCCAGTATTTCATTCTAATTAAGAAAATACATTTGGTTTCACAAGGCGTCTCTCCAATTGGGCACAATCCATGTGATTCAGGAAAGAACATAGTCAATGATAAAGACTTACGGCCTGTTTCTTTTGAAGGATGAATAGACACAGTTTCAGATCATGCGGGCATCTAGTTAAGACT
Organism: Quercus glauca; assembly: GCA_023736055.1. Taxonomy (NCBI): domain Eukaryota; kingdom Viridiplantae; phylum Streptophyta; class Magnoliopsida; order Fagales; family Fagaceae; genus Quercus; species Quercus glauca. Next base: position 58,026,942 of record CM043322.1, read on the forward strand.
TTTGAATTAAACAGCTTTTTCAGTAGCGGCCCCAGAAATTTTTTTCAGGTGTTACTTAAGAAGTATAAATTATATAATTTAATAAAAGAAAAATTCAAATATTGACAACAACAACAATAAAAAAAAACACGCAAATACATAAAATTTACAATTGTCTTCTACGAGTTTTCATATTTTGAAATCGGTGCATGATAGTCTCATTATAAATGCTACAAACTACATCAACTACATCTCATTCAATGTACACAACAAAGCAATCATTCATCCACTGAATGTAGAACAAATTATAGAGAAAAAGTTAATTTTATTGGCATTAAAAAATCTGATAGTGTTCCCAAATTATTTTTGAAAGGTAGACAAATAAAAAATTTTGAATTATTATAGGACCACCCTAACCTAAGGTGCCGCCCCGTTAGTTTCATTCTATAAAGTCTAGACCTTAACACACTTTAACCCCCTTAGTAATCAGTATATATATAATATATAATTTTTTTCTTAGTTTTATAAACAGACAACCTCGCATGCGCACAATCTCATACGTACCCTCCTATGTGGTCGGAACATGACTCTCCTTATTACTAGGCGGGGTCAGTCAATCGCTTGTCTAATTCTTTCTCTTTTGGTGTCTTCTGAAGATAAAAATAATATTTGACTTATAACCAATATATACGATTATTTTAGTTAAAAACCCACCCAAAAAAAAAAAAACAGCAAAATAATAACCAGGCAGTACTGCAAGATACACACATGTCCATATCCCAGAAACATATAAAAAAGATGCAATATTATTGATATTACATCTTTGCATTAATTGTGTATTTTTAACAGGAAAAAAAATGGCATATTAATGATAGAAATTAAAAATTAAAGAAGTTTCACGATATATTGCATCATGCCTCACGTATGATCAAATTGTTAACTTATGACCTGTTTGGAAGTTTAGAGAGGGAGGAGAGTAGAGGAGAGAAGAGTAATGGAGAGAAGAGTAGAGAGGAATCGTTATCCTCCACCTTATTTGAAATTTTTTAAAATTAGTAAGGGAGAATGGAGTAATTAGTCATTCATCTTGTTAGGATGTTTTAAAAATTAGGAGGGAGAGGAGAGGAAATGATTTAAATAGACAAATTTACCCCTATTTGAAAATAGACTTGCAACATTGGTCTATGATTAATTTGTTAGATTAAAAAAATTATTTAATCAACATTCTCATTCCATCAAATACTACTAATAAAAGTATAAAACTACTATTAACTATTATAAAATAATTTTTATTACCTCAAAAAAATTATAATAAAAAATCAAAAACCTCCAATTTTCGATGTGATCAGGTCCAAATTATTAGGACCAATCCAATACACTCCAATCCAGTTTCCATCATCTGACTGTTAAATCTCTTTCTTTCTTTCTTCATCTTCAACAATTTTCTCACTTCCCAAACACCCTAATAACTCAGAATCCAATGTCCAAGCTCGAGCTCCAGGAGCTAGGGAACACGGGGCTGAAGTTCAGTTGCGTGGGCTTTGGTGCATCGCCTCTCGGCAACGTTTTCGGCATAGTCTCTAAGGAAGAAGCAAATGCCTCCGTTCGTGAAGCCTTTCGCCTTGGTATCAACTTCTTCGACACCTCTCCGTACGTATCCATCTATCTTTTTTTCCCCATTCCTGAAACTACACTCAATTTCTTTCATTTTTGTGTGTGAAAGGCTGTGTTTGGTTTTGCCTTAAAAAATGTAGGAAAGTTGAAACATTGAATTGAATTGTGTGTTTCTCAATTGATGTCTATCTGTTTGGTTGCTAAGAAAGGAAGAAACTATTGTATTTCTCGTAATGCTAGATGAAAAGACAAAAGCTTGGGCTTAATTAGTCTAACTTTTGCCCAAAATTATAACAAACAAAGATTATTTATATAATCGGTTTGTAATTTTGTTAATTTAGAAAAGGTAAATTGGAGAATTCATTTGATCAATAATTTATCTACTCTACTCTCCTTCCAAATCTCTCCAATTTGGAGGAATTAAAAATGAGGAGTTAAAGGTAGTTGAAACCCTTCCAAACCCTTTCCCCTCATTCCTTAAAAAACTTCCAAACAAGGTAATTGAATTACCCTCCCTCCCTTTACTCTACTCACCCTCATTTTTTAAACTTCCAAACAGGCCATTAAAGTTGTTCAAAATACTTAATGAATTCCCTTATCCATCACATTTCAATGTTAAATATGCATGTTGAATGCATATAATAAGACAGAGTGAAGGTCTTGATCCATAATATATAACACATATTCCTTCAGTGGCCAATTTGTACGATAGAAGTGCAGGCACGGAGCTACAATTGGACTTGGGAGGGCAATGCTCCCAGTTTTTTGTTTTTTAATAATATATATATATATATATATATATATATATATATATTATGTACGGGTATTAATTTTAGCAATTTTATTCTATAAAATTACACTTTTCTCCTTAACAATATCATTAATTTTTTTAAGAGTATTGTTATAGTCACAAACATTTCTATAATATTTTTACAAACTGTTAAGGTAGCAAATTTTTATTGTTAAAAAAGTTTGTAACTTTAGCATTTTTCTCATTTTAAAGACTATAAAAAAAATTTATAGATCTAAAATCTAAACTAAAAGATATAAGCTCAAAAAAATTAGCCTAACAACAAAAATTGCTAATAATAAAACTAAAAAAAATTAAGGCTAATCAACTAATTTTACCAAAAACAAACAATCTGTCCTTTAAAAATTAAAACAAAATAATTTTGTTCTTAACAGCAGCATACACATAGAAAATAAAATTAAAAAAAAAAACAGCAAAATAATAACCAGGCAGTACTGCAAGATATACACATGTCCATATCCCAGAAACATATAAAAAAGATGCAATATTATTGATATTACATCTTTGCATTGATTGTGTATTCCTAACAGGAAAAAAAAAATGGCATATTAATGATAGAAATTAAAAATTAAAGAAGTTTCATGATATATTGTATCATGCCTCACGTATGATCAAATTGTTAACTTATGACATGTTTGGAAGTTTAGAGAGGGAGGAGAGTAGAGGAGAGAAGAGTAGTGGGGAGAAGAGTAGAGGGGAATGGTTATCCTCCACCTTGTTTGAAAATTTTTAAAATTAATAAGGGAGAATGGAGTAATTAGTCCTTCATTTTGTTAGGATATTTTAAAAATTAGGAGGGAGATGAGAGGAAATGATTTAAATAGACAAATTTACCCCTATTTGAAAATGGACTTGCAACATTGGTCTATGATTAATTTGTTAGATTAAAAAATTATTTAATCAACATTCTCATTCCATCAAATACTACTAATAAAAGTATAAAACTACTATTAACTATTATAAAATAATTTTTATTACCTCAAAAAAATTATAATAAAAAATCAAAAACCTCTTCCAATATCTGATGTGATCAGGTCCAAATTATTGGGACCAATCCAGTACACTCCAATCCAGTTTCCATCACCTGACCGTTAAAATCTCTTTCTTTCTTTCTTCATCTTCAATAATCTTCTTACTTCCCAAACACCCTAATAACTCAGAATCCAATGTCCAAGCTCGAGCTTCAGGAGCTAGGGAACACGGGGTTGAAGTTCAGCTGCGTGGGCTTCGGTGCATCACCTCTCGGCAACGTTTTCGGCATAGTCTCTAAGGAAGAAGCAAATGCCTCCGTTCGTGAAGCCTTTCGTCGCGGTATTAACTTCTTCGACACCTCTCCGTACGTATCCATCTATCTTTTTTTCCCCATTCCTGAAACTACACTCAATTTCTTTCATTTTTGTGTGTGAAAGGCTGTGTTTGGTTTTGCCTTAAAAAATGTAGGAAAGTTGAAACATTGAATTGAATTGTGTGTTTCTCAATTGATGTCTATCTGTTTGGTTGCTGAGAAAGGAAGAAACTATTGTATTTCTCGTAATGCTAGATGAAAAGACAAAAGCTTGGGCTTAATTAGTCTAACTTTTGCCCAAAATTATAACAAACAAAGATTATTTATATAATCGGTTTGTAATTTTGTTAATTTAGAAAGGGTAAATTGGAGAATTCATTTGGTCAATAATTTATCTACTCTACTCTCCTTCCAAATCTCTCCAATTTGGAGGAATTAAAAATGAGGAGTTAAAGGTAGTTGAAACCCTTCCAAACCCCTTCCCCTCGTTCCTTAAAAAACTTCCAAACAAGGTAATTGAATTGTTCTCCCTCCCTTTACTCTACTCACCCTCATTTTTTAAACTTCCAAACAGGCCATTAAAGCTGTTCAAAATACTTAATGAATTCCCTTATCCATCACATTTCAATGTCAAATATGCATGTTGAATGCATATAATAAGACAGAGTGAAGGTCTTGATCCATAATATATAACACATATTCCTTCAGTGACCAATTTGTACGATAGAAGTGCAGGCACGGAGCTACAATTGGACTTCGGAGGGCAATGCTCCCAATTTTTTGTTTTTTAATAATATATATATATATATATATATATATATATATATATACATGTATTAATTTTAGTAATTTTATTCTATAAAATTACACTTTTCTCCTTAACAATATCATTAATTTTTTTAAGAGTATTGTTATAGTCACAAACATTTCTATAATATTTTTACAAACTGTTAAGGTAGCAAATTTTTATTGTTAAAAAAGTTTGCAACTCTAGCATTTTTCTCATTTTAAAGACTATAAAAAAAAAATTATAGATCTAAAATCTAAAATAAAAGATATAAGCTCAAAAAAATTAGCCTAACAACAAAAATTGCTAATAATAAAACTAAAAAAAATTAAGGCTAATCAACTAATTTTACCCAAAACAAACAATCTGTCCTTTAAAAATTAAAACAAAATAATTTTTTTCTTACCCACAGCACACACATAAAAAATAAAAATAAAAATAAAAATAAACAGCAAAATAATAACCAGGCAATACTGCAAGATACACACATGTACATATCCCAAAAACATATAAAAAAGATGCAATATTATTGATATTACATCTTTGCATTAATTGTGTATTCCTAACAGGAAAAAAAATTGGCATATTAATGATAGAAATTAAAAATTAAAGAAGTTTCATGATATATTGCATCATGCCTCACGTATGATCAAATTGTTAACTTATGACCTGTTTGGAAGTTTAGAGAGGGAGAAGAGTAGAGGAAAGAAGAGTAGAGCGGAATGATTATCCTCCACCTTGTTTGAAAGTTTTTAAAATTAGTAAGGGAGAATGGAGTAACTAGTCCTTCATCTTGTTAGGATGTTTTTAAAATTAGGAGGAAGAGGAGGGGAAATTATTTAAATAGACAAATTTACCCCTATTTGAAAATGGACTTGCAACATTGGTTTATGATTAATTTGTTAGATTAAAAAATTATTTAATCAGCATTCTCATTCCATCAAATACTACTAATAAAAGTATAAAACTACTATTAACTATTATAAAATAATTTTTATTACCTCAAAAAAATTATAATAAAAAATCAAAAACCTCCTTCAATTTCCAATGTGATCAGGTCCAAATTATTGGGACCAATCCAGTACACTCCAATCCAATTTCCATCACTTGATCGTTAAAATCTCTTTCTTTCTTTCTTCATCTTCAACAATTTTCTCACTTCCCAAACACCCTAATAACTCAGAATCCAATGTCCAAGCTCGAGCTCCAGGCATGGTTTTGAAATCTAGACCGAACTGGACGGTCCGACCGAAAAAACCGGGAGCTGGACTGAAATTCGGTTTTTTAAGCCTAAAGAACCGGGTATCAGTGAGTTGTGAGAAACCGGACGAACCGGGGTTCAACCGGAAAAACCAGACGAACCGTAGGCCGGTTCAACCGGTCATGAAATGGGGGAAATATCGGATTCTGGTCGGTAAATGCATACCGGACCGGAAAAACAAAAATGTTTCTTTGTCACTCTCACCTTCCACCGGCGACGATCTCTACATTCTCGACCTCAAGTCGAGCTCGTGGACTGATTTTGCTGCTGCTACTTCATCTTCATCTTCTTCTTCTTCTTCTCTCTGTGTCTCTGTGCCCATCTAACTTTCTCTTTCTCGGTTTTTTATTTTTTTTGAAACTTTTCTCGGTTTTTCAAACCACTCTGCCCAAATAAATAGACTTTTCAGACATGTTAGCTGGCCTTTTGATTTTCTCAAAGCATCAGGAGATGATGGTTTGAATTGGTGTAACAATCTTTTGACACGTGGGCCCAAGAAATAGACTTTTCTGATGTAAATAGTAGCTTGCCTTTTGATTTTCTCAAACCATCGGGAGATAATTGTTTGAATTGGTGCCACAATCTTTTAACACGTGGGATTGGTATTGATTAAGTTTGGTGGTTGTTAAATTATTTAATAGTTTTTTTTTTAAAATAATTTTCCACTTTTATATATTTATGTTGATAATTTCATAAAAAAATATAAAAGTGCCAAAGTGATATATTGAGTTATTAGAAATATAATTTTATATATTGTATAAAATAGTAAAAAGTAGCGGTAAACTCGAAATGATATACTAATATTGACCGTTATTAAAATGATTTCTCTTAAAAGATGATTATAAAAATGTTTTTTTATGCTTATTTATGTTGTACTATTTTTTATTAACCTTATAATGTACTATTTTATGTATTTTGTTTCAATTTTTAAGATATTTTAAGTAAATTTTGCTAATATTTACAAAATTTAATATATTTATTTATATTTAAATAATTATTAAATTAATTATGACGTCATTACGGTTCAACCCCGGTTCGACCTCGGTTCGACCTAAAAAACCTTGAACCTCTCTCTTTTACGGTTCAATAAACGGTCCGGGTTTGAAAACCTTGGCTCCGGGAGCTAGGGAACATGGGGCTGAAGTTTAGCTGCGTGGGCTTCAGTGCATCGCCTCTCGGCAATGTTTTCGGCATAGTCTCTGAGGAAGAAGCAAATGCCTCCGTTCGTGAAGCCTTTCGTCTCGGTATTAACTTCTTCGACACCTCTCCGTACGTATCCATCTATCTTTTTTTCCCCATTCTTGAAACTACACTCAATTTCTTTCATTTTTGTGTGTGAAAGGCTGTGTTTGGTTTTGCCTTAAAAAATGTAGGAAAGTTGAAACATTGAATTGAATTGTGTGTTTCTCAATTGATGTCTATCTGTTTGGTTGCTGAGAAAGGAAGAAACTATTGTATTGCTCGTAATGCTAGATGAAAAGACAAAAGCTTGGGCTTAATTAGTCTAACTTTTGCCCAAAATTATAACAAACAAAGATTATTTATATAATCGGTTTGTAATTTTGTTAATTTAGAAAGGGTAAATTGGAGAATTCATTAGGTCAATAATTTATCTACTCTACTCTCCCTCCAAATCTCTCCAATTTAGAGGAATTAAAAATGAGGAGTTAAAGGTAGTTGAAACCCTTCCAAATCCCTTCTCCTCATTCCTTAAAAAACTTCCAAACAAGGTAATTGAATTACCCTCCCTCCCTTTACTCTACTCACCCTCCTTTTTTAAACTTCCAAACAGACCATTAAAATTGTTCAAAATACTTAATGAATTCCCTTATCCATCTCATTTCAATGTCAAATATGCATGTTCAATGCATATAATAAGACAGAGTGAAGGTCTTGATCCATAATATATAACACATATTCCTTTAGTGACCAATTTGTACGATAGAAGTGCAAGCACGGAGCTACAATGGACTTGGGAGGGCAATGCTCCCAGTTTTTTGTTTTTTAATAATAATAATAATAATAATAATAATATATATATATATATATATATATATATGTATGGGTATTAATTTTAGTAATTTTATTCTATAAAATTACACTTTTCTTCTTAACAATATCATTAATTTTTTTAAGAGTATCGTTCTAGTCACAAACATTTCTATAATATTTTTACAAACTGTTAAGGTAGCAAATTTTTATTGTTAAAAAAGTTTGTAACTCTAGCATTTTTCTCATTTTAAAGACTATAAAAAATTTATAGATCTAAAATCTAAAATAAAAGATATAAGCTCAAAAAAATTAGCCTAACAACAAAAATTGCTAATAATAAAACTAAAAAAAATTAAGGCTAATCAACTAATTTTACCCAAAACAAACAATCTGTCATTTAAAAATTAAAACAAAATTTTGTTCTTTCCAGCAACACACACACATAAAAAAAAAATAAATAAATAAATAAATAAATAAAACCTCAGCAGCTAGCTAAGCAACATAATTGAAAGCCGAAATTGCCACACAACCAGCAACAAAGTCGCCACCCTTAACTCAAGTTCTGCCTCTGTCCCATATAAGGTAGTATCACACACACGTGTGCACGCTCTCTCTCTCTCTTTCTCACACACACACATACATATACACACACACACACACACACATATATATATATATATATATATATATATTGCGTACATATTTGAGAGGCAGAGAAGAATGGATTGGAAAGGATTTTTAAGGTATTTTTTATTTGGCATTTAGTAGAAAAGAAAATGAAAGTCTTTCCTAATCATTCCTCTCAAAAATGAGAAAAGAGTTTTCATTCCTTTAACGTAATCAATGTGAAATATTGATTCTATCCCTACTTTCTGAAAGGACAAACAAAAAGTAACGGATATTCATATACTAATAAAACTTATTTTCTTTCTTCTCAAAAAAAAAAAAAAAAAAACTTATTTTCTTCTCTATTCAATCTTTTTTTATAAAATCCTATGAATACATTGAGAACATAAACTTTTTTCCCATCCTATTTGATACCCTTTTTATTTAATCATTCTATCTTCTTCTTTCTTTCTATTTTTAGAAACATCAATTCCAAATATAGTAGGGTGGTAATTAGTATTAAACAATATAACAACCACAACAACAACAACAGCTACAGGAAGAAAATTCACAATCTGTAGAAATGGTGTAAAGGGTAAGCAATTAACCAATGAATATCCTTTAATTTCTTACAAACTGAAAAATAGTGATAACCATCATTCCATGAATACATGTTAATTAAAATCTACAAAAAGTAACTTGTCTACACATTAGTCATTACTATCTTATAATTCTTATCTTATAGTCACGGCCTTCACACTTTCTAAAATGATAATGTTCAAATATCACGGAAAAATACACAGAATAAAGAGCAAAGTTATGTCATTTTTTTTTTCTTTGCAATAATTTGGCGGTGGGATGTCCGATGGGGACTACTGACCACCGGGGAATCTGAGTTGTCTAGTGGTCTATGCAAAGTTCAAACAATGTGAACTTTAAGATTTCTATTTGGTAATGTTATTCTAGTAACGTTGTTTGTATTTTTTGAAAATTCGTATGGGTGAAAAAGTGTGTGAAAATACATGTAATTTTGTTTAAACGCTGAAAACTGTTACTCAAAACACCTTATCAAACAGCCCCTTAGAGTGTAACCCTAACTTCAATTGAGTACATGAATGATTTTTTCTTCAAAATTTTCAGGATAAGTAAGTTGGACTTCAAAGAAAGAGGAATAGGTCTAGAGATTCATATATACCAATATTGTCCGCTAGCTTGGATCAACCTCGCTCACACAACCAACATGGTCAATCATACATGATTGAGCTTTGTCTTTCATGCACACATCTTGTCATTCCTGTAAATTTTATGACCATGAATCTGAACAAGCTTAAGGCGATGGGATAGGCTAGATTTACCTTTGTCACAAGTTTTGTCCGAGTAATGGAATGTATTATTTTATTTAACTCATTTGCTTATTTATAGTTTTTTAACAGTTTATTTTGTCATAATAGTTGCTATTCAGTTTTTTGAGGCAAGGGTGACCCCACACACTCCACACGCTCTTTAGGGGTTCAAATGACCCCTGTATATATTTATGTATGTAAAATATTTTTTGCTCGTTTAACTTCTAAAAGATATTTTTACACCATGACTTAAATCTTGCACACTCTTATCACAAATATGAAATATCTCTAACATTAAGAGTAAATAATTAGTGTTTGTAAGTTGTATGTATCTCTCTTTTTATTATAAATTTATATTATATGTGTATGAGTATGTATCTTATACTGATTGTGTGTGTTGTTATTATTATTATTATTATTATTTGTTATAATGTTATTTGTGTGAATTGTGATGTGTGAGATGTGTACATATAAATATAATATAAATATATATATAATTTAATAACTAGGTGTAAGGACTCAAAATGTAATGGACCCTGGACAATAAAATTTATAGAGAAATGGGTTTAAGGGTTTGGCCTCACCGAAGTAAACAACGGCTGGTGTAAAGTTTATAACAAAAATCATGGATGACATGAACTTCATAGGAGTCTAGTGGTGGGAATTTGGTGAAGTGTTTGCGAAGCATACTTGTCCTCGGCCCAGGCCGAGGATCCATTTTTCTTTCTTTTCCTTTCCACCCCCCTTCTTTTGCTGGGAGCCCTCTTAGATATATAGTCCCTTTCCTCTTAATCTTCACCATCCATTTGTCAATTATCTGGTCTCTATGTACAGGGGTTTGTCCCATCGTCTGTAATTAGCAGGCTTTATGTTAGTTCTTAGCCGCCTTTGCAGACTTTCTATTAATTGTAGTAATCGAGGCAACTGGGCTTGCTGGTCACATCACCATTAAAACGGTCAGAATGTTGGTGGGATAGGTTCAATGGATGAGGGATGTTTTCCCTTTATCAAAAGTCGGTGTGCCGAGGATGTGTCATCCTCGGCAAGGCCCTTGGGTGACCTGGGCTCTATCACATTGTACTCGGCTTAGCATTATCCTCGGCGCGGGCCTTGGGCCGCACATAATGGGCCAGCGTGGTTAGTGTAGTAGGGCCCCACAATAGCCCCTCAAAATTCTGCTGCACGTCCCCCTGGGCGGGGAGGAGGATTTTGACTTCCTCGGCGTTTTTCCTCAGCCTGTTGGCTCTACCTTGTCGTCAGTGCTATCGCTATTGTAACCGTTTTTTACAGTTTTCTTTTTGTGCAAAAGGTTTGCCCGAGGATGGATAGGTTTTGGTCGTTTGTGTTATGGCGCTTATTCCTCATGGTTCTTGTCCCCGATGGGGTTCGTTATTTGGCACCTAAGGAGGTTGGTTTTGCCTCGGCTTTTGGACTTGTCGCCCATATACGCACCTTGGCTCCGTTCATCGTTCGTATTGCCTTACAGTGGCTGACTCCCACAGAGGTTCGGGTCTGGAGACCATGCGAGACCTTGGTTTTTAGCGTTTAGCTTTTACGAGGAAATGTTCTTCCTGTTGACTTTTTGACCATGCAGTGTTTAAGCTTTGTTTAGCACTTGGTTTTTCATTTTAATCATCTGAAGTATCTGGTTTCCCCATAAGGCCTGGGTCCGAGGACCATGCAGTGCCTTGGTTCTGTCCAGCACCTAGTTTTCCATTTTAATCATCTGAAGTATCTGGTTTCCCCATGAGGCCTGGGTCCGAGGACCATGCAGTGCCTTGGTTCTGTCCAGCACCTAGTTTTCCATTTTAATCATCTGAAGTATCTGGTTTCCCCATGAGGCCGGGGTCCGAGGACCATGCAGTGCCTTGGTTCTGTCCAGTACCTAGTTTTCCATTTTAATCATCTGAAGTATCTGGTTTCCCCATGAGGCCTGGGTCCGAGGACCATGCAGTGCCTTGGTTCTGTCCAGTACCTAGTTTTCCATTTCAATCATCTGAAGTATCTGGTTTCCCCATGAGGCCTGGGTCCGAGGACCATGCAGTGCCTTGGTTCTGTCCAGTACCTAGTTTTCCATTTCAATCATCTGAAGTATCTGGTTTCCCCATGAGGCTTGGGTCCGAGGACCATGCAGTGCCTTGGTTCTGTCCAGTACCTAGTTTTCCATTTCAATCATCTGAAGTATCTGGTTTCCCCATGAGGCCTGGGTCCGAGGACCATGCAGTGCCTTGGTTCTGTCCAGCACCTAGTTTTCCATTTTAATTATCTGAAGTATCTGGTTTCCCCATGAGGCCGGGGTCCGAGGACCATGCAGTGCCTTGGTTCTGTCCAGTACCTAGTTTTCCATTTTAATCATCTGAAGTATCTAGTTTCCCCATGAGGCCTCGGTCCGAGGACCATGCAGTGCCTTGGTTCTGTCCAGTACCTAGTTTTCCATTTCAATCATTTGAAGTATCTGGTTTCCCCATGAGGCCTGGGTCCAAGGACCATGCAGTGCCTTGGTTCTGTCCAGTACCTAGTTTTCCATTTCAATCATCTGAAGTATCTGGTTTCCCCATGAGGCCTGGGTCCGAGGACCATGCAGTGCCTTGGTTCTGTCCAGTACCTAGTTTTCCATTTCAATCATCTGAAGTATCTGGTTTCCCCATGAGGCCTGGGTCCGAGGACCATGCAGTGCCTTGGTTCTGTCCAGTACCTAGTTTTCCATTTCAATCATCTGAAGTATCTGGTTTCCCCATGAGGCCTGGGTCCGAGGACCATGCAGTGCCTTGGTTCTGTCCAGTACCTAGTTTTCCAATTTAATCATCTGAAGTATCTGGTTTCCCCATGAGGCCTGGGTCCGAGGACCATGCAGTGCCTTGGTTCTGTCCAGTACCTAGTTTTCCATTTTAATCATCTGAAGTATCTGGTTTCCCCATGAGGCCTGGGTCCGAGGACCATGCAGTGCCTTGGTTCTGTCCAGTACCTAGTTTTCCAATTTAATCATCTGAAGTACTTGGTTTCCCCATGAGGCCTGGGTCCGAGGACCATGCAGTGCCTTGGTTCTGTCCAGTACCTAGTTTTCCATTTTAATCATCTGAAGTATCTGGTTTCCCCATGAGGCCTGGGTCCGAGGACCATGCAGTGCCTTGGTTCTGTCCAGTACCTAGTTTTCCATTTTAATCATCTGAAGTATCTGGTTTCCCCATGAGGCCTGGGTCCGAGGACCATGCAGTGCCTTGGTTCTGTCCAGTACCTAGTTTTCCATTTTAATCATTTGAAGTATCTGGTTTCCCCATGAGGCCTGGGTCCGACGACCATGCAGTGCCTTGGTTCTGTCCAGTACCTAGTTTTCCATTTTAATCATCTGAAGTATCTGGTTTCCCCATGAGGCCTGGGTCCGAGGACCATGCAGTGCCTTGGTTCTGTCCAGTACCTAGTTTTCCATTTTAATCATCTGAAGTATCTGGTTTCCCCATGAGGCCTTGGTCCGAGGACCATGCAGTGCCTTGGTTCTGTCTAGTACCTAGTTTTCCATTTTAATCATCTGAAGTATCTGGTTTCCCCATGAGGCCTGGGTCCGAGGACCATGCAGTGCCTTGGTTCTGTCCAGTACCTAGTTTTCCATTTTAATCATCTGAAGTATCTGGTTTCCCCATGAGGCCTGGGTCCGAGGACCATGCAGTGCCTTGGTTCTGTCTAGTACCTAGTTTTTCAATTTAATCATCTGAAGTATCTGGTTTCCCCATGAGGCCTGGGTCCGAGGACCATGCAGTGCCTTGGTTCTGTCCAGTACCTAGTTTTCCATTTTAACCATCTGAAGTATCTGGTTTCCCCATGAGGCCTGGGTCCGAGGACCATGCAGTGCCTTGGTTCTGTCCAGTACCTAGTTTTCTCTTTTTAATCATTTATTTTATCTATTTATCCGTAGCCGTTTTAATTCTTGCAGCGTTTTACAATAAGCATTAAATAATTACAGTTTTCAAGCAGAATAATAATAATAGTAAATACTGGAGTTGGTAGAGGATAAGATCTTGCCGTGTTTCGCCTCTTCGTTTGGTGGGACTCTTCAGATAACGAGGCGTCACCTGGGTTGTCCGAGTGACGCGTTCTGACGCTTCGGTGCCTTCTTGTTTAATGAGGCGTCACCTCATTAATACCGGCCATGGATCTACGAGGATCTAACGGTTGGCAAGCCCCTTGGAAATTGGGGCGGCATTATTGCCTCCGGAAATCTCTCCCTGGGATTCATTGTGGATTTGGCCCTCATCAATGTTCCTCCCACTATAAAAGGCGTTCCTAGGGCGAACCTCCCCTTCACACTTGACAAACACTCGTTCTGAAACTCCCCAAAAACACATCGCCAAAAATTCTTCAAGGCGCAATCATTTGAGCCCCTTCACATGAACTGGCCCTGGAAAAGGGCGCTCTAGAGAATGCACAGCCCCCATCAGGAGTCGAGGATGGCACTCCAACTCTGGCCGCCACGCTGGTGTGGAGGTAGAGGAGATCCGAAGATTCTCATTCTTTTCAACCTAACCGAAGGCACAGCCCTCCTCAACGCTTGGAGGAGGATCCAGAGAGAACGTAACCTCCCTCTCTTGGGTTTAGGTTTTTGACCCCCCAAGTCAGCTACAATGGGGGTGGGAGGGGAACCAGGCGGAACCCAAGAGCGAAACCGTATGGTGCCTCTGCCTCTTTCGCCCCTAATGTAGCTTTCCTATCTTCTCATCCTTCTTCTCTCTCCTCTCTCTTGCTCTTCAACGAGCTTTCCCTTTTTCTTTCCTCCTCTCCTCCTTCACTTCTTTTTTAATATTTGTTTTTCATCTCTTCTTTTCTTCATCTCTTCCTCTATTCTCCTTTTCTATCTTCTGTTCTTCTGCCATTGTTGCTCTCCACCCTTTGTTCCTCTGTCTGCTTCGTCATGTGTCTGCCTTTGTAGTTAGCTTTAGAACAAGCCCCCTGGGCATTACTTGTAAGAGATGTAGTTTTACTTCATATATGAATAAAAGAAGTAGATTTGTTTCACTTGTTGTCTTTCTTTTTCTTTCTTTTTCGCATATTCTTGTTCTTGTGATTGCTGACTTCTGAATCATTGTTGTTGCAGTAGATTGTATTGTTTTTTGTATATTATTTCTGAAAGTGCTGCTCTTAATTTCTTTACACCTACCACCGCACTTGCCAGCGCACAAATCCTTCCCACAGACGGCGCCAATTGTAGGGACTCAAAATGTAATGGACCATGGACAATAAAATTTATAGAGAAATGGGTTTAAGGGTTTGGCCTCACCGAAGTAGACAACGGCTGGTGTAAAGTTTATAACAAAAATCATGGATGACATGAACTTCATAGGAGTCTAGTGGTGGGAATTTGGCGAAGTGTTTGCGAAGCATACTTGTCCTCGGCCCAGGCCGAGGATCCATTTTTCTTTCTTTTCCTTTCCACCCCCCTTCTTTTGCTGGGAGCCCTCTTAGATATATAGTCCCTTTGCTCTTAATCTTCACCATCCATTTGTCAATTATCTGGTCTCTATGTACAGGGGTTTGTCCCATCGTCTGTAATTAGTAGGCTTTATGTTAGTTCTTAGCCGCCTTTGCAGACTTTCTATTAGTTGTAGTAATCGAGGCAACTGGGCTTGCTGGTCACATCACCATTAAAACGGTCAGAATGTTGGTGGGATAGGTTCAATGGATGAGGGATGTTTTCCCTTTATCAAAAGTCGGTGTGCCGAGGATGTGTCATCCTCGGCGAGGCCCTTAGGTGACCTGGGCTCTATCACATTATACTCGGCTTAGCATTATCCTCGGCGCGGGCCTTGGGCCGCACATAATGGGCCAGCGTGGTTAGTGTAGTAGGGCCCCACACTAGGAAATATAGATGGTTTGCTACGTGTGCGTGTATTGTTATCATGTTATATTAACTTTTTATTGTAAAGTTAATTATTCAAGAAAAAAATAACGCTTGTAATTGCTCAAGCATTTGATTGGTTAAGTAGACACTTGGTGTATTATTTATGGATGGAAGAGTGTGATTTTGTGGGTCAACAATTAATATAGTGCCAATGAGTTGAGTTTTCTCATTTAGTTTAAAATATTTTTATAAAAACAATGACAGATAGATAATGACAACTACATTAAATAAATGTTATATATACATACTTAAAAAAATATAAAATTGTCACATCTACCCTCATTGGCAATAGATAAGGACCACAGAACTATCATGTAATAATTTCAAAATTTATGAACTCATAAAAGGAAAATGTAAAACTTCATGTCTTTGAGGGTTTTTTTTTTTTTTTTTTTTTTTTTTTTTCAATAACTTAATATATTCAAGTTAAGTATTTTAATGACTTCCAAGAAAAAAATTTCTTGAGCCACCACAGTTTTGAGAGGTCAATTTCAATTCAGCTTCTTTACACCTCCATTTCCTTGAGCTTAGATTTGTGATCAAATATTGACTTCTATTGTTCAAAAGGTTACTTGTCCATAATTGAAGTGCTTAGGATGACTTAGGAGGCTTGATTCAGACATTATTGAGCCGTGCTAATTTGTAAATAAGAACATAGACATAGACTTGACTTAGGCCAAAGAATGCAAGGTTAGGTTTGCCGTTAACTGTGACCGGTGGTTTGCAGTGGGCGAACCACATGCTAGTTAGTGGGTACAATTCCACCCACTTAAATTTAAATTATTCGGGGTTAATTTATGTGTAAAATGTTCAAGAATTTTTTAGAGAGTTAATTATTTAAATCTCTCTCTCTCTCTCTCTCTCTCTCTCTCTCATGGTTGAACACTTGAACTTCAACCATACAAGTGGATTAGAAAAAAATGGACTTTTGCATTGGAGTTTACATTCAAGACAAAAAAAAAAAAAAAAAAAAAGTTCGTTTGTTTTATTTTGGGACCACATTTAAAAAATAGTATTTCTTTATTATTTTTTTTTAATACTTAATCTGCTAATAAGTCTTTAAATTTATAATAGCCTTAATTTGTAAAAATTAAGATATTCTTTATAATTGTAAACCTAATTATGCTCTAATTAAATAAAAAATAATGATTTTTTTTGTCAAACGAACTCACAAGACAAACAAAAACAAAATATCACTTTTCTTTTTTCTTTTACTTCTTTAAACTTGATCCTCAAAACAAAAAATCACTTTCCCTTTTAGTACTTGTTACTTAAGAATTAAGACACATACCTCATCACTTGTTTTTCTTCCTTCTTAAACCGTTCAAGTTTCAAATATTGGAACTCTAAGAAGAAGTTGATAATGATAATTGTTGGGTCAAATAATAAAATTATTATTAAGACACTTGGCAAGGCAAACATGGATCATGTGGAAATTGGATTTAAGCATAATTTGCCAAATCGGAAATGGCATGATTAAGGATCTTAACTTGAAAAGATTGTAAAGTTGTGATTTACTACTATGTTTTATATTGGCTTTATTCCATGATAAAAAGTGTTGTAATTGCATTAATTTATTTCCTTGTATTTTGTGGGATTTTATTGTATTGGGTTTAGTATTAAGTTGGTGAAAAATCAAGCATGAAATGAAGATCAGTGCAGTTTTACAAGAAGTTCGCGAAAAGAGTAACCCGCGAAAAAGGGCACGTGAGAAGCACATGTTGGAAGCTAAAAAGTCAAGTGCCAGTTGCATTTCGCGAGTGCTTCGCGAGACAAGCCATCTTGCGAGGTACCCACAAAACGCTCTGCCTAGAGGATTTTGAGTGTGACTTTCTTACCCTTCACCAATACTATATATACCCTCATTACCCACAAAAGTGTGAAAGGCAATTTAGAGAGAAAAAACCCTAGATAGGTTTTCTATAACACAACACACTCATCTTTTAGAGAGAGAGCTACTCATCTTTAGTGAGAAATCATTTTAGCCTCTTCTCATTCCCTCTCCTATTACCATACCTTGAGAGGAGATTTGTATCCAAACACAACCCACACCTATTTAGAGTGTAGAGAGTGTTTTGGAGTTTGGGAAGTTTTGGAGATTTGCCAAAAGAAGCCGGTGAGGCTTGGCGGATGCAATCGAGTGTATTGCGGGATCTAGAAAGCTAGAGAAGACATGACTCCGAGAAGTTCATTGTTAGTAGGAGCTTGGAGGGCTTAAGTACATCGGGTAGACTAGGCTTGAAGGGTCTTTTGTTATTTGTGTACTCCAACTTTATTCTTTAGTGGATCGATTTCGACTTTGAGGGTCGCGGAGAGATTTTTCATCAAATTCTTCGATTTCCTCTTCGATAACATATCTTGGTGTTATCTTGTGTTTACATCTCTCTTCCCTTACTTTTGTGCTCTACATTTATTGCTTATTGTTCATGTTTGTGCACTAGAGTAGTTTTGGTGATTGAGCTTCATTTATTCTTATTCCGCACTTAGATAAGTTAGAGTAAAAGCAATCTAGCGATAATTTTTTTTTTTTTTTTGGTCTAAACAAGCTCTTGTGTTTTAGTACAAATCCAAGGTTTCAAAGATGACAAGTAGCATCAATCTAAAATATGTGGCAATTGTCTCGAGTGATTATTGTACCAATTACCTTCGGCAATTATTAAAGGTTGCTAGACATGTATTGAATGAAAATTGGGAGGGAAATGCTTGTAATTAAGTTCATTTCTTTTGTACTCGCGTTATCATTCAATCAAGAATTCAGGTAGTTTGATGCAATTTTTAGTTGTTTATTGAAGATTGATATGATTTCCAGTTTATTTCAAATCAATTTAGTGTTAGAGTAATCAACTAATTAAGTTTGAATCCTTCACATTTCCTGCAATTTACTATAATTCTAGATGATTTGCTCTAGTTTCATTCACTTCGAGATGATTTACTTTTCACTGTTTTACTTCGAGATGATGCACTTCGGCTTAGTTCACTTTGAGTAGGCTTGGTAACTTAGGCAAACAATTCTTAGTCACTAAGGAACGTAGTCACTTAGGGCCTGTTTGGATGCTTTTTTTTTTTTTGTCACTCAATTTCTTTCACTCATCACTCATCACTTATCCCTCTTCACTCATCACTTAAAATATCACACTTGTTTGGCACCATTACTCAATTTCCATCATTCAATATTTTTCACACTATTTGTGAGTCCCATACCTGTCACTTGGTCAGAGCAAAAATGTTTTGTGGGCCCCACCATTTTCTTTTTTCTCATTTCCCCTCCTTCACCCATGTTACTCTCCCAAAACACAAACCCGAACCCAGCTTCAGCAACAACAACAACAACAACAACAGCAACAACAACAGCAACAACAACAACAACAACAACAACAACAACAACAACAAAATGCGGCCAATCAAATGGCTAATTCCACCTCCACCTCAGCCGACGACGACAACGACGACCCGATACAGAACCGATACGGCGTTGGTCTTCATCCACGATCTCAGCTGGGACACCACGCCGAAACCCCAACCGTCGTGTTCAAGGAATGGGTATTTTGAAACCCCAAATCCAAATCCAAACCCATCCTTACCCGATCATGGAGTGCAGCTTCAAACCAAAAAATTATGTGATGAAGAACAAAAAAAAAAAAAAAAAAAAAAAAAGAGAGAGAGAGAGAGAGAAAAGAACTGAAGACCAAACCCAGTGAAAGAAGAAGAAGAAGAAGAAGAAAAAAAAAAAAAGAAACCCAGAAACCTGAACCCAGTGAAAAAAAAAGAAAAAGGAAGAACTGAAGACCGAACCCAGGAGAAGAAAGAAAAAGAAAAAGAAGGAGACAGTGCCAGCAGTTGAGTTGACAAAGTTGTGTAATGGGTCCCACCATGTGTGTTTAATTACAAAAATGTCATTGAGTTATGAGTAATGGAAACTAAAAACAGCCAAAATGTGTTTTCAGTTTCCATAACTCATGACTCAAAAAGTACAGAATTGAGTGATGGAAATAGAGTTATGGAAACAGAGTTATCGCATTGCCAAATGGACTTCTCGCTATAGGTCCCACCATTTTTGAGTTATGAGTTATGAAAACAGAGAATTGAGTCATGAAAATTGCCCATCCAAACAGCACCTTAAGATTTTCTTATTCTTTTTTTTTTTTTTTTTATAGGAATATTTTCTTATTCTTATTGTTAACTTGCACATTTCTTCTAATAATATATTGTAGATAATAGAAATGGATTATTTTAGGAATTTTATTATCAAATGTTTTAATAAATATTTTTAAATGAGATTTTATACTAGCTTAAGTTTTAGCCAATGTAGTTGAACGCTTTAATACTTAGTATAAAATTCATGTAAGGTCGTTTCTTTAAGCAAAAAAAAAGTATGAACTTAATATTCTTCAAGGTTTTAAGGTTGATCATTAGATTATTATTTTTGACAGTGTTGATGGTGGAAAGATTATACAATATGGTTTCAGATCATGATAATTCATCCAGCTAGTTATCAGTTTTAAATAAGAAGTGAGGCAAGCGTGCAAGTATGAAGCAAAGAAGTGAGGCATGCCATCCAATTCCATGAGTAATTATTGAATACTCCTGAAATTAGTTGGATTGGCAAAAAAATTTAATTGCTGACTTGTTTAAATTAATTAGGGGGTTTAATATAGTAAACTTACAAAATTTTGAAGACTAAATTAAAATTTTATGTCAAGAGTCTTATAACTCAACTGATTGGCACTTCTTGATGCTTTCAACGAAGATATCTAAAGTTCAAATTCTCCATATCTCGTTGTAATTATTGAATTATAAAATAAATAAATAAATTTTAAAAGAACTTTATATTTAGGGTCCGTTTGGATACAAATTATTTTGCTGAAAACTGAAAACTAAAAACTGAAAACACTGTAGCAAAATAATTTTTAAATGTGTGAAAAATTACTGTTCACTATTTTTACTGTTCATATGCCTTGGCACACTGTTCACATCCCATGAACAGTGCACCAGGCACTGGTCTTAAAAAAAAAAAAAAAAAAAATGAAAACACGTAAACCTTACAAACGTGGACGCTGGACATGGATCCAAACCAAGCTTTATTGTCAAAGGATTAGTAGAAGTGTTGTTTAGGGTATCACGAGTTAGATTCTATCGAATTTTCCACCAACCCACCACTCAACCTGATTGAATTGAATGGTAGAAACCTACACTTGATG
Organism: Quercus glauca; assembly: GCA_023736055.1. Lineage (NCBI taxonomy): Eukaryota > Viridiplantae > Streptophyta > Magnoliopsida > Fagales > Fagaceae > Quercus > Quercus glauca. The sequence goes on from CM043322.1 coordinate 58,047,708, forward strand.
CTGATTGTTGGACTATGGATTGTCAACTGGCAAGTCATCAAAATTTTGGAAGTCAAATCGGTTGAGCCTGTTAGCTTAATTCCCAATGGTGACGCATTGCGGAAATCTGTATTAGTTTTGGAATGCAAATCTTTTGTACCACTTTTTATATACCATTCTATATTCCACCAATCAGTACGTACTATGTTTTGATTTTACTTTCCATATAAAATAACTGAAGCTAATTTGGCAAGATTTAAGCTAATTTGGCGCAAGATTTTTGCTAAATCTAGCAAATCTCATATGACAGACAACAAACGATGACACCATTATGAGCGATTGAGAGTCAAATGGGCCAGTTAGAGTTTGATTTCTAAATTAAAAAAAAAAAAAAAAAAAAAAAAAAAAAAAAAAAAAATCACCTCTCAACTCGGTATGATCGGATTTTATTGATGTGCATGTTAAGGCTTTGGACCAGTATATTACTTCTGTATTCTTAGGTGCAGTGGATACTTGTATTGAGTTAGTTGGGACATGCATTAGAAGATTGAACTTGGTTAGTTAAGTGACTAAGCTGCAATGTATTGTACTCTGTAGTTAAGCAGCGGTTGTACTCTGTTAGTTAGTGAGTAGAGGATAAGACTGAACTGATTGTAATGTGGAATTTATTGAAGAATAATAAAGTGATTAGTTCTCTTTGAGATACTATTGGAGGTTGATTCCCTCGAAGAATCATTGGAGGCCTAGTTCCCTTGAAGAACTACTAAAGTGAGAGTAAAGAGAGATTAAGGATCAATTTGATTCCTATCATTTTGTATCAAAGTCAACCACCACGTCGAGTAATCGAACGTAGCTCATTGAGTATGAGATCAAATGAGTTGCGGTTTTGTGGTCGGATTTTAGAGGGGGCAATCTAAAGGCTATATTAAAATTACTTTTAGATGAATGAAGCCACCAAAAAGAGAAAAGCCTACCATTGGATCAATGTCGCTAAAGTGAGCTGTCGTGGACATCGGCTGCAAACTGTGGTGATATGTTATGATCCTAATGTCCCACATTGCTTAAGTGTAAGCTTAAACATGTGTTTATAAACTCTTGAGCACCCTTCCCTTACAAGCTAGTTTTCAATGGTGAGTTCTTCCCATGGGATAATAGGAGCCTTGAACAATATCTCAAAGCTTTTGCAAGGGACAAACCAAAGCAGTGGGGGGAGTGGTTACCTTTGGCTGAGTTTTGGTTTAATACAAATTACAATACTACCACTAAATTGACTCATTTTGAAGCTCTCTATGGTTTCCATTCACCAAGACTGTTAGATTACATTCCTGGCCTTACTAAAGCAACTGCTGTGGATGAGTACTTGTTGACTAGGCAGCAGATTTTGAGCTTTCTCAAGAATAACTTAGTGGCTGCCCAAGACAAGATAAAGCTTTAGGCTTATAGGCACAGGCAAAAAAGAAGTTCTGAGGTGGGTGATTGGGTTTTCCTTAGGCTTCAACCCTTTAAACAATAATCTCTTCGATGGAACAAAGTGGGGAAATTGGCACCTAAGTTCTTTAGTCCTTTTCAAATTCTGCAAAAGATTGGTACTGTGGCTTATAAGCTTGATTTATCTCTAAATTCAAGTGTTCATCTTGTGTTTCTCGTTTCTTGCTTGAAAGCTAAGCTTGGCCAGACCATTATCCCCATTCCCACACTTCCACCAGTGGACACTCAAGGACATCTCACTCCTAAACCGAAGGTCTTCTTACGACAAAGACCAAGTCAGCTAAGAAGGCATAAGCAGGCTACAGAAGTACTGGTTCACTAGGAGGGGTCTTCTCCAAATGATGCAACTTTGGAGCTACTTCGTAAATTGTAGCAACGATACCCACACCTTGTGGGCAAGATGCTGTAAAAAGGGGGACCATGTTAAGGCTCAGGTACAATATATTATTGTTGTATTCTTAGGTGCAGTGGATACTTGTACAGAGTAAGTTGAGTTAGTTGAGACATGCATTAAAAGATTGTACTTGGTTAGTTAAGTGACTAAGCTGCAATGTATTGTACTTTGTAGTTAGTGAGTAGAGTATAAGACTAAACTGATTGTAATGTGGAATTCATTGGAGAATAATACAGTGATTAGTTCTCTTTGAGATACTATTAGAGGTTGATTTCCTCAAAGAATCATTGGAGGCCTAGTTCCCTCAAAAAACTACTAGAGTGAGAGTAAAGAGAGATTAAGGATTGAATCAATTCCTATCAGTGCATCCGTAGTCAAATGAACCACTATAGATTGAGATCAAGTACAATTCCTAAAGTATTGCACCTGATGCAATAGCTATCAATGGTTGAGATTGAGAGTTGGAAAAAAAAAAAAAAAACAGCTTTTAATTTCAACCATTAAATAATAATAAACAGTGAAAAAAAAATAAAAATTTAAAGTTAAAAAGTGAAAATAGTAAAAAAATTTGTGAGTAGGAGGGGCTAGTTGCACTGGGTGCAATCCTAATCCCCCTACTACTTAGATCTGACAGACTTTATTAGCTCTATGCATGCCTTGGTCGAGTAGTTTCAGGGGTGGACCCAGGTGGGGGCCTGAGCCCCCCCGAGTCCAAAATATTTTTATTTATTTAGTCATTCTATATTTTATTTTGTAGTTGGGCCCCCTTCTCCCCAATTAGTCTAGCTAGCCTAACCCAAATAATAACCATCCAACCCAAAAACTTAACAAAAACAATAAAAATATTCACAATAGCAATTGTATTTTAGCAAAAAAAAAAAAAACTAGTTTACCACAAAAGGACAAAAAAAATGTGTTATTGAAGAAGCTAAAACTAAATTTTTTGTAACTACAGTAAATTGGTATAAATACCAGTTAATTGTAGCAAGTTATTAAAAATAAAATACAATATTTTATTAAGAATACATCTCTTCCTTCAATTAAAAAACTCAAATTCTCTCTCTTCCTAATTATTTTAATTAGTTGTTTATATTATTTTAAATGAAATGATAAAAAAAAAAAAAAAAAAAAAAAAAACATTTGATATTGGGTATTATAAAATGAGATGGTAAAATAGATAAAGTAGATTTTTGAGGTACTAAAAGCTAAAATTTTTAACACCACCATTGTAAATTCTCTAACTTCAACAAAAAAAAAAAAATTAAAAAAAAAAATAATCTTAGCTAGCCTAATATTAAAAAAAACATTATTTTGTTTTTGTTTTTGTCTTTGTTGGTAGATGGTTGTATTTTAATGTATTTAGAAATGACGATTTTGTGTATTTATAATTTTTTAATACTATATAGATGTCTATTTGAAGTTTTTTTTTTTTTTTTTTTTTTTTTTAAACTCCGGCCCCCGTTAGCTTAAAATTGTGGATCCGACCCTAAGTAGTTTTGTGGGGTTTAGGTGTGATTTGGATAGTCCTAATGTTATAATTGCACACAGATTAACCATAAGCAAAAAAGAAAAATAAATTCAGGATTTACCCAAGTCTAATAGAATTTCCTATAACTTTCGAGCCGGTGCCGGTGCCGTCAGGCTTTGTTTGGAAGATGATATAATATCAAAAAAAAATTCTTCATGAAGGCAATTCATATAAATTTTAAACTTGTTATTATATATTTATAAATTTTCTTGAAAAGCTAAAATTTAGTCATGTTTGTTTGTTTGTTTGATACCTATCTGTTAGCCGCATCACATTTCCATTGAAAATTTTTTGCCCATAGTAAAAAATGTGTAAAGTGAACGTCACATAGAATTGATGCAAGCACACAACGCCCCACTTTCTAGGCATGCATGTACAGTGCGTGTAAATTAAACTCTATATACTCTAAATAAACATAAACAAATAGGGTGATGCTAGGATGACACAAACATTATTCTTTTACAAACTAATAGTTTGTTTCCGAGTGATAAAATAAAATGTAAAGAATACTTATATAGTAAATTTAATCACAATAGAATTCGCTTCAAATCTCTCTTCTTCTTTTTATTTATTAAAATTTTCAGGTCGTTCTCTCCTTTTAGGTTTGAATATGGCTTTATGTTTATGACAAAAGACTTTTGAGAGAGAGAGAGAGAGGTTAAAAATGAAAGAGAGAGTGGAAAAAAGATATAAGAGAAGTGCTATGTATATTCACAACATTTTTACAACACTTTCATAACAAATCGTAAGTGGTAAGTTGTTATTAGTTATAATTTGAACTCATCACTGAAATTACTTTTTTCGCACTTGTAAAAGCTAATAATAATGTGTTACTTAAGATTTATTATAATATTATTATGGACATAACATTTCTCAAGAGATTATAGTGTACATACGTTAGAAACTAAAAATATAAGGCGAGAGCGGCAAGACAAGGGAAACAAAAGTTTATTTTATAACATGTATATGCATCCTTTTCTTTCATACATGTTTTATATTTTATTCTCTCTCTACATAAGTAGGGACTTGGAGCTATTCATTGGCATTGGGGGCAATGGCCCCTCCAAATTAAATAATAATAAATAAATAAAAACTAATATATATAGGTACTTGTTTTGGCAATTTTGTTCAATAAAATTATATTTCGGTGATTTTCCCTCCCTTAACAATATCATTAATCCTTTTAAAGACCATAAAAAAATTTAAGATCTAAAATTTAAAATAAATTAACAAAAATTACTAATAGCAAAGCTAAAGAAGCTTAAGCCCAATATTAGTCAATTTTACCTAAAACAAATAACCCAACCATTTTTAAAAATTTTAAACAAAATAATTTTTTCCCTTACCCAGTAGTAGATGCACACATCCAAAAAAAAAAAAAAAGATCCTAAGCAACTAAGTAGCCTAACCAAGAGAAGAGCGAGTGAGAAATTACGTAGTGAGCATTTTTAGCTATGAATATCATCAAAATTGACATTCACAACAAAATAGAAGATGATTGGATATTTAGACTCTAATTTAGAATTTGATTGGATTTTCTCTTAGTTTTGACTATACATACATACATACATATATATATATATATATATATGTATGAATGTTTATTTGGAGTTTTATAATAATTTATTTTTCTACCCTCTAACTCTAAGTTCTGGCTCCGTCCATGTCCATAAGTATTTTACATATATACAAACACAAACACGTGTAATAGGATTTAAATTTATGGTATCTGCTAATTTCACTCCATGATTATTGTTTTTTACTATTAGACTAAGACATCATTTGTGAATTTTGTGTTTTACTTTAAGTGAGATTCAAACCCACATTCCTAATATAAAGGACTTTATCAAGGACTAACTAAAAACCATCTCTCTCTTCCTAAGTTACCATCAATAAGTCAAAATACTTATGACAATTATTTAGTCAAAATTGGAAAATTAATATATGATGGAACAAAGGTTGAAGCCAATTGTTTTTAGAAGGTATTTTAACCGTTTCTAAAGATTCAATCAAAAGTCAGAGAAAAAGAAAATTAATTAGGTATAAAAACAATGGAAAGCATATATCAAAAAGTCCACGTCTCTCCACTTTTCTACCCCAAGAGCACATGACATCCTATATCTCACTCACTTTTCCAGTTTCCATCTCTCTGGTGGTGACTATATGAATCTTTTATGATTAGACTGGTAAGATAAAGGCACAAACCATGCCTTTTTTGGCCCCTTAATACACATAGTCAAAACTGAGCATGCAATGGGAATATGTTAAAGCCTTAAAGTAGTGATTCAACAATAAACCATAGTTCCATCCAGGAACTCATTTACCATCAGTTTTGACTTTGACAAGGTCACCAAATGTGTCCTGTCTTCAACTGGTTTTTTATTACCCCAAATCAAATTCAGCTACTGAGAGAGAGAGAGAGAGAGTTTTACTTCATTAAAAATCACAGTTTGATATAAAGGACTTTGTAATTCAACTAATTGTCACATCTTAGCAGAAATATTAAAATTCAAATCTTCATCCTATTGTAACTATTAAAAATTTAAAATATTAAAAAAATCACCGTATAGCACTATAATTTAATATTTACTAACGATCTTGTTGGAAAATTACACAAAAATAAATAAATAAATAAGATTGTTGAGTGAGACTGTACACAATTCAACATGGTAAGTGGTACGCATAATAGAGGTGCACAGTTTAGGTCGGAAGTTAAAGAAGAAAGGCTCTGAACTTTGAAAATTGCAGCGCCATAGAATTTGTTAATGTTTAATGAAAAAGCAAAAAGGTACTGCTATATCTTTGATGGTGAAATTTCATTGGCCAAAGCTTTTTAGCTGAAATTCAATTGTCTCACAAGAATTTTAATGCCAGTTGTCATTTGGTAGTGCTCAAAATTTGTAAAACTTTTTTGGCAAATTACAACTTACTCATGTGTAGTTTAATTGAAATTTAAGTTACTTATTTATGATTTGAAATTTGACACTTTACCCACCTGCGGTTGACCAAAATTAAAGTTGCTTACGTGTGATTTGAAATCTCATAATGCAAGTATTCTGTTTAATTCTTTTTTTTTCTTATTTGACCTTATATTTTTATGTTTTTTTTTTTTTTTTTTTTTGGTGTTTATAGAGGAAAGAGACATAAAAGTGGAGTAAAAATTACATATTTAGCCCTTTTTTTAACAGATATGGCTTACAGAACTCTAACTAAACTAACCTCGGATGGGTAAAGTGTCAAATTTCAAACCATAGATAGATAACCAGGGATGGCAATAGGGCGAGCAGGCCCGAAGGATGGGGTGTTCACCCCCACCCCACATAGTTTTGTCTTACTTCATTCTCGCCACGCTCTGCATGACGAAGAAAATTTTATTGCTGCATTCCTGCCCCTTAGGGCCCCACAAAGCCTCACCACACCCCGGTAAAACTCTACTTCTTGTTAATTTGCCCATAACTATTACAATTATTTTTCTCAAAAATTTAATAATATTATTAAAGTGTTTAACAAGACAATATCACAACAAAAACAAAAATCTCTTAATACAAAATCAATGATTCAATAGTATATAAATTTGTTTATATTAAAAACAAAAGAAAATATTAAAATTGGTACCTTATTTCCAACCTTGCTAGAGAAGGGAGAAAAAAAAAAGGCAGAAAGCCTTATTGGGTAGAATAAAATAAGCTGATTATATGTTTGTTTAAATAGTATAGTTTTAGGGTATGAAAATTTTAAAATTTAACCTTTATATATCAATGCGGGGTAGGGTGGGGACGGGACAGGTTAGGTCTAAAAAATCTAAATTCATCCCTACCCTGCCTCATGGTACAGGACTAAAATCTCACCACATCCCCGCTCCACCACCTTTGCAGTGCTGGAAAAACCTGCATGAGGCGAAATGGGGAGGGGAGGGTCAAGTGAGCGGTACAAAATTACCATCCTTATAGGCAACTTAAATTTCAACCAAACCACAAGTGGATAAGTTGCTATTTGCCCAAAAACATAATTTAAAAACTGAATAGCCTAATTAAATCGTGCATCCGATTCTTAAAATTCTCTAAAAAAAAATTAAATAAAATAAAGCCCTCATGCACACATACGTGAGCGATTTTCATTGGGCCATCAACCCATTGACAGTGAAACCTTGCCTTTTCAGCTCAATAGCCTCAATTTGTAGTTTGTACTCGACTTTCATAGGATTAAAAGATTGATATTATATTGAGTTACATTTCACTTCGCCGACATATTGTGCTTAAGATTTAAGAATTTGTGTGGATTCTAATTAACTCATTAAATAAGAGATGTGGATTCAAATTCTGTCTATACCAAAAACTAATTATTATCTTAATCTGATGACAAAACTCAATTATCATGAAGCGAAAATTATAGATTCAAACCCTGTCAAATCTACATAAAAGACTAAAGAATTTGTATAAAATAATTATTTGGTAGGAAGGATCCTAGATGTAACCCACGCTCGCCTGATTTCTTTGGCTGTTGTAGTATGATCTACCCCAATAGGCTCTTCAAGTCGTTGCGTCTTGTTGAAGACATCCACGGTTTGACTTTGAGATATAAACTGCAAAAGTTCAAAGAGATTCCTTAAACTTCGGAATTCTTGTCCGTAACCAACTAGTCAATCAACCAAGTCTGGTCTATATGCTATTACTGACCTTTTAGTGAAACTACCCCACTTTTTTTCAACTTTTGTGGCCTCATGTTCCTTCACACGCGAAGAAAGGGGAAATTTTTTACAATTTTTAATATGTTGTAATTGGTGCAAAATTAAAAGCAAATGTTAACAAGTTCCGTGCGGAGTTTGTTAAGATTGGACTAATGTGAGTTTTACTTAATAAAAAAATTAGATAAATGAAAGAAAAAGACATAAAATTATCCCTAGAGTTTTTATTTTTTATTTTTCTCTATATGAAGCTGGCTTCACCGCTAATAAATAAATAAATAAATAAATAACTGCTATTAACAACACCTTAACACAACCCAAATCAAAATAGTATCAATAATAAACTCAAATAAAAATAAATATTGCTCCAATTACAACATTTCTTAATAGTTGTAAAAATAAATAAATATTGTCCTTACCCATAGAGAATTGTCCAAAACCTTGTGTTTGAGAAAGTTTCTCTTGGGCCCGCTAAATGGGATGGGCCTCATACAAGGATGTAGGTCTCACACTTGTGGAGCCTACTTGTTTGTGAGAGACTGATGCCTGCATCATAGAGCAAGCACACTCAGAGAATTTCACTTGTTGACTTGACTCGATGACATTGTCCTATTCTCTTGTTTTAGTGATGAAAAAAAAAAAAAAAAAAGGTTGCGTTAAAGTGCTTTTAACTTTTTTTTTTTGGGTACAAATTTGTCTTTTTATTATAGCTTTTTTTTTTTTTTTTTTTTTTTTTTTTTCAGTGTAGGGCCAACTTTGTAGAGAGAAAATATTAAAATAATCCAAATGACTAGTTTTGCGTTATTTTCTTTTATTTATTTAATTTTTTTATTAAATAAGACTCACTTTAATACATCCTTAACAACTACCTATGCCATGCTTGTTAACATTTGCACCCCCCAAAAAAAAAAAAAAAAACATCCCAAAAGAGAGTTTTCCAAAAAGCATTGGGTAGTCAATAAAGAATGTTGAGAACCTTCCTTTCCTTACCATATATTTGGGTTTGTTTCTTTTTCATTCTCTTTCTTTTCTTTTTTTCCTTCAACAAGCTAATCGGAGATACCTTCAAATCAAGGCTTCGAAAATATAGAAAAGTAGAAAAACATTTAACTTAATTTGAGCTGGAGAAAAATGATGACCTCTAGAGGGCTTTAATGAGGACAGTGCTTGTGCCTTACAAACAAGGACACCAAAGAGAGCAATTTTGCTCCCTTGGGTGTCTGGTGTCCGCGCCAGGGTAAGACATTCCATAGAGCGATTGGTCAAATTCAGCCTGGGCTTAACCATAAAATCACAACATTCAGTCTGAACCTTACTGTTATGGCACAAATCTTTACAAAAACTGTCTTATAAAAAACCAATGGATTGTATCAGGCAGACTCCTAGTCTGAAAAACAACAATTGTCAAATTTCAGTGGTCCAGATCAGACCCAAGATTTAACAGCAATACAGAACACCCAGAAGAACTATACTTAACAGAACACTCAGTGGGTTAGGCAGTTCCAACTCATGTCCTTCCAAGGAAAGCCTATATGGAATTTCAAAGCTTTCAATCACTACTCGAATGCAAGGGCAAATGCAAAAATAGTAGGTGATAATGTTTTACTTTGTATTCTAATGACGCGCATTCCTTGCAAATACTTCTATAAAGAAATTAAAAGATGTGCTAAGTGGAAGTGAAGGTATTGATTTCCAACATTAATTTGATGATACCACGAACAACTTAATTAGATTAATTAGTATACAATAAAGCTAACATCACAAGATATTCAAATTCACAACAGATTTTACTAAGAACCATGACTCACAAGGAACAAGAATATATAAGAACTCTTGGCTCATTAAAATTAGAGTAATGATTAAAACTTTTACCATTACAAAACAAGAAAATTATAATGTGTGATGCTACTTACAAGGTTGCCATTAACATGGCTCGAATTTTAGCTCTAAGATCATCAGAAATCTCGGTGGTTTCAGAGGGCTGAGATGGGGCCCCTCCATCTTGATATGATTTTGATAATTCAACAGAAGCTTCCCGACTAGCAACATCACCCTGACTAGCTTTTGATTGATCTGATTTTGTAACAATCTCTCCTTCTTCCAAGTCCATTTCTTTGTCAGACTGGGATTTCCTATGCCTAACAGATCTGCTTCGGTGTTCATGCTCATCATCAGAGCTATGATGCTTACGTCGTTGAGAGTGCCGATGTTGATCATCAGAGGAACTATCATGTTTACGTCGATGTTGGGAACGCTGATGCTCATTATTGGAGAGAGTATCATCCTCATCCCGATGTCGAGAGTGCTGATGCTCATCATCAGAAGAGTCACGCTCATCCCGATGTCGACGATGTTGAGAACGCCGATGCTCATTATTGGAGGGAGTATCATGCTCATCACGATGTCGAGAGTACTGATGCTCATCGTCAGAAGAGTCATCATACTTACGCCGATGTCGAGAATCTCTGTCCTTAGAAGAATGTCTTTTCCGGTGCTTATGCCTTTCCCTACTGTGGTGTGAAGACCAATGAGACCGGTGCTTTTTCCGAGTGTGCTTGTGAGCCCTTTTATCTCCCCCTTCTTGTTCCTCCTCTATTTCCTCTTCTTTATCTTCCTCAACTTCCCCTTCTTCTTGTTCTTCATGTCTTTTAGATCTGGAACGGTAACTCCTCTTAGATCGCCGTTCATTATATTCATCAACCGAAATTTTCTTTTCAGACTTCTCAATCTTATCATCCACATCGATTGGAACTGAACTGCCTTCTCTTTCTTTGCCCACAAAATTTTCAACCTCAGTACCTGATCCAGAAATTCCAGACCCTAATGGTTCAGCTGATAAGCCACGCAATGGATCCGTTTTCAATGGTGCAGCTCCACTTTTTATCATGACTGCAAACATCTTCGCCCGTTTCAATCTCTCAGCCTTCAGCTTCTGCTCTCTTGTCAGGCATGCTTCAGAGGAGTCAGCCTCACTTGCAGCTGCAATAGCAGCTGTCTCTGCAATAGCCTTGGCAACAGGGACAGAAACACTAGGCTCCCCCTTTTGATCTGGCTTTGAAATGGAACTTTGGTGTTGAGATGAATGGAGACTCCCAAAGCTTGAGGTGTGTCCACCATCACTGCTAGGGCCTCGACCAATACCATTTAATGATGTCTTAGGAAAATTTTCTAAACTAGGATTCTTAATGCCCCTTGTGGCAGCCTGAAGAATTGCAGCAGCAGAAGCTGCATCCATACTTATTCCAATCTGTGGCTCAGTGGCTTTGGAAGGAGGATCCTGCCCATCCTTCTTTGATTTGCCAATAAACATCTTAAACTTCTCTTTCCTGTCATAACTATATGGTATATCAAGATCAGCAGATCCTCTGGACAGAGTATCACCTTCTTTTGGTACAGCAGTTTTCTTCTCCACCTGATGCCCCATTGAATCAGAGCCCTTGCCAGGTAATTTCAACTGTAAAGAAAGGACCGACAAAAGATATCAGTTAGCAAAAACAGTCAGATATATCATGGTAGCTGAGAGCTTCTAACTCGAAAATATTTATCAAAAACAGCAGACTCAAACCCATTTTGATTTGATTTTCATGAATTTTATAGGTCAACTAAATTTGAGGTCAAAGAAGAACCCATGGAATTTGTTCAGTACACAATATGTCTCCAACAAAACAAAATACATTGAGATAAGTACAACAAAATTCAATATGATAAACAACATCAAGGTTACAAAAACTTCATAACTTTTTTGTTTGTAATTACATAAGGATGCAGTGGCTCCTGAATCCATAACCTCACGCTCCACCAGTCCGCCTTGCTCTCACAAGGGAAAGAGATTCCATTTGAGCAGGTCATTGACCATTACAACAAACCACAAAACTTTAGGAAAATGATATTGGCATTTGAAGTCAAATTAAAAACAGATAGAATTAAGTATAGGTGCTCTCCTCAACTATTAAGATGTATCCTTTTGTCACTGGATTTTCCATTTAGCTTTTAAGCTTATTTGCTTATGTACAGCTTTTGAAAGCCTCACTTTTTCTATCTACAACCATACTTTTCAAAAAGCCAAATAAGTTGGTGCCAAACATATTCACTCATTAATCAAAAGTACTTACATGGTACGCTCAATGCACACTGAAAAACATTAAAAGGCAACATAATAATATGATTTATAGACGCAGTTTGACATGAAACCAAATTTTGGCACCAAATAGACAGAAAAAACATATTTATCAAGCAGCAGTTGTACAAATTATGCTTATACCACATTCTTCCTTTTCTATATTCTTGCAAATGGCAACCCATAAACTTCATTTTATCAACAAGAATCTCATGGATTCATGGAAACAGCCTAAAATTAGTAGAGCACAAGGAACAGATAACCGTACCTCTTTAGCTTTCTCAAGAGCTTTTAAATAATAAGGGCGATATTGATTGGATGACAGAAGGAACGGAAATCTTCCATGTTTTTGATCCTGTTCCACAAGAACAGCTTCAAATTGTTTACCGTTTTTCAGGATGAACTCGACTATCTTGTCAACCACTCTCTTTAAATCAGATGGAGGCTCCACAATAGGTTGTTCAACCTTGGGCGTGCTAAGCAAAGAAGCCTGTGATTTGTCCCCAGCAGTGCAAAGTGAGCCCAAGGCATCAGCTTCTTTTCTGACCCCACTTCTAGTTCCAACCATAACTGTACTGATGGAACGATTCCGTTTTATTATAGGAGCTTTTTCTTTCAAACTCATAACTGAACCCTTGGCAATCGCCACATCTTTCCCAGCTACATTTACAGAAGAGACTGCCTGCACTGATCCATGAGAAACAGTAACATTACCAGCATTGACAGCTTCCTCTAAATCATTTCTTTTATATTCGGGAATTTCCTCAGTTGCACCATCCTCATCCTCTCCAGACCCATATACAGAACCAAGGATAGACAAAGCACTACCAGCCTGATCGAGACCAGCATTATTCTTTTCTACTAGAGATTTGTCACCACTGTCAGGCTTAAGAAGTTCTTGGTGATCAACAAGAAACCGAAAGTAGGCATGGAGATGATGATCTGGCATCAAGAACCCAAATGTTGGGTTGTCCCCCTGTTTGACCCTCAAAACAATTTCTGACTGACCACCATGTTTGCTAACAAACATAGCAGTTCTTGCAATGATCTGATGAACCTTCTCTGTTGGTGGCTGGAAACACAGACAAAACAAATAAAAAGTTTTGTTTTCAATATGTGAATTTTGCATAGCAAAGTGTCCGAAAAAATATAATTCTTATAGCCCAAGATTAGCGCATTAAATCTGATATATATCCATATGTATATATATGGATAACCATAACGAGCAAGAAACAGAACTCCATGTAGATATGCCTCATCCAACTTGCTGTCGAGTTCTAAAGATTCTTGACAGAGTAACAATTTTCTATCATCCTAATCCCACCTGCACGGCCCATTTGTCATGACATCAAAAGGAAACAAGGTGCCCGTGATGGCAACCTTGGGTCACAACTCACAAGAAGTCCATCCCTGCTCCGAGCATCTGAAACTTAGACATGGTAAGCCTTAGAATAACATATGCACCTTAGTCAATTATCATTTGGCCAGACTGTTCAATTATCCAAAAAAAGAAAACACAACAATATTCAGATAATTCTAAGAAAGTAAAAGGTGAATGGTACATACAGGGGCAGGTTACTTACTAGGTTTTGAAGTAAGCTCTCCGGTACTTGGAAGGGTGGACGAAAACCAGACTCAGCATCATTATTCTTTTGCTCGATTGCTTCATCAGTGTCCCCATATGAAAAGGCAACAGCATTATAGCCGCCAGCAACTACTGGTTTGGTACCATCTTGTAAATCTGGAAACAAAAAATATTAAAATCAAATCTCAAATAGACTTTTGTGCCCATAAGGATGTCATAAATACATCAGTGGGAGAAGGCAAAGACAAGAACCTAAAAAACAACACATTGAGGCAAGAATACTCTATGTAGTCTCTCTGAGATTGAAACTGTTGCAAACTATACCACATCCTGCAAATGGGGAAGTGTGTGTTGCTAAAAATTATAATGTCAATGCAAACAAGCAGCTAAACCCATCACTCAACAAAATTTTATAGTTTCAATGGGGGTGGGAGGATTTGAACCCTAGATGTCTCCACTAGAAACTCCATGAGGTGCCAGTTGATCTACAAGGCTCTTGGCCTCATCACTCAGCAAAATTGCAGTTGAAAAGAGGGAGCACTACAAAAATGTTTCCCCTCCAAAAGGAACTCTCACTTCACCAAAATATTATATTCAACCCAAGAAGATATACAATATATATATATATAAGATAGGGCATTATGCCTAGTGGCAAAAAGTTAAGTAATATAAAATAACAAAAAAAAATTAACTTATGAAGGTTATTGTATAAGCCCCACCCATGAGGCAACAATGCATAACAACCAGCCACTCGGCCTTTCCCTTTTTTTTTTTTTTTTTTTTTTTTTTTTTTTTTTTTTTTTTAACTGGTAAGTCTCTCTCTCTCTCTCACACACACATAGAGGATTTTGAATACCTACAAAATTCTAATGGAAGGAGGAAGTATCATTTAAACAGGAACTCATTGGTACTTGATTGACCTTTCCTCTTGGAACCTTAGAACGGCAACACCAAAATGTTCAACAATAATCAAACAAGCATTACAGAGTACAGTCTGAATTTTCCAGCTAAATCCACCCCCCCCCCCCCCCCAAAAAAAAAAAAAAAGAAACCGAGTTAACATTGCACCACTAACAATCATATCCAGGTAATTAAAATCCGAGGTCTGTCAGTTCCTTCACTTCTATCACTTTTACATCTCCTTTTTCTCCTTGATCAAAGCATAATATTTTTTACGACATGGAACCTCCAACCCCACCTTTGGTGGCAGTGGCACTGAAGTAAACCTAGGATACAGGCAACCACCCTTAAGCCACCTATATCAAGTAAGTGACGACTCAAACACTAGACCTCAAACTTGGTACACCAAGGCTTCACCATTAGAGCTAGCCCTCGCAGAAATTCAACCCTATTGCAATCAATCAAGTCCTAAAAACTTACTTTTGGGGAAAAATTACATTGTAAACCCTATACTTTAGGGATCGTTTAACATTAAACCGTGAAGTTTAAAACTTACAAATTAAACACTGTAGTTTTAATAGTGTGAAATTGAACCTTGAACTTTTAAAATATGATATCAATTTAAACCCTTAATCAAACCCAAAAGTCCAAAATTCTATGTAAAACTAGTGAAACTGTAAGGTTTAATCTGTAACAGTTTTAAACTTTAAGGTTTAGTGCTACTTTCGAAACTATTGGGTTTACTATCAATACTACCTATAAATATTGGGTTCAAGACATAATTTACCTTGTTCATTTTTAATACATTTGCAACTCTATCATTCCACTAATACACTAAAAAAGCAGAGAAATGATCCCTCCCATTTAAATCTTCCAATTTTAATCCAAATGTAAGACAAGTGGCATTTAAAATTCCTATGTAAAGCATAAAAAAAAAAAAAAAAAATGCCATGTGTCTCGCGTCTGAATTAAAATTGGAGGGAATTGGAGGGTTTAAACAATTCTTCTACAACCACAACTTTTTGCCACAAATTACTAAAGTGGTCGGCTATGTGCGGTGAACAATCACTTTCAAGTGGAATCCGCCATTTTTTCTCCATTACTCACCGTCTTACCATGTCCGAGTTTGAGTTACAACAAAAGTTGTGGCACAACACTTGTGTCCCTAGACTTTCCCGGATCAAATGAGAGGATCTTATCCCATAAAAGGCATACATAACCATGTCGTCACCACAATAACACAAATTTAATCCCTAAAATAATATTTAAAAAATAAATAAATAAAATAAAACCTAAAACCTTGATCCACCGAAGCCTAAAGAACCATTGGAGTAAGGTTATTATGAACAATCTAATTTCATCCAATCCAACGAATTTCATTTCCATCATCTTCTTCATTTTCGAGTATTAAACAATTTTAAATTAAAAAAAAAAAAAAAACAAATATATAAATAACAATTAAAAGCAAAATCATGCCGTAATTGTTTTACCTTGTTCTTGATCTTCATCGGACGGCGACGGTAAATCGAGGTAACGCTCGCGATCGAGCTCGGATTCAAGCGAAGGATCTTCGGAGCGGTGGTGACGGCGGAGCTTACGCGGCGGCGGAGGACTGGAGAGGAGGTGGCGCACGTCGTAGCGGTCGATGGAGAGCGAGTTCCACTCGACGAGAGCGTCGCTGGTGTTGATAAAGGCGGCGGTGGCGTCGTCGTCGAAGAGCAGCGCGTGGCGCCCAACCACCTCTAGATCCATTCTGCTCTGTTCTCGACCCTCCGATTGGATCAGATATTGTGTAGCCAAAGCCTCGGTAAGAGAGAGAGAGAAAGAGAGGATTCGATTCGAATTGGAAAAAAGAATTGTGTTTTCTCTTTCTCTAATCACAAGATTCACAACGTTATAATGGTGGTTGTAACGCGACTTTTAGTTTGTAAAGGCGACTTCAAATACAGACCGCTACCAAAGACGTTTACTACGGCAGAACACTTGGTTAATATAGCGATTAATACAAATACATTTTGGTGTCCCCAAAATATCTCTTTTTGTTCTTTATTACTGTTTCATTTTAGTCCTTACAAATTTAAGGACCATTTGCTAACATTATTCTGGTTACAGTGCTTGTATTTTTTGGAAACACGTGTAAGTAAAAAAGTGTGCAAAATAGGTGTAATGTTGTTTAAATACTGAAAACTGTTGCACAAAATACCTTACCAAACAGCCTCTTATTGTCCTTGATTTTTTTTTTTTTTTTTTTTAAATTTTGTGCTTGCCCTAGCCAATTCACTAACAAAATCTAGTGATATGTTAAACGAAACACTAACATGTCACGTTTGAAATTCACTTGGCATTCAACTTTGTAAGGATCATTATTATAATTTATAATTGTGTTACCTTGTGTTGAGCTTTAATTGGCTTGGCTTTCAAATTTGGGTTAAAGTTAAGGGAATCGAGTCTGCTACTCACTTTAATAGAAAGAGTGAAGAAGGCTAACAATGAACCTAGAAATCACACTTGAGTCAGTGAACTTGCAATAGAAGGAAGAGAGGATTTCCAACAAAGTATTTTCTAATCATGAAAGTGAGTAAACTGATGTGGTGAGGGAGAAAGAGGACTTCCTATTTGTGCTTCCAAATATAGAAAATTTGTTTTAGTTTCTACTGAATGTATTGGATTGACAAAAACTATGTAATAACTAATAAGGAGTTAAAAACTTTTGTGAGATTCAGCTATAAAAATAAATAAATTGTGAGAGGTACCTCCAAATTTCCAATACCTTCTTTTTCAAGAGGACCACTTTGATCAGCTAGTACTAGCAAAATACAAGCTTAGAGAAGTGGGATTTCATAAAGAGTTGTTATTACGGTTTTATGTATTTTGAGGCAATTTGGTTGGGTCTATTCCCATCTAATTAGTTCATTTAAGGGTAGGGTAACTTTCTGCACCTGTTAAATTTGTAAAATTGTGAAAATCAACATCAGATGGTGATATGGTGATAGGTCTAGAATCTATCAAGATTTTGAGGTTGTTTTGGTTTTATACAGTTTGCGATTGTTTGATTAGCTCCATCCCATCGCCTCCAAGTAACCTATTAAATTTGAGATAATTGGTATCGGAGATTTCTAAGTGACATTAAATGTGTAAGTTGTTTTGAATAGGAATGTTGGCTTTTGCTCTGTTGGTCACAAGATGTTTTTAGTCCCTTCCCTATGCCTTTCAGACGCTTTTTGTATTTTAGCGCAATATATGGCAAACTCTTCGAGCTTCTTTTACATATATGTGTGTCTGTATATATATATATATATATATATATATATATATATATATATATATATATATATATATATATATATATATATTTGTGTAGATTTTGAAAATTAGGCTATTGAATTTCATGTTTATTATGTTCTTATCGTGCATATTAAATTTCGTTCAAATAGAATGTTATTTACTAATTGATCAATAAACTTTTTTTTTTATATACAATATTAGATTATAAAAACTTAAAATTTTAACATTTGTTTAATGATATCACAATTGATTTTTTTTAATTTTTTTTTTTAATTTTTGTAATCTAACAATTAGATTTTTAAAATTTATATTTAATATAAAGATATATGAGAAGTTTAAAGAGGAACTTTGTTTTGAATAACTAAGGGACTGTTTGATAACAATATTCTAGCAATGTTGTTTATATTTTTTAAAAATACATATAAATAAAAAAATATATAAAATTACATATAATATTATTTAAAAACTAAAAAGTATTGCTTAAACTGAGGTATCAAACGGCCTATGTCTTAAGTTGTGATTTTTCAACTGATTTTGTAGGTTTTACAGGTGGCAACTTGATTGGACTTTGGGCAGTGAGTTCTGCAGGTGGCAATGATTTTGGAAATGATTAAGGCAATTCAGTTAATCTGTCTTGGTTTGGCGCGTTTCCCCAATGAGAATGATGCCACCTACTCCTAGACTTGCTAAATGCGTGAAATCACGAAAATAAGCAACAGATGAGTTTCTGGTCAGAATTTTTTAGAGACTGTCGTACATTTGAAATTCACTTATTTTGATAAAATTAAAAAAAATTTACTAAAAACATTATAGATAAAAATAAATGTTAATTGAATAATACAGTGAATCTTATAAATAATATCAAAAAGTACATTAAGACTCATAAATAGTACCAAAAATAAATTGAATAGTAAAATAAGTTAGCAAAAATTAAGTTAGCAATAGGTGTTAAAGAATTCAACAAATACAATAAGTTCTCTCCATGTGTTCGGCTTTTATGCAGAGTGGACTACACAGGGGTTTGGTGGACTAAGCAAATATCCCAAGCCTATTTGCAAAGTTTTCTATTAAATCCAAGATAAATGACAAAAATTACCTTTACCTTTCAATACATAATTTTCACTGCTCCACATTTCAACATAATTTTCAATGTCGCACATTTTTAACATGATGGTTACTTTTCAAATATGAAGTTCTTGTGGGGTGAGAAGTAAGGGCTAAAATTCAAGTTTTTAAAAGAGAATTTAACACGTATACATTTAAATTTGATATTTAGATTAGATTAGATTAAAATAAGATTTCTATCTCACATAAAAATAAAAATACATAATTCCCAAAAATGTTTCCTTTAAAAAAGTATATATGGGCTTTGTCGGGTTTGGACTTTGACCTTCTTTTGAAATTAATATTTTCATATGGCTATAGATTTGAAAAAAGTGTCATCAACAAACTTTATGTGTATTAATTAATTGTGTCAAATCATTAGCTTATATTCCATAAATAGCCATGTGTGCAAATGGGATTGAGAAAACTTTTCATTCTCATGAAGGAAGATGAAGAGATGGTGGTGAACAAGGAGAAAGACCTGGCTGGGGAACTTGGTGGAGAAAGAAAATGAAAGTGGAGGAAAAAAAAATAAAAAGAGAAGAAAAAGAAAACCTAATAAAAAGTGAAAAGAAAAAGAAAACCAAATAAAAAGAGAAATGCTATCTAAGCTTATGAGGTGGAAATTCTATTCCCACTAATAAGTTGTTGAGATGGTCATTTTAAATTATTTTTTACCTTTAATTGGTCACTTACTATGACACTTAAAGCAATCTATTTAACACACCATTTTTCTATTTGACATATCTGTAAGTTTTGAATAAGTTTTTACTTTAGTTGATCACTTACTATGACACTTAATCTATTTACCACACCATTTTTCTATTTGACATATCTGTAACAGACACCAAAAAAAAAAAAAAAAAAAAAAAAAGGGAAGAAGAAGAAGAAGATAAAAAGATAAATGATTGTAGTAGCTATGTTCAGTTATTTGTGAAATATCATGTAAAAGTAGTTAGATGGAAATAAGAGAACCATGCCCAGTTAGTATCTCCTGTACAACGAAAAGGAATACTATACTCAACTAAACTATAAAATCTAGCTAATTTCCTTTGCAAGGCTTCAAAACTCTCCAAAGAACTGTCTCTGCTTCTTCCAAGAGCCCAAATCATTATTAAATCCAATAGCATCTACAATTGTGTTGATCCCCCATCTTCCAAGATGACATATATCTTCTATGAACAAAATATACATTTTCTTACAAACTTTATACCCTGTGAAAAGACCGAGAGTACTGTCACAATCAAAGAATTATTACGAATTAGAATGAACATTTCCAAGGTGGACTTCCAATTTAACAAATCGTAATACCTTTATCTATCATTCAGACAGTAATGGATGGTGACACCATGGGCGTTGGCAAGTTTATGTCTAAAAGTGTAATGGTTGACTGCAGATATTTGTCACTGGCGCTCAAACACAACCTGGCAGTTTCTATGAGTTTGGAGCAGACTTGGGATATTTCATTGCTTAACTGCCAGAGAGAGAGAGAGAGAGAGAGAAAGCCATGAGGAAGAAAAACGAACATAAAAATAAAAAATAATAAAAAAGTATCCATCGCAGGGCAATGCACAGTACAGCACGGCAAAGCAGTGAGAGAGAGTATTGCAGGACAAGCAGAGCAACCAAGGTTTATCAGATTCATGAGAAAGGAAACCAACATTTTTCCATGTTTATTTAATTGCTTGAAAGTGGATTGCCTCTGGACAAGCCTGCCTAAGAACCATCATGGGAAACCCACTCACAGATCACTTGCTTTGTCATGTACCATTCCTTTTAACGATTGATCTACTAAAATTGATAGCTAGTCAAAAAGATGACAGAGGAGCTTACCATCAAAGACGATGCAATGCAATTGCAAGCTTCAAGTGCCATGCTTCCACGAGCCACCTTATTCAGCATCATACATAAGTAAAATCTAAAATTGTCAATTTATACAATAATATAGTGAAAGGCATAGTTACCTGCGAAGGCTCTTGCTGAATGGTATCAACCAGGTTCTGAAGAACATACTCAGCAAAGGACACAAGTTCACGTAAGTAAGATGAATCACCAAAAAATAATAGGTCATTTCCAGGAATCTGGGAGGAAAAAAAAAGAATCGATTAGGAGACATGAGATATAACAGCACAACTAGGCTTTTTCTTTACAATGATTACTTCACCCCGTTCATGCAAATTCCAAAGACTCTTCATGGACTACGTGTTATTTGACAAGGAGCAAAATTTAAAATTCATGTATGAGTTAGCTAAATTTAAATTGTATATGCATATTAAGTAGTGGCAGTAGGGAATATACACAAAATTTTCAGATCTGTGAAATGCAAAATAAAGAAAAAAATATGCATCAAAGCAAAAAATCACACAAGACAATATTTATGTGATTTAGCAATTTGCCTACGTCTATAGAGTTGCAAGGATTTCACTATTCACTGGGAAAAAATACAAGATGCAGCAATATAGTTTTCTCTCTCACAACAACACACCAAACCCTAATCTCCAAATAACAATTTTTCTATCTTGCGCACAGGATTCACCAATTGGCTAAAAAGGGGCCAAATTTTTTTTCCCAAGAGCCCCAAGAAGGCTTGTCCATGAGCACTCTGGCTTGGGCTGGCCCAAGCCTTTGTCCCATGGACTAAGCCTCTAGAAAAAATCTCATATAAACCGTAGCACTTTTATATTGGGTCGGGTCAATAATCTAGATCAAACATAATTAGGCTTCACAAGGCCCAACTATGGCCTTATGGAATAAAACAAAATCAAATCCTTAATCATTTTTAATTTAACTAATATTTGTTTATCTTTTTTTGGCTCTTTTTTAAACTGTCAATACTAAAAGTTTTTTTTTTTTTTTTTTTTTTTTTTTTTTTTTTTTTTAAATGATGTCAATGAAGCAAAACTTAATAATAGAAAAATATCTTTGCAAATGCATGTTCATCCTTTTTTTTTTTTCTGGTTTGGTAATTAATTAATGCACCAGGTGGGATTTGCACCCACAACCTCACTCACCTCTCCAAACTTATGCTGAATTGAAGAGCCATTAGGCCTAAAGGCCATTGGCGAGAGTCTATATCATGTCAGTAAGCAAATCCCTGCAAAGCTTAATGAAACTAATATATTTACAAAAGATGACACCAGCATAAGCAAAAACTATGAAGACATGAGATCTTCTTCCATTTTGATAATAAGGAAATTCAAATCCACGCATTTCAAAACTTGTTGACCCATATTTTCAGTATTCTGACCATGTTTTAAAAGTCTGAAAGTTTAGATTTCTCAAATTGTAAAATTAACACATTTAAAAAGAAAAGTGTAGATATACCTCTCCATGATCTGCATGGTATGGGAGCTTATTTTGAGATAGTGTAGCTGTCAATGTAAGAATTGTACAAAAAACTCTTGTCCTAATTCTTGGTGTCATCCTGCAGTGACATTTTCAACTATCAAACTAAGACCTACGGCCATAACAAAGAGATAGAAAAGAAAAGAAGAGAAAATAGAGCAATGTTGTTGACATAATATGCAATGAAAGGCTTACCAAGATCTGGAATTAACAAGAGAGAGTATGTTATTTGGGAAGTAGGTGACTCCTTGCTCAGAATTACCTTCAGATGGAACATATGAAGTGAGGGAAAAACAAGTGTATGAAGGATATCTCAAACTGTGATCTTGGAAAACACACAGATTGCACTAATTGTAACACAACGTCACGTCAACAGAAAATTTCCCAAATATACGATTGTTTAGCTCATTTTAGAAAACCCTTTTCTTAAGTGAAAGCCCTGTCTTTGGAGCGTCAAGAATCCCTCCCCCCCCCCCCCCCCCCCCCTTTTTTTTTTTTTAATTTTAAGCTGAAAGGGAAAAAATGCGTTATGACGACTCTGTGCATCAATGTAGTTTATTGTTTGTCTTTCTATATATCTGAATTTATAGAGCTACCTCAATAGGTGTTCATATTTCATATATCATCTTAGAGGGTATATACCAAAACTCAGTTAGATGGACTAGAAGAACACAATCACTTGCATTTTCAGCATCCTAACTTACTTTTGTTGTTCAAATTGATACCATCCATAACTGCAAATAAGGAATCACCAACTTTATAAATTCAAGTACTCTTTCTTGATGTTTATTTCAGAAACAAGTTATAACTAGCCCATCATCTTCACTTCTATCCCTCAACGTAAAAGTCCTTAAATTTTATTTACTTTGGATTTGTTTTTCCCTTGGGGTGGCAAACGGAGATGAGGGACCTTATGTAGAATACGCTAAACCTAAAGCCTTTTACCATGAAAAATAAAAAAATAAAAAAAGCTCATCAGTGTTTCTGATCATTCAAAATGAGATTAGATTTGGCTAATAATCTGAAAATGAGTTTCCATTTTTCATTTTTTTAAGAAAATTTTATTTTCACAAACATTGTTAGAAAACTAAAAATTAAGAAAGATTCCACTCTCAGATAAGATCTAGTCTTAGAGATCGGAAAATGGCCAAAAGAAAACCATTCAAATAAACATGCAACTTAAGCTAAACTTACCCATATTCTAAACAGATTTTGGATATAAGATGAGGATTAAAAAGAAGAATTAATCACCTGGAACCACAACCAAGTGGCTGCATAACTTTTGAATTGCAGAGAGTATGCCTTCAACATCAATTGATGTCCGGGACCCTACAGATGCAATTAATCCAACTGAGCAACGAATTTAATTTGGAAATGTTCATCTTTGATATATTTACAACCAAAATGACCATTACATCATCAGTAAATAAAGAAATATAAAATTTATGAGCAATCGTAAATAAACAAAAACACATAAAAAATTTGCAAGTTGGAAGATTAAGAAAGGATATCTTTAAAGAAAAAATGTATAAAACACATTGGCAATGGGTACTATTTGTCTGAGAATAGATTCCATGTAATCTTTTGTACTAATTTTGAGCTCTAAAGTGCATCTTCCTAGTAAAGAAATTAACAAAAATAACAGGAACAATAAAGCAACAGAAAAAAAATAATTCCTGAAAGATGTTCATACACACACACACACACACACTTGAACATGTATGCATAATACATATAAATATTTACATAGGTATGTATTCAAGAACCATATCTCATTGCAGAGCTTTGTTCATTTCAATAGCCAGCAATAGTTATTTAATGTTCACACATATTTGTGTAAATATTTGTGATGCTACTTACTACAATGTCACATATTTCTGTATATTTGTTTTTATCTGTGCGCTAAATGCTAATGTAGCTTGATATGTATAAAAATATACTCTCAGCTTGCTTAGAGCAAGAGAAAGAAAAATCAACTACCAAAGTGCCAAGGACCTTCCAGAATAGTGCAACATCTGCTATTCATTTAGATAGATTAATACACTAAATTTGTGGTCATTACATTAGACCCCCACACACAAAACAACATTAATTTTTTATTGCAAATGTTTCTGTTAGATGTTAAGGAAAAAGTAGGAAAGAAACGAGGGGGGTTGGTGGGTGGAATGGCCTTATAGGCCCTACGTTAAAGGAGGGAGGTCATCCTTGGTTTTCACACAAAACAAATGCTGTTGAAGATCTACTTGTGCAAAGCTTCACAAAATAGAGATGAACTAACCATCCATCAAGTCTAAACTTAGCAAACAGTTGATTGCAGAATCTATCAGTCCATCTGAATGAGAGACTAAACCACATAACAAGGCAACCTGAAACGTTCAAGTGAATAAGTATCAATATTCAGATTAGTTTCAATAACTTAATCATGTCAAAGGAATAAAAATTACCTCAGCCGTCTCAAGATAAAGATATAACTGTTTAACCCAAGCTGAAATAGAAGGCAATGTGACTTCACTAAATGCTATGCAAGATTTGACAAAATTAAGATGCTTTTTTGCATCTTTCAAAGCCTTAATCGCTAGACAATTACTGGAGTGAACAAGGGTTTCCTGCCAGAAAAATGAAGTGCTGAATCAGTGTGAGCATATTGAAAACAAATATGATCATTTACTTCTTTTTTTTCTTTTTTTCTTTTTTTGATAAGAAAATATGATCATTTATCATTAGTATGAAGTGTTAAATGGACATTCTAGTAACTGTTTCCTTCTTGAATGCAAAACCTGAAATGGTGCGAAGACAGGCATCTGAACAAACCATATTGGAGGGAAAAAAACCTTAAGTCTACATGAGTTCATTTTCTTTTTCTTTTTTTCCTTCCCTTTTTCTTATTCTTCTAAGCAAACTATAGCTCTTTCTGAAGTTGGTTTATTTTTCCTTATGAAACATTGAGTACATTTTAAGCATGAGCATACTGAAAACAAATATGATCATTTATCATTAGTATGAAATGTTAAATGGACATTCTAGTAACTGTTTCCTTCTTGAATGCAAAACCTGAAATGGTGCTAAGACAGGCATTTGAACAAGACATATTGGGGGGAAAAAACCTTAAGTCTACATGAGTTCATTTTTTTTTCCTTCCCTTTTTCTTATTCTTCTAAGCAAATTATAGCTCTTTCTGAAGTTGGTTTGTTTTGCCTTATGAAACATTCAATACTTACATGCCATTTTATCCTAATAAACAAGATTGGATGCCCCAAAAGAACCAATCTGTACCTCCTCACTTTACTACATGAATAAGACCAAGTTCTCTGGGTGTAGCATGTACCCCTGCAACCCTTACAGGTAGCAAGTAGCAACCAGTTTGTCTTAAACCCTGCATACATTGAACCCTTCTCTTGAACATGAAAGCATGAGCTATTGGGTTGTGTTATCTTATTATCTACATAAAAGAATTTATACAAAGCAATCCTTTTTCCTTTTTTTAACTTCTAACTTCTAACTTGCCCTAAAAATATGGGCATGAAAGTTTTTAAGTACCAGAATATCCTCAAGAATCCTTCTACCTCAACTGAGTTGATGCTATTTCTTTTCTGAAACGCATAATTTTGCAGACAAGTGGACTGCGTAATGTTTGGATGGCTTCATCTATAGATTCAGTGTTTGAGTATAATCCTATAAATTAAAACTGCATAATGTACGAAAATTCAGGAAGATGAGCTTCACAAGGGAAGCAAGTGATGCCATGTTATCAGAAAGCATAATGCAGATACATAAATAAGATTTTTTTTCTTAAAATTTATATTCAACAAATATCACAATATCAAAGACCATAAGATTAAAAATAGATACTGTGCTCATCCATGTTTCAGAAAAAGAAAAGAAAAAATTCATACCTTAAGTTCGTTTAAGCTACTAAAAGCTCCACGACATTCAACTAAAAATGCTAAATGGCGTTCCATCTCTGTTCCATAGTCAACCTAACAAATAAAGAGAAGCAACGTATGTCAATCCAATTATATGAAGGATTTTGCTAATGTGTGCCCTAAGGGCACACATTAATTTTCATTTTTGGAAAAAATTTTCTTGGGAATTGAAAAGTATTGACAGTTTTTTCAATTTCTAAGAAAATGTTTCCAAAAATGGATAGCTTAGGGCACACATTAACCGAACCCTTATATGAATTGCCACAAAATAGTCACAGGATAGCAATTGCTGGGGGCAAATCAGCATGGGCTTGAAATTATTTACCATATGGACGAAACGAGAAATCAACCGTGCTGGCTGGTTATCATCATCTTTCGTATTCAAAAAATCACCATCATCATGTAGATTTTGTGAAATTTCAAACAGCAGCTGTATGGATGTTGGATCACTTATAGAACCGTTCCTGCTCAATGAAATAAACATAAACTATAACTGCTACCTGGAAATCAAATCAAATCTTCAAACATACCAAGAATTAGAAAGAAATCTAGGTCATAAAGTATATGGAGCCAACTAGATATCTTTATTTAGGTTCTCACTGGATTTTATCTACCAGATACTAAATACAAATACATCAAATCATGAAACTTGAAGGATTGGTAGTTGATGTTTCCAGATATATGAACCTGGACTCTGTACATTTCCTGTGTACTGAAGTATCTCTTTTTTGCAATAGAAGTTTAATTTATGAAAGAAAAAAAATTCCAGATATGAACTATAATAAACCTACCCTGAGGATGACATTCTATGTTTAAGTTAAGACATCTATGTGTATACAATATTGAACCCCAAAAAAAGAGAGATTCCAACACTACCAGGTTTTTGAAACCCAAATTCTGTCACATAACATTTGGTTCAGATTGTTCTGTAAATCAGTGCCTCACATGTTCTAAAAGTTACTTTATGACCAAAAATCATTCAATCGCATTGTGTCATTAATCCTTCTTTTATTTATTTATTTTTTAAGGTAAAGAGCTTCATTGAAAAAAGGAAGAAAAAAATACAAAACCAAAGTACATAGACAGTGTACTATGGAACCATCAAAATGTCTAAACTAAATTGCAAGGAAAGTACAAGAATCAAGCAAATCATGCAACAAATTAAAAAATAAAAATAAAATGAATCAATCTCTCATTCCCTTCAAACGGATCATGCTCCAAATTACCACATTTTTGTGTCTATTGAACTTGCTCAACCAGCTAGCTAAAAGCTCCACAACCCCCATGGCATAAACCAATGAACCCCAAATAGTGAAAACATCATAGTCCACATCTCTAGCTACAGGGCAGTGTAGGAGTAAATGAGCAATAGTCTTCCAATTCCTCTTACACATACAACTCAATTTCCATAGTAAGGACCATTAGTGTTACTTCAAGGCTGTCTTTGGCTGCATGGAAAATTTTGGATGAGGAACTGGGTGGAATTTTACTGCTTTTTTATTTTTATTTTTTTTAAATCCCCATGAAGTTAAGTTCCAAATCCATCCATCCCCAGGAGTCGCCTGCTTTTCAACCTGAGTGCTTACGAAGACCTTTCTTACCTACCTACTACTATCCACCTAGGGGGTAAGACAGGTAGTGGCTGGTCCAGTAGGCAGGTGGAACCAATCCCAGTGAAGGGTAGCATAGGAAAGTGAGGCACATCAACATAAAAATCAGGCTTTAACTAGACAAAGCAGGGTATGAAAACATAGTTGTTGAAAAATGTACCTTGTCGCCATGTTGAGGATATGCATATTGACAATGCTCCATGAGCTCCCATACATTAGATCTAATATCTCCAGAAAATGTTTCTACAAAGTAGCATTTACAATTAATCACCCCATTTTTAGTTCACAAAAATGTAAGTGTCTCAAACTACACAACATGAAACAAAAAAGGCAAATAAAATTACTATTCATTTACAATTTTATGAAATATCAACAACAACAAGAACAACAACAACAACAAAACCTTAGTTCCAAAATTTGGGGTCGGCTCTAGATCCTCAACAGATTAGATTGGGTCGGTCACATGAATTCTTTTCCTCAAGAGATTAGATTCAAGACACACACACACATGAAAAATAAATAAATAAATAAAAGCTACCATGAGAGTAAGAAGCGTACCAAGGTGAATACATCCTCTAAGACCTTGAAATGAGTAAGAAGCTTCACCAAGATGGATTGCAAGCTTGCCAATTCATCTTCAGTGACCACTTTATTGTATGCTCTCTTTGAAATACCTCCTAAAATGGTGTTCAGATGGTTATCCTGGCACAAATGAATAGATTCAGAGGATATACAAATGCTCACATCCACGATACTGCAAGCAAGCTTGATAACAGAACAACTGAAGTTGGAAGGATATCAAATAAAAATATCAACATTGCAGAGAAAGCCCTAATAAGCTTCATCCTAGGAAACATAGCCTAACTATTCTTAATGCCTTGGACCCAAAGTTATACCTATGTCATAATAATTCCAACAAAAAAGCCGTAGAACTTAGCAAAGTAGAATACTGAGGTTATTCAAATTAGTCACTCTTGTACCAAAAAGGGAAGAGTGCCTAACTCTCTCTCTCTCTCTCTCTCTCTCAATAAGCAATAAATTTCATTAAATAGCACAAAAGGGGCACAACCTTACGACCTTAGTACTTGGGAATCTGGATGTATATAAGATCAAAAAAGAAAGTAGAATCATCCTTTCATAAATTTAACTTCTTTACAGTTAACTAGTATTAAAACAAGAGAAAGAATAATTAAAAACAACATGGAAAGTTACAACAATGGCATTTGATTTTACTTTTTTAACTTGTGCTGGGACTCAGTTGCATTTAAAGAATTATATACAACTAAGTTGCATTTAAAGAATTGATTACTTTAGATTGTGCTGGGACTTAGTTGCAATTAAAGAGCATGTTAATTTTACATAGAATTAAGAATTAAGTTCAGTTTACTTCAACTGAACAAGACCACCAGTGCTGCAATAGCATTGAGGGGAAAAAATAATAAAAGAAGGAAAGAAAAACTCATAATGAGTCAAAGCACCAAACAAATGTTCTAGTTAAGACTGTTGCATGTAGGAAAGAGTTGCGACAATTTAATGCCACATCAATAGTCTCAAAAAGTGTCACAATAAATACAGTTATTCATAGAACTGAATTGAAAAACAGAACCAAAGGTGTGACAGTGTCAAAGGCCACCCAAACTTACCATCTGATTTTGAAGAACAATATCCACATAAGCATCCACAACCTTCAGGTACTCATCAAGGCTATTCCTTTCACTCATAACCTGATATTGTATTTATCATTGAAACACAGAGACTCATTCATAAAACAAAGATAAATAAAATATTCCAAAACAGCATAGCATTGGGAATTTTAGGACCTATAATGTATTTAAATAGCTACAACATCAACCATTACTATTAAATATTATTTCTTCCCTACCATAAATGACAATAAATAATTGCGTAATCTAAAAAATAGTGAAATTTACATTTCAAAAGGTTACATAAGACGTGACTCATTGATAGAATGAACACACATACCAGTCCAAAAAAAACAATAATGAGTTGAAGAGAAAGAACCCAAACCTCAGATTACTCTTAACATACCAAAGTAGGGTTTTATGTAAGAAAACTAACTATGTTACAAAAACTCATAGAATGTAAAAAGTAAAAAAAAAAAACAAAAAAAAAAAATTGTTGAAATCAAGCAAATAGGCGTAGATTACTCTACAGACCTGAGTAACTTTATCAACCACAGCATGGACAATGTCCCTTCGAGATTTCCTTTCGGAAAGCCTGAATCCAAGTAACCTGTAATTCAAACACTACTCCCACCACAAAATAAATGAATAAATAAACTGCATATCAAATATCAGGATAAATAAATTAATTAATTAACGGCCAAAGTAAAGGAGGTGCCACTTCTTATGCAAAGAGTCATTAGCATAAGAACAACACCTGGTCAAAGGAATAATCATTGCTGCATTCAATGGTATGAAGGATCTCCACAGAACTTGAAGTAACAACTTCAGCAGGAAGTTCCTTAAGTAGATGATGTAGAACAATTGAGAGGCAAGAGAAACTCCCAAACAACTCCACTTGATTCATTCCTAGCCCAAGCTCCACAAGCACATTACCTACTTGCCTCTTGCAAAACATACAGTACAAATGTCATCAAATAAGATATTGCACAAAGCAACTAGTTCATGTCAGAGAACCTACTATTAAGGTTAAGATAACTTCATTAGCGCACTCTTAGATTACTGGATAGATGTAATGGAAGAAATGGCTTCAGAAGAATCAAAATAAGAATTTTGAAAACAATTCTTATAAATCAATATTTTCAATCTTGCATTTTAGGAGTTCAGAAAAAACATATTAACAGTGATATGTAGAACCCTACCATACGCTAGGGTTTGAGACAGGAAGTATGAGTATCACATGAAACTCTGCATATACCTGAGAAGCATCCTTAAATATGCATTTAATAATATACTCAATGGTTGGCTCCATCAGAGTGACAAGCAATCTTCTGTTGTTTGTAATATTTCCTTGTGTTGTTTCCTTGGCTGATATGATCCGCATCACTAGAATCTTGATGTCGTTAACACATTTAACTAGGTATCCTGCCAAATTATTGTCAGACATGCAAGTGTAGATAAGAATTGAAAGAAAAGGGGGAGCAGGGGGGGAAGGGGGGGGGTGGGGGTTTACATATGAATAGCCTGCTACACATGATCCGCAATGGAACATGTCTCAACAGGATTATCAATTACTAAATGTAGAACACAGCACAAAAATCTAGGTCAAGTCACAGGATTTGGGCACACCTTCAGATTAGCAGGATTCCAATTAATAATTTTTTACACCTGTCTAAATTGCCTCTATAAAAGTGGAAATCATCTTGAGTTGCACTGGTGAAGCATTTTCTTTAATGAAGTTACACATACTAAAAATAGGGCAATCAGAGAAGCCCAATATTCAGTGAAAATAATAAAAGAATATGTAGTTAGGGAATTATTATATGAATTTCACCAAGAACTGCAGAAAATATTTTCAGAGGGCATAATTTCCATTCAAACATTAACCAATAAGGATCTTTTCCTAAATGGATATTCTGAGTTAAAAAGTAGTAAGATAAATTTAAAGCTGTATAGCCACCAAAGCAAGTATCAGTTTCAATTCTAGCAATAACTAGATTCAACTTGGTCTTAATTTGGGTTTTTAATCCACTGTCAGCACATTGCCCAGCCAAATGTCAACAGAATCTAGGATATATGAACCTGGACCACACTGGGCCAAACCCACTCCATGTTATGCCTTATCCATGGCACATGCTAATAATGTTTGCATACTTGAGCAGGAATGCAACTAATGGACAGTATGTCATTGGTCAGTTATGCATGTATTTTCTGTATGCATGAAGTATACAAATGTGTACCTATATCACACGAGGGCAACTTCTGGGCACAGTGGGCCATATACAGACGACAGTAGGCAGATGCCAATGGATCTGCTAACCCTCTTGTCATCATAACCAAACGCTGAACACAGTCTTCAGGTTTGTCAACCAGGAAACGCCAGCAAGGCAATAAAGCCAGCTCTAAATAACTGAAGTCCAACACCAAGTAAACAACCAATTAAAGAAAGAAAAATCTCAGAGAAAGAGAAATTGAGGAGAAAAGCCAAAATAAATTCTAATAAGCATTTGCATGAAAAATACAACGAGGCAGATATAGAGAGAAATTCTGCCAAATAACTTTGGAAGTCCATTGGAACAATCACATATCAAGAAATTGGGTCCAGTGTGTGCTGCTCCTGTATGCATATGGATTATTTTCATATTTATTAGTGATTGAAATAAATTGCCAACCAGAAACAAACATAACACTTTCTCTGACAAAACATAGGAACCAGGGGGAAGGGAGAAAAGCACAGGCAAAAAAAAAAAAAAAAAAAAAGACCATAATAAATGACGAGCAAGAGAAGTAGAAGAGATTACAACTTGACATGACTAGCATCAGTCATACTACAAGGATACTAAATATAGAGACTAAGAAAAGAGGACTTCACATGCGTGGAAGAAGCTCCCGGATGGAACCAATTTTGCAGAACCAATTATTGCAAGTTTCTTTGGCATCAGAGCAAATGTCACTTGCTTGAAAGTTATCTGCCATAAATCCAAAAATAAATAAATAAATAAAATTCAGGAAAACTATCAACCCACTACCAAAAAAATAAAACTAACAATGTTGTGTTGCGTAGGCCTAACTTGTTGAAGAAGGATTAAATAAAATATTCAGCAACAAGTAGGGGGAAAAAGCAAAGAAGGGCAGAAAAGGAAGAGCTACAACTAAGTTTGAATTATCAAAGGCCTTGAAGATCTGATGCTCTGTTCTAGATGCTACCAGTACAAAAAAACACCAACCAACAGGCTCTTACTTCATTCATTCATTCTTCACAACATGGCAGTTTACCATGCTCTTCAATCATGTTGACATACAGTAACAAGATTTGAGAAAATATCAGCAATAAATTCTTAAAACCATGCATGAATGATGTGAACAGAGAGATCATTACATGTTATTATCCTAAAGATTACCAAGATATGCATAGAACACTTCAAGGCTTCTTACATCAATCATTCGCACTCAAAGAGTACTCTCCAGAAAATAGAATGAATGTTTCTCCTAGAAATCCATCAAGAATTTAGATTCAACTCATAGAAATTGACACTCACATTGAGCTTGACCCATTTTCTTCCATCTGAAAAAAATGATTAAAGAAGAAATTTGTTTTTTCTTCTTTATCATTGTTTTTTCAGAGTAGTGATTTTATTAGAAATTAATAGTACAATCTGTACATGGAAATGACACTGAGACCCCTGAGTTTAGGAGTTCAACGAACGCCGACAAATTTGTAAAAATGAAAGAACTTGTAGCTACCACTTAATCCAAATGCACCACACATATAAAGGAACAACCTTTTCTATCTCACCACTACAGTCCTTCAAACTGTCGTATCCAGCATGCCAATAATTCAACTACTGTTCCAGGTATAGTCCACATATTACTGAACAAGCAGAGCATAAAAAACCAAAGGAACTTTGCTATATTACAATAAATAAGAAGATGGTATGCTGTCTCCCTGCTAGTCTTACACATGCAACACAAATCAACCACAACAATCCTTGTTTTTCTAAGATTCTCCGTCATTAAATCTTCTCTTATGCAACAGTCCAAGTAAAGAAAGATACTCTTGACAGAGCTTTGACCTTCCAAATGCCTTCCAAGGAAGAAAGACACTTCTATTTGACCTCAAGGCCAACTTCAAAACCATGATTTCTGGAATGTGACCATAACAATCTATGCTCACCAACCCAACACATAAAAGTGGAACATAAATAGTCAAAAATATAAGACCACAAACTCTAATTCCTAGTCCTGAACCGCTCTAGTAATGTGTGGAGACCATGATAATTACCATGAGACTCTTCAAACTTTAAAGTAATAAGGAGCAATTTTTAGCCTAATGCTGAACCTCCCTAAGAAAGTGAGTGGTTTACCAAACACAATCTGCTTTTAAAAGACTCAACTTTTTCACCAGATAGCTGGAGCTTAAGATGCCCCAGGCAAACCCTTTAAACATGAGATCCATACCCAACCAATACTATAAAGACTAAGTTTCACAACCTATGCAAATTCTAGATGGTTCACAAAGATTCCAACAAGTTTTCATCATAAGCAGTCAGATTAGCTGACTGAAAACAATGGCTAAGCAGAACATCAGGTTTCCATTTCAATGGCCACGTCAGTTCAGATCTCATAATTCTGTTCCAACTGAGACATGTTATTTATGCATGTCCTGCCTTAATATTTCCAATTCTTTAGATGCATAAATCCCATTGCATTACTATAAAGAAAAAGAAGAGAGAGAGAGAGACAAAATGATGAAAGACCTGGTAAGGAGCAGAGTCTGGTTCCATCTTCAGCAAATTCAGCTTTCCACATGATTCGCTCCCATACCATATCCCCAAGCATATCCATTATATCCATAGCAAGAACAAAAAGCGTAGGATAAAATTGTAAAATTGATGTATCCATCAAAAGCCTAGCAACCTGCAGAAAGAAGGAATGTGATATCACTTGATGACATATCGTTTATTTTTTATTTCACTCTCCTTTGGTAATGTAAGGAAAAAGATATTAACTTAATAGGTAACAATGGGTAGGACAAGTCTAATCATAGTTAAGGCTCCTTGTAGTTTATAAGCCCAAATCAACCCAGTATATGCCCGTTGCAAGACTCAACACACATCCACACAACACACACTCAACCAACTCAATTTTAAATTAAGGCATCACAATCTCCCCCACGTTGTGGAATGTCTTCAAGCCCACATGAGGTTACCATGTTGGCTCTGATACCATTTGTAACAACGCAAGCAAAAATGCTAACTACATTTGAGCTATACCCAAATGGACTAAAGTAGTCATAGTTGAAATTCCTTGTAGTTGTATATAAAGACTAGATTGACCCAATATATGCTCAATACACACCCACAACACACACACACGGGCTCAAATAGTAATCAATATGAGGCATCATAGATCAAGTTCATATACTAATTACTTGGAAACATTCAGCCAAAGTGAGAATGAAGCATGGCTAAATTAACTTCACCAACTGTTTCTTAGTGAATAAATAAAATGCCACTGCTACAGATTTCTTAATAAATATATTAAAGAACAAGAGATATATAACAAAAAGATGCTTGATCATTCCCACAAATTCTCAGTAATCAAAAAGGCATCAAAAAAATTATATATACAAAAAGTTGACCCTATCATATTAAACTCACCTTTATAGATAACTTTAAAGATGTTACACGGTCATTAGCACACCAAGAACGATTAATTTCATCTTTGAGCTCGTGCAATCGAGAGACATACTCTTGCCGAGTGATGACCTTGACACCCTCTTCAGCATATTTTTCCGGATCTTCTAGTTCCTCTAGATGCATACTTGTTGAAGATTTATCATATGCTGCAAATTGGCATCATCACAAAACTGCAATTAAAAGTAATATGGTTGCTCTTGACAGAAATTTAAGCAATTCGAACTAAAATAAACAAAGCATTCTTGCCATTGATAAAACTTGATATATTTTAAATTACTATTTGTTTCAAAAGCTTAAACTGTTTGGAAACGGTGAATTTAATCTTTCAACCATAATTCTAAAACTCCCCCACATGTGTGAGTCTAAACTCCCCCTTAATATGTGGAGCCTAAAACGTGGGAGTTTTAACATTTTAAATAGGAGGTAGAGTGCAAATAGGGATCAAAATAAAGACCTGCTGCTCTAATACCATGATAATTTACCAATTCTCCCAAAAGTTAAGTTGTTTAGAAATGGTAAATTTAATCATTTAACCATAATTCTAACAATATCAACTAAAGAAAAACAGAGGAGAGCAAGCCACCATACCCTTTGCACCTTTCATTATCACATTGGATATCTGTAAATAAATTTAAAAGGGGGAAAATGTTATGTCTTAGAAGAAGAAAATTTGAAGAGAAAAAACAGCAGCTCTACTTCAAAATCTGATAACTATACACACACACACAGAGGTATAGGTCCAAATTTAAATTACCAAAACCTTTGTTAATGTTACACCATTTAATAACCTTTTTTTTTTATATAAATCTACTGTTAGACTACATTGTCTCCTTATATCCTCCCTCCATGCTTGCAAACTATCAATATGATCAAAGATCAATAACTATCTAATCTATAAAAAATTTACATTTCAAATTTTTTTTTAAAAATTATATAATAAAATGAGTTTATGGATTGGTAATACAGATTTTGCATGCATATTAAGAACAAAGAAAACATGTAACCCATGATGAGTTTTCAATATATTTGTCCAAGAAAAAGTTATTAAATGATGTAGCAGAAATAAAGAGTTACACCAAGTGTAACTTAATCTTGACCCATATAGATATCCTTCTCAACCCTATAATGCAGGTGATGAAACTGTTCAGGACAACCATATGTATTCCCTACTTCACCACAAAATTTTCAAGTTGTAGTTTTCCTAACATATTCTTGCCAAAAATTGTGATTCAATAATGCTAGGAAGATCATGCTTAACTAGGAAGCTATAAAAGAAAGTATTATAATGATTGATGGTCAACTCATTAATATTAAAACTAGATGAACTGAACCATTACAGCCCAACAAAGACCGGAAACTTGAATTCAGGTAAACTCTTTAACATTGGCCTTTTTGGAACTACAAAAAAAAAGTAACATCTAAGTGCATTGTCTCTATGCATCAACAATTTTTTTTATAAGTAGTCTCCCATGCATCAACAATGCTTCAAACATTTCAGGATTCTATTTAAATGTATGCTAGAAATGACTAGAAGGTGAAACCAACATCTAGACCATCATTATGAACAGCCATTTTAATATAATCCAAATCTTTTGATGAGTAGTAATAAATTTAAATGCACTCCTTTAACCAAAGAATAATATTTAGTAATGCGTTACCTCAGCACTATAGTAGTCTTTATAAATCCTAGCATAAAACATCAAATGATTAAAAAATAAATAAATAAAGCCCTTATGGCAACAAAACGTGACTATAACTTTATTTTTATAGGTAAAACGTGACTATAACTTTATATACCTCAGTATCATTAATGGTTCTGAAACCTAAATTGGCCAGTAATAAATTGAGTAACTTTCATCAAAGAAACCATAATCAAGCAATATTTTATAATGAAAACTGTACAAAGTTAAAATTAATGATATAGATATCAGTGCACCACCAAAACACAAGTATGCAAGGCTTAAAAACACTTGACATGTCCTTGGCCTTCAGCAAAAACTACAAGACATATAAGTATCAACTAGGAAGTTGAAATTTCCAAGGGAAATTATTCATATACTTACTGAAGAAATTGAAACCATTTTGGAGACAGGAAATCTCTGCATTAAGAATCTCTTGAAAGACATCCATTCCTTTGTCGGGAGTTGAGTAGAAGTTTCACTAGAAGTATTTTCATGATCTTGAAAATCATCTTTAGAAACTGTCGCATTATCATCTGATCTCCTCAGTGGGTCGAAAAAGTCATTGTTTCCATGATCCACAACATCAACCTATTACAAGACATAATTGAACTTTGTCAAGAGAAAATTATACTTTGATGACCAAACTCAATCCACAAATCAATACATTTATAACATGATGATGCATTGAATGTAACACCTCAAAATTCACCTTAAAATCAGAAAAGACAGGTATGCAATACATAAATAAATACACATACATAAATACACCTCACATATTCCAACACAACATACAAACATAAACAGGCACGCATGCATGAGCACACACAAAAATGTGAGCCTATGCATAAATAGGCACCCGCACACATGTACGGGCATGTGTACAGCTATGTACATATCTCAAATATTCCAACACAACTGCAATGCATCTCATGGCTTAGTTTAAAAAGGTTGTATCAAGCTCCCACTTCTGCAAGGTTTCGGACAGGTGATTGGTAGGTAGCCTTAGCACACACGCACGCACACAAACAAACATGTGAGCGCATGCATAAATAGGCACCTATGCGCAATTGTGGGCACATGTGCACATATATACATATATCTCAAATATCCAACACAATTGCAATGCATCTTTTTGTTTAGTCCGAAAAGATTGTATCTAGCTCCCAATTCTACAGGGTTTGGGAGAGATGATTGGTGGTAGTCTTAGCACATATACACGCACATAGACAAACATGCAAGCGCATGCATAAATAGGCACCCACGCACATGCGTGGGCACAAGTGCACATATATACATATATCTCAAATATTCCAACACAGCTGCAATGCATCTCATAGCTTAGTCTAAAAAGGTTTGTGTACCCATCTCCCATTTTTGCGGGGTTTGGGAGCGGTGATTAATAGGCAGTCTTACAGTAACCCCCAAACTCATGGCTTAGTCTATAGAATGCATATTAAACAGTACCACATCCATGTCCTATTTGGTGCAATTGCATACTCTTGATTTAACAATTTCACCACCTAGCCATAGCCAATTTAAAAAATAATAATAATAATAATAATTATATTACATGGTTTAATATCAATTTTGTTATGTATCATTAAGTAGCACGTATACAATTGTAGTTAACGAAAAATAACGTATGCTCTGTTTGGTTGCTGAGAAATTTATTCATGAGAAAACGAAATAATGGTCAGAATCTGGCGCCAAAATACTAAGCCAATTGGGCGTACTGGCTGCAGAGATTGAATTAATCTAAATTTGAAAATTTCGGTTGCAACAGGTTTTTTTTTTTTTTTTTTTTTTGTTTTGTTTCCCTAGATTTTCTTAGCATCCAAACAAGTGCTTAAGGACAACGAAAAAGAAACGGAAAATTTGAGAGACAGTGAGTTGGACCTGGCTAAGGAGAGGTGAGGATGGAGCGGAGAGAGGATGGTTTTGGGCGCGTAGGCGAGGGAGCGCGTGGGATTGTCGTTCGGCAATGTAATTGCGAGGTCTGAACTCCATGGATAGAAAAGCCTGTGATTTTTCAGTGGAAAAGATGGAGATCCCAAAGGAGGTTTTGGCAAGTTGTACAAAAGAAACAATACTGTATGTGGATAGAAGGAGACGCGTGTTCAATTCACGTTTTAGATGATAAAGAAATATGAACCCGGGAAGTGAATTTGAGTTTTCTGATTCTCATAAATTTATTTATTATTATAATGTTAAAAATTAGTAAGATTTATACAGTGACTTTTTAAGTTGCGTTTGCATACTTAAATTTGAATTTAAATTTAAATTTTAATTTTAAAGTGATGAATTTAAAATGCCTTAATTCAAAATTCATAAATATTTAAGTATGTTATAAGGATTTCTAAAATTCTATGGATTAAGAAGTTATTTGAAATTCAAGGGTTTTAAAGTTTAAAATACTTTATGGAGAATTCGGTCACATCCTCCAAGGGATCCTCAACTCTCCTCGCTCCTTTTGCAATTGGAAACTTCATCACCTGAAAAGGGAACACAATAGAGCAGCTCACCATCTTGCTCCTTTTACAAGGTCAACTATAACCTCACAGGGCTGGAGGGAATGTTCCCTCCATTGCTCCAACAACTACACCATCAACACCCTCCCTAATTTATGAATTTGTTGGCTACCTTGTACTTTCCCTCTGTTGTATTTCAATTTCTCTTCTTGAATGAAATCCACATTTTCTCTTAAAAAAACGCTTGATGGATTTGTCAAATTTAAATCCTTGATTCTTTGTAAACGATTTAAACAAGGTATTTTGATTTTAATTACTTAAATTCAAATCCATTTACCCAAATTTTGTCATCCAAACATACTATTAATATTTTTTGGGATTCCAGTGATGGCGAGTGGTAATGACTAATGACATCATTTTGATGCTTCATGTATGTAATTTAAACCCTACCTCACTCTCTCTTATAATTTGCTAAGCTCTCAAGTTTTAATATTTTTCATGTTGCAGGGACCTCTTAAAATTGTAATTTCAACATTAATTAGATAAAATTACATACTTCTCTCTCTCTCTCTCTCTCTCTCTCTCTCTCTATTTTGTTTGTGCTTACAAGTTACAATGTGGAAGTGAAGGAATTTGAAACTCAATTGTTCTTGTAGGGTTGAAATTTGATGGACTAGGCAATAACTTTCCGTATTGTGAGCCCAACAAATCCCCAACAATAAATTTGTAGAGAATGGGTTAAACAGCTGGGTTGGTTATGGATTTAGCAACGGTTCGTGCAAGCAAACATGGGTAAAAAGGCATTCAGACTAATATTTAATAAAATTTTCTTCGGTCCGAAGAGGCTTTGTATTTATCAACTTAGTGAATACAATTTTTTCTCCCCCTTTACCGTGAGACCTATTTCCTTTATATATACACTTTTCACCTCATCTTCACCGCACACTTGTTCTTCATCTAAGCGTCCACTTGAGTACTAGTCACATCAGAAGTTTGCTTTAACCTGCAGTGAGTGGTAGTGGTTGAGGTTGCACTGTTCAGGTGTCTTCTCCACATAATTGCGGCCAGGAAAGTTGCTGCAGTGCATTAAATGCGATGGTAGCAGCTTTTCCTTTAAGATATTTTCATGTCCTCCTCATCCCCAGGCACGTCCAAGATTTCCTCTCCTCCGTGGAATCAGTTGGGAAGGTCGCTTTCGCCCCCGGCATATTTGATTGATCAAGCACTATGATGATCCGACGTTGGGACCTCTTCGGACAGGCAGGGTAGCCCTTGGACGTATCCCAGTGTCCTTCTGCGCGTATTTCCACCAAACAGGTCCAGTATTGACCTCTTTTACCTCTTCGGACAAACAATGGTATACAAATTGCCCTAGGCCCAATTCGCAGCGTTGGGCTCGTCCCCACAATAGCCCCTCAAAATTCTAATTTTTCCCACACATCCGAAGAGAAAAAATAGGATTTTGATCCGTTGCAAAAATAGAAGTTTTGAAAACATTTAAACCGCTAAATTCACACGTGTGCGCGCATAAATTTGGGCGCCTCATTATTGCCGCTGTCGTTGCGTCGTTTCCCAAGCAGCATTAATTGCTCCAGGCGGCGTCTTGTCAATGAGATCCAACGGTGGGTTAGTGATCAACGGTCGTGATTCTCCTCGAAATTTGGGCGGGATAAATCCCACCGGTTTGCTGGCTCCTATATAAATCCCCAAAAAGGGGTCATTTTCCCCCTTTGCAAATCTCAAACTTTCAGTGAACTCAGACATCTACGCTTACAACGCTCTTCCTGTCATCAGCCCCAACTCCCCCCAGAACGCACTACGATCTCCCTGCGAACATCAAGGTCGTTCTTCCACTCAATTCCGCGTAAGTCCCTTGTTCGAGATTCTCAAACTCTATTCGGATTGCCTCTTCGACCGTTAGTAGCTTTTCTCCAGTTACTATTTCGCATCCCCCCCCCCCCCATCTAACCTAATTGACAATGGGTAGATTTAAATACTTAGTGGATAGTCCCTCCCAGATAGAGAAGTTTAGGGCGACGTATCGCATTCCTCAGGATGTGGGCCTGAGGTATTGCTCTACAGAGGGGTTATTATTGGACCGAGAAGTGGGTGAGGTTATAATCCCCATTATCGCTTTCCTGGAAGGAGGGATGACCATCCCTATGGGTCCAGTTACCAGAAGTTATCTTACCGCCCATGGACTTAGCCCTGATCAGTGCACACCTAACACATTTAGGATTTTAGGAGCAGTCGACGACCTAAACCGTCAATTAGGATTGGGACTTACCTGGCACGATGTGGTACACATGTACGAGTGTCGTACCAAAGAAGGAGCGGGATATTATCTAAGGTCCCGGTCCGATGTCGTCAGACTCATCTCTTGTCTCCCCAAGTCTAATAAATGGATGAAAGATGATTATCTGATCGTCTTGGGCGCATGGCATGACGGGATTCATTGCCCAACCCAACCAGGAGAGCCAGGTGGGATATCCCTCATTGAGATTTTCTAACTTTTTTTTTGCTTTCAGCTAATCGGACTTCCCTCTGTCACATTTCAATCTTTTCTGACAGTTCTATTGCAATGTTTACAGATAGAAACCACGTCGCTCCTCGGCTGAGTCTCACAGATACCGCGGCTCTGAACTACCTTCTTCGGTCGGAAATCTTTGTAAGCGAAGACGGACAGCTTAGGGCCGCTCACCTCATCCTAGGCTATACCCCAAAGTCTGAACTTCAGCCGATTGGCAACGCAATAACACTCGGGGATCGCCGCATCAACCGCATTGACGTGGCTCGGAAAGGCTTTCTGGCCCCGTTTGACCTTGCACCCGTGCCACATCCGAACCCATAGGGCGTTCCATTGCTCGTCCATCCTGTTCAGCAGGTCCCTCTTCGGCCGGAAGCAGAGGGAGAAAAAGTAGCCTCATCGACCCCTTCGCTTGACGAGCAAATCGACCAGTTCAAGTTTGAAGGGAAAAACTCGGAGGAAGTTCAAATTTTGTTTGCCGACGAGGTATTTGATAGGCACTCAGTTGCTCCGCTCTTAAATATAGCCGTGCCTGACGACTCTGAAGAAGAAGATATGCAGAGTCTAACGGATTTGATGAAGAACAGGAGGCCGAAGGTCGTGACCAAAGGTACTGGTACATCCCAGCCCACGGTCAATCTTCCACCACCCCCTCTTCCTCCCCCAGCCCCAAGAGATCCCGGCCCAAAGCAACTGCCGGACCTGAAGAAGAAGAGGGTGGTGACGGATATTAAAGAAGGGGAAGTGGTCCCTCCGAAGGGTACTAAGCACCAAAAGACGACCCATGATACGAGAAGTAAAAGGGCTTCTTCTACTGAGAGCAGGAAGGAACCCTTGGCCGCAGACGTGCGGCGAGGGACTCGAGTGTGGTCCCCGAAGCTGACACTGGATGGCGCCGCCATCTCATATGATGCTTCCCTCCGAAACTACGCTGGAAGGAAGGCTGGGCACATAGCAGAGGCACTGGAGCAGCCTCTCCTCCTTCCGAAGGACATGGAGTCCTATCGGTGCTTCAACCAACAGGAGCTCTTTCTGTCCCTTAAAAGGGATATAGCCATGGTGAGATAAGTGATATTCTCTTGTAGCTCTCATGTGCGTTCATAACTTAACGTAAAATTCTTTGGTTGCCATGCAGATTGCCCAACAAATTTACGTGGCTGAAGAGTGGAATAAAAAGAAAAATATTGAAGTGCAAGCCGAGGCCCAATCCAGGGAGGAGGCCGAGAAAGCATTGGGCAGTGCAAAAGACGAGTGCGCCCGCATCTCCGAACAACTAAAGGAGGAGGCGAAGGCAAAGAAAAGTCTGGAGGCAGGCCTGAAGAATGCTACAAAGCAAGCCGTAGACCAACGCCAGAAGCTGTATACTACCGAAATCAATCTGGAAACAGAGAAGGCGTTGGTGAAAGAACTTCGGGCTGAGCTTAACAAAGCCAAGGACGCTGCTAAATTGGCCAAGGAGGACGCTCAATTGGCCAAGGAAGCAGTTGAAGCTGAGAAGCAGGCAAACACATGCTGGGGGTGCAAGAGACCCAAACGAGGCTGACCGAGGAGTTTGCTAAGGTCTGCAGGGAGTATTGCGACATCACGTGGGGCAAAGGCCTTGATGCGGCTGGAGTCCCCCCAAAGTCTGACCTGAGGCAGCCTGGGAGTGTTTACTACCACCCTGACATCTGCGACCTGCCAGTTACCTTGGAAGCTTCCTCGGCCGGTCAGAATCCTGCAGTTCTAGCTGAGACAAGTCAGGCACCTCTTCAAACCGGTGATGTGGGCGATCTGCCAACAACTGACCCAATGCCTCAGAAAAAGGCTTAGGGCGCACTTTTTCAATTTGTAATAGTTAGGACCCATTATCATTTATTTTGTAACAAAATTACCTCTTTAATGAATGAAATGGTTTACTTTGTCTTTATTGGTTTTATGTTATAGGTTAAATCCTCACGGCTAATAATGACAGTTTGATAACCGAGAATCGCCCAAAACCATGGTAATCTTTTGAACGTGGCTGAACGAGGCCTTATAATAACAACAGTTGACGTAATTGAGCTTAAATTTGCATATTGCGCCAAACACCAGACCAGACTAATAACGTAGGCAGAAATACTTGAGAAACGTAAATGAGTGTTAACCAACCCAAATCATCTGGTCCGAGGACTACAGGCATGATTGAATTTAAGTTTAAACACTTTAAAAGGAACGTAAATGAGTGTTAACTAACATGAATTATCTGGTCCGAGGACTACAGGTATGATTGAATTTAAGTTTAAACACTTTAGAGGAACGCGAATGAGTGTTAACTAACCCAAATC
Organism: Quercus glauca; assembly: GCA_023736055.1. Taxonomy (NCBI): domain Eukaryota; kingdom Viridiplantae; phylum Streptophyta; class Magnoliopsida; order Fagales; family Fagaceae; genus Quercus; species Quercus glauca. The sequence continues at coordinate 58,091,975 of CM043322.1, forward strand.
ATCTGGTCCGAGGACTACAGGCATGATTGAATTTAAGTTTAAACACTTTAGAGGAACGTGAATGTGTTAACTAACCCAAATTATCTGGTCCGAGGACTACAGGCATGATTGAATTTAAGTTTAAACACTTTAGAGGAACGTGAATGAGTATTAACTAACCCAAATCATCTGGTCCGAGGACTACAGGCATGATTGAATTTAAGTTTAAACACTTTAGAGGAACGTGAATGAGTGTTAACTAACCCAAATCATCTGATCCGAGGACTACAGGCATGATTGAATTTAAGTTTAAACACTTTAGGGGAACGTGAATGAGTGTTAACTAATCCAAATCATCTGGTCCGAGGACTACAGGCATGATTGAATTTAAGTTTAAACACTTTAGAGGCACGTGAATGAGTGTTAACTAACCCAAATCATCTGGTCCGAGGACTACAGGCATGATTGAATTTAAGTTTAAACACTTTGGAGACTCATTAATACAATAAAATGGTAGCATGACTGAACGAAGAATTCTTTTAATAGTAGTACCTTTTGAGGTTATTTACATTCCATGGCCGGGGCACTACATGATTATCCAGATCTTCTAAAAAGTATGCTCTAATGCCAGCCCTTGAAGTAATGCGATATGGTCCTTCCCAGTTTAGTCCTAGTTTCCCCCAAGCTGGATTCTTTGCATTACCTACCACTTTCCTCAGTACTAAATCACCAGGCTCTAGGGGTCTTAGCCCTACGTTGGCGTCGTAGCCCTGCTTAAGTTTCTGCTGGTAATGCGCCAGTCGGACCATTGCATTTTCCCTTCGCTCCTCGATTAGATCCAAGCTCTTTTCCAGCTGCCCATCGTTGCCGATTGGATTAAAAGAGCAAGTCCTATATGTTGGGAATTCAGTCTCCAGAGGTATAACAGCCTCAGCCCCATAGGTCATTGAGAAGGGGGTTTCTCCAGTAGACCTGCGAGGCGTAGTTCTGTACGCCCACAATACATGGGGTAATTCTTCTACCCACCTACCTTTCGCATCATCCAACCTCTTCTTTAGTCCGTTAACTATAACTTTATTAACAGTTTCGGCCTGCCCATTTCCCTGAGGGTAAGCAGGGGTGGAGTATCTGTTTGTGATTGCCAGCTCGCTATAATAACCCTTGAAAGCTTTGCTATCAAACTGAAGCCCATTGTCCGAGATCAGGGTATGGGGGACCCCGAATCGAGTGACAATATTTTTCCAGATGAATTTCTTCACATCTACATCCCTGATATTCACTAGAGGTTCGGCTTCGACCCATTTGGTGAAGTAGTCTGTTTCAACCAGAAGGTACTTCTTGTTTCCTGCTGCTTTAGGGAATGGGCCCACGATATCCAGTCCCCATTGAGCGAAGGCCATGGGCTGGATAGTGGATTAAGGGTACCACTCGGCTGATGTATGTTCGGCGCAAACCGCTGGCACTGGTCACACTTTTTAACGTATTCATGTGCCTCTCTTTGCATATTTGGCCACCAATAACCCTGAGTAATGGCTCGGTGAGCTAAGGATCTCCCTCCAGTATGGCTCCCACAGATCCCTTCATGCAATTCTTCTAACAGTGACTCAGCCGCTTTAGGGTGCATGCACAACAGATATGGGCCTGAATAGGATCGTTTGTACAGTTTGTGATCCTCGGACAACCAGAACCTTGTAGCTTTTCTCCATATTTTGTCCGCTTCCCCTTTTTTTTCGGGCAACACATCGTCCTTCAAGAACTTGATGATGGGATCCATCCAGCACGAGTTGGTTCTGACGCAATGAACTTGGAATGCCTTTTTTCTTAATTCCGTAGGTTTCTGCATGTCCTCAATAAGGATAACCCTTGGTAATTCCTGTGCCGAAGAGGTGGCGAGGGGGGCTAAAGAATCGGCATGTGTGTTGCCACTTCTGGGGATGTGCTGAAGGTTAAAATATTCAAACTCTGACTGCAGGGACTTAACCAGGTTCAAATACCCCTGCATCCTCTCGTCTTTCGCCTCAAATTCTCCCTACACTTGGCCGACGATTAATCTTGAGTCTGAGAATATCTCAACTGACTTTCCTCCCATCCTTCGTGCCATCTTCATCCCCATCAATAGAGCCTCATATTCTGCCTCATTATTCGTTGCTGAGAAATCCAGCCTTAACGCTTTTTCAATGATAATTCTCTCTGGGGATATCAGCACTAGCCCCACTCCAGAGCCTCTCTGATTCGATGCACCATCCACGTACACTTCCCAGGGCAAAGGGTTCTGCGAAGAAACCATACCAATGTGCATTTCTTCCGTGCCCATCATCAGTGTTACTTCCTCTAGATAGGGCTCTGTGAACTCGGCGACCAAGTCGGCAAGGACTTGACCCTTCACTGATGTGCGAGGCATGTACTTGATATCAAAAGCCCCTAGGATTGTCCCCTATTTGGCAATCCTTCCTGTGTAGTCTGCGCTTCGGAGTACTGCTCTGAGCGGAAGTTGGGTGAGGACTATGACGGTGTGGGCTTGAAAATAGTGAGGCAACTTCTTCGTACCGAGCACCACAGCTAGGATGGCCTTCTCTAGTGGCAAATAATGAATTTCAGCTTCATGCAGTGACTTACTTACGTAGTAGATTGGTTTTTGCACCCCACAGTCCGTCCATATCAACATCAAGCTCACAGCATTAAGAGCGACGGCGATGTAAACAAACAAGACCTCATCTGGTTCAGGACTGGACATGATTGGTGGCCGAGCCAAGTAGTCCTTAAGTTGCTGAAAAGCAACAGTACATTCCTCCGTCCATTCGAAACCCTTCCACTTATTGATCAATGAGAAGAAAGGCCTACACCGATCTGCTGATCTGGAAATGAACCTGTTAAGGGCAGCGGTCATCCCCGTCAGCTTTTGAATTTCCATGGGGTTCCGAGGAGCTCGTAAGTTGTTGATGGCCTTTATCTGATCGGGGTTAACTTCGATTCCCCTATGAGTGACCATATACCCTAAGAATTTGCCTGATTCAACACCAAACGAACACTTGGATGCATTCAAGCGCAACTTGTGTCCCCTCAGGATTTCAAAAACATCCCTAAGATCCCCAATGTGCTCGGCTATGACCTTGCTTTTCACCACCATGTCATCAATATAAACTTCCATGCTTTTGCCGAGTTGCGGCTCAAACATTCTGGTCATCATTCTCTGATAGGTAGCTCCTGCATTTTTCAAGCCGAACGGCATTACCTTGTAGTGGTAATTCCCTACAGGGGTTACGAAAACTGTTTTCTCCTGATCAGCGAGAGCTAGTGGTATCTGATGATAACCTTGAAATGCATCTAAGAAACTCATTCGAGGGTGTCTGACAGTAGCATCAACTAGTTGATCTATCTTCGGCATGGGAAACGGATCCTTCGGACAAGCTCTATTAAGATCAGTGAAGTCCACGCACACCCGCCATTTTTCGTTTTTTTTTTTTTTTTGCCACCACTGTGTTAGCTAGCCATTCGGGGTAAAAAATTTCCTTAATAGCCCCTGCCTGCTTGAGTTTCATCACTTTCTCCCTGACCGCATCTGCGTGTTCCTTCGATGGACGTCGGAGCGGTTGCTTCTTGGGGACGATGGTGGGATTAACGTTTAGATGGTGGCAAATAAAATCTGGGCTTACCCCCGGGGCTTCCGCAGAGTCCCATGCAAATACATCAACGTTTCCCCTGAGAAACTCTATCAGCTCTTCCTTCTCTTAAGGAGGCAGCATGGATCCGACTTGAAAAAACTTCTCTGGATCGTTATCAACAACTATCCTTGCCAAGTTTTCGCACTCTGCTTCTTCGGCCAAGGTTTCGGTGTCCAGCACCGAAGGTTTTAATTGCTATAAACTCTCTTTGTTACAGTCCGAGGGCTCAGCCTGAGGTTTGTGCTGGATAGCTGCCACTAGACATTGCTTGGACGTAGACTGATCTCCTCGGATCTCCTCAACTATCCCTTCGGATGGATACTTAATCTTCTGATGAAGTGTGGAGGATACGGCCCCGAGGGTATGAAGCCAAGGTCTGCCCACAATAGCAGTGTAGGGTGAGTAGGCATCCACCACTATGAAATCTACCTCCACCGTCTCAGGTTCGGTTTGCACAGGTAGTCTGATTTGGCCCTTCGGAATGATCACTTTGCCATCAAAACTGATTAAAGGGGAACTGTACGGAGTTAGGTCTTCGGGAGACAAGTTCAGCCCCTTATATAGGTCTGGGTACATTATCTCTGCGGCGCTGCCTTGATCTACCATCACCCTCTTCACGTCGTATCTGCCTATTCTCAGAGTAACTACCAGAGCGTCATCATGCGGATGTATAGTTCTGACCTTGTCCTCGTCCGAAAATCCCAAAACTGGAACCTCAATCCTAGGCCTCTTCGGCTCTCTATTAACACTCTCCGAGGGCATCCGAGCAACCGACAATACCCTAGAGGGGCAAGACCCCGTCCTCCCTGGTGCGGCAAAAATGACATTGATTGTACCCAAGGGAGGTTTTACAGAATCGCCCCTCATCGGTCCCGCATTTGCCTGATTTCCCTGACCGTATGAGTGGTGTAGAAGTTACTTTAACCTGCCTTCGCTGACCAGCTGATCCAGATGGTCCTACAGGCTCTTGCAATCCTCAGTAGTATGCCCATGGTCAAGGTGATATTGACAGTAAAGATTGTGGTTGCGCCTTTCAGGGTTTCCGACCATCTTGTTCGGCCTTTTGAAGAACGGTTCATTTTTTATTTTCTCCAGGACTTGGTGTACTGGCTCGCGAAAAACGGCATTGACCGTCTGGAAGTTCGCTGTACTTTGCCCGATCCAGTCCTTTCTCGGCCTGTTGTGGTTCTGCCTGTCCGACCTGAAATCCCTCCCCTCCTAAGGGATAACCTTATCCTTTCCCTTGCTCTGCTGTTGGTTTTCTTCAACCCTTTTGTACTTGTCAATCCTATCCATCAACTGGTGTATACTGGTAGTAGGTTTGCGCGTTAGGGACGCTCTCAAGGGGTGTTCAGTGGGGAGGCCCAGCTTAAAAGAGCTGATGGCCACCAAGTCGCAATCCTCCTCCATCTCATTATACGTTTCCCAGAACCTATCCGAATATGACTTCAAAGTCTCACCCCCTTTCATACTGACGGATAATAGGGAAGCCATGGATTGCGGAACCCTTCGGCATGTGACAAAACGCGAACCAAATGCTTGAGTTAGCTCTTGGAAAGAGTTTATAGAGTTTGCCTTCAGGCTATCAAACCATCTCATGGCTATCGGTCCCAAGCTGGATGGGAAGACCTTGCACATGAGGGCTTCGTCCCTGGAGTGGACGGCCATCCTCTGGCTGAAATGGCTCACATGTTTTACTGGGTTTGTCCGGCCGTTGTAGATGGTGAATGTAGGCTGGTGGAAACGTCGAGGAAGTCTAGCATTTTCGATGTTACATGTAAAGGGAGATCTGGAAATCTGGTCCAGGGCTTTACTCATAGCGTCGTTCCCTTCGCCCCTAGGTAAGGGGTTCCGAGGGTTCCCCCCATGATGGCGCATTTCCTCATAGGTAAAGGACTCGCTGACTGGCGTTCGATGTTTCTGCTTGTAAACAACATCTTGTTCATCCTCAGAATCTTCATTAGAGTACGAAGGGCTGCACTTCCTCTTCGCATGGCGCAACTCCCTCTTTAACCTATCAATTTCTTTCTGCATGCTTTGGTTTTTCTCTGCATGGGACATGTGGCTCTCTCCATACGACTGGTTTCGATCGTCACGTGCGGTGTGTACGCTACCCTCACGATCCTGCCTCTTTTCCAGATTAAGAAAGGGATCGGTGTACTGAGATGACCTGGACTCCGCTGGTCGTTACCTTGGTTCAGCCATCCTTGAGGTGTTGCGTCCACCTTTGCTCAAGCTGTTCCCCACAGACGGCGCCAATTGTAGGGTTGAAATTTGATGGACTAGGCAATAACTTTCCGTATTGTGAGCCCAACAAATCCCCAACAATAAATTTGTAGAGAATGGGTTAAACAGCTGGGCTGGTTATGGATTTAGTAACGGTTCGTGCAAGCAAACATGGGTAAAAAGGCATTCAGACTAATATTTAATAAAAGTTTCTTCGGTCCGAAGAGGCTTTGCATTTATCAACTTAGTGAATACAATTTTTTCTCCCCCTTTACCGTGAGACCTATTTCCTTTATATATACACTTTTCACCTCATCTTCACCACACACTTGTTCTTCATCTAAGCGTCCACTTGAGTACTAGTCACATCAGAAGTTTGCTTTAACCTGCAGTGAGTAGTAGTGGTTGAGGTTGCACTATTCAGGTGTCTTCTCCACATAAATGCGACTAGGAAAGTTGCTGCAGTGCATTAAATGCGGTGGTAGCAGCTTTTCCTTTAAGATATTTTCATGTCCTCCTCATCCCCAGGCAAGTTCAGGATTTGCTTTCCTCCGTGGAATCAGTTAAGAAGGTCGCTTTCGCCCCCGGCATATTTGATTGATCAAGCACTATGATGATCCGACGTTGGGACCTCTTCGGACAGGCAGGGTAGCCCTTGGACGTATCCAGTGTCCTTCTGCGCGTATTTCCACCAAACGGGTCCAGTATTGACCTCTTTTACATCTTCGGACAAACAATGGTATACAAATTGGGCCTTAAGCCCAATTCACAGCGTTGGGCTCATCCCCACAGTTCTCATGGGAAAAATAGGACAATGTCAATAGATTACAATACTTTTGACAAACTAACAGACTTTTAATAACAATGGGTGATGGGATAATTTTGATGTGGGATTTTATTTAAAGTTTCGGTTAGGTATTTTCAATATGGTTTTCATTTATCTATATATATATATAACCGAAGTCTCTGAAACTCCCACAATTTTTCCACATCATCATTTTAATTTTAAAAAATTTTAATTTTTTAAACTAAATAGTGAGAGAGTCCTAACAGGAGTCTCTCTTATATAAAACATCTTACTCCCCTCTCTCATCCGCTTCTTTCAAACCCTAAAACATCTCACGTAGCCTCTTTCATTCGCTTCTCTCAAACCCTGAGAAAACACACAAAGGCTGAAACTAAGCACGTCTTAGAGGATGTAATCTACTATTCAAAATCATATTTTGCTTGGTAGATTCACCAATTTTGTCACTGTCTTTCTGTAATTCTCTCTCTCTAACGATTTTTCTGGTATAACGTTTGAAGAACGAATTTAAAAGTGGTATCTTTTGTTTCTCTATTTTTTATTGGATTGCTTAATTGGTGACTAAACAACAATAAACATTTACCTATTTGGCGGCTAAGCAACAAAAAATGATCATATCACATTACCTAGAATTGCCAGATCTCCTTTGATTCGTTTCATTATTGTTGGAAAATTTTTGAATCTGCATAGGATTTAATGGACTCTGGAACTATGGGGACAATTTGAGAGGTAATTTTTTGTTTTGTTTTAATTATTCCAATCTTTTGTTAAATTTGATTGCAATAGTAAGTTTATAATTTAATCTCCATTACGAGTTCAAATTTAATTTTAATTTCTTATACCGGTTTAATAGTTATCATCATTGAAAGTATCAAAGTTTATAGTTTTAGAACAAACTTACTATTGCAATCAAATTTAACAACAGATTATGCTGGAAGCCTATATTATTTGCACCTTCAAAGTGTTCGACAATGTTTGAACCAAAATTTTCATCAATTAGGAAGAATTGGATAAAAAGAAACTTAGAAAAGCTTTCCATCCTTATTGAAATTGTTTCGCAATAATGACTATATTTTTTTGTTTTGTTTTTATAATTTGTAGGTTCTGAGTCTTTTGATTTTTAATTTTATTGTCTTTTGAAAGTTTGACCATCTGAATTTTTGGGTTCAATTTTTTGTAATATCTGAAACTGTTTGGCAAATTTCAACTGTTATAACTATGGATTATTCTCTTGAAGGTAACCTATTTTTTTTATTTTATATTTCTCTATTTGGTAGTAATATATATTTTGTTTTGTTTCAATAATTTCTAGGCAGTGCTAGTGAATTTTCTAATTTTTTTATTCTTTTCAAAAATTTTAACATCAGAATTTTTTAGTTATTTTTTTGCAATATCTAAATTTGTTAGCTAGATGTTTTGCAACCCGTTGCATATTCAAGCAATGGTTTATTCATCAAATTGTAACTCAAAATGATAGGAGCAATTCACGCAATAGTATAGTTTCATAATCTTCAATTGAAAATTTTATAAAATTATTTTAGTCTATTATAAATAGGTAAGTTCTTGTGCGTGCACGGGTTTCCGACTAGTTTTGATTTATAAGAAAGTTATTTTGATTAAGTATTAGGGAATGCGTCATTAAAGTAACACTTGGTATGGTCAATTGAAGGCTGAGCCAAGCGAGAGAAAAAAAAAAGGGGGGGGGGGGGGGGTGGAGGAACCTAGCAAAAACTCATTTAATATGGGAGCTAAGATTAGTTTGCCCTATCTTGGACTGGATTTATAGATTATTTTGCCTCCTATCAAGTATAAATATAACATTTTATTAAAAAAATTGGTCAAAATATTATTTTCATCCCTAAAGGTTTATACACATTCCAATTTATATCTCTCTTTTTTGGATAATACACATTCCAGTTTATATCAATTCTTCTACTTCCGTTAACATTTATCGTACATGACCTAATGGAAAACTGAGGTGGTATTAATTTTCAAATAACTCACCACATTTTTCAATTGCCTTCAAGTAACTAGTACTAGTATGAGGAAGAAGAATAACTCAGGAGCTCTATACAGTCGTCATCTATTTTTTAAGCACCTTTACTTCTTTTTTCCTTTTATTTTTATTTTTATTATAAGAATCACCTTTACTCATAATTTAAAAACAATTGATTATAATGAGCTATCTAGAATTTGGAGTGTTAAGGGGTGGATTGTGCAAGTTCAAATTATAAAAGGAATATGTCAAAAATCTTGGAACTCAACTAGTTGGTACTTCTTCGTGTGTTCATGACATCAAGGTTCAAATTTGTTCTCCCCTTGCAACTACTGAATTATTAAAATAAAAATAAAAAATTATAAGAGTACATCTTAATTTAAGTAACAGTTTAGAATGTATATTGCAATTTACCCCTGTTTTAACTCAAATCACCCGTGTAAAAATAACATAGATTGAGGTTCTGTCGTCATTGGATGAGGTATTAATTTATGTATAATAAATAAAATAATTGGATTATCAAAAGTATTTTTTTTTTCCCAATTTCAAAAAAATAATTGAATCAACCAAGATAGGTAATTAATATGGATGCTTGACAACTTTAATTGCCTCGTAAGATTAAAAAAAAAAAAAAAAACAATCTACTAATAAATTATGATTGTCTAGTTTGTTGAGATTCAGCATAGTTATGTGGGATTTGTCTTCTCAAGATCATGAAAATCACATCAACTTATCAGCTATTCAATTGATTGTTTCTCAAAAAAAGAAAAAAGAAAAGAAGCTCTTCAATTGATTAAGATTTCAGATCTGCACGCAAATTGTCTAAACAATTCTCATCTGCATCCAACTCTAGGAGGAGAATCTGTACTTCTCCAAGCGTAATAAGATCAAAAGTGGTGAAATGTGCACAAGAATTGACCTGAATATTCCTCTTATGTGAGACCGCAATTGTACATTTGGCGTTCCACTAGGGAATATAAAAATGGGATCTCATTATAGTCGTCAAATGCAAGCTATGGTCACTAATTGGAAGCCAAACTGGACCCATGGTCGTCATGATTGACTTAGTGTTTTCACCATCAGAGGAGGCACTTTTTGTTTATCAGGATTTTGATGCGTAGCTGGGAATAGCTGATAGTTAACAGAGTGCAGTTCAGAATCATTGTGATGTATGTAGCAAAGAAAAACTTGCTAGTAAGCAACTTAGGGTATTTGCTTTTTGATAATTATAAGCAACATATGGAAATAACTAATGCATTTTTATCGCTAAAAATATTTTTAATGTTAAACAAATTCTAACAAGAGGTTAATCGTTAAGCAACTTAGGGCTTAACTGACACTTTTTAATGTTTTTAATGGAAACGTTCAAGGTTTAAATTTCCCCTTCTCAAGGAAGATTGTTCAAGTCTTTGGAGGAAAATTCACACACATACATATATAGATTAGACTAGAATAAAATTTCTATTTTGTATTAAAAAAAAAAACTCTCATTCCCATTATAAGTTATAAATATCAAATTATCGCACAAAAAAGAAACCCAATTAGGAAATTATGCACAAGCAATGAAAAGTTTTGCTTGCACTTTTGTATTAATGATTTATGAATTTAAAATAAGAACAGTTTTTCCCCAAACTAATTAAGAGGGATCTCCTCAAATTAATTACCTACATTGTGATTTATAAAACCATCTATGAGTATTATTTAAATAAATTATATGATTCATTAAAATATTCACGTGACTAAAAGTACACTTAAATAGTCTTTTCCTCATAGTGAGTTGGAAGAATTTTCCTCCAAAATAATTTGGTGGTAAACTTTTTTCCTTGATAAGTATCTTTAAATTATTGTTCCCTTAATTATGTGCGTGTTTGGCCAGATATATAATAAGACAATTTATTGTTTAAAATTACTTTTTTATCTCACATTTAAGCAAATAAGTTGACTAAGCACACATAAATCTTCTTAGTTTACTCAAGCTTCAATAAATTTTGTCAAAATGACAAGGTTTAACTCTAAATATGTTTACAACTATCTTTTTCAACCCATTATGTAGTGATTTATATGATTATGCATATATAGTATTTAAACAAGCCACATGATTTGTTAAAAAAATCATGTGATTAAAACTACATGTAAATAATTTTTTTGATTGTCACATTATGTGTTGGACCAAGATATATAATTTCAAACATATTTGAAGTCAATGCCTCATGTGATACGCAAATGATAATTTTATGCAAATTTAGAATACCAATTAAACATATAAAATGGCCATTACTTCCATAAAGTATAATGAACCATTAAATTCAAAGAACACCAAATTTGCGTTATTAGTTTTTTCTTTGGTATATTAGTATTATTTGGACTTCTAATTCTTCTTCTTCTTCTTTTTTTTTTTTTTTTCATAAGATTTGAATTTATAACATCCATTCCTTTATGATTGCTCTTATCATCAAATTAAGACATTAATTAATTTTATATGTATGTAATATTAATTTAAACTCAAATCCTTATTGATAACGAAAAAAAAAAAAAAAAAAAAAAAACTAATGGGAACCCAATGTTTGGACTCAATTTTTGTTATAACTATGGACAAAGTTTAGTTACAAAATTGGTTGTATCCTAAGACTACAACCTTACTCAATATCTTTTTATCAGAGGTGAATTTTGACAAATTTACCATAGAATTACATATTTTTCTTATATCCTCTATACTTGCAAAATTTCTAGAAAATTAAAGATCAATAGCTATGTCATCAATAAATTGTTTAAATTGCAAATTTTTGTAATTTAAAATTATACATAAAATATAAGCTTATAGATCATATAGTAAATAATATCCGATTGACACAAAATTTGACATGTGCACTAAGAGCGTACAGAACATGCAATTCAACAGTTAGATTTTCAAAATATATAATAATGTTTATTTTATGAAGTATGGTTGTAGCCTTTTTATCTAAAAAAAATGTTGTAGCCTTAGGTTACAGTCAATTTTATAGCTAAACTTTGTCCTTTAATTATTTCTTTGTATCTGAAAATTAGACCACATGTTATAATTACTGCCATGGTTCAATCCTATTGTGAGCTGGAGACGTAGATTTAGGATTTAGCCATTTGGGAAGAGCTGTCTCACCTTGTTCCGTCATTTTTTAAAGTAGAGGTAGGCTCGGTTATCACTTATCAGTTATCATTTCTGCCTTACCTTTGTCCACGCTGAGTAAAAACTAATTTGACTAAATATCATTTAATTTTCTTATATGTAAATGTAAAAGATTAAAAAAAAGAAAGGAAGAACCCTCCATGATTGTAAAACACAACATCCTCGAAATTGTACACGCCAAATATGACATAAATTAAGCTTAGAACGTGGGCTTATAAAATATATCAAAAATTGAGTCAAACTCTGCGTATAATATGGTGACATGTGGCATTCTATCATAGAGTTAATGTTAATATCATATTCATACTTAATGCACAAAGAACGTGAAAATATTAATTCTTCAGGGCTAGTTTACTTGCATGACTTATTTGCTGAATAAAAAAAGTGAGATTATTTGTACATAGTAACATATGCCTACCTTTGAGCTCAAGTTTTGTTTAACAAAGTAAACATGTCACGTAGTAGGATGTTCAGGGTGTGATTGCTTAATTGTAGTTTCCCTCAATGGTCGACCCCCTTTGCTTCCCCTAATAGCATGCCTAAATTTCTTCAGTTCAGCCATTTGGACATACATTGGATTTCAATCGATGGGGCACCCCTTCATTGATAAAAGGTCATAATCGCCCTTTGACTTTCATATAGCTGGAGGTCAATATGCATATGCATTTATTTACGATGAAATAAACATTATTTAAAGAAGAGCATAAGTAAGTTTCGGCTAGTTCAACGGAAGGGATTTGAGTTAAATCTTGACCATATCAATAAGAAATTTATTGATATTTTAATTTGATGGTAAGAAACACTTATTCTGAAGTGAATGTTACTTTAAATCATATCATATCATATATATGTATATAAGAAATTTATTAATATCTTAATTTGATGGTAAGAAACACTTATTCTAAATTGAATGTTAGGTTAAATCATATATATATATATATAGAGAGAGAGAGAGAGAGAGAGAGAGAGAGAGACTTAAGTATTGTTCTTTAGATTCCCCTTTTAAAATTTTGTCATGTGAATTTTTTCTCATGGAATAAAAGTGTATTATTTAGTTAAGTAATCACATGGTTCAATCTTAAGTGGAAAATCTAAGGAATATCACTAAAGATATTGTACCTAAGTTTTGTCTATATATATAAATATATATATATATATATATAATTAAAGGCTAGGATAGTCATTTTATTAAGAGAAGGACCTAAAAATCAAAGTTACGAGTGCCCAAATTAGTGAACTTTATTAAGGACTTAGCCCTATAATTCGAGTATACTCTTCGTGTGGCACATCCCAAAGAGCTTCTCTCAACTTTTACCACTTTGTCCGCGTCAACCCTCCTTTTATTTCTACTATAAAGTTTATAAACCCCAAAGTCTTCCACCCCCCATTTGCTACCAAAGCTCTCTCTCTTCCAAGAAACAAAGCATAAAGAATAAGACCACCTTCTCAAGCCCAAAACCACTATCTCTCTCTCTCTCGCGCGCGCACACACACAACCATGGAACTTGTGAAGGTGATCATCATTATAGCCATAACCATGGCTTTATCTATCACAGTGACTATGAAGAGCATTGGTGAAGTGGAGGAAAAACCACCATTTCCACACACCGAGAGTACTTCATACATTTATCATAAAGAGGAGCTTCCCTTTAAGGAAAAGAAACTGATATTGCCTTCTAGAAGACTAAGTCGCTTGCTTGCCGAGAAGAACCCAAATGCAGCTGACCATTGCCACAAAGACAAAGAAATATGCTACACTGTAGGAGGCAAAAACTCCACCTGTTGCAACAACAAGTGCATAGACTTGTCCATTGACAAGAACAACTGCGGTGCATGCAAGAAGAAATGCAAGTATACCGAGACATGTTGCAGAGGTGAGTGTGTGGACGTGACTTACGATAAGAGGCATTGTGGGAAATGTAACAATCGGTGCAAAAAAGGAGAATTCTGCGTATATGCACTGTGTAACTATGCATAATTAGAGGATGGTCCAATAATTAGAGCATGAGGTTCGTGATTTTATTCATAATTCAATAAAATACCACATGTTGGTGGTTTCTCAAACAATATACTTATAGTGAATTATTTTCCAATTTACAATACTCAAGTGTATTATAAATGTAATGTTATTAAGAGTTCTTAAGTAATATGAATCAATTATTAGCAACAAGAAAAAAAAAAAAAAAGAGTAAATATATCAATTACTAATTATCAATAGCTTACATAATTTTGTTTGTTAGAGAAATTTAAGAGTCTTCTTCCTATTAGAATGAAAAATTGTATTTTATGGAATTTTAATACATAATATTGAAGAATTGATTCCCTTTTCAATACTATATATGAATGTTCAATATGTGTGTAAAACACCCTTGAACGTTTAGATCCCAAATAACAATAACCCACTAGAAAATGTAGTTGGGATACATGAACAGCAATAGACCTTCCAAGCCTAATCTACCCAATGTATCTAAGCCCTCCAAGCTTCTTGCTTCAACGAGGTTGCACCGAACCTTTTTCTTTTCTAGCTTACCGGATTCCGCTATAGCCCATAATATCAACCAATATTAATTGGTCCTTTCCTAACAGCTTCTCAAAGCACCAAAAAAACATTCTCACAGATATGAGTATGGTGAGAAAAGGATTTGGCCAAGAACCTCTCAAGGATGTATTAATGGAGAGGAAGAGAGTAGAGGAATTTGAAGAGTCTTTTAGGTAAAGATTGTGAATGAATCAATCTTGTTTTTCTCTAGGTTTTCTCTCTCAAAATTCTCTCTGGAAGCTCTCTACATTTCGTGGGTATAAGGGTCTATATATAGTGGTGTGTGTTTGGAATGCGAAGAGTCAGTTTTTTCCCAAACAGGGTGGTCTAGCGGCTTGGCCTCACGACTAGTCCGAGTCGCAAGTTCCAGCCGCGAGTTAACAGCCTGGCCAGCCTGGGACTTTTGTCCTGTAGTGCGACAGTTGGCGTGACCCTTCAACTCCCCTGCATGCTTCTCATGTGTGCTGCAGTTGGCGGCTTGCCAGTCATGAGTCAGCTGCAAGTCCTAGCCGTGAGTCTCTGCATCCTTACACAATCTTGAGCATTTCTTCACACTCTCTCACACACTACCCTTACATGAATCTCATCTAAATACAGGGTTACTAATTGCTAAAATACAAGCAAATTTGGCACGGAATAAAGCCAACAAGATGGTTGATTAAATTCAACCTTACAATCTCCCCCTTTGGCTATTCTGTGACAAAACCCTACAACATACTCTAGACTTAACGCATGAGTTGGGAATAGTTGAACAAAACTCACTCACACCTAACTCTAGATTCTGATAAGCTCTTAAACCATAAGAACAAGTATCTCCTGAAACACAAAAACACCATAATATCATTGTATGTAGAAAACTTGAAATGCATATGGAGCAAGCACAATGCGATCAAGTAAAATGGGATAAAACAATAAATCATGGCTTGACCAAAACAGGTAATCACTATACAAAAGTGATCACAATGCTCATTCACATAAGGAATGAACATCCGGACATGTAGGCTAATAAGCTTATTTGCAAAGTATCATTTGCATGTCTAACACTCAACCGATGCATAAAACATATATGCATCTAGGAAAAATCCTACAAGGGCACAAGAGTGATGTACTGAAGAAAATGCATAACATTTAGCAACAAGTACTTAAGCTACAAAGCAAGGGTACAAAACATAAAGACTGCATAAGTAAGGTACAAACCATAAAAGCCTACAAAAGCATGGAAACAAACTCTAAAAGCTTACAAAAGCAACATGGGTACAAATGTACCATACAAAACACCTAAACTTAACACCATAACATAGATATCCAAATAGGTTCATATAAGGCAAAATATTAAACATAAGACTGCTTGTTGGAAACCCCCCCTTTAATTAGGCTCTTTCTCCCCTTTTCCTTGTATTCAACAACTTCTCCTCCTTTTTGTCATGGAATAGCTATTCCTCATCTTCTTCTAGCTTTCTTTGAATATGATCCAATTGAGTTTGGAGAGAGATGAACTTCATATCCCACCGAATGTTGTGGTGGTGCAAAATAGATGTGAGTCTAGACATCTTGGTGCTCAACTCATGAACAGATGCCATAATGTTGTCTAGCTTGTCGTCAAAGGAGGATAAGCTAGAGCGCAAACCACTGTGAGACGCTGAAGTTTCAGTTTTGATTCCCTTCCTACTATGACCAATGCTTGCGTTGAACGTACGTATGTTGATTGGACTCGGTTTTGTGCAGGGAGATTCATCTTCAGATGGATGGATCCCTTTGAGCTTTAAAATCCTAGAGATGAGACAGCAGAACGGAATGCATATTCGTGACTCAGTTTGTTGAACCATTTTGCACAAAACATGAAAGATATGTGCACAAATGTCAATCTCGACATCAAAAATCAGATTATGAAGAAACAAGGCGCGACCGAGGTTCATATACCCGGTGCTGGATAAGGGGTACAGGTTGTGAAACATGATGATTGTAAGCACTCTCAATTTCGGAGGAAGAGAGGAAACACTGACAGAGTTTCTATTTGGTGAGAATTCCAAATCTTTTCCAAGAGCATCCTGAAGTAGATCCTCATCTGGATACAAATCATCATAAACTGGTGAGTGTTTGAACATCGGCTGGTTGATGTGAAGAATCTCTGCCAGATATGCGGGAGAGACGGAAAAACTTCTTCTTCTAACCCAGCACTTGAGTTCGTCGCCTTCAACAATTGCATTAGCATAAAATTCCTTTACCAAATTTTCATATGCGTCATCAAGATCAAAGATAAGATAATTCCAATCCTTGTGAGCAAACCATTTAGGAATATCAGTGTCAAACAAAGAAGGTTGATCAACACCCTTTCAATCAACAGTGTAGCATCTTTGAAATAATTCTCATGAGTCTGAAAAGCAGCGTAAGATCTGAACTTGTTTGGATCGAAACCTCCTGATGGTGAACGGAGACATGTCCACTCTGCATCATGTTTAACCAAAGACAAGAGAGACCACAAAAAGACACCAAACATTGTTAAATTTTGGGTTAGTTCCAAAACAAGGAGAATGAAGAAAACCCTAAACATTTTGGAATTTAGGTCCCAATCATGACAATGAGTGTGTGAGTGTCACCAAGAACACAAAATTTACTCAAGATAGAGTAGATTAGTACATGACCACCAAAAATCACAAATCAATGTCATAAAATAAACACATATTCAAACGAGAGATATACAAATATCAGCAAGAGAAAACACACAATCTGAGAGATATGTGCAAATGAGTGATACATAATGTGTAAGAAACAAAACCCATACTTGATCTTGAAGAATGATGAAGTGTTTACAGAGAGATTTAGGGTTTTGTGTGTGAACACGGTGGTTTGAGAGAGTGAAAATGAAGAAGACAATGAACAGTCACAAAAATTCGAGGGAAAAACTGAAAAGTTTTAAAAACTGACTTTAAAACTCAAAACACGCGTTTTTTGCGACTGGAACAAATCGCGTCCAAGCTGCCAGGGTCAGCCGCCAGAACACTTAAGATCAAAATTTTGGAAAAAATTTCTAAGTGTTTTTCGCGACTAGAAGGTCTACCCGTGAGAGAGACGCGAGGTGAGCTGCGAAAATCTCTGAGTATCCTCGCGATTGGACCTTCCATCCATGAACAAGTCGCCACAATGAGCCGTGAGAATTATAAAAACTCAAATTTTGAAAAATATTCTAAGTATTTTTCGTGACTGAGCCGTTGACTTGCCAGTGAGCTGCAAAAAAACTCGAAGTGGGCTCGCGACTAGGGCATGCGACTGGTCCAACCAGCGACTAAGTCGCCAAAATAAGGCAAAACAGTTTTTGAAATTTTGACATTTTTATAAAAATAAAATACTTTCCAAAAACAACTAAAACACTTAAAAATCTTTTTGTGTTTGATCAACAAAGATTGAGCATGTGAAAACACATTTAATCTAGTACAATCACACAAATGAATATAGCATTTATTGAACATATACTTGTGTGATGTGTGTGGGTATCAAAAATGAGATAGTCCTTAGTCCAATGTGAAGCTTCAATGATCAATTCAATCAAGGCATACACAACTAGCACTAGATAATGTGATCCATCTCAATTATAGAAGTATGCATATATGACCTCCCACAAAACTTGATAACATAACTTTGAAGCTTTTCATTTGGCTTCATCTACATCATAACATTTGATCTTTTAGAATTCATACATCTCATTGTGAGATCGATGCCTGAAATTTTTGATATTTCAATTGATGAGTCAGCCTTTGGCTTTTTGGGCAGCATACATTTTTTTTATGGTCGCTTTCTCTTTTTCCTAGTCAAATACTAGTATGTGCGACAGGCTTTTGCAGTTCAATATCTCTTTTCATTTGGAGATTCACATTTGGTGAGCTCTTTAAGCAAAACAATAAAATAAAGAGTGGAAGGATATATAGGCATAAATCTATGCATGTCTCAAGATCAACAAAACCATTCACTAATCATTCATGACAAGGTTGAAGATCTATTTACAACAGTCACATAGATTTCAAAATTTCTCCCACAATGATATGAATACAATAGAAACAAGCTAAGTTCGTAGATGCACAAAGCCATTAGTACAAAGGTACAAGGCAAAACATGTTTTGAGACACAACTCAACAAAGTCAATCAAACTTTTGGATTTTGTACTTTTTATGTATTTTTGGATTTTTGACACAAAAGTAAGAAAAGATTGATAAAAAACAACACAAAAAAAATTTCATATGAAGGAATGCTAAAAACAATCAAAATGCGGAATAGAATTCAAACAGCCCACATGGAAGATAGTGTTTAGGGAATGATATTGACACCAATGGTTTTATGCAGGAATTCAAACCTTGGGCCATCAAGAGGTTTAGTGAATATGTCTGCCTTTTGATTTTCTATATTGATGAACTCCAGACACACTATCTTGTCTTCTACCAAGTCTTGAATGAAGTGATACCGGATTTTGATATGCTTTGATTTGGAGTGCTGAACTGGATTCTTTGACAGATTTATGGCATTAGTGTTATCACAGAACACACACATGGTGTCTTGAGAAATCCCATAGTCATGTAGTAGCTTTCTCATCCATAGCAATTGTGCACAACAACTTCCTGCTGTGATGTATTCAGCTTCAGCTGTTAAAAGAGAGATTGAATTTTGCTTTTTGCTCATTCATGAGACCAAGTTATTCCCAAGATAGAAGCAGACACCAGAAGTGCTTTTCTTATCATCAATGCACTCTGCCCAGTCAGCATCTGAGTAACCCGCCAAACACTCATTCGAATATTTTGAATACCAAATCCCATAGTCAGATGTGCCATTGACATAGCGAATGATACGCTTTACTGCTGTCAAGTGGGACTCTTTAGGAGCAGCTTGGAACCGTGCACACACACCAACATTAAATGCAATATCTGGCCTACTTGCTATGAGATAGAGAAGACTGCCAATCATGCTTCGATAAGTGTTGGATCTACGTCAACACCGGCTACATCTATGCTCAGTTTTGCTGAGGAACTCATGGGAGTAAAAGTGTGTTTCTTAGAATCTAGGCCAAATCTTTTGACAAGATTTTTGGCATATTTCTCTTGAGAGATGAATATTCCATTTGTACGTTGTTTCACTTGAAGCCCTAGGAAGTAGTTCAACTCTCCCACCATGCTCATTTCAAATTCCCTTTTCATTTCTTCTGAAAATTCATGAGTTAGTTGATCAATTGTGGATCCAAAAACAATATCATCCACGTACACTTGAGCGACAAGGAGGGATTTCTCATCTTTTTTAACAAACAAAGTTCAATCTGCTTGACCTCTTTTGAAACCACGATCCAATAAATAAGTGGTGAGGCGATCATACCATGCTCTTGGTGCTTGCTTCAACCCATACAAAGCTTTCTTCAATCTAAACACATGATCCGGAAAGTGAGGATCTTGAAACCCCTTTGGTTGCTCAACAAAGATTTCTTCATTTAGAAAACCATTCAAGAAGGCACTCTTCACATCCATTTGGTACAACTTGAAATCCATAATGCATGCTATGGATAGGAGAATTCGAATTGACTCTAGTCTTGCTACTGGAGCAAATGATTCATCGAAATCTATGCCTTTCACTTGAGTATACCCTTGAGCCACCAATCTAGACTTGTTTCGAACAACTTCACCATCTTCATCAGTTTTGTTCTTAAAGATCCACTTGGTGCCGATCACATGTGTATCTTTAGGCCTTGGAATCAACTCCTATACATCATTTCTAACAAATTGATGTAACTCCTGGTGCATAGACTCTATCCAATTCTCATCTTTCAGAGCTTCTTCTACCTTTTTTGGTTCAAATTGAGCAAGATAACAATTGTATGTCACATGGTTAGCACTATACTTTGGCCCTTTTCTCAACCGAAGTCCCTCGTTTACATCACCAATGATATTACTTGATAGGTGATTGAGAGTTACTCTTGACGATGGTTTCTTGGAGGTTGAAGGTTCCTCATCACGAGAAATTGGGGGTTGAACTTTCGGAGGTGTGAGTGGGCTTGAAACTTCTTTTGTTGATCTAGTCTCTCTTCTTGATATAAGAGGTGTAGACTCCTTTTCCGGTGATTCTTTCTCAGCATCATCACTTGGGGACATATCATCATCATCCTTATTCTTCTTAAGATTTAGCCCCTTTCCATCATCATCAAAGTCTTTTTCTAATATGGTGTCGTCTATGACCACATTGATTGACTCCATCACCGTCTTAGTGCGCTTGTTGTACACTCTATAAGCTCGGCTATTTGTGGAGTATCCTAGAAATATCCCTTCATCACTTTTAGCATCAAATTTTCCAGAATTTTCCCTGTCATTCAGAATGTAACACTTGCTCCCAAATATTCTGAAGTATTTCACCTTGGGTTTCTTTTCTTTCCATATTTCATATGACATCTTCTTTGTCCCTGCTCGGAAGTAGATTCTATTACCAATGTGACATGATGTATTTATAGCTTTAGCCCAGAATTTTTGTGGAATATTTTTGTTGAGTAGCATGACTCTCGCCATCTCTTGGATCACCCGGTTCTTCCTTTCAACCACCCCATTCTGGTGTGGAGTCTTTGGAGCTGAAAATTCCTTCTTGATGCTGTGCTTATTGCAAAAAGCTTCAAATTTAGCATTCTTAAATTCCTTCCCATGATCACTTCTGATTTTGACTATGGGAATCCCTTTTTCATTCTGTAGTCTCTTGCATAGCCTTTCCATTTTATCACATGCTTCTGACTTCTCTCTAAGGAATTCCACCCAAGAGTACCTTGAAAAATCATCAACCACCACCATAATATAACGCTTTCCTCCCATGCTTTCAGTTCTTGTTGGACCCATCAGATCGACATGAAGTAACTCCAAAGGTCGTGAAGTAGCAACTACATTCACTTTAGGATGAGTTGATTTTGTTTGTTTTCCCATTTGACATGGACCACACACACTTTTCTCAATTTTTCCAAACTTCAGCAAACCCACCACTGCTTCTAGGTTTGAGACTTTAGCCACTTGCTTGTAATTAGCATGCCCAAGTCGTTGATGCCATAGCTCCAAGAGATTCACTTGAGCACTCTGACATGCTATGCTTGGTTTGGGAATGATACCATAGCAATTATCGGTGGTTTTAACTCCTTTCAACACTTGAACACCTTCGTCATTTAGTATCAGACAACCTTTCTTCGAGAATTGGACTAAGAAGTTTTCATCACATATTTGAGTGATGCTCAGCAAGTTTACTTTTAATCCTTTGATGTACAACACATCAGTCAACATCGGCAGTCCCAAAATCTCAACAGTTCCATTTCCTAGAACTTGTGAATGACTACCATCTCCGAAGGTCACATAACCATCTTCCTTCTCTTTAAGAGTCTTGAACAAAGATTTATCTCCTGTCATATACCTTGAACAACCACTATCAAGATACCACAAGCATGAATTAAATACTTTCAATGAGGCATGAATAAAAAGACATGCATGTGAAAGGCATTCTTGATCATCAAAGCAAGATTCATCATTATTTTCTTCATTTATAGAGAACTGTAACTTTCTTTTCAAACCATCAAGTTTATCACACAATTGTCTATTCCTTTTCTTATATTTCTCAACCAAGGAAATCGACTCAAACAAGCTATTATGAACATCATGATTTCTATGAACTAATGATTTCAGCATGTGTATGAAAGCTTTAGCATGTTTCTTTGACTTGAATAACTTTACAACTTCATTACTGGACCAACCTCCAAAAATACTCATAGAGTCATTATCACAAACATTTTTACTCCACTTCATTTTGGCCTTTGCCATAGCACTTTCCATAGCAAGCCAAGGGGTCTAGGATCACACTCAGGTAATTAAACCACAAGGAGTGCACCTGCTTTGATACCAATTGAATGTTCAATATGTGTATAAAACACCCTTGAACGTTTAGACCCCAAATAACAAATTATCAATTCAACCTTAATATCAAACGATTAACGTACGGAACATGAACATAAGCTAAACACAGAATTGATAAATAGTCTAAGCCAAATATAATCACATCCACAGCAAAAAATAAAAGGCAAAGATAAAAGTAAGAGAGATGCAAACACAAGGACAAAACATGATGTGTTATCGAAGAGGAAACCGAAGCCCTCGACGTAAAACCTCTCCGCCGCCCTCCAAGTAGTCAATAATCCATTAGAAAATGCAGTTGGGATACATGAACATCAATAGACCCTCCAAGCCTAATCTACCTAATGTACCTAAGCCCTCTAAGCTTCTTGCTCCAACGAGGTTGCGTCGAACTTTTTTCTTTTCTAACTTACCGGATTCCGCTATAGCCCATAGCATCAACCAATATGAATTGGTCCCTTCCTAACTGCTTCTCAAAGCACCAAATAAATCTTCTCACAAATATGGGTATGGTGAGAAAAGGATTTGGTCAAGAACATCTTAAGGATGTATCAATGGAGATGAAGAGAGTAGAGGAATTTGAAGAGTCTCTTAGGTAAAGATTGTGGATGAATCAATCTTGTTTTTCTCTAGGGTTTCTCTCTCAAAATTCTCTTTGTAAGCTCTTTACATTTCGTGGGTATAAAGGTCTATATATAGTGGTGTGTGTTTGGAATGTGAAGAGTCAGTTTTTTCCCAAACAGGGTGGTCTGGCGGTTTAGCCTCGCGAATGGTCTAAGTCACGAGTTCCAATCGCGAGTTAACGGCCTGGCCAGCTTAGGACTTTTGTCCTGTAGTGCAACAGCTAGCGTGACCCTTCAACTCCCCTACATGCTTCTCACGTGTGCTATAGTTGGCGGCTTGCCAGTCGCGAGTCAGCTGCGAGTCCCAGCCGCGAGTCTCTGCATCCTTGTACAATCTTGAGCATTTCTTCACATTCTCTCACACACTACCCTTACATGAATCCCACCTAAATACAAGGTTACTAATTGCTAAAATACAAGCAAATTTGGCACGGAATAAAGCCAACAAGATGGTTGATTAAATTCAACCTTACAATATATAATTAATTACTTGATAAAGAAATTGTATTTTGGGGATTCAGTGCATGTGTACTTTTTTTTGTTGTTGTTGATATAATGTGCGTATGTTTACTAATGGATTCTATGACTATAGGTTATTTGGTGTTCATTAAAATCGGGCTTTAGAACAATACTCGTATCTCTTTTTTTGCTGAGTTTAACATTACGTTTTTTGTCCTATCTAATTAGGTTTATGCACATGCACTGTAGTAGCCATTAATTTTTCCAATGAAAATATTTTTTCTTGGTTACTTGCGAATGAGAAACTGCAGTCACTATAGACAAACGCCAAAACTAAGGAGAAAAAGAGAGAGAAGCAAAGTAGGTACCAAATGTAAATGCCTTAATTTACACCCAAAGGGTTGATTAAATGTTGGAATGCGGCCATAATCTAAGCCCTATTCGCCCCTAGATTTCTAGTTTAATTGTTTGTAAATCAAGCTTCTTATACAAAATGAGCTGGTAGTCAGTAGTCTTTGTCATTTTGGCAAGCAAATTAAAACCGAGCTTTTGGTAATGGTTCATTCCCTCAAAATCTGGTCACTTGAAAAGAGCATATGAAAAAAAAAAAAAAAAAATCAAGTTCAGATACAGTTTGAAGCTAAAAGACCATGGTACTTCCCCTGAAAGTCGCTGGTAAGCACATGCCCCTTCCATATGTACACACACATAGTTTTTTATAGCTCCTAATTCACATTTACTCTCATGGAAGTTGCTTTCACACAGGCTACAAAATAAAAACTACACAGCTCAAATCTAGCCATATTTCTCGACTGGTCACTGTCAAAATTAGCCAGCAAGAGCTCGGTCTCGTGTGGAACTTGCTAAGTCTTTAATTGCAATCATAGACAATTAAATCATGACTCAAGGTTTTCGGTGGAGAAATGGTTAAAGAATGGGCATTGTCGCTACATATTGGTGGCTTTGTGAATGGACCAATAGAAATTAAAAGATATTGAGTGCACATATGGAACACTGGTACAAGTTTAGAGACACAAAAAATTACACAACTATTAAGTCAACAAGTTATTATTGGTTGCTAAAAAGGTGATGCCCATGATAGGCTCAAATAAGAATCTGTACAAACTTGTTGCTTTAATTGTTGTGAAAATTGTTATGTCTATAGTATTACTCATGAAAGTATGGAACATAATAACAGATTTATGAATGGAATAGTTATTCATTTGAAATCATCACTCAATTGTTTGGTTTCCTTTTCATCATAAGAACAAAATATTCTTAGGAATAGACATGTTTTAAAAATGAGGTAGAGCTATCCTTTAAGTTACATAATAAAACAAAATAAAACGTTATACATATTTGAGTGAAGAATACCACACACGTTGCGGCACAAATTTTTTTTTTCTTGCACATTCCAGTACCATAATGGATATTTAGAATAAATATATATTATTTTTATTAGTATTAATTCATTGAATAATAAAATGAATAAGTCTTTATTTATGTAGGTTGAGATCGCTAGATACATAATAGAACTTTATATTATAAATACCAGGTTCTATTGCCCTACAGTCTACACTTGAAAATTACTTTTTATTCCAGTTATTATAAATATATTATAGATGGTGTTTCTTTTATTTGTAAGTATATTGCTTAATTAGAAACGCCTACTAGAAAATATGCATCTGAATATAAAAAAACTTAAAAAATGAAAAATTACTTGAGTCTAAAAAATGATCAATGGATAAATTTGTTATTAACAATAAACAAAATACAATACAAAATTTAGATCACATCTAAGTTTTTCAAAATTAAAATTAATAAAATTATATCTAAGATCGATAATATCCCAAGAAAGATTAAGGGGATTAGCTATATTATCGATTGAAAAAAGATGTTAGAAGAATTTGAATACAAAAAATTAATTAGTCAATTTGCATCTCAAAAGGAAAGAAAAATAAATTTTAAATTAAATATATTATAATATAAAAATATAAGGTTGAATTTAATTAACCATCTTGTTGGCTTTATTCCATGCCAATTTGCTTGTAATTCAGCATTTAGAAACCCTGTATTTAGGTGGGAATCATGTAAAGGTAGCGTGTGAGAGAGTGTGAAGAAAAGCTCAAGAGTGTGCAACTCAGCAGAGCCTTGTGACTAGATCTCGCGATTGGCTCGCGGCTTGCAAGTCACCAAAAGAGGCACATGTGTGAAGCATGCAAAGGAGCTGAAGAGTCACGCCAGTTGTCGCACTACAGGACAAACTTCCAGCTGGCCAGGCCATTATCTCGTGACTCAGACTCGTGACTCAGTCAAGTCGCGAGGCCAAGTCGCCAGTTCACTTTATTTGGGAAAAATTGACCTTTCGCATTCCAAACTCACACCAGTATAAATACCCCTTATACCCACGTATTGTAGGGAGCTTCCAAATAGAATTTTGAGAGAGAAACCTTAGAGAAAAACAAGATTGACTCATCCACAATCTTCATCCTTATTTCTCTAAATTCCTCTATTTTCACCCTCTCCATTGTTACATAATTGAGAGGTACATTTAGCCAAATCCTTTTCTCACCATACTCATATCTATGAGAAGGATATTTGGTGCTTGGGAAGCAGTTAGGAAGGGACCAATTGATATTGGTTGATGCTATGGGCTATAGCAGGATCTGGTAAGCTAAAGAAGACAAAAGTTCGACGCATCCTCGATGGAGCAAAAAGCTTGGAGGGCTTAGGTACACTGGATAGATTAGGCTTAGAGGGTCTTCTGCTGTTCATGTATCCCAACTTTATTCTCTAGTGGATTATTGACTGTTTGGAGGGCGGCGGAGAGGTTTTATGCCGAGGACCTCGTTTCCTCTTTGATAACACATCGTTGTGTTGTCTTTGTGTTTGCATCTCTCTTCCCTTAATTTTTGCTGTAGATGTGATTTTATTTGGTTTAGATTAAGTTATCAATTTTGTTTTAGTTTATTTACATTTTCCGCATGTACATTGTTTGTTAATAAGCTTGAATTTGTATTTTGTTATTTGGGGGTCTAAACGTTCAAGGTGTTTTACACACATATTCGAACATTCAATTGGTATCAGAGTGGGTGCACTTGTTGTGGTTTAATTACCTCAGTTTGATCCTAGACCCTTTAGCTATGGATGAAGCTATGGAAAAGGCTATGCTGAATTGTGGTTTGAATGTTTGTGATAATGACTCTATGAGTATGTTTGAAGGGTGTCCTAACAATGAACTTCTAGAGTTATTAAAAACAAAGAAACATGCTAGGATGTTTGTTCACATGCTGAAATATTTTGAAAATGAGAATCACATCTTATACAATAGTCTTTGTGAATCTAATTTGTTGATTAAGAAGTATAAAAGAAGAAATAGAATATTATGTGATAAGGTTGATAATCTGAAGAAGAAGATTAAATCTAACAAGAGCATGGAAAATGAAGATAAGTTTCTGTTTGAAGGTCAAGAATGTTTGTCCCATGCTTGCCTATTTGTGCACACCTCTTTGAAGGTATTTAATTCATGTTTATGGTATCTTGATAGCAGTTGTTCTCGTCATATGATAGGAGATAAATCACTATTTAAGTCACTCAAAGAGAAGGTTGGTGACTATGTTACATTTGGCGATAGGAGTCATGCTCAAGTTCTCGGCAAAGGGACTATTGAGATACCTGGATTACCTTTATTGAAGGATGTCTTATACATCTAGGGGCTGAAGGCAAATCTCTTAAGCATCACTCAAATATGTGATGAAGACTTTCTTGTTCAATTCTCAAAGAAGGGGTGCATAATCATTAATGAAGAAGGGACTGTTGAGATACCTAGATTACCTTTATTGAAGGATGTCTTATACATCAAGGGGCTAAAGGCAAATCTTTTAAGCATCACTCAAATATGTGATGAAGACTTCCTTATTCAATTCTCAAAGAAAGGGTGCATAATCATTAATGACGAAGGGGTTCAAGTCTTGGAGGGAAATAGGACTACCGATAATTGCTACGGAGTAGTTCCTACGGCACCAATTTCCTGTAGAAGTGCTCGTGTTGACATGTTGGAACTTTGGCATCACAGATTTGGGCATGCAAATTTCAAACAAGTAGCTAAAGTATCTAAACTTGAAGCTGTTGAGAGACTTCCAAAGTTTGGAAAGGTTGAGAAGACAATTTGTGGTGGATGCCAAATAGGAAAGCAAACAAAGGCAAGTCATCCCAAGGTGAATATGATTGCTACCTCTCGTTGTTTAGAGCTCCTTCATGTTGATTTAATAGGGCCTACAAGAACTGAAAGTCTAGGAGGAAAGAGGTACATTATGGTCAATGTTGATGATTTCTCAAGATACACTTGGATGGAATTTCTTAGAGAAAAATCAGAAGCATGTGAGAAATTGGAAATTATATGCAAGAGACTACAAAACGAGAAAGGGGTTTTGATTGTCAAGATAAGGAGTGATCAAGGCAAGGAGTTTGAAAATGCAAGATTTGAGTCGTTTTGTGAGAAGAATGGGATCAAAAAGGAATTTTCAGCTGCCAAAACTGCTCAACAAAATGGGGTGGTTGAGAGGAAAAATTGGGGTGATTCAAGAAATGGCAAGAGTTATGCTACTCAACAAGCAAATTCCTCAAAAGTTTTGGGGAGAAGCCGTGAACACCTCATGTCACATTGATAATAGGATATTCTTCCGAGCGAGAACAAAGAAAATCGCTTATGAAATTTGGAATGGAAAGAAGCCGAAAATGAAGTATTTATGATTGTTTGGAAGCAGGTGTTACATTCTAAATGATCAGGAGAACCTTGGAAAATTTGATACAAAAAGTGATGAATGCATTTTCCTTAGGTATTTTATTACTAGCAGGGCATATAGAGTTTTCAACAAAAGAACAAAGACGGTAATGGAATCTATCAATGTAGAAATTAATGATGCTATAACAAAGGTGGAGATGGTTAATGATGGAGAAGGGCCAAGCACCAAAAAGCCCACAGTTGAGGTCGAAGCTCTTGATATTGAAGTTGAAGGACCTACACCAGAAAAGGAATTAACTCCCATGAACTCAAGAATGGAAACAAGATCAATGTCTAGAACATTAAGTCCTCTCACTCCTCCGGAAGTTCATCCTCTTATCTCCCGAAATGATGAAGTGTCCACATCAAAGAAGCCATCATCAAGAGTGATTAAAAACCATCTGAACAGCAACATCATTGGGTCTTTAGATAAAGGTCTTCACCTTAGAAAGGGAAACATACTTTTGGCCAATCATGTAACATACCATTGCTACCTTGCCCAATTTGAACTGAAAAATGTAGAAGAAGTGCTTCAAGATGAAAATTGTGTTAAGTCCATGCATGAAGAGCTGAATCAATTTGTGAGAAATGATGTATGGGAACTTGCTAAAATGTTTATGTCATCGGTACCAAATGGATATTCAAAAACAAGACCAATGAAGATGGAGAGATTATCCGAAATAAATCATGACTAGTGGCTCAAGGATACACTCAAGTAGAAGGAGTAGATTTTGATGAATCATTCGCTCTCGTGGCAAGACTTGAGTCTATTTGCATTTTGATGTCAATTGCATGTTGAATGTTCAATAAGGGTATGAAACACCCTTGAACATGTAGTCTCCAATTAACAAATTATCAATTCACGCTTATTATCAAACAATTAATGTGCGGAACATGAACATAAGCCAAATACAGAATTGATAAATAGTCTAAGCCAAATATAAACACATCCACAGCAGTAAATATAAGGCAAAGATAAAGGGAAGGAAGATGCAAACACACGGACAACACACGATGTGTTATCGAAGAGGAAACCGAAGCCGTCGGCGTAAAACCTCTCCGCCGCCCTCCAAGCGGTCAATAATCCACTAGAAAATGTAGTTGGGATATATGAACAGCAATAGACCCTCCAAGCCTAATCTACCCGATGTACCTAAGCCCTCCAAGCTTCTTGCTCCAACGTGGTTGCGTCGAACCTTTTTCTTCTCTAGCTTACCGGATTCAGCTATGGCCCATATAATCAACCAATGTGAATTGGTTCCTTCCTAACTACTTCCCAAAAGCTCCAAATAAACCTTCTCATAGATATGTGTATGGTGAGAAAAGGATTTGGCTAAAGACCTCTCAAGGATTTAACAGTGGAGAGGAAGAGAGTAGAGGAATGTGAAGAGTCTCTAAGGTTAAGATTGTAGATGAATCAATCTTGTTTTTCTTTAAGGTTTCTCTCACAAAATTCTCTCTAGAAGCTCTCTACATTTGGTGGGTATAATGGTCTATATATAGTGGGGTGAGAAAGGAATGCAAAGAGTCAATTTTTCCTAAACAGGGTTGGTTGGCGGCTTGGCCTTACGACTAGTCTGAGTCGCGAGTTCCAGCCGCGAGGTAACGGCCTAGCCAGCCTGGGTATTTTGTCTTATACTGCACCAGCTGGCAAAACACTTCAGCTTCCCGCATTCTTGGCACGTGACTCTCATCTGGCGGCTTACACCCGTGAGCCACCCACGAGTTTTAGTCGCGAGTCCTGCATCTTTGCACATTGAGGAACATTTCTTCACATCTTCTCACACACTATCCTTACAATAATCCCACCTAAATATAGGGTTACTAATTGTTGAATTACAAGCAAATTGGCATGGAATAAAGCCAACAAGATGGTTGAATAAATTCAACCTTACAATCTCCCCCTTTGGCTATTTCGTGACAAAACCCTACAACAGATTCTAGACTTAACGCGTGAGTTGGGAACAGTTGAACAAAACTCACTCACACCTAATTCTAGATTCTGAAAAGCTCTTGAAACATATGAACAAGTATCTCCTGAAACACAACAACACAATAATATCATTGTATGCAGAAAACTTGAAATGCATATGGAGCAAGCATAATGCGATCAAGCAAAAATGGAATAAAGCAATAGACCATGGCTTGACCAAAACAGGTAATCACTATACAATAGTGATCACAATGCTCATTCACACAAGGAATGAACATCCGGACATGCAAGCTAATAAGCTTATATGCAAAGTATCATTTGCATGTCCAACACTCAACCAATGCATACAAACATATATGCATCTAGAAACAATCCTACAAGGGCACAAGAGTGATGTACTTAAGAAAATGCATAACATTAACAAGTACATAAGCCACAAAGCAAAAAAGGCTGCGACAGCATGGTACAAACCATAAGAGCCTACAAGTTGCATAAGTGCATGGAAACAAACTCTTAAAGCTTACATAAGCATCATGGGTACAAATGTACCATACAAAAAGTACTTCCCTTATCATATCACTCCCCCTATCATGAATCATAGAAGCTGTGATGAACTTGGAACATATATACCTATAACCTGAAACACTTGCACAAAACACATTAGACCCTCAAGGTAAAGCACGTAATAAACGGACAAGTATAATATAACAAGTAAATTACGATCAAGTAAACATGATGTGAAACATGTGAGCAACTTGATCAAACACAAAACAGTCATAAAGAAATGACAGTCAAGATAAAGTTTTCTTATTAACATAATGTCTTTTCCCTCTTGGTATATGCATCTCCCCTATGGAATATCTCTCCCCCTACAAATGTGCACGAGAAATAGAATTTCTCCCTCTAAGAATGTGCACAAGGGTCATATAGAAATGAAAAAAACTCTCTGGTATACTTTCCAGAGTATACTCTCCCCCTTTTTGTCAGGAATAGACAAAGGGTCAAGGAGAAACGAGGGCAAGAGATGAGGATACGAAACATGATAATGATGCATGAGGGGTGTAATGAATGAGAAAATGAAGCTTAAAACTAAGACGAAACAAAATGCTACAAAGCATAAGGTAAACATGACATGCTAGGATGAAGAAACAATGTATGAACCAATGCATGACAAGGGTAGCAAAATGTGTGTAGGAGGTGGCAAAGTGCAATGCATGACCAATGCATGGAAAATGCACATGTGGGCAAGGTGTGTTAAATACACAACCAATGAACCAAACATGTTCCTAATGAGGAAACATGAGAAACTCCAAAGTTTGAAACTCATCAGAGTCCAAACAAGTGAGAAAATGCCTAAGAGACATTTCATCAAACACCTAGCGTGCACACTATGAACAACAATGTGAAATAATGCATGAACACCATGAAAACCACCCTTAATACATGCTCTTTTTGCCACAAGGGGCCAACATCCAAAGCAAATCATCAAAAGAAACCAATCCCATACAAAAATTTGACAAAAAATAAGTTTTCCCAACCCCTATGATAAAAATCCCAACCAAGAGCACAAAACTCTCCAAAACATAATCTAAGGATCCAAAACAATAAAAAGAGTTTAAAATTACCTTAGAGATGTTAATGGAATGAAAAACCATTCAAATTGATTGAGTTTTGATGTAAACATATTGAAAGAGGGGTTTAAAAAAGGATGGGAGAGGTTCAAAACAAGTTTCCTACGAAAAAGCTCTTTAAAAAGTTGATTCTGGGCGTTTCTCGACTGGCGAGTCAGGAGATGAGTCGCGAAACCATTCTGTGTAAGCTCGCGACTGGGCAAGTCGCCAAAATGAGTAGCCAAAATTGGCTGCTTGGACTCGCGGGTGCAAGTCGCCAAAATGAGTAGCCAAAAATTCTGACACTTGTTTTTCAACCCAGAACATGTTTAAACTATGACTAACAAAGTATACACTAAACATGAACACAAAGAGTGATAAAAATCACTTCCAAAAACATATAAAATGATCAAAAAGACAACTTTTTGTATTGATCCATATAAAGTTGAGCACACACACATCACATTTAAACAAGTACAATCGAACAAATGAATAAGGCATTCATTGAACATTAGGCATGTGTGTTGTGTGTGTGTATCAAGTGTGGAATAGTCCTTAGTCTAGAATGAAGCTTTAATGATCAATTGAATCAAGTCATACACAATTAGTACTAAATCAAGTGGTCTATCTCAATTATAGAAATGAACATATATGATCTCCCACAAGAAAATGATTACAAATCTTTGAAGCTTTTCATTTGGCTTCTTTACAAATCATAACAATTGATCATTTTGAATCAATACATCTCATTTTGAGATCGATGCCTAAAATTTTTGATATTTTAATTTGATGAACAAGCCTTTAGCTTTTTGGGCATCATACATTTTCATAAAAGTCGCTTTCCCTTTTTCCTAGTCAAATACTAGTATGTGCAACGGCTTTTGTAGCTCAATATCTCTTTTCATTTAGAGATTTACATTTGATGAGCTCTTTAAGCAAAAAAAAAAAAAAAAAAAAAAAAAAAGCATAAAGATTGGGAAGATATATAGGCATAAGTCTATGCATGTATCAAAACTAACCTGACTATTGACTAATAATTTATGACAAGCTTGAAGATCGATTTACAACAATCACACAAAGATGTCAAGATTTTTCCCACAAAGATATAAATGCATAAAGAACAAGCTAAGCTCGTAAATGCATAAAGCCATTTGTACGAAGGTACAGGGCAAAACTCACGTGTGATATGTGCTTAAACATATACGATCAAACTTTTTGAATTTTTCACTTTTTATGTGGTTTTGGATTTTTCTCACACAAAACTAAAACAAAAAGGTAAGATCAAAAGAAAAACAATGCATACAAATAAATGTAAGATGCACAAATGTATGAAGATATGACATCTAATGCATGAAGGGTCCTACACAGATTGAAAGAATTAGATCAAGGACTAAAAGAGCAAACGCTCAACCATAGGAACCCTTCCTCATCCAAACGGAACGATTGTTTGGAATGAGTGCCTCATTAGAAGTGAGACGAGGGTTGGAAGAATGAGAACTGGAGATGCACATAGTCAAGGAGTTAAGAGCATTAAATAATTTCTTTAACAACATGCAATTTTCACTCAAATCCGGTTTACCCTTTTTAGCACAACTTCCAAGAAGTTCAAGTTTCTCTTTTCTATTGATTCTTTTAAGAGCATGAAACTTACAGCATTAAGGTCTTAGATGACCAAAGGCACCACAATGGTGACAAACAATGCGTTTAGGTCTACTAGGCTTTTTGTGCAGGGATCTAGCAACATGAGTTTGTTCTTTCTTCAACTTATGACATTGAGGTCTTATATGACCAATCCCACCACAATGGTGACAAGTTGGAACAAACTTAGATCCATCCAAAGCCTTAGGTTGAGACCTAAACGGAGGCTTTGACTTAGGAGTCTTTCTCTTCACCTTTTGATTTCTTTTGTGTGGAGGAATGTACACCGATTTTTCCTTTAGGTTAGAACACAATAGGCACAATATCGGGTACCACAACATGATTGCAGCAAATATTTTCATCATTTTTATCAATAGGTTCAGTAATCAAACACTTGTCATGCATCTTAAGAGATTCATTTTCACATTTAAGATCTTCATTTTCACATTTAAGATCATCAACAAGTTTATTAGACAAAACAAGTTTAGCATCCAAGTCCATATTCAAACATTCAAACTCTTTCAGCTTTTCAAGAGAATTTTCAGCAAGATTCTTATATTTCTCAACCAATTTATTGGATTCATTGAGCTTAGCAATCAAATCATCATTTTCACAAAGTAACGTACTTAAATTCTTTTGAAACTTCTTAGCAATTTTCTTAAAGGGTTTGATGTTAGGAATATCAACAACATCCAAAGATTCATGTAACATAGCATCACAATCATGAGGATTATCACTCATAGAGGCATTTTCACAAACACGTGGCATGTTACATTTATCACCAACCAAATCATATAAAGAGTCATATAAAGCACAATCTAAGGGGTCAAGGATCACACTTCGGTATTTAAACCACAACAAGTGTACCCGCTCTGATACCAATTGAATGTTCAATAAGGGTATGAAACACCCTTGAACGTTTAGACCCTACTTAACAAATTATCAA
This sequence comes from Quercus glauca, assembly GCA_023736055.1. Classification (NCBI taxonomy): domain Eukaryota; kingdom Viridiplantae; phylum Streptophyta; class Magnoliopsida; order Fagales; family Fagaceae; genus Quercus; species Quercus glauca. The sequence continues at coordinate 58,126,238 of CM043322.1, forward strand.
TTCACGCTTATTATCAAACAATTAATGTGCGGAACATGAACATAAGCCAAATATAGAATTTATAACCAACCTAAGCCAAATATAAACGCATCCACAGGAGTAAATATAAGGCAAAGATAAAGGGAAGGAAGATGCAAACACACGAACAACACACGATGTGTTATCGAAGAGGAAACCGAAGCCCTCGGTGTAAAACCTCTCCGCCGCCCTCCAAGCGGTCAATAATCCACTAGAAAATGTAGTGGGATATATGAACAACAATAGACCCTCCAAGCCTAATCTACCCGATGTACCTAAGCCCTCCAAGCTTCTTGCTCTAACGAGGTTGCGCCGAACCTTTTTCTTCTCTAGCTTACCGGATTCCGCTATAGCCCATAGTATCAACCAATGTGAATTGGTTCCTTCCTAACTGCTTCCCAAAAGCTCCAAATAAACCTTGTCACAGATATGTGTATGGTGAGAAAAGGATTTGGCTAAAGACCTCTCAAGGATTTAACAAAGGAAAGGAAGAGAGTAGAGGAATGTGAAGAGTCTTTAAGGTAAAGATTGTGGATGAATCAATCTTGTTTTTCTCTAGGGTTTCTCTCACAAAATTCTCTCTAAAAGCTCTCTACATTTGGTGGGTATAAGGGTTTATATATAAAGGGGTGAGAAAGAAATGCGAAGAGTCAGTTTTTCCCAAACAGGGCTGGTTGGCGGCTTGGCCTCGCGACTAGTCTAAGTTGCAAGTTCCAGCCGTGAGGTAACGGCCTGGCCAGCCTGGGTATTTTGTCCTGTAGTGCATCAGCTGGCAAAACGCTTCAGCTTCCTGCATGCTTGGTACGTGACTCTCATCTGGCGGCTTGCACCCGTGAGCCACCCGCGAGTTCCAGTCGCGAGTCCCTGCATCTTTATACATTGAGGAATATTTCTTTACATCTTCTCACACATTACCCTTACAATAATCCCACCTAAATACAGGGTTACTAATTGCTGAATTACAAGCAAATTGACACGGAATAAAGCCAACAAGATGGTTGATTAAATTCAACCTTACACATGTACTATGAACTTCAAACTCTACCAAATGGATATGAAATGTGCATTTTAAATGGCTGCCTAAATGAAAAAGTGTTTGTTGAACAACCCAAAGGCTTCGAAGATCCTCACTTCCCAGACCATGTGTTGAGATTAAAGAAAGCTCTTTATGGCTTGAAACAAGCGCTGAAAGCTTGGTATGATCGACTTACCCATTACCTCCTAGATAGAGGGTTCAAAAGAGGGTATGCTGACCGGACTTTATTTGTCAAGAATGATGGGGATTACCTTTTTGTAGCTCAAGTATATGTTGATGACATAGTATTTGGTGCTACCATTGATGCCCAAGCTATAGAGTTTGAATGTTCAATATGTGTGTAAAACACCCTTGAACGTTTAGACCCCAAATAACAAATTATCAATTCAAGCTTAATATCAAACTATTAACGTGCAAAACATGAACATAAGCTAAACACAAAATTGATAAACAGTCTAAGCCAAATATAATCACATCCACACCAAAAAATAAAAGGCAAAGATAAAGGGAAGAGAGATGCAAACACAAGGACAACACACGATGTGTTATCAAAGAGGAAATCGAAGCCCTCGGCGTAAAACCTCTCCACCGCCCTCCAAGCGGTCAATAATCCACTAGAAAATGTAGTTGGGATACATGAACAATAATAGACCCTCCAAGCCTAATCTACCCAATGTACTTAAGCCCTCCAAGCTTCTTGCTCCAACGAGGTTGCGCCGAACCTTTTTCTTTTCTAGCTTAATGGATTCCGCTATAGCCTATAGCTTCAACCAATATGAATTGGTCCCTTCCTAACTACTTCCCAAAGCAACAAATAAACATTTTCACAGATATGGGTATGGTGAGAAAAGGATTTGGCTAAGAACCTCTCAAGGATGTAACAATGGAGAGGGTTAGAGTAGAGGAATTTGAAGAGTCTCTTAGGTAAAGATTATGGATGAATCAAACTTGTTTTCTCTAGGATTTCTTTCTCAAAATTCTCTCTGGAAGCTCTCTACATTTCGTGGGTATAAGGGTCTATATATAGTGGTATGTGTTTGGAATGCGAAGAGTCAGTTTTTCCCAAACAGGGTGGTCTGGCGGTTTGGCATCGCGAATGGTCTGAGTCGCAAGTTCCAACAGCGAGTTAACGGCTTGGCCAGCTTGGGACTTTTGTCCTATAGTGCAACAGCTGGCGTGACCCTTCAACTCCCTTGCATGCTTCTCACGTGTGCTGCAGTTGGCGGCTTGCTAGTCGCGAGTCCTAGTTGTGAGTCTCTGCATCCTTGCACAATCTTGAGCATTTCTTCACACTCTCTCACACACTACCCTTACATGAATCCCACCTAAATACAGGGTTACTAATTGCTAAAATACAAGCAAATTTGGCACGGAATAAAACCAACAAGATGGTTGATTAAATTCAACCTTACAGAGTTCTCCAAGGAGATGAAGAAAGAATTTGAGATGAGTATGGTAGGGGAGCTTACATTCTTCTTAGGGCTTCAAGTCAAACAGAGGAAGGAAGGCATATTCATTTCAAAAGAAAAATATGCTAGAAATATTGTCAAGAAATTTGGATTGTATTCCAAAAAGCATGCCTCTACTCCCATGAGTTCATCTACAAAGCTGAATGTTGATTCTTCCGGGGTAGAAGTGAGTCCAACCTTGTATAGAAGTATCATTGGGAGTCTACTCTATCTTACAGCCAGTAGACCAGATATTGCTTTTACTGTTTGTGCACGATATCAAGTTGCACTAAAGGAATCCCACCTGACTGCAGCGAAGCGAATCATACGTTATGTCAATGGAACTTCGAATTATGGATTGTGGTACTTAAAGGACTCAAATGCTTGCCTTGTAGGTTATTCAGATGCAGATTGGGCTAGAAGTGTGGATGATCGAAAGAGTACTTCAGGTGGTTGCTTTTATCTTAGAAACAACCTTGTCTCTTGGATGAGCAAGAAACAAAATTCCGTGTCTCTTTCTACGGCTGAAGCAGAGTACATAGCGGCTGGAAGTTGCTGCACACAACTCCTTTGGATGAAAAACTACTTCATGACTACGGGATTCCTCAACATACAATGTGTGTTTTATGTGATAAGACCTATGCTATAAACCTTTCTAAGAATCCAGTTCAGCATTCGAAGTCAAAACACATAGAGATACATTACCACTTCATTAGGGATTTGGTAGAAGATAAAGTTGTATATCTTGAATTCATACATACAGACAATCAAAAGGCAGGCATTTTCACCAAGCCTCTCGATGGTTCACGGTTTGAATCACTCCGTAAGACCATTGGTGTTGGTACAATTCCTTGAATCTCATGTGTGCTATGTGCTTTACTTCTTTATATTGATTTGATTTCTTTTTGTAGGGCACACACTAATTTGTTGGCTATTTGCATAGCATGTTTTGTTTGTTTGCAATTGTTTTAAATGTTTGTACATTGTTTTTGGTCAATCTTTTCTTCTTTTATGTCAAAAATCCAAAAACTCATAAAAAGTAGAAAATCCAAATAGTTTGATCGACATTATTGTGTTTTGTCAGAAGCATGTTTTGCCTTGTACCTTTGTGCTAATGGCTTTGTGTATTTACGAGCGTAGCTTGTTCTCAATGCACTCATATCATTGTGGGAAAAATCTTGAAATCTATGTGATTGTTGTAAATAGATCTTCAAACTTGTCACGAATGATTAGTCAATGGTTTTGTTGATCTTGAAACTTGCATAGACTTATGCCTATATATCTTTCCACTCTTTTATTTTCTTAAGAACTCAATAAATGTAAATCTCAAAATGAATAGAGATAATGAGCTGCAAAAGCCTTCGCACATACTAGTATTTGACTAGGAAAAAGGGAAAGCGACTTTTGTGAAAAATGTATGATGCCCAAAAAGCCAAAGGTTTACTCATCAAATTGAAATGTCAAAAATTTCAAGCATCGATCTCAAAATGAGATGTATTGATTCAAAATGATCAAATAATATTATGTACATGGAGCCAAATGAAAAGCTTTATAATGATGTTATCAAGTTTTGTGGGAGGTCATATATGCATATTTCTATAATTGAGATAGGTCATTTTTCCTCGTGCTAATTGTGTATGTCTTGGTTGAATTGATCATTGAAGCTTCACATTAGACTAAGGACTATCTCATCTTTGATACCCACACACATCACACATGTCTATGTTCAATGAATATCTTATTTATTTGTGTGATTGTACTTTATTAAATGTGTTTCACATACTCAATTTTTGTTGATCAAACACAAAAATATTTTTGAGTGTTTTAATTGTTTTTGGAAAGTCTTTTGTTTTTGCAAAAAATCAAAAATTTAAAAAACAGTGTTGCCTTGTTTTGGCGACTTGGTCGCAGGTCAATCCAGTCGCATGCCCCCAGTCACGAGCTTACACAGAAGATTTTTGCGACTCACTGAGGGGTTAAAGTCCCAGTCGCGAAAAAGTCTTAGAAATTTTTTCCAAAAATCTGGTTTTTAGATTACTCATGACTCAGTTTAGCGACTTGCATGCGGGGTGTAAGCTTCAGTCGCGAGCTTGCTCAGAAGTTTTCGTGGCTCCCCACGCGACTTACTCACAGGTGAAACTTCCAGTCGCGAAAAACACTTAGACAAATTTTTCAAAATTTTGTCTCTAAGGTGTTTGGCGACTTGGTTCAGTCGCGAAAATTGCGTGTTTTGCACAATGAGGGTCTTTTTCAAAACTGGTTTCAAAACGTTTTCATTTTTCCCTCACATCTCGTGACTATTCATTTTCTTGACCGTCTTCCCTTCTTTCAAAATCACTGTGTTCACACACATACTCTCCATATTCTTCCTCACTTGCTCACCAATCTTTAAGAAAATGTATGGTTCCTTTTCTTTCTCATTGTATTTCACATTTCTTACCTAAGATCTCTTGGATTGGGTGTTTTTGATAATCTCTATGATTATGATGCTTGAACATGGATATTTGATGCTTTGGAAAGTTTGTTGTGTGGGTTGTGTTGGATACGTGTTATTACACTTTATCTTTGGCCGCACAATGTGATTTGTAACACACACACATTCTGTGACATGATTGTGACCCTAATCTCATGATTTTAGGGTTTTCTACAATATTCCTGTTTTAGGACTAACTTAGTACTAATAGAGTTTGTTGTCTTGTGTGGTCTCTGTTGCTTTTTGGTGTAACATGATGCAACTTGACAATGTCTCCGTTCAAACGATCAGCTGTGAAAGGAGGTAGTAGCAAAGGGAAAGAGCAAGTAATTGATGTTGATGATATCTCATCTAAGCCAAAGAGGACCCGATCTCCAACGGGAATGTATGACCCTAACAAGTTCAGATCCTATGCGGCTTTTCAGACATGAGAAATACTTTCGAGAACCATCATTGTTGGTTGAAAGGTTTGTTGACCAGTCGTCGCTCTTGGACACCAAAATCCCTATATGGTTTGCCACTAAGGATTGGAATTTCCTTCTCTCCAACCTTGATGATGCATACGAGAATTTGGTGAAAGAGTTCTATGCTAATGCCATTGTTGAGGGAGAGGAGCTCAAATGCTGGGTTAGAGGAAAGATTTTCTTAGTAACTCCTACTTATCTGGCAGAAATCCTACACGTCAACCGGCCGATGTTTACTAATCCACCGGTACATGATGATTTGAATCCGGACGAAGACTTACTGCGGGGTGCTTTTGGAAGAAACTTGGAATTCTCATCAAATGGGAGCTCAATCAGTGTTTCCTCACTATCTCCATAACTAAAGGTACTTACCAACATCATGTTCCACAATTTGTATCCTCTATCCAGCACCAGGTACATGAATCTTGGGAGAGCTTTGTTCCTTCATGATTTGATTACTGATGAAGAGATCGGTATTTGCTCTCATATCTTTCACATTTTGCGCAAGACTGTTGCAAGAACTGACTCAAGGATTTGCATTCCTTTTTGCTACCTCATTTCGGGGATATTGAAACCTAAAGGCATTCATCCATCGGAAGACAAGTCTCCCTACCCTAAGCCAAGTCCAATCAACATTTGTACGCTCAACGCTAGCATTGGTCATAGTAGGAAGGGTATCAAAATAGAGACTCCTGCTACTCATAGTGGTTCACGCTCTAGCTCATTCTCCTATGATGAGAAATTGGACAACATTATGGCCACCGTCCACGACATAAGCACTAAAATGTCCGGACTTGCCTCTTTCCTGCACCATCATAACATCCGTTGTGATACGAAGTTCACTTCTCTCCAAACTCAATTGGATGAAATACAAAGAAAGCTCGAAGAAAATGAGGACTAGCTATTCCATGACAAAAAGGGGGAGATGATGGTGATAGGGGGAGATAGAGCTTGGTCAAAGGGGGAGCATTGATGTTGAAAAGCAGGATTATGTTGCTTTATTTTATCATATATCAGGACTTATTTTGTGTATTTTTATATTATGCTGTGTTTGTACCTATGCTTTGTAGCCTAGTATTTGTTGCTAAATGTTATGCATTTTCTTTAAGTACATCACACTTGTGCTCTTGTTGGATTTTATATCCTTAATACAATTACCTTGTGTTGCTGTATTGGTTGAGTGTTGGACATGCAAATGATACTTTGCATTGAGTTTATTAGCTTGCATATCTGGATGTTCATTTCTTGTGTGAATGAGCATTGTGGTCACTTTTTATAGTGATTGTTCATTTTTGGTCAAGCCATGCTTTATTGCTTTAATCTATTTTGCTTGATCGCATTGTGCTTGCTTCATATGCATTACAAGTTTTCTGCATTCAATAATCATACTGTGTTGTTGTTTTTCAGAAGATACTTGTTCTTATGATTCAAGAGCTACACAAATTCTAGAGTTAGGTGTAAGTGAGTTATGTTCAACTATTCCCAACTCACATGTTAAGTCTAGAGTTTGTTTTAGGGTTTTGTCACGGAATAGCCAAAGGGGGAGATTGTAAGGTTGAATTTAATCAACCATTTTGTTGGCTTTATTCTATGCCAATTTGCTTGTAATTCAGCATTTAGAAACTCTGTATTTAGGTGGGAATCATGCAAGGGTAGTGTGTGAGAGAGTGTGAAGAAAAGTTCAAGAGTGTGCAACTCAGTAGGGCCTCACGACTGGCTCACGGCTTGCAAGTCGCCAAAAGAGGCACACGTGTGAAGTATGCAGAGGAGCTAAAGAGTCATGCCGAGGACTTCATTTCCTCTTCGATAACACGTTGCTGTGTTGTCTTTGTTTTTGTATCTCTCTTCCCTTAATCTTTGCCAATTAATTTCTGCTATGGATGTGATTTTATTTGGTTTAGATTAAGTTATCAATTTTGTTTTGGCTTATTTACATTTTCCGTATGTACATTGTTTGTTAATAAGCTTGAATTAGTATTTTGTTATTTGGGGGTTTAAACGTTCAAGGTGTTTTACACACATATTTGAACATTCAAAAAATATTAATTTAATTAATACATAAATATAAAAAATAAAATGCACCATTTTAGTTGTCATCTTAGACAAAGAGCATAATGTCTCAAATAATTTGATCATAATCTCTCTCATAGTTATGCTGAAATTATTGTCAATAAAATTTAGTCAAAATCTGCCAAATTTTAATTTTAAGCTTCAATTATATGAGGTGCATGTGCATATTCTAATTCTCACATATTCTTTAATCAAATGACCAACTTGTAGGTTTTATTAGTTCAACTGGTAAAGCCAATAGTTGGCAAATAATGGATATAGGGTTCAAACTCCGCACGTTTACACTAAAAACTAATTGGTGTTTGGGTTTAAGGATAAAAAACAATTATTATGAAACGAACCTTGTATGTTTGAAATACCGTCGTAGTTAATACACACACACACACACATATATATATATATATATATATATATATAAAGATCAATGATCAATTCATAGAATCTCCAACACTCCTGTATTTGAAGGTTTGAACTTTGAACTCTATAGGTAATGCATGCAATATGTCTAGGCTTGTTATGGAAAGTGTAGAGACTAGAAACCTGTCTTGAATGTAGCCTCATTATTAGCAATGTGTCAAAGGCTTGTTACAGTAGGTCCATACTCCATACAAGAACCCTAGGATTTTCATTGACTCTCTCCAGTTTTCATTCACATACTATTTGTGCATTGCTGTTTATCGGGAACCTTTTAAGTTTGAGACATATAGCTCTCACAATAGGATGAACCTTAAGCCACTTCATTGAAAGACCCTAATCATCCATGGGGCTTTATTGTACACATGGCATTATAGTATTTGAGTGGGAGAACCACTAGACATTGATGAGGTGGTCCTTTATATGTACTAAATAATTTATTTAGATTTTAGGGTCCTTTTAGGACATAACACAGATTTACAACAAATTCACGATATTTCCAAATTAACCTATTACCTCACATATGGGCTATTAACAAAATAGAAATTTGAATGTCATATTGTGGTCATCTCATGTGTGGTGGTTGGCTAATTTAAGAATATTGTAGCAAAATCTTTGTGTAGTTTTGTTGTGACCCTAATTTTATTGTTAATTTTATCACATTTTTATCTAAGAAAATTCGTTATTAAAAGCAGAGAAACCATAACAATCAAGTGTTAGTGGTTGAAAACATGGGTTTAATATAAAAAAATGCATTGTGTTTACCTAACATTCCTAAATTAGATTATCACTCACATTTGGGCCACTAAAAAATAATAATAATAAATTGCATATTGTAGTGAGCTTACCTATGAGATGGCACTACAAAAAAATAGGGCTATCCCAGCATTTGCAAAATTGCTAGGATAGCCCTAGAAAGCGCTGGAATAGGCCCAAATTGCCTATCCCGAAGCTTTTTTTCTCAGCGCTTCAAACTGCCACGTAGTGATAGTTGGTATAGGGTTGCCGGACCTGTACCAGCGCTTTTCAAAAGTGCTGGGATAGGTCTTGGCGTTTTTTACACCTATTCTGGCGTTTTTACTTGTGTTAGGACAGTCCTTACCAACAACTTTAAAGATGTAAGGTTGAATTTATTCAATCATTTTGTTGGCTTTATTCTACGCCAAATTTGCTTGTAATTTAGCATTTAGAAACCCTGTATTTAGGTGGGAATCATGTAAGGGTAGTGTGTGAGAGAGTGGGAAGAAAAGCTCAAGAGTGTGCACTCAAGAAGAGCCTTACGACCGCATCTCGCAACTGGCTTATGACTAGCGTGTCGCTAAAGGTGGCACACGCCAGCTGTTGCACTACAAGACAAAACCTCCAGTCTGGCTAGGCAGTTAGCTTGTGACTCGAACTCGCGACTCGTTCCAGTCGTGAGCTCGAGTTGCCAGAATTCCCTGTTTGGTTGTAACTGACTCTTCGCATTCCTTATACACCCTACTATAAATACCCTTATACCCACGAAATGTAGAGAGTTTCTAGAGAGAATTTTGAGAAAGAAACCCAAGAGAAAAACAAGATTGACTCATCCACAATCTTCATCCTTTGATTCTCCAAATTCCTCTACTTTCACCCTCTCCATTGATATATCCTTGAGAGGTACATTAGCCAAATCCTTATCTCACTATTCCCATATCTGTAAGAAGGCTTTTTGGTGCTTGGGTTCAGAAGGGACCAATTTATTTTGGTTGATGCAATGGGCGATTGTAGGATCCGGTAAGCTAGAGAAGACAAGATTCAGTGTAACCCTGTTGGAGCAAGAAGCTTGGAGGGCTTAGGTGCACTGGGTAGATTCGGCTTGGAGGGTCTTCTGCTATTCATGTATCCTAACTTTATTCTCTAGTGGATGATTAACCGCTTGGAAGGCGGCGACGAGGGTTTTCGCCGAGAACTTCGGTTTCCTCTTTGATAACATATCGCTGTGTTGTCTTTGTGTTTGCATCTCTCTTCCCTTAATCTTTGCCTTTTAATTACAGCTGTGGTTGTGATTAAATTCGGTTTAGATTGTTTTACCAGTTCTATTTTAACTTATTTTCATATTCCGCACATATATTATTTGATTATAAGCTAGTGTTGGTAATTTGTAAATTGGGGGTCTTAACGTTCATTGGTGTTTTACACAATTTTAAACATTCAATTGGTATCAGAGTGGGTGCACTAGCTGTGATTTAATTACCTAAGTGCGATCCTTGACCCCATTGAGATGGATCGATCTCAATCTCTCAATGCTCCACCATATTTTCATGGAAGCAACAATGCATTTTGGAAAGTCCACATGAGAGCATTCCTATGTTCAATTGATGAGACTATTTGGGATGCAGTAGATGTAGGATGGACTAGGCTGGAGGCTGCTAAATCCACATGGGATAAGGCGGGTCTTGTGGCAGCCAATGCAAATAGCAAGGCATTAAATGCTATTTTTTGTGGTGTTTCTCTAGATGAGTTTCACAGGATTTCTCACATAACAATTGCTAAGGAGGCGTGGCAAATATTGGAGACCACCTATGAAGGCACGAAGAAGGTGAAGGACACTAAGTTGCAGATGCTAACCAATCGATTTAAAGAGCTAAAAATGAGTGAAGACGAGTCATTCGACTCATTCTATGGTAACCTGAATGAGGTGGTTATTGGCAAGTTCAACTTGGGTGAAAAGACGGAGGACTCAAAGATGGTGAGGAAAATCTTTCGATCATTGCTGGAAAGCTTTCGTGCAAAGGTTACAACAATTGAAGAGAGCAAAAACCTTGATGATATCAAAGTTCAAGAACTAATTGGCTCACTTCAAACTTATAAGCTGTCATTGCCATCACAAAGGAAGAGCAAATCCCTTGCTCTAAAGATGATCAATTAGAGGGTGGAAGCTCACGACTCATCGAATGAGGATGAGGTTGAAAAAGATGTGGCATATCTTGTGAAGAATTTTTGAAAGTTCTTGAAGTTCAAGAAGAATAGAAAATTTGCTGAGAAGGGAAAATTCCCAAGTTTCGGAAAGGAAAAAAAGGACGTCAAGAGGAAAGATGGGAAGGAATCTCAATCCTTTCAAGGAATCATGTGCTTTGAATGCAACGGACATGGACATCTCAAGAAAGAGTGTCCCAATTATTTGAGAGGGGATGGCAAGGTGTATGCCACTACTCTTAGTGACACTGACTCCTCTAATTCAAATTCAGATGAAAGTTGTGATGGAGAGGGAAACTTCTCTGCATTCATGACCATGGCTCCCTTGGAATCTTGAGATAATTTGAGTGTGCTAGTGGAAGAGCTTGGTAAGTACACTGAATTGGAGTCAATGGGAGTAGCAGAAGAATCCGATGTTGAGGATGATGAAAGAACAGTGGGATTGCAAGAAACATACAAATCCCTCCTTGAGAAGTTAGAAGAATATACAAGAGTGGCGAAGGCAGCCATTAAAAAGATGAAGAGGGCAGAGGAAGATTATAGAAGTCTTCTAGTGCGATACAAGAAGACCAAATGTGAAATGGAAACGTTGAACAGAGAGTTAACTAAAGCTTATTCAAAAATCAAATTCCTTGAGCTTGAGGTGATTCAAGCGAATGCTAAAGTAGAGCGGGTTTCCTCTAGAAGCTTGATGATGTACTTGCTCATTAAAAACTATTCTTTGACAAAAGCAGATTGGGATACACCAGAGAGAGTAGTTCAGCTGCTAATATATCCAAGGAAATGAAGTTTTTAAAAGCTAAGGAACCAGTGGTAGAAACTTTAGTTGTTGAGAATGTCAAGCCATAAAAGAAGCAGAATGTGATTGACCAAAGGTTTTTTTACTAAGCCTCATAACCAATCAGTGGTCAAACCTAAGGGTAAAGGGAAATCTCTCCCAAAGTCACAAAGAGGACCGAGAACTCAACATTTTTGCCATCACTGTGGAATTCAAGGACACACTAGACCCAATTGTCATAAGCTTCAAGTATTGAAGAATTCAAGTGCTCAAAGGTCGAGAGGACCAAGACATGGCAAAGGGAATTGGACTGCTGAGCAATCAAAAGTTTAAGAAGGCAATCCCGGAGTGAGGGATGTGATGAAGATGATTGATGCCTTCACTACCTGTTTGGCAAGCTTCACTAGAAGGTTTGAAAGTCACAACGATCGTACTTAATCCTCTAAGGATGTCACCCCAAACACAAGTGTCGTGTGGGTGAAGAAGGGTACATATGCATAAGCATTACATCAGGTCCATGCATTAATACTTCTTATGATTTGTGACTTTGATTAGTTGTGTGCTTTTTGTTGTCGTTCCAGCATATGTTAAAAATTGTGTTTGTTTGCTACTTGCTTTGAATGTTTTTACATTATTTTTGATCAATCTTTACTTGTTTTTGTGTCAAAAATCCAAAAACACATAAAAAGTAGAAAATCCAAAAAGTTTGATCGACATTATTGTGTATTGTCACAAGCATGTTTTGCCTTGTACCTTTGTACTAATGGCTTTGTGCATTTACGAGCGTGGCTTGTTCTTTATGCACTCATATCATTGTGGGAAAAATCTTGACATCTATGTGACTGTTGTAAATAGATCTTCAAACTTGTCATGAATGATTACTCAATGATTTTGTTGATCTTGAAACTTGCATAGACTTGTGCCTATATATCTTCCCATTCTTTTATTTTTTATTTTTTACTTAAAGAGCTCAACATATGTAAATCTCAAAATGAAAAGAGATAATGAGCTGCAAAAGCTGTCGCACATACTAGTATTTGACTAGGAAAAAGGGAAAGCGACTTTTATGAAAAATGTATGATGCCTAAAAAGTCAAAGGCTTGTTCATCAAATTGAAATATAAAATATTTCAGGCATCGATCTCAAAATGAGATATATTGATTCTAAACGATCAAATGTTATGATGTACATGGAGCCAAATGAAAAGTTTCAAAATAATGTTATCAAGTTTTGTGGGAGGTCATATATGCATATTTCTATAATTGAGATAGGTCTCTTTTCCTAGTGCTAATTGTGTATGTCTTGGTTGAATTGATCATTGAAACTTCACATCAGACTTAGGACTATCTCATCTTTGGCACCCACACAAATCACACATGTCTATGTTCAATGAATGCCTTATTCATTTGTGTGATTGTACTTGATTAAATATGTTGCACATGCTCAATTATATGTTGATCAAACACAAAAATATTTTTGAGTGTTTTAGCTGTTTTTGGAAAGTGTTTTATTTTGAAAAATGTCAAAAATTTCAAAAACTATGCAACCCTGTTTTGGTGACTTGCCTCTCTGGTCAAGCCAGTCGCGAGCTTACACAGAAGGTATTCGTGACTCTCTGGCGGGTCAAAGTCCCAGTCGCAAAAAAGACTTAGAATATTTTGCAAAAATTTGGGATTTTAGATTTCTCGCAACTCAGTTTGGCGACTTGTTCGCGAGTGGAAGCTCTAATCACAAGGGTTACTCAGAAAGTTTGGCGACTTCCATCGTGACTAACTCGTGAGTGGAACTTCCAGTCACGAAAAACACTTAGACAATTTTTTTTCAAATTTTGTCACAAGGGTTTTTGGCGGCTTGCTTTAGCGACTTGGTCGCAACTCAATTCAGTCGCAAAAATCGTGTGTTTTGCGCTTTAAGGGTCTCTTTCAGGATAGTTTTAAAAACTTTTCAGTTTTCGCTCGCATATTGTGACTGTTCATTGTCTCTCTCTTCACAAACTCACTGTGTTCTCACAAAAATCCTCCATTTTCTTCATCATCTCTTCATCAATCTTCAAGAAAAGGTATGGGTTTTCTATTTTTCTCCAAGTATTTCATGTTTATAGCCTTTGATTTCTTAGTTTTTGAGTTGTTGTTGAGATTTGAAAAATGTGATGTTCGAATATGATTTGGGTGTATTTTTGTTGAGTTTGTTGAATGGGTATTGTTGATATTGATAATATGATGCTTGATATACATGCTCTCATGATTGCTTCTCATTTTTTAGTATGATTCTTGATTTGAGTTGTGTTGTGCATGGCATACCCATGGTAAAATGTCTCATAGACATTTTCTTGTGGTTTTGGGATTTTTTTTTTGTGATATACAATGTTTGTGGGGTGTCTTTGGTATACATTGTTTGTTATTTGCATCACTGGTTCTGTGTTTTGCTTTTCGCCCTTGGTTGTTCATGAAATTTTTGGGCACACTCTTCTTTATGATTTGTTTGAAGATTTTTATGATAAAACTCTACTGTGTTTTATTACTGTGTGTTCTCTCATGTCAAGTTGTTTCTGAACTATGCTGTAGACTAAATCTTTGGTTTAACTTTTTATCCTCTTTAGTGGTACTAATTTGTTACTAATTTTTGGTGTTACCATATGTTATGTTTTGTTTTGTGGTCTTTGCTGCTATGTCTTTGCAGACGACTCCAAAGAAGAAAACTACTGCACAAAAGGCTGACAAAAGGAAGAAAATGGATAACACCCAGTTCAGGACTACCAATCATTTTTAGAGATACAATCAATTTTATGAGAAGGTTCCTATCATCCAAGAGAGATTTGTGGATTTGGCTGATTTGAAAGACTCCTTCATTCCCGGTTATTTTCAGGACAGAGGTTGGGACAAGCTTCTTGTTGATCTGCCTAGGGTATATGAACCATTGATTAGAGAATTCTATGCCAATGCAGTCTTAAGAGAGGATAAAATCAACTGTTGGATAAGAGGCCATGAATTCAACATTGACTTGGAGGACACTGATGAAGTTCTTGGTTTTGAGGAGTTAGACCATGATTTCACACACTACAAGGACATAATGCTCTCCATAGAAACTGTTCAATCTCACATTGGTAGAGTTAGAGAAGGAAGATGCCTCAACACTACTGCCTTTCCATCGGACCTTAGATGTCTCACATACATTATGATGTTTAACCTGTACTCGGTTAAGAAGCTGACTACCATCAATAATACTAGAGCCATTTTTCTCATAGAGCTTTGGGAGAACACTTACATTGATATTAGTGCTCATGCTTTATGCATTGTTGCTGATGAAACAAGAACATCTTCAAGGCCAAAGCTGGTTCTTCCTAGTCTACCCATGAGGCTCTTTCGAGCAAAAGGTGTGGAAATTCCTCAAGACATCAACCTCATGACTACCCCTCAAGCTATTAATGCTCTAACTATTGCACGGATCAAAGTTCGTCTTCTGGGTGATGAAGAGGAGGGTGATCAAGCACAAGGAGAACCTATGGACACTGAAACAAAAGCTGAAGGACAACCCTCAAGCTTAAGAAGCCGTAGCAAAAGGAGCCGAGCTTCATCATCTTCTGCAGTATCTCCAGATGCATTTCAAATCATTCTTGAGAGGATTGACGGGTTTCGAGGGGTCCAAAATGAGCAATTTGACAGGTTGGCTACTATCCAAGAGCAGAAGAATCCTCTTTCAGCAAAGTTTGATAGCTTCACTACCCAGTAATAGCCCTTTGGCCATTCTGGTCAAAAAGGGGGAGAAGTAGCTTTTGAAGGGGAGCAAAACCTTTAAGCATTTTAATTTATGTTGTTTACTTTATGTTGTTTATGGTTTTTGTTGTTATGTTTGGATAATTTTAATATGGGTTTGTATAGCACTTTGTTAAATACTTTGGTTTAAACTCATGGTTGTTTACATTGTTGGTACATTGTTTTAAATCTTAAAGCTTATATTCAGTGTTGTGTTTTTGTACCTTAGCTTTGTAGTTCAGTACTTTTAGTTAATGTTATGCATTTCTTTTATTACATCACTCTTGTGCCCTTGTTGGATTTTATATCATTGATGCAATTACCTTATGTTGTTGTATTGGTTGAGTGTTGGACATGCAAATGATACTTTTCATTGAACTTATTAGCTTGCATGTCCGGATGTTTATTCCTTGTGTGAATGTTCATTGTGGTCACTATTTATAGTGATTGTTCCTGTTTTGTCAAGCCATGCTTTACTGCTTTAATTCTTTATTGCTTGATCACATTGTGCTTGCTCCATATGCATTTCAAGTTTTCTGCTTGCAATGATCATATTGTGTTGTTGTTTTCAGGAAATACTTGTCCATATGGTTCAAGAGCTTCACAGATTCTAGAGTTAGGTGTGAGTGAGTTTTGTTCAACTATTCCCAACTCACATGTTAAGTCTATAGTTTGTTTTAGGGTTTTGTCACGGAATAAACAAAGAGGGAGATTGTAAGGTTGAATTTATTCAATTATTTTGTTGGATTTATTTCGTACCAAATTTGCTTGTAATTTAGCATTCAGAAACCCTGTATTTAGGTGGGAATCATGTAAGGGTAGTGTGTGAAAGAGTGTGAAGAAAAGCTCAAGAGTGTGCATTCAAGAAGAGCCACGCGACTGGATCTCACGACTGGTGAGTCGCTAAAGGTGGTACATGTGTGAAGCATGCAGGGGGAGCTGAAGGGTCACGACAACTGTTGAACTACTAGACAGAACCTCCAATCTGGCTAGACAATTAGCTCGTGACTCGAATTCGTGACTCGTTCCAGTCGCAAGCTCGAGTCACCAGAATTCCCTATTTGGTTGTAACTGAATCTTCGCATTCCTTATACACCCTACTATAAATACCCTTATACCCACGAAATGTAGAGAGCTTTTAGAGAGAATTTTGAGAGAGAAACCCTAGAGAAAAACAAGATTGACTCATCCACAATCTTCATCCTTTGATTCTCCAAATTCCTCTACTCTCACCTTCTCCATTGATATATCCTTGAGAGGTACATTAGCCAAATCCTTATCTCACCGTACCTATATCTGTAAGAAAGCTTTTTGGTGCTTGGAAGCAGTTCAGAAGGGACCAATTTATTTTAGTTGATGCAATGGGTGATTGCAGGATCTGGTAAGCTAAATATATATATATATATATATAATAGAATGGTAAAAGAATAATGTATGAGATACAGGAGTGGCCATAGTTTTATAGCACACTGAATGTTGAGCCATCTGATGACTCCTTTGTCAAAATTCAAGTAAAAATTATCAAAATTTTATGTAACATTAAGTTTAAGATAAAGAGCCTCACTTACTATTGTCTACACATCTTGTGAGTGAAGTGAATAAGGCATGTAGTAGGGGACATTTGGGTGGTCTGCAACTAGGTGTACAATGAGGCACACATGTGATGTCCTATATCTGAACCTCATGGGTATAATCTTCAATGAGTTGTTCAATGAGGCATTCCACTTACATGGTACAAATTTATGGTTATTGAAGATGTTACCGTGTTTTCAAATAAAGAAAAGCATGGTGTTTGCTGTTATCATAGGGCCACAATCTACATTACCATATCTGATAAACATGCACATGCATATATCTAATAAATATGACACATAACATACATTGTAATTCAAACTTCTTACCATAGACATAGTGGGAAATGATGGGCATAGTTGGGTCAACATCCTTCTCATTAGCCTCACTTCAATTTCAGTGGCATCATAACGAGTGCATTTCTCCCTCATTGCTTCTACTTGAGCAGACAACTCCTAAACCCTTTGGTCGGTTGCAATAGATGTTAGAGGTGGCGTACTGTCATCCATTGAACTTGCATGATTGCCAAAGGGGGTTGGGCCAAAGCCTACCCCTTTGACATGGCCACCTCTCTCTAGATAGATGACCTGTCCAAATGCATCATTGGGCTACCAAATTATGCCAACCTCAATGTCATCTCCTCGCAATTGTGACCCCGTTGCCATAAGCTCTCTCATCTTCGCCTAGTGCTCACAAATAAACAAGACAACATATTAGCAACGAGGGCAATAATACACATGCCAACATGCAAACATTGCTTTTATATATATAAAACCATATTGAAAATGACAAACACGATTGAACATAAAGTAAATGACAAAAGATTGACTCATAACTACATGAGTTGCATATAGGACTTAGGAAACTTTTTAGAGACACTAAAAGCCAATCTTTTTAAGGGATCTCCACAAAAATCATTGCCAAAGAATACTAGTTGCTGATGTTTAATGATCTTGGCTTATTACTTTTTTTTTTTTCCTTAAGCCAGTGCTTGGATTTCAATTTTTGTTTCCATTTTTGGACTTAGTATCATCAACCACGTTTTCTTAATGTTTCTTTTCCCATACTGGGTTTTGAAGTGCCTGTAGTTGCAATCAAGTCAACGTGTTCATAATGTGTTACACATGCCTTTAGATTAACTTAATTTGTTACAAACTTACAATGTTCGCTTCCGCAGTTGCATTTACAGCAGCACCATCACGGTGCGAATACACCACTTCATACATCTCACCTCTCTCTAGTTGCCTGCCTTTCTTGTTTGCCTATAACATGGTTAGTACATTCGGCATATTAAAGCGAGGGTGTCGATTCGATGGCATCGAATCACATTTATTCCTACTTTAAAATGCAAAATAATATAAGCTTTGTTAATTTAAGCATGTTGTTAATATATGTAATGCTGTTCTTACAATGCTATCTGCCGTCTGGGCAATGCTTTTGGATCCTAGCGTATGCAGCTCCGTCTGCTTCCCACGCCGCTCTTTGTTATCTTTTGACAACTCCTACAAACATTTCAAGAAAGTCACTACCAATTACATTAACAAGCTAATATATAATACTCTTGAGCATGGAACCTATAAAGGCAAAACATTTGTACTACTGTAACTATTACTACCATGCCTTTCTGTGAAAACCAGTAATCCACCAAGACATGAAATTGATTGTCATCAACCTCCGGCAATGATAGCTCAAGTAAATCTTCCTTAGGAATGGCTTGCAGTACTTCTCCTTCAACTTTGCTTTGTGGCCCCTCCACAACTTCCCAATCCATGACAGTGCCCATTTCCTCTGCTGGGTAGGTGGGATGCGGTCTTCAGGAATTATCCATCGTGCCTACCATGTGTAAAGTTGAATTAACAAATGTCACATTTTCAACATAATAACAAACTGACATAAAGCTTTAAACAAGCAATAAAGAGTGAAGAGTTTGAAAGAGAGAGTGTAAGGTTGAATTTAATCAACCATCTTGTTGGCTTTATTCCGTACCAATTTTGCTTGTATTTTAGCAATTAGTAACCCCGTATTTAGGTGGGATTCTTGTAAGGGTAGTGTGTGAGAAGATGTGAAGAAATGCTCAAGATTGTGAAAGGATGCAGAGTTTCGCGGCTAGGACTCGCTGGTGACTCACAACTGGGAGTCGCCAACTGCAGGCACGTGAGAAGCACACGGGGGAGGCGAAGAGTTACGCCAGCTGTCGCACTACAGGACAAAAGTCCCAGGCTGGCCAGACCGTTAACTCGCGGCTGGAACTCACGACTCAGACCAGTCACGAGGCCAAGCCGCCAAACAACCCTGTTTGGAAAAAACTGACTCTTCTCATTCCTTTCTCACCCCACTATATATAGACTCTTATACCCACTAAACGTAGAAAGCCTCTAGAGAGAATTTTGTGAGAGAAACTCTAGAGAAAAACAAGATTGATTCATCCATAATCTTTACCTTAGAGACTCTTCAAATTCCTCTACTCTCTTCCTCTCCATTGTTACATACTTGAGAGATTCTTGACCAAATCTTTTTCTCACCATACCCATATCAGTGAGAAGGTTCATTTGGTGCTTTTGGGAAAACCAATTCACATTGGTTAATGCTATGGGCTATAGTGGAATCCGGTAGGCTAGAGAAGAAAACGGTTCGGCACAACCTCGTTGGAGCAAGAAGCTTGGAGGGCTTAGGTACATCGGGTAGATTAGGCTTGGAGAGTCTATTGCTGTTCATGTATCCCAACTACATTTTCTAGTGGATTATTTACTGCTTGGAGGGCGGCAGAGAGGTTTTACATCGAGGGCTTTGGTTTCCTCTTCAATAACACATCGTGTGTTGTCCGTGTGTTTGCATCTTCCTTCCTTTTATCTTTGCCTTATATTTACTGCTGTGGATGTGTTTATATTTGGCTTAGATTATTTATCAATTCTATGTTTGGCTTATGTTCATGTTTCGCATATTAAATGTTTGATAATAAGCTTGAATTGATATTTTGTAATTTGGGGTCTAAACGTTCAAGGGTGTTTCATACCCATTTTGAACATTCAATTGGTATCAGAGTGGATACACTTGTTGTGGTTTAAATACCTAAGTGTGATCTCTGACCTCCTTTAAGATAGATAGGTCTCAATCTCTTAATGTACCACCATGTTTTGATGGTAATAATTATGCATTTTGGAAAGTCTGTATGAGGGCCTTTTTGTGTTCTATTGATGATGCTGTGTGGGATGCAGTTGAAGTAGGTTGGACAAGACAGGAGGTTGCCAAATCCACTGGGGATAAGGCTGCTCTCGCGGCGGCTAATGCAAATAGCAAAGCCTTGAATGCTATTTTCTGTGGTGTCTCTCCAGAAGAATTTCACAGGATTTCACATATTACCATTGCTAAGAAAGCATGGGAGATTCTGGAGACAACTTATGAAGGAACTACGAAAGTGAAGGACACCAAACTTCAGATGTTGACCACTCGCTTTGAGGAGCTAAAGATAAGTGAGGATGAATCTTTTGATTCGTTTTACAGTAAGTTGAACGAAGTGGTTGTTGGGAAATTCAATTTGGGGGAAAAGACGGAGGACTCGAAAATAGTAAGGAAGATCCTTTGGTCATTACTAGAGAGTTTTCGTGCCAAAGTTACAGCCATTGAAGAGAGTAAAGATCTTGACGACATTAAAGTTCAAGAGCTGGTTGGTTCCCTACAGACATATGAATTGTCCCTGCCCATACAGAAGAAGAGTAAATCACTTGCTTTTAAAACTATTGATGAGAGAGTAGTATCTCATGACTCTTCAGAGGAGGATGCAGTAGATAAAGATGTGGCGTATCTGGTGAAAAACTTCTGGAAGTTCTTAAAGCTTAAAAACAGTGGGAAATCCGGTAACAAAGGAAAATTTTAGAGTTCCGGAAAGGAGAAGAAAGAGTTCAGAAGAAAAGAGGGTAGAGATTCCCAATCTTCACAAGGAATTACATGATTCGAATGTAATGGACATGGGAACTTCAAAAAGGAATGTTCCAATTATTTGAAGTCGAAGGGAAAGGCCTATGCCACTACTTTAAGTGATTCGGACTCATCAAATTCTGACTCTGAGGACAGTTGTGACGGAGAAGGAAACTACTCCGCATTTATTGCTATTGAGCATATTAAGTCCTTGGAGGACCTGAATCAACTTGTACAAGAACTTAGAGAACACAGCGATGATGAATCCTTAGGGATTTTGAGGAATCAAATGCTGAAGAGGATAAAAATACAGCTAGTCTTTAAGAGAATTACACCTTACTTCTTGAGAGATCGGAAGAGTATACAAGGGTGGCAAAGGCAGCTGTGAAGAAGATGAAGAAAGCTGAGGATGACAATAAAAGTCTCCTGGCCAGATATAAGGAGGCAAAGTGTGAGATTGAGACAATAAATGGTGAGCTATCTGAGGCTTATACCAAAGTAAGATTTCTTGAGCAAGAGGTAGTGCAAGTACAAGCCAAGATAGAAAGGGTATCATCCAAGAACCTGGAAGATGTTATTTCATCTCAAAAACACTTCTCAGATAAGTCTGGGTTGGGTTATACCGGAAGGAGTAGCTCATCTGCCAATGTCAGCAAAGAAGTGAAATTTGTAAAGGCCAAAGAGATAGTTGTAGAAGAGCCTATTCCTGAGAAAGTTAAGGATGAATAGAAAAAGAAGGTAGCTGATCAACAGGTGGTTAATAAGTCCTGTAATCAATCAGAAGCCAGAGTTGAAGCTAGAGGAAGATCTCTTCCAAGACCACAACAGGGCCCCAGAACGAATTATGCTTGTCACTATTGTGGATTGCAAGGATATACCAAACCCAACTGCCAAAAGCTGAGAGCATTGAACAATGCAAGCGCACCTTAATCACGAGGAAGAAGAAATGACAAGAGGTCTTGGGGTGGTGAGCAACTGAGAAGTCAAAACGGTGATCCCGGAATGATGGACGTAATAAAGATGATCGGTGCTTTCACCAATTGCCTGGAAAGCTTCACACGAAGGTTTGAAAGTCCTAACTCTCGTACCCAATCTGTCAAGGATATCATCCCAAACGCACGTGACGTGTGGGTGACAAAGGGTACTCATGCATAAGCATTATAACATGTCCATGCATTAATACTTCCCATATTTTGTGTATATGCTTGGTTGTTTACTACTTGCGAGTTTG
This sequence comes from Quercus glauca, assembly GCA_023736055.1. Lineage (NCBI taxonomy): Eukaryota > Viridiplantae > Streptophyta > Magnoliopsida > Fagales > Fagaceae > Quercus > Quercus glauca. Next base: position 58,148,349 of record CM043322.1, read on the forward strand.
AGTTGAAAAATTTTGTTTGTGAGTTTTGTTTAAAATGTCTTTTACATTGCTGTTTTGTTTTGATCAACCTTTACTGTTTTTGTGTCAAAAATCCAAAAACACATAAAAAGTAGAAAATCCAAAAAGTTTGATCGACTTTGTTGAGTCTTGTCTCAAAGCATGTTTTGCCTTGTACCTTTGTACTAATGGCTTTGTGCATCTACGAGCTTAGCTTGTTCCCTATGCACTTATATCATTGTGGGAGAAATTTTGAAATCTATGTGACTGTTGTAAATAGATCTTTAACCTTGTCATGAATGATTAGTGAATGGTCTTGTTGATCTGGAGACATGTATAGACTTATGCCTATATATCTTCCCACTGTTTATTTTTTGTTTTTGTTTAAAAGAGCTCTCTAAATGTAAATCTCCAAATGAAAAGAGATATAGAGCAGCAAAAGCCTGTCGCACATACTAGTATTCGACTAGGAAAAAGGGAAAGCGGCCAAAATAAATTGTATGATGCCCAAAAAGCCAAAGACTAACTCATCAATTGAAATATCAAAAATTTCAGGCATCAGTCTCACAATGAGATGTTATGATTCAAAAAGTGCAAATGACTTGATATATATGGAGCCAAATGAAAAGCTTCAAAGAATTGTAATCAAGTTTATGTGGGAGGTCATATATGCATGTTTCTATAATTGAGATAGGTCACATTATCTAGTGCTAATTGTGTATGTCTTGATTGAATTGATCATTGAAGTTTCCTATTGGACTAAGGACTATCTCATGTTTGATATCCACACACAACACACAAGTCTATGGTCAATGAATGCCATATTTATTTGTGTGATTGTACTTGATTAAATGTGGTTTTCACATGCTCAATCTTTGTTTGATCAAACACAAAAAGATTTTTGAGTATTTTTGCTGTTTTTGGAAAGTATTTTATTTTTACAAAAATGTCAAAATTTCAAAAACAATTTTGCCCTACTTTGGCGACTCAATCGCGGGTCATTTCAGTCGCATGCCCCAGTCGCATGATCGCGGGTCAGTTCTGGCGACTTGTTCGCGGGTGGAAGGTCTAGTCGCGAAGGTACACAGAGATTTTCGCGGCTTAGCTCGCGACTCCCTCGCGGGTAGACCTTTCAGTCGCGAAAAACACTTAGAAAAATTTTCAAAATTTTTGGTTTCTAAGTGTTTCGCGGCTTATCCTGGCGACTTACTCCAGTCGCGAAAAACGCGTATTTTGCATTTTAAGGTCAGTTTTCAAATACTTTTCAGTTTTTCCATCGAAATTTAGTGACTATTCATTGTCTTCCCCATTTCTCTCTCTGAAACTCACCTTATCACTCTTCGAAAAACCTTCATTTCTGCACCATTTTCACTTCAATCTTCAAGAAAAAGGTATGGGTTTTCTCTCTCTCACTTCAGATTTCATGATTTTAATGTTATGTTCTTGAATCTGTGAGTTGTGATCTTGGTTTGAGATTTAAGGGTTCGTACATGGGTTTGCTCAAAATGTTGGGTTTGGTTGATTGGGGTTGGTTGTTTTTGTTGCTAAATATATCTATTATCATGATTGAGTATCATTGTTCTAGTATCTGTTCTGAGCCCTGCTGTTTGATTGATTTCATACCTATTGGTTATAAGGGTTTTGGGTTTTTCTTTGCATATGAGTTTGGATTGTTCAGTATGGTTGAGTTTTTGGATTGTGTGGCTAGCACTGCTTCGATTCTAAGTCACCATGTCATGTGTGTACTGCTACCTTGGGATTTAACTTACACATTCCATATTCATTCAGACATGTCTTATAAGCATATGCTCTGTTTGTCCAACTATGGTCTTCACTGTCCTTATATATCTATTTTAAATAGGAAGAATTTGTTTGATTTGATGAAGTTCTAATTTGATCTATCCATCTTTGGTTGTCAACTGTGCTTGATTTGTATCATGTCTTGGCACTCTGTCACTCTCTTTGTAACTAACTTGTTACTAATATGTGTACATTTCCACATATTGTGTTTTGCTCTTGTTGTGGCCTTTTCCTTGTGTTTACAGATGGCTCCCACACCTCTAAAGAAGAAAACTCCTCCTAAAAATGCTGACAAAAGATTGAAAATGGACCCTAAATTGTTTAGATCAGTTCAACACTTTGAGAGATATAGAGATTCTTTCATGAAGGGAACCATCATTCAGGAAAGATTCATGGACTTAAGGGATCTGAAGGAGACTTTTATTCCAGGCTGCTTTGAGGGAAGAGGCTGGGATAAGCTATTAAGTGATTTACCTGTAGTGCATGAGCCACAGATAAAAGAATTTTACTCTAATGTCAAGATTAGAGAAGATGAGCTAGATTGTTGGGTAAGAGGACATGAGTTCACCCTGGATGCCCATGATATTGATGAGGTACTTGGTCTTAAGGGATTATAGGAGTATGAGTTCGTCAATTACAGAGACAGGATGTTGTCTTTAGACACTGTCCAGGCTCGGATTGGTGGAGTTAAAGAAGGTAGATGTCTCAACACCAATGCCTTTCCTGTTGACATGAGGTGTCTGACCACCATCATGATATTCAATTTATATCCTATAAGAAAGATGACTACTCTTACTAATGCCAGAGCTATCTTCCTCATGGAGCTTAAGGAGAAAACCTTCATTGACATCAGCTTCCATATATTTGACACAATAATGGATGAGACCAGAACAACCTCACAAGCAAAGCTAGTTTTTCCTAGCCTTATCATAAGGATTTTCAGAGAAAAAGGGGTTCCAATTCCTCAAGATATCAGTCTAATGCCTACACCTTTAGCTATTAACAAGCAAACCATCACAAGGATTCAAGCATGTCTTTCGGGTGATGAAGATGAGGAAGGGGCCGATCAAGAAGAAGGTGATCCAATGGAGACTAAAGGTGAGGCTGTAGGACAGACTTCCACACCAAGAAGCAGAGCCAAAAGGAGCAGGGCTTCTATTTCCTCAGCTGTACCTCCTGATGCTTTCCAGATCATCCTGGAAAGCCTTAATGGACTCAGAGAGGTTCAAAATCAGCATACTGAAAGGATGACGGTAATGTAAGATCAGCTTGATGTACTCTCAGCAAAATTTGACAGCATCTACACCAACAACGAGCAATGACACTTTGGCCATTTCGGTAAAAAAGGGGGAGAATTTTTGGGCAGCACTTGAGAGGGAGTGCCTATTTGAGGGGGAGCTTGTTTAATCTTTAATAATCATATGTTGTTTTATTTATAATATTGATACTATGTTTTGGGTAACTTTTGTTAGTATAAGTTTGATACACTATGGTTTTAGTCTTTGTTTGGCTTAAACTCATAACTCTTGGATGGTTTCTATATATTGATGATGTTATTCACTTAATTGTTTTTGTTTGGTTACTCTGTACCCATGTTGCTTCTGTAAGCTTTTCAGGGTTTGTTTCCATGCGTTTGTAGGCTTTAATGGTTTGTACCATACTTTGCAGCCTTTATGCTTTATAGCCTTGCTTTGTGGCTTTAGTACTTGTTGTTAAATGTCATGCATTTTTCTTTAGTACATCACTCTTGTGTCCTTGTAGGATTGTTCCTAGATGCATATATGTTTTTATGCATTGGTTGAGTGTTGGACATGCAAACGATACTTTGCAAATAAGCTTATTTGCTTGCATGTCCGGATGTTCATTCCTTGTGTGAATGAGCATTATGATCACTTTTGTTTAGTGATTGCTTATTTTGGTCAAGCCATGATTTATTGCTTTATTGCTTAAGTCCATTCTTTGCTTGATCATTTTATGCTTGCTCCACATGCATTTCAAGTTTTTCTGCATACAATGATATTGCTGTGTTGTTGTGTTTCAGGAGATACTTGTTCATATTTTTCAAGAGCTTATCAGAATCTAGAGTTAGGTGTGAGTGAGTTTTGTTCAACTGTTCCCAACTCACGCGTTAAGTCTAGAGTCTGTTGTAGGGTTTTGTCATGGAATAGCCAAAGGGGGAGATTGTAAGGTTGAATTTAATCAACCATCTTGTTGGCTTTATTTCGTGCCAAATTTGCTTGTATTTTAGCAATTAGTAACCCTGTATTTAGGTGGGATTCTTGTAAAGGTAGTGTGTGAGAAGATGTGAAGAAATGCTCAAGATTGTGCAAGGATGCAGAGTTTCGCGGCTAGGTCTCGCGGGTGACTCGTGACTGGGAGCCGCCAACTGCAGGCATGTGAGAAGCACACGGGGGAGGTGAAGAGTCACGCCAGCTGTCGCACTATAGGAAAAAAAGTCCCAGGCTGGCCAGGCCGTTAACTCGCGGCTGGAACTCGCGACTCAGACTAGTCGTGAGGCCAAGCCGTCAAACCACCCTGTTTGGGAAAAACTTACTCTTCACATTCCTTTCTCACCCCACTATATATAGACCCTTATACCCACTAAATGTAGAGAGCCTCCAGAGAGAATTTTGTGAGAGAAACCTTAGAGAAAAACAAGATTGATTCATCCATAATTTTTACCTTAGAGACTCTTCAAATTCCTCTACTCTCTTCCTCTCCATTGTTACATACTTGAGAGGTTCTTGACCAAATCCTTTTCTCACCATACCCATATCAGTGAGAAGGTTCATTTGGTGCTTTTGGGAAGCAGTTAGGAAGGAACCAATTCACATTGGTTGATGCTATGGGCTATAGTGGAATCCAGTAAGCTAGAGAAGAAAAAGGTTCGGTGCAACCTCGTTGGAGCAAGAAGCTTGGAGGGCTTAGGTACATTGGGTAGATTAGGCTTGGAGGGTCTATTGCTGTTCATGTATCCCAACTACATTTTCTAGTGGATTATTGACCGCTTGGAGGACGGCGAAGAGGTTTTACGTCAAGGGTTTCGGTTTCCTCTTCGATAACATATGGTGTGTTGTCCGTGTGTTTGCATCTTCCTTCCTTTTATCTTTGCCTTATATTTACTGCTATGGATGTGTTTATATTTGGCTTAAATTGTTTATCAATTCTGTGTTTGGCTTATGTTCATGTTCCGCACATTAATTGTTTGATAATAAGCTTGAATTGATATTTTGTAATTTGGGGTCTAAACGTTCAAAGGTATTTCATACCCATTTTGAACATTCAGAGAGAATTTGATACCAAAATGGTGTGTTGCTTCATAATTTATAAGAATTTGAAAGTGTCAGGGAAGATACTATAAAACTCTTTATAAAATTTTATCCATAAATAAAATAAAATTCTTTCATTGTACTTCATCTTTTCTAATGATTTTCTGTAATTTTTTATTAGCCAGCAAACTTTAGGCAACTTTGTAAGGGCCCTCCATGAATGTTCAAATAGCGTGTAAAACACACTTGAACGTTTAGACCCCAATTACAAAATTATCAATTCAAGCTTAATGTCAAACAATAAAAGTACGGAACATGAACATAAGCTAATAACCGAATTGATAAATAATCTAAACCTTAAATAATCACAATCACAGCAGTAATTAAATGGTAACGTTTAAGGGAAGAGATATGCAAACACAAAGACAACACTCGATGTGTTATCGAAGAGGAAACCGAAGCCCTCCAAGTAAAACCTCTCCGCCGCCCTCCAAGTGGTCAATAATCCACTAGAAAATATAGTTGGGATACATGAACAGCAATAGACCCTCCAAGCCTAATCTACCCTGAATGTTCGATAAGGGTATGAAACACCCTTGAATGTTTAAACCCCAAATTACAAATTATCAATTCAAGCTTATTATCAAACAATTAATATGCGGAATATGAACATAAACCAAACACAGAATTGATAAACAATCTAAGCCAAATATAAACACATCCACAACAGTAAATATAAGGCAAAGATAAAGGAAAGGAATATGCAAACACACGGACAACACACGATGTGTTATCGAAGAGGAAACCGAAGTCCTCGGCGTAAAACCTCTCCGCCATCCTCCAAGCGGTAAATAATCCACTAAAGAATGTAGTTGGGATACATGAACAGCAGAAGACCCTCCAAGCCTAATCTACCCAATGTACCTAAGCCCTCCAAGCTTCTTGCTCCAACGAGGTTACGCTGAACATATTTCTTCTTTAGCTTCCCGGATTCCACTACTAGACCATAGTATCAACCAATGTGAATTGGTTCCTTTCTAACTGCTTCCCAAATAGTACCAAATAAACTTTCTCACAAATATGTGTATGGTGAGAAAAGGATTTGGCTAAAGATCTCTCAAGGATCTAACAATGGAGAGGAAGAGAGTAGAGGAATTTGAAGAGTTTCTAAGGTAAAGATTGTGGATGAATCAATCTTATTTTTCTCTAGGGTTTCTCTCACAAAATTCTCTCTGGAAGCTCTCTACATTTGGTGGGTATAAGGATCTATATATAGTGGGGTGAGAAAGAAATGTGAAGAGTCAGTTTTTCCCAAATAGGGCTGGTTGGTGGCTTGGCCTCGCGACTGGTCTGAGTCGCGAGTTCCAGCTGCGAGGTAACGGCCTGGCCAGCTTGGGTATTTTGTCCTGTAGTGCACCAACTGGCAAATGCTTCAGCTTCCCGCATGCTTGGCACGTGAGTCTCATCTGGCAGCTTGCACCCATAAGCCACCCGCGAGTTCCAGTTGCGAGTCCCTGCATCTTTGCACATTGAGGAACATTTCTTCACATCTTCTCACACACTACCCTTACAATAATCCCACCTAAATACAGGGTTACTAATTGCTGAATTACAAGAAAATTGGCACAAAATAAAGCCAACAAGATGGTTGATTAAATTCAACCTTACAATCTCCCCTTTTGGCTATTCCGTGACAAAACCCTATAACAGACTCTAGGCTTAACGCGTGAGTTGGGAACAGTTGAACAAAACTCACTCACACCTAATTCTAGATTCTGAAAAGCTCTTGAAACATATGAACAAGTATCTCCTAAAACACAACAACACAATAATATCATTGTATGCAGAAAACTTGAAATGCATATAGAGCAATCATAATGCGATCAAGCAAAAATGGAATAAAGTAATAGACCATGGCTTGACCAAAACAGGTAATCACTATACAATAGTGATCACAATGCTCATTCACACAAGGAATGAACATCCGGACATGCAAGCTAATAAGCTTATATGCAAACTATCATTTGCATGTCCAACACTCAACCAATGCATACAAGCATATATGCATCTAGGAACAATCCTACAAGGGCACAAGAGTGATGTACTTAAGAAAATGCATAACATTAACAAGTACAAAAGTCACAAAACAAGGCTACAAAGCAAAGATATTGCATTGCATGGTACAAACCATAGAAGCCTACAAATTGCATGAGTACATGGAAACAAAGCCTTAAAGCTTACATAAGCAACATGGGTACAAACTAACCAAACAAACACAATTAACTGAATAACCATCATAATATATAGAAACCAAAGTATTAAAATTGTATCCACACAGATAGATATAAACAAGAAACATAAGTTTGTTAGTCTATCCAAAAACTATGAAAAGTATGTATGATAACATCCTGAATACACAACTCCCCCTTCCAATATGCGCATCCTCTCCTTCTCCTTTCTGTGTCGTTCTCCCCCTTACTATATGCTATTGCTCTCCCCCTTTTTGTCAAGAATAGCTAAAGGCTCTCCTCTAACATTTGCTGAATAGCATCTAACTGAGTTTCAATAGCCGTGAGACGCACTTGAACTTGATTGTTAGTTGTGTAGATAAGCCAGTGTAATTTAGAGATCCGCTCAACCAGGTTTTCAATCAAGTGGCTTTGCCTTGGCATTTGAAATCCAGGGGGAATAGATGGAGCACTAGTTGATTGTAAAGGTGTAGCTGAGCTTTGGCCAGATGGAGTGACTGGTTCACTCTTTGGTGCATTAGAGGAGTGGCTCTTACTTGCTTGAAGAGTATACAAAGATATTGATCAAGGACGGGGGATAATTTTGCCAGTTGATGGAGGATTCATTTGAGCTACTAATCGAGCTACTGTTTTCCCAATGATCTGAAATATGTGGGCACAGATATCAATCGGAACACCAGTAATGAGGTCACACAAGAATTTGGCCTTCCCAAGACTGATAAAGGCAGTGTTTAACAGCAGGTAGAGGTTGGAAAACATGATCAGCTTTAGAGTTGTCAGATCAGGCAAAAAAGATGCAGTGCCTATAGATGAACCTACGCTTCCCACTTCATGTTCACTCCCAAGAACTTGAAGAATGTCTTGTGCCTGAAGTACTCTATCATCATACGGAGTTCGATCTGCATTTTTAGGTCTGGTGATTCGAAGAACCTTTGCAATATAGTCTGCATTAATGGAGAATTCTGTTCCTTGAACCCAGCATTTTAACTCTACCCCTGTTTATCTGGCATTGGAGTAGAATTCCTTGATTAATTCTTCAATTGGATCCTCAAAGTTACCAAAAAGATTAGCCCAATCTCTTTCTTCAAAAATCTTAGGAATAAATGTTGTCCCCAGGGTGTCAAACTTGACAACTTGTTCCACAATGGGAGGAGCCTTTATAAAAATATCTGTGTAGGTCTTTGAGTCAAGAGGTGTCCTGAATTTCTCAATTGTAGAGTGTCTAGATGACTGAGACAAGAGCTGTGTCCTTTTAGCCACTAGTGTTGATGGATCATGGTTGCAATGGCTTTGCCTTTTGATGAACGACGAGTCATCTGCAAAAGAGCATACACATAGCAAAGAACCAAATGCAATACCACAGGGTACCAACATCAACTTGATTAGATTCAGATAAGAATGTGAATTTGAGAGATTTCACTTAATCACAGAATAACCCGAGAGATCTCAAATTTAATAAATCATAGGCAATACAGAAGTATCATGTGAAACAAGTGAGCAAAAATGGTGATTGTTCAGATACCACTCAGTGTCAAGTGATCACTAAATACCACAAAATCACATACTGACTTTGTGAAAAACTACCATGAGCATGATATGCAAAAATCAGTATAGCCATGAAGCATGCCATAGAGCACAAATAATATCAACTCCCAATCAGATAGCAATCAACATAATGAAACAAAGTCATGTACGAATCATGCTTTAATTCAAAACATAATGTCATCAACAGCACACACAAAAACCAGAACACAACTCTAAAATCATGAAATCTGAAGTGAGAGAGAGAAAACCCACACCTTTTTCTTGAAGATTTGAAGAGAAAATGGTGCAGAAATGGTGGTTTTTCAAAGAGTGTCTCAGTGAGTTTCAGAGAGAGAAATGGGAAGACAATGAACAGTCACTTATTTTCGAGGGAAAAACTGACTTTAAATGCAAAAAACATGTTTTTTGCGACTGGAATAAGTCGCCAGTAAGCCGCTAGGGTAAGTTGCGAAACACTTTGAAACTGAAAGTTTTGAAAAAATTTTTAAGTGTTTTTCGCGACTGGAAGGTCTACCCGCGAGGGAGTGGCGAAAATCTCTGTGTACCCCTCGCGACTGGACCTTCCACCCGCGAACAAGTCGCCAAGGCAGACCTGCGAGCATGCGACTGGACCGACTTGCGACTAAGTCGCCAAAACAGGGCAAAACTAGTTTTTGAAAATTTTGACATTTTTGTAAAAATAAAATACTTTCCAAAAACAGCTAAAACACTCAAAATTCCTTTTGTGTTTGATCAAACAAAGATTGAGCATGTGAAAACACATTTAATCAAGTACAATCACACAAATGAATATGGCATTCATTGAACATAGACTTGTGTGTTGTGTGTGGATATAAAAAATAAGATAGTCTTTAGTCCAATGTGAAGCTTCAATGATCAATTCAATCAAGGCATACACAACTAGCACTAGATAATGTGACCTATCTCAATTATAGAAACATGCATATATGACGTCCCACATAAACTTGATTACAATTCTTTGAAACTTTTCATTTGGCTCCATATATATCATATCATTTGCACTTTGTGAATCAAAAACATCTCATTGTAAGATAGATGCCTGAAATTTTTGATATTTCAATTTATAAGTTAGCCTTTGGCTTTTTAGGCATCATACATTTTATTTTGGTTGCTTTCCCTTTTTCCTAGTCGAATAATAGTATGTGCGACAGGCTTTTGCAGTTCTATATCTCTTTTCATTTGGAGATTTACATTTGGAGAGCTCTTTTTAAACAAAAAAAAAATAATAATAAAGAGTGGGAAGATATATAGGCACGAGTCTATGCATGTCTCAAGATCAACAACACCATTCACTAATCATTCATGACAAGGTTGAAGATCTATTTACAACAGTCACATAGATTTCAAAATTTCTCCCACAATGATAGGAGTGCATAGGGAACAAGCTAAGCTCGTATATGCACAAAGCCATTCGTACAAAGGTACAAGGCAAAACATGTTTTGAGACAAGACTCAACAAAGTCGATCAAACTTTTTGGATTTTCTACTTTTTATGAGTTTTTGGATTTTTGACACAAGAGAAAATAAAAGTTGATCAAAACAAAACAGCAATGTAAAAGACATTTTAACCGAAACTCACAAACAAAGTTTTCAACTCAAACTTGCAAAAAGAAAACAACCAAGCATGTACACAAAGTATAGGAAGTATTAATACATAGACATGTTGTAATGCTTATGCATGAGTGCCCTTCGTCATCCACACGTCACGTGCGTTTGGGGTGATATCCTTGACGGATTGGGTACGTGAATTAGGACTTTCAAAACTTCGTGTGAAGCTTTCCAGGCAATTGGTGAAGGCACCGATCATCTTCATTACGTCCATCATTCTGGGATCACTGTTCTGACTTCTCAGTTGTTCACCACCCTAAGACCTCTTGTCATTTCTTCTTTCTCATGACCGAGGAGCACTTGTATTGTTCAATGCTCTCAACTTTTGGCAGTTAGGTCTGGTATGTCCTTGCAATCCGCAATAGTGACAGACATAATTCGTTCTAGGGCCCCGTTGTGGTCTTGGAAGAGATCTTCCTCTAGCTTCAACTCTGCCTTCTAATTGATTACGGGACTTATTAAACACCCGTTGATCAGCCACCTGCTTTTTCTGTTCAGCCTTAACTTTCTCAGGAACAAGCTCTTCTACAACCATTTATTTGGCCTTTACAAATTTCACTTCTTTGGTGACATTGACAGATAAGCTACTCCCTCCGGTATAACCCAACCTGGACTTATCTGAGAAGTGTTTTTAAGATGAAATAGCATCTTCAAGCTTCTTGGAGGAGACCCTTTCAATCTTGGCTTGTGCTTGCACCACCTCTTGCTCAAGAAATCTTACTTTGGTATAAGCTTCCGATAGCTCACCATTTAGTGTCTCAATTTCACACTTTGCCTCCTTATATCTGGTCAGGAGACTTTTGTAGTTCTCCTCAGCTTTCTTCATTTTCTTCACAGCCGCCTTTGCCACCCTTGTATACTCTCCTGATCTCTCAAGAAGTAAGGTGTAATTCTCTTGAAGACTAGCTGTATTTCTATCATCTTCAGCATCTGATTCCTTAATAATCCCTAAGGATTCATCATCGCTATGTTCTCCAAGTTCTTGTACAAGTTGATTCAGATCCTCCGAGGACTCAACGTGCTCAATAGCCATAAATGCGGAGTAGTTTCCTTCTCCATCACAGTTGTCCTCAGAGTCAGAATTTGATGAGTCCGAATCGCTTAAAGTAGTGGTATAGGCCTTTCCCTTCGACTTCAAATAATTGGGACATTCCTTTTTAAAGTGCCCATGTCCATTACATTCGAGGCATGTAATTCCTTGTGAGGATTGGGAATCTCTACCCTCTTTTCTCCTGAACTCTTTCTTCTCCTTTCCGGCACTCTGAAATTTTCCTTTGTCACCGGATTTCCCACTGTTTTTGAGCTTTTAGAATTTTTGGAAGTTCTTTACAAGGTACGCCACATCTTTGTCTACTGCATCCTCTTCTAAAGATTTATGAGACACTACTCTCTCATCAATTGTCTTAAGAGCAAGTGATTTACTCTTCTTCTGTGTGGGTAGGGATAATTCATATGTCTGCAGGGAACCAACGAGCTCTTGAACTTTAATGTCGTCAAGATCTTTGCTCTCTTCAATGGCTATAACTTTTGCACAGAAACTCTCTGGTAGTGACCGAAGAATCTTCCTTACTATTTTCAAGTCCTCCGTCTTTTCCCCCAAGTTGAATTTCCCAACAACCACTTCATTCAATTTACCGTAGAACGAATCAAAAGACTCATCCTCACTCATCTTTAGCTCCTCAAAGCGAGTGGTCAACATCTGAAGTTTGGTGTCCTTCACTTTCTTAGTCCCTTCATAAGTTGTCTCCAGAATTTCCCATGCTTCCTTAGCAATGGTGATATGTGAAATCCTATAAAATTCTTCTGGAGAGACACCACAAAAAATAGCATTCAAGGCTTTGCTATTTGCATTGGCCGCCGCAAGAGCAGCCTTATTCCAAATGGATTTGGCAGCCTCCGGTCTTGGCCAACCTACTTCAACTGCATCCCACATAGCATCATCAATAGAACACAAAAACACCCACATACGGGCTTTCCAAAATGCATAATTATTACCATCAAAGAACGATGGTACATTAAGAGATTGTGAGCTATCCATCTCAAAGGGGGTCAGGGATCACACTTAGGTAATTAAACCACAACAAGTGTACCCACTCTGATACCAATTGAATGTTCGATAAGGGTATGAAACACCCTTGAACGTTTAGACCCCAAATTACAAATTATCAATTCAAGCTTATTATCATACAATTAATGTGCGGAATATGAACATAAGCCAAACACAGAATTGATAAACAATCTAAGCCAAATATAAACACATCCACAGTAGTAAATATAAGGCAAAGATAAAGGAAAGGAAGATACAAACACACGGACAACACACGATGTGTTATCGAAGAGGAAATTGAAGTCATCGGCGTAAAACCTCTCCACCGCCCTCCAAGCGGTAAATAATCCACTAAAGAATGTAGTTGGGATACATGGATAGCAGAAGACCTTCCAAGCATAATCTACCCAATGTACTTAATCCCTCCAAGCTTCTTGCTCCAACGAGGTTACGCTGAACCTATTTCTTCTTTAGCTTCCCGGATTCTGCTACTAGACCATAGCATCAACCAATGTGAATTGGTTCCTTCCTAACTACTTCCCAAACAGTATCAAATAAATTTTCTCACAGATATGTGTATGGTGAGAAAAGGATTTGGCTAAAGACCTCTCAAGGATTTAACAATGGAGAGGAAGAAAGTAGAGGAATTTGAAGAGTCTCTAAGGTAAAGATTGTGGATGAATCAATCTTATTTTTCTCTAGGGTTTCTCTGGAAGCTCTCTACATTTGGTGGGTATCAGGGTCTATATATAGTGGGGTGAGAAAGGAATGCGAAGAGTCAGTTTTTCCCAAACAGGGCTAGTTGGCGGCTTGGCCTCGTGACTGGTCTGAGTCGCGAGTTCCAGCCGCGTGGTAACGGCCTGGCCAGCTTGGGTATTTTGTCCTGTAATGCACCAGCTGGCAAAACGCTTCAGCTTCCCGCATGCTTGGCACGTGACTCTCATCTGGCGGCTTGCACCTGCGAGCAACCCGCGAGTTCCAGTCGCGAGTCCCTGCATCTTTGCACATTGAGGAACATTTCTTCACATCTTCTCACACACTACCCTTACAATAATCCCACCTAAATACATGGTTACTAATTGCTAAATTACAAGCAAATTGACATGGAATAAAGTCAACAAGATGGTTGATTAAATTCAACTTTACAATCTCCTCCTTTGGCTATTCATGACAAAACCCTACAACAAACTCTAGACTTAACGCGTGAGTTGGGAACAGTTGAACAAACTCACTCACACCTAACTCTAGAATCTGATAAGCCCTTGAATCATACGAACAAGTATCTCCTAAAATACAACAACATAATTTGATCACTGTATGCAGAAAAACTTGTAATGCATATGAAGCAAGCACAATGCGATCAAGCAAAATGGGATAAATCAATAAACCATGGCTTGACCAAACAAGCAATCACTATATAATAGTGATCACAATGCTCATTCACACAAGGAATGAACATCCGGACATGCAAGCTGATAAGCTCATTTGTAGAGTATCATTTGCAAGTCCAACACTCAACCAATGCAAAAAACATATATGCATCTAGGAACAAAATCCTACAAGGGCACAAGAGTGATGTACTTAAAGAAAATGCATGACATTTAGCAATAAGTACATATGCTACAAAGTATGGTTACAAAAACCTAAAAGCTTATAAAAGCAAACGGTTACAAATGTACCATACAAAACATATAAACTTAACAACATAGCATAAATATCCAAATAGGTTCATATAAAGCAAAATATAAGACTGCTTGTTGAAAACTCCCCCTTTGATTAGGCTCTTTCTCCCCCTCTCATTGTTTTCTCCCCCTATCATTGTACTCAGCAAATTCTCCCCCTTTTTGTCATGGAATAGCTAGTCCTCATCTTCTTCTGCTTTCTTTGAATCTGATCCAATTGAGTTTGGAGAGAGGTGAACTTCATATCCCACCGAATGTTGTGGGGGTGCAAAATAGATGTGAGTCCAGACATCTTGGTACTCAACTCGTGGACTGATGCTACAATGTTGTCTAGCTTCTCGTCAAAGGAGGATGAGTTAGAGCACGAACCACTGTGAGAGGTTGAAGTTTCCATTTTGATTCCTTTTCGACTATGACCAATGCTAGCGTTGAATGTACGCATGTTGATTGGACTCGGTTTTGTGCAGGAAGACTCATTGTCTGATAGATGGATTCCTTTGAGCTTCAAAATTCTAGAAATGAGGTAGCCAAACGGAATGCATATCCGTGATTCAGTTTGTTGAACCATTTTGCGCAGAACATGATAGATATGAGCACAAATGTCAATCTCTACATTAGAGATTAGATCATGAAGAAACAGGGCACGACCAAGGTTCATATACTCGGTGCTGGATAAGGGGTACAGGTTGTGAAACATGATGATTGTAAGCACTCTCAATTTCGGAGGAAGAGAGGAAACACTGACTGAGTTTCCATTTGGTGAGAATTCCAAGTATTTTCCAAGAGCATCCCGAAGTAGGTTCTCATATGGACACAGATCATCATACACCAGTGAGTTTTTGAACATTGGTCGGTTGATGTGAAGAATTTCTGCCAGATATGCGGGAGAGACGGAGAAACTTCTTCTTCTGACCTAGCACTTGAGTTCTTGGCCTTCAAAAATTGCATTGGCATAAAATTCTTTTACCAAATTTTCATATGCGTCATCAAGGTTGGAGAGAAGGTAATTCCAATCCTTGTGAGCAAACCATTTAGGTATGTCGGTGTCAAACAGAGAAGGTTGGTCCATATCCCTTTCAATCAACGGTGTAGCATCTCTGAAATAATTCTCATGAGTCTAAAAGGCAGCGTAAGATCTGAATTTTTTTGGATTGAAACCTTCTGATGGTGACCGGGTCCTTTTTGTTCTTGGTGAGAGATCATCAACATCAATGACAAGCTCCTTACCTTTGCTGCTGCCCCCTTTCATAGCTGCTCTCTTGAATGGAGACATATCGATTCTGCATCATGTTTTGCAAAAAACAAGAAAAATCACATGTAAGGTTGAATTTAATCAAACATCTTGTTGGCTTTATTTCGTGCCAATTTGCTTGTAATTCAGCATTTAGTAACCCTGTATTTAGGTGGGATTATTGTAAGGGTAGTGTGTGAGAAGATGTGAAGAAATGTTCCTCAATGTGCAAAGATGCAGGGACTCGCGACTGGAACTCGCGGGTGGCTCGCGGGTGCAAGCCGCTAGATGAGAGTCACGTGCCAAGCATGCGGGAAGCTGAAGCGTTTTGCCAACTGGTGCACTACAGGACAAAATACCCAGGCTGGCCAGGCCATTAACTCGTGGATGGAACTCGCGACTCAGACCAGTCACGAGGCCAAGCCGCCAACTAGCCCTGTTTAGGAAAACTAACTCTTCGCATTCCTTTCTCACCCCACTATATATAGACCCTTATACCCACCAAATGTAGAGAGATTCCAGAGAGAATTTTGTGAGAGAAACCCTAGAGAAAAACAAGATTGATTCATCCACAATCTTTACCTTAGAGACTCTTCACATTCCTCTACTCTCTTCCTCTCCATTGTTAAATCCTTAAGAGGTCTTTAGCCAAATCCTTTTCTCACCATACCCATATCCGTGAGAATGTTTATTTGGTGCTGTTGGGAAGCAGTTAGGAAGGAACCAATTCACATTGGTTGATGCTATGGGCTATAGCGGAATCTGGTAAGCTAGAGAAGAAAAAGGTTCGGCGCAACCTCGTTGGAGCAAGAAGCTTGGAGGGTTTAGGTATATCGGGTAGATTAGGCTTGGAGGGTCTATTGTTGTTCATGTATCCCAACTACATTTTCTAGTGGATTATTGACCGCTTGGAGGGCAGCGGAGAGGTTTTACGCTGAGGGCTTCGGTTTCCTCTTCGATAACACATCGTGTGTTGTCTATGTGTTTGCATCTTCATTTCCTTTATCTTTGCCTTATATTTACTGCTGTGGATGTGTTTATATTTGGCTTAGATTGTTTATTAATTCTATGTTTGGCTTATGTTCATATTTCGCACATTAATTGTTTGATAATAAGCTTGAATTGATAATTTGTAATTTGGGGTCTAAACATTCAAGGGTGTTTCATACCCATTTTGAACATTCAATTGGTATTAGAGCGGGTACACTTGTTGTGGTTTAAATACCTAAGTGTGATCCTTGACCCCTTGTGTTTATTTGCCATGGATTATGCTTTATATGCCTCTTTGTATGATTTGGTTGGTGATAAATGTAACATGCCACGTGTTTGTGAAAATGCCTCTATGAGTGATAATCCTCAGGATTGTGATGCTATGTTACATGAATCTTTGGATGTTGTTAATATTCCTAACATCAAACTCTTGAAGAAAATTGCTAAAAAGTTTCAAAAGAATTTGAGCAAGTTACTTTGTGAAAAGGATGATTTGATTGCTAAGCTCAATGAATCCAATAAATTGGTTGAGAAATATAAGAATCTTGCTGAAAATTCTCTTGAAAAGCTGAAAGAGTTTGAATGTTTGAATATGGACTTGGATGCTAAACTTGTTTTGTCTAACAAACTTGTTGATGATCTTAAATGTGAAAATGAATCTCTTAAGATGCATGCCAAGTGTTTGATTGCTGAACCTATTGATAAAAAGGAAGAAAATATTTGCTGCAATCATGTTGTGGTACCCGATATTGTGCCTATTGTGTGTTCTAACCTAAAGGACAAATCGGTGTACATTCCTCCACACAAAAGAAATCAAAAGGTGGAGAGAAAGGCTCCTAAGTCAAAGCCTCCGTTTAGGTCTCAACCTAAGGCTTTGGATGGATTTAAGTTTCTTCCAACTTGCCACCATTGTGGTGTGATTGGTCATATAAGACCTCAATGTCATAAGTTGAAGAGAGAACAAACTTATGTTGCTAGATCCCTGCACAAAAAGCCTAGTAGACCTAAACGCATTGTTTGTCACCATTGTGGTGCCTTTGGTCATCTAAGACCTCAATGCTCTAAGTTTCATGCTTTTAAAAGAATCAAAAGAAAAGATAAACTTGAGCTTCTTGAAAATTGTGCTAAAAAGAGTAAATCGGTTTTGAGTGAAGATAGCATGTTGTTAGAGAAATTGTTTAATGCTCTTAACTCCTTTACTATGTGCATCTCTGGTTCTCATTCTTCCAACCCTCGTCTCACTTCTAATGAGACGCTCACTCCAAACAATTGTTCCGTTTGGATGAGGAAGGGTTCCTATGGTTGAGCTTTTGCTTTTTTGGTCATTGACCTAATTCTTTCGATCTTTGTAGGACCCTTCATGCATTAGATGCGTCATTGTCATGCATTTGTGCATCTTGCATCTCTTTATTTGCATTGTTTTGGTTTTATTTTTTATCTTACTTTTATGTCTTTGTTTTGTGTGAGTAAAAATCCAAAACCGCATAAAAAGTGAAAAATTCAAAAAGTTTGATCATATATGTTTGAGCACATATCACATGTGAGTTTTGCCTTGTACCTTTGTACTAATGGCTTTGTGCATTTACAAGCTTAGTTTGTTCTTTATGCACTTATATCTTTGTGGGAAAAATCTTGACATCTTTGTGTGATTGTTGTAAATCGATCTTCAAGCTTGTCATAAATGATTAGTCAATAGCCATGTTGGTTTTGATACATGCATAGACTTGTGCCTATATATCTTCTCACCATTTATTTTTGTTTTTGCTTAAAAGAGCTCACCAAATGTAAATCTCCAAATGAAATGAGATATTGAGTTGCAAAAGCCTGTCGCACATACTAGTATTTGACTAGGAAAAAGGGAAAGCGGCTTTTATGAAATTGTATGATGTCCAAAAAGCCAAAGGCTTGTTCATCAAATTGAAATATCAAAAATTTCAGGCATCGATCTCAAAATGAGATGTATTGATTCAAAATGATCAAATGTTATGAGTTGTAAAGAAGCCAAATGAAAAGCTTTAAAGATATGTAATCATTTTCTTATGGGAGGTCATATATGTTCATTTCTATAATTGAGATAGACCACTTGTCTTAGTACTAGTTGTGTATGACTTGATTGAATTGATCATTGAAGCTTCATTCTAGACTAAGGTCTATTTCACATTTGATACACACACACACACAACACACATACCTAATGTTCAATGAATGCCTTATTCATTTGTTCGATTGTACTTGTTTAAATGTGATGTGTGTGTGCTCAACTATATACGGATCAATCCAAATTTTTTTTGATCATTTTATCTGTTTTTGGAAGTAATTTTTATCACTATTTGTGTTCTTATTTTGTGCTTACATTGTTTTTCAGTGTTTAAACATGTTTTGTGTTGAAAAACAAGTGTCAGATTTTTTCGCGACTCGCGAAAATTCTCGCAACTCACCTCGCGACTCGCCAACCCCAGTCGTGAGTTCATCCAGAAGACTTTTGCGACTCACTCACAAATCACTCGCGACTCACTCGCGACTCGCTAAAATTCTCTCGACTCGCTTTGCGACTCGCCCAGTCGCGAACTGCCCAGAAACAGCTTTTTAAAGGGCTTTTCGTGGGAAACCTGTTTTTAACCTCTCTCATCCTTTTTTAAACCCCTCTTTCAATATTTTTATATTAAAACCCAATAAATTTGAATGGTTTTTCATTCCATTAACATCTCTAAGGTAATTTTAAACTCTTTTCATTGATTTGGATCCTTGGATTATGTTTTAGTGAGTTTTGTACTCTTGGTTGGGATTTTCATCATAGGGGTTGGGAAAACTTAATTTTTGTCAAAATTTTGTATGGGATTGGTTTCTTTTATTGATTTGCTTTGGATGTTGGCCCCTTGTGGCAAAAAGAACATGTATTAAGGGTGGATTTCATGATGTTCATGCATTGTTTCACATTGTTGTTCATAGTGTGCATGCTAGGTGTTTGATAAAATATCTCTTAGGCATTTTCTCGCTTGTTTGGACTCCGATGAGTTTCAAACTTTGGGGTTTCTCATGTTTCCTCATTAGGAACATGTTTGGTTCATTGTTTGTGTATTTAACACACCTTGCCCCACATGTGCATTTTCCATACATTGGTCATACATTGCACTTTGCCACCTCCTGCATACACCTTGCTACCTTTGTCATGCATTGGTTCATACATTGTTTCTTCATCCTAGCATGTCATGTTTACCTTATGCTTTGTAGCATTTTGTTTCGTCTTAGGTTTGAGCTTCATTTTCTCATTCATCATTGCACCCCTCATGCATCATTATCATTGTTCGTACCTTTATCTCTTGCCTTTGTTTCTCCTTGACCCTTTGTCTATTCTTGATAAAAAGGGGGAGAGTATACTCTAGAGAGTATACCGAAGAGTTTTTGTCATTTCTATATGACACTTGTGCACATTCTTAGGGGGAGAAATTCTATTTCTCGTGCACATTTGTAGGGGGAGAGATATTCCATAGGGGAGATGCATATACCAAAGGGGAGAAGACATTGTGTTAATAAGAAAACTTTGTCTTGACTATCATTTCTTTATGATTGTTTTGTGTTTGATCAAGTTGCTCACATGTTTCACATCATGTTTACTTGATCGCAATTTACTTGTTACATTATACTTGTCCATTTATTACTTGCTTTACCTTGAGGGTTTAATGTGTTTTGTGCAAGTGTTTCAGGTTACAAGTATATATGTTCCAAGTTCATCACAGCTCCTATGATTCATGATAGGGGGAGTGATATGATAAAGGAAGTATTTTATATGTTTGTACCCATGATGCTTATGTAAGCTTTAAGGGTTTGTTTCCTTGCACTTATGCAATTTGTAGGCTTCTATGGTTTGTACCTTGCAATGCAATATCTTTGCTTTGTAGCCTTGTTTTGTGGCTTATGTACTCGATGTTAAATGCTATGCATTTCAATTCAGTACATCACTCTTGTGCCCTTGTAGGATTGTTCCTAGATGCATATATGTTTGTATGCATTGGTTGAGTGTTGGACATGCAAATGATACTTTGCATATAAGCTTATTAGCTTGCATGTCCGGATGTTCATTCCTTGCGTGAATAAGCATTGTGATCACTATTGTATAGTGATTACCTGTTTTGGTCAAGCCATGGTCTATTGCTTTATTCCATTTTTGCTTGATCGCATTATGCTTGCTCCATATGCATTTCAAGTTTTCTGCATACAATGATATTATTGTGTTGTTGTGTTTCAGGAGATACTTATTCATATGTGATGAGAATGCAAAATGTCATATTTTTCTCCATTAATGTTTATTCCTTTATACTTATTTGGTGCCTAAATGTACTCATTATTCTTATATTTTGATTTAGGATGCAAATGGAGGCATTAAGTGCAAAACGTAGTTAATTGGGCGATTCTGGACAACTTTGACATTATTTCGTAATCTGGGCATAAATTTCTCATTCGAGCTCCGATTGAGATGATTCAAAATGCTGTGGAATGCCAAGACAAAGATCTACAACTTTTATGTTTTGTGTTTTGAGTGATACGGGATGCATCAAGGTCGAAATCGGGCTTGAATTTGCTGCACCTACACTGTTGATGTTCTGGAATGTTCCTTTGCTTAAAATTCTAATATGCGGATCTGATGCGGTTTATTTTTGGAAGCCTCCAGATCTGATGCACGAAATTTCCAACTGAAAAACACCACTTTCCTAGTTATATTAGGACTTTGTTTTATTTTTAATATTTTTCCTTAATTAGTCAGATTTGGATATTATTATTTAGAATATTTTTAGGAGATTTTGTAGGCTTGGGAAAGGGGGAATTAACGTGTAAAAGGGGGAGGAGAAATCAGAATTAAAGAGACACACACGCCTCTCTCTCCCCTCTTCTCTAATTTTCTCCTTTGAGTTTTCATGGCTCTACGTGGCTAAAACTTTTATACTTGGTCAAAGGAAATTGAAGCCTCGGAATCAATAAAACTGTGAGATCTAATTTGTTTTTATTGTTCAATTTATGCTTTGAATATTGGATGTTCTTCTATGCCTATTTTTATGATTGTCTCGTTTAATTACTAAGAGGCCTACTAGTTTATTATTTGTTGTAATCTACTGCTATGTTAGATATCAAATCCGTAATTGTTTGATCCCTCTAATTTGTGAAGCAACTAAATTTAATGATTTGCTGCATTAGAAATTATTAGATCTTAGGAAGAATGCTCGACTAAATTAAATGCAACCGCTTGTGTTTGTGTTGTTTAGCTTCATTGATCTCTCTAGTTCTTAAGGTTGCTACTAGATTAAACCTTTAGCGCTTGTCTTGGGTTGTTTAGTAGTTAGGGTTAATTAGATCGCTTGTTTTCTTATTAACTACGACTAAGGAGAGATAGGAAAATAGTTTCAACGGTGAATATTCAAAGTGTGAATTGATATATACTTGCATCAATGATCAGTTGCAAAATTTCGATGGTGGATGTTGACTTGGACTAAGGTTTGTTCTCTTGATTGATTTCGATACTTTAATTTGAATTGTTCCGTAGTTGTTTTTCTTAAAATTGTTTTCATTATACTCAAAACCCCCCCTCCTTGTTCACGTAGCATAAAACTAGGCTAGATACTCTTCGTGGGAACGATCCTTACTCGCACTACTACATATATTTTTAGGAGTATAGATTTTATTTTTGGTTGCCTGCGACAACACACCAAATTTTGGCGCCGTTGCCGGGGAGAAAGTGGAGAACACAGGAAGTTGCAACTACAAGAGTTAGAGGAAATTCGCAATGATGCCTATGAGAGTGCAAGAATTTACAAGGAAAAGACGAAGCTTTTTCATGACAAGATGATTTCTAGGAAGGAGTTTAAAGTTGGTCAAAAGGTCCTTCTATACCATTCACGGCTTCGTTTGGTTCCAGGTAAGTTGCGTTCTCGTTGGATTGGACCTTTTGTTGTTACTAATGTTTTTCCCCATGGTGCAGTTGAAATTCAAAGTTTAGCAACTTCCAAAGTGTTCAAGGTGAATGGCCATAGACTTAAGCCTTTCTATGAAGGTTTACAAGTAGAGAATGTGGCAAAATTGGACCCTGAGGATCCGATTTATACTGATTAAAGAAGGAAGCATTGAGTCAAGCCAATGACAATAAACAAAGGCGCTGCTTGGGAGGCAATCCAAGGGGAGTTCTTTTT